>CM022396.1:62769551-63969551 GCA_011833715.1 Carcinoscorpius rotundicauda | reverse complement strand
TTTCAAACTGCATTTCAAGAACTCGATTTGTGCGCAGTTCAATAAAATCTTCCTGCAGTTCTTCATCATCCAACATATTATCCAAATTGAAGGAGTATGGATTCATAATCCATTCTTCAAAAGTCTCCAGTTCTCCTCCAAAATATCCATCAAATAACTTTGATAGTATTTCTAAATGATCCACAATATCTTCACACACACACACACACATGGAATTAGGGACTCATCCTCACCTACCATTTCTTCAAGTGATGGAAAATTTGAAAGATTCCCTCTTTTAACTCGTTGACACCAAAGATGCATCTTTTCTTTGAAAGCATTCAACTTTTTATAGCATTTCAACATGTTTATGTTTTCCCTTCAAGAGATACACTCAGGTCATTCATACAAGTGAAAATATCACTCAAATAAACTAGCATTTGGTTGAATTCTTTTAATTCTATTACTCTGGGCAGATCATAGTCACGTTCCTTAAGAAAAGTTTTTATTTCCTCTCGCAGTTCAAAGAAGTGCATTAAAGCTCTCCCACATGACAGCCAGCAGACTTCTGTGTGGAAAAACAAAACTGAATGCTCACTTCCAAAATCTTCACAAAGCAACTTGAAGAGGCGGTGGTTCAGAGCGTGACCCTTAATCCAGTTGATGGTCTTCACAGAAGTGTCAAGAACCTTTTTCAACTTTGTAGGCAATGTTTTTGATGCCAAAGCATATTGATGAAGAAAACAGCAAGTACCTTGCAAGTGTGGAATCTCATTTTATCAGTGCAAAAAATCCTGATTTATTTCCTGGCATAGCAGGACACCGTCAATACACACAGAACCAATAATTTGGATATCTAAATCATACTTTGCAAAGAAGTCCTTCACACACAGGAAGACATCTTTCCCTTTTGTGTTTTTCAAATCTTCAAAGAATAGGAAATCTTCCATCATTAGCATACCTCACTAGTGCAATAAGTTGACTGCCATTTGCAACATCAGTTGTTTCGTCCAATTGGAAAGAGATTTTCAAGGTACTAGCCCTGATATCTGCAATAACTTGGTCCAAAATGTCTGAACTCAAATCACCAATTTGGTTCTAAATAACATTATTTGATAACGACACCAATTTAAGCTTGTTTGAGGCTTCTTTTCCCAGAACAAACATTGTCATTTCTAATGCATGTAGTTTTATCACCTATCCTGCAATCGCATGCAGATTCTTTAATTTGGCTACTTTATACACCAAGTGATATGAAGCCATCAGCTGTGGTTTGTCAGCAGATATAAAATCTAATAAGGGTTGCTCGAGAATCAAAGCGAGCCCTTCTACCTTTTAACAATTCAACATCATGGCCTGCAACAGATGCTCCACCATGCAGTTGTTGAAGTGTTCCTGCAGCTTAGATGGCTTCAAATTTGCATTTGAAAGGACAGCATCACAAAGCATGCACTGAGGTTTTTGCAGTTCCTCAGTTGTTCTGATGCAAGTGAAACCAAATTTCACATAATCATTCCATTTCCTTTTCTTTGACATAATGACGTTTTTTTGCACAAACACAGAATCAACAATGCACTGACTACTATAGCATCACGCATGGGTTTATATATTCTGCGAAACTTTCTAGAACATTCTCGAATATACGTCACATGATGTCATCGATTAATTCTGGATACTTCTGGAAGTTTCTCAAGTCACGATCATGTGAATACACAACAAATAGACACTTTAAGACGGCATTCACGAACTTAACCTAATTAGTTGTGCCAAGTATTTAGGTCATGTTTACCTTTCATGTGTTGTTTATTTATAGTTGTACATTAAGATTTCGGTCTACACCGGTGACAGTAAAAACGATAGTTTATTGTAACAAGGTAAAAAGCTACATCTGTAACAAGAAAAATAAGAAATAATAAGAAGTAATTTTTGAATATATAGGACAACACCCTTAATATAAACAAAAAAAACTGAAATATTATCTTGCACCCCTGGTTGGGAATCACTGAGTTAGAGGAATTTCATAATAAATTAATTGTTGGCTTATCCAGCTGATAGCATTCAATTATTTTCATATGAAACTTGGGATAATGTGGAGATTAAAATGTATTTTATTATTCATTTATTTTCAGAATGTCAATAATTTTAATCATAATTATGATTACTTATTTTACTTGACATCAATCTATGTAATTGCTTAAAAGAGTTAATTGCAGAGTAATTAAAATAGTAATCTTAGCACATATTTCTAGCCAATCTTAATGCACAAACATTTATCCATACTAAAGAATAACACAATTGAATTGAATATTTTCTCTTACTGAAAGACAACACAAAATATTCTATATGTAAGTCATTACCACGGTAATTTGAAAAATGTTTGTTTTTGCTATTCGTGTATTGCTGTCTCTAACTTTTGACTAACACTCTAGTGGGAATAATACAGTAAACAGCAGCCACCAGTAATTTCTGGACTATTCAAAGCCAACTTGATTATCACTGTTACAGCTTCAAGAGGCAGTAGTATGATATTACAAGATATAATCCATGAATGTTAGGATTCAAAGTCCAACAATGATAATTATTAGGCTTTGCTGAGAGTCAGAAATCTTTCTCTTTCCCTCATCAATTAGAGAATTTCTTATCTGCTAATACCAAACACAGACACGAGAAAATAATCACCCTTGGGTCACCTTTCTTGGGCTTTGGACGATGTATCAGAAGTGGTTGATTTTCATCTTGAATCTGAATGTCATACGACCGTCTACAAAGAGTAGTTTTCACCATAAACTTTATTTTAACAATTTCAAACAATCTTAAGACAGACTCTTAAAACCTAGCTCCATGTGCCAACATTTTTAAAATCAATAAATACACTTTGATAAAGCATTTGATCTTTAGTCACATGCTATAATCATGTTTACATTACCTCTGTACAATATTATAAAAAAAACATTGTAAAAGCTCTTATGTTTGAAAAAAAATTGATTTTACTTTGATAGTTACAACAGTTCCAAATCTTTCAATTTCATATTGTTTATTAACCCCTTTTATTTACTCTCACTTAATGAGTTTTTATCACTAAAGAATGGATTCATTTCAAACTTCAAAATTTACATTTTTTAAAAAATAAAAATCAAGCAAGACATGTCTATTGTTTGATAGATTGTTTAGGCAGAGTATTCATGATGAAACTTTGTAGAATGGATGGTTACTGCCTGACTTTCGAAAGTCATCCTCTACACTTGTCTCCACAACAGGTAGTTGCTGTCCATTCTACAAAGTTTCATCAAGACATGTCTATTTAAACTAAAAACATTTAATTTACAATATAAATACATTTACTTATAATATTCCATGAAGGATATTTCATTTCCACTGTGGGTAGTGAAGGTTTTACATGGGTTCAAATCCCAAGCGACATCATCCACTCTGTACGTCTTGTTGTTGTACCTTGTCAACACAACCGAACCTACGAGTTGCTTTACAGCTAACTCACGAAAATCTTGTCCATTCCTTCTCGCCATCTTTACTATATCCATCCTGCAAAAATATCATCACAACCATATCTTTACAAGTTTCTTAAAACTAACTATCCTACTCTAAATAATGATAAAAAAGAACACAAAATGTATGCACATTAACTCAGTGAAAGACTTGTAATCACAAGAAATAAGATAAGTAACTGCATACTGACAAAAACACTATATAAACTTCTCCAATCAAAAGACACAGTCTCAGCTGGCTAAGTAGTTACCCAAATCAGGATGTACCAGTACTTACAACTGATCATTGATAATATTTCACATGGAAACCAAGAACAGGCCTACAAGTAAGCAAATGTTATATTAATCTCATGATTTTATATCCAACAAGTAGCTAGGTTACAGGTATTCAGACAAGTTACACATAATACACAAAAACATTTTCTGTACTATAGGAAGAACACATGAAAGGTACTACATGTGTTTATTTAGAGGTAAAATTCATGTCAGAAGGAAAAACAATAGGTAAAATAAAAATTATACGTAAAATTACACACACTCTACTATAGGCAAAACACACAAGTAAATCACAATTTAAATGTATATCACAGGCCTACAGTGGTTTTACTGTCTTAAAATTTTTAGATCTAATTCTTGTACACTGAATCCAAATATTATATCCATTTTCCTTCATAACATACAGATTTTTTACAGAATTTCATATGTACTTTACACAAGTGAATCATTTTCACAGAAATCGGGTCACATTTTGTTATGCTTAAAATTTTTGTCACTAAATAAAAAATTTATTCTAAACTTCAAAATGTATGCACTTTTTAAATAAAAATCAAGCAAGATGTGTACACACAATACTAAACAATGCTCAATGTGGTACAACAAAATTTAATCGAAACATGTTTTTTCTTTCCATTTTGTAAAAAAAATCCTTATGTAGCAGAAGTGAAAATTATTTACAAAATAAGTGTACCTGAATTATGGAAAATCCATTACTAAAACCAAAGCAATTTTTATGAAGTTTACATTTGCAGACCTGTGTAATTACATTCTTCACAGAACAGGAAGAAAGTAAATTATAATTTATAAATATAATTACATTCTAAATACAACAGAAAAAAATATGTATTCACAAAACACTAAAGAACCATTGTCATATTAACATTATATCCTTGTGGATTAAACCATGGCTTTAATAATTCTACTGCTCTGTACTCAAGTAACGATTACTGCATTGCTTATTGTTTTTTATAGATAACTTCTTCACAAATGTAAGAAGAGGTTATAGGACAAATAAAATGGATTGATTTTTTAGAAAATTTGGACATTTTTTTTGAGCATTAAAATTAAAGTATGTAAATTGTTTTTAAAAGATTAAGGGATTTTTTTTTGTTTCTTTATTTTTGAATTTCGTGTAAAGCAACATGAGGGCTATCTATGCTAGCCACCCCTCATTTATCAGTGTAAGACTAGAGGGAAGGCAGCTAGTCATCACCACCCACCAAGAACTCTTGGGTTACTCTTTTACCAATAAATAGTGGGATTGACTATCACATTATAATGCCCCCCATGGCTGAAAGGGTGAGCATGTTTGGTGTAATGGAGATTCAAACCCACAACCCTCAGATTACAAGTTGAATGCCTTAACCACCTGGCCATATCAGGCCTATGACAGTTTGTGAAGAGTGATTCAGAATATGGCAATTAGTTGTTTTTTTGGCCAGGTTCATATTTTTTACTATTTTGTTAATTATTATTTAATAAGTTTACTCGTGCTTTTCTACTAATCTTTGCTTCCTGTTTTATGACAATTGGCTATCCCCTTACCTTGTGACTATTCACCTCCACTATGTTTGCTTTCTTTAATATTCTAAAGAAGGTTACTTTATGAAGGTTATGCTAAATACTGTTTCTTTTGAAATATTCCATGATCATGTTATGATTTTAAATCAACAGAATATAATAATTTGCATTGAAACATTATTTTTAAGAGATATTTCATTGATATCTTATCTCCCCTTTTATCTTCACTGTACTACTTGTGAATGCCATTCATGTAACTTTCAGTATTACTAAGAAAGATGGACAACTAATAAAACAATAACCCAGGCAACAGAGTGGCCACTTGTTCCTGACTATGTATACTGCCTGCAGGCAAAATATCTCATTATGGTTTGAGTTTTGCACAAAGATACATGAGGGCTATCTGTGCTAGCCAATCCTAATTTAGCAGTGTAAGGCCAGATGGAAGGCAGCCAGTCATAACCATCCACCACCAACTCTTGAGCTACTCTTTAACCAACAAATAGTGGGATTGACCGTCACAATATAATGCCTCAACAACTGAAAAGGCAAGCTTGTATGATGCAACAAGGATTCGAATCTACAATCCTCAGATCATGAGTCGAGCGCCCTAACCACCTGGCTATGCTGGGCTAGAACTCGCAGCTCCATTGTTTCTTGAATGATTTAAGATATAAACATAGTTTGGGACTCAGAATGTAAAACCTTATTGATGGATTTAATTTTCCTAAAATAACAGCATAAATTATTACAATAAAAAAATTTTGATTTTTGACATAATCATGCAAAGCACATACTTATAAATGCTATAAAATATTAATTAAAAGTCAATGATTTATCAAGTTTTGAAAAAGAGAAACTTCAAGTTAAACCTTCATATTTGATAATTTATCCTAAGCTATTCAATGAGTTGCAGATTTCTAAAAATTATTTATCAAACTAACAAAAATATTTTTTCTTGTAAAAACTTAAAGCAATTAGTTACAAATATTACCTAATTTAACCCTTTTCCAACAAATCAGGGTTCGAAGGCCACGTCATCGCGTTTGTTTGTTTGATAACCTTCACGTGCAAAATTTTAAAAGGCTTAGGAACCTACATGTCCAGCAACAACTGAGTACAATGGACATAGCAAAAGAGAATTGCTTGCTTTACTTCTTGTTCTATATTTTTAAACAAACAAGTTTAATAATTTATATCTAAATAGTAATAAGCTATATATATATATATATATATATATATATATATATATATATATAGAGAGAGAGAGAGAGAGAGACACATACACAAAATCAAAATATTTAAGCCATAAACCAAAGCATATTAACATGAAATTTAAAAACTTAAAATTTTTAAAATTGCTGCATACTTAAGTGAAAAAAAAGTGGGGAAATACTAGGGTACAAGCTACAACATGGAATTAAAAAATGTATTCAAGGTTTTGGATGTGACTGAAAAAGGAAGACCCACATTGCAGTACGAATATACCATTTATCAGTCTTAACCTCCAATTCACTTATAACCTCTTATTATAAAACTGAAAGACAATGTATCCTCACTGTAATGTGGGTCCTATTTCTGCAATAACCTCCAAAACCTATAAGGTTTTATAATCTCATGTTGTAGCTTGTACCCAAGGAACCCCCTTTTCTTTTAATGTGCAGCATATTTTAAAATTTAAAAAAAGAAATTTCATGTTGTGTTTTGGTTTATAGTTATAATTAATTAGAGGTTAGGATTTGCTGTTTTTAATGCAGTCATTCCTCATGATTTTGTTTATTCATTTTGGATTTGCTGTTTTTAATGCAGTCATTCCTTTTGATTTTATTTTACTTCCCTATTGAGTATTAATATTCAATATGTATATGTGGATTCTTATATGAATATCAAAAATGAATAGCCACAGACCAATTAAGTATGCCAGAGAAGTCTTGTAGCAATAGTCAGAGCTATCTTGGTGCTAGCCCAGATGACGTGATCAGAACAAATAAGTAGTACACAAAAACATTGCTATTTTACAAATTTTTAAATTGTTCTACTCAAATGTGGGTATTTTCAGCATGTTTATTATTTAGAAACCTTATCAATTCCTATTAATAAATACTACTGCACTTTAAACTTTACAGAGAAAAAAACACAAGTATTACAAGTTCTTTTACATAGATGGACAAAAGATAAATTATTTTGAGTTTTCTATAATCACTGACCTCAGCCAGCTTCAGTTTAAAAGTACATCATCAATTTTTATTGACCAGCCACACCCCTTCAACTGAATTACTCTTATTCTATCAATCACAAATGCCATTTAATTACAATATCATGGCAGCATTACATGTTTGACTGCTAAATCATGGTCTATTTCAAACAATTTTGGGCAAACACACTCACGTAGATATAACAACTTAATAAAAATAAATGTTCAGAATTTTATTTTATAAAATAATACGTATAGTAAACAATAAAATATAGTAATATTTATAATAGTCTACAGAGTATAAAAACAGTTATGAGCCCTTAGTGTGCAACACATTTTGTATATTAAAACAAGGAATACAATTTGTGCTAAAGCAAAGAGCAGCTAAAGTGTTTTTATTCCACTTTACAAATGTAAACAAAGCTAAATTATTGCAAAGTAAAGTACGACTGGAGGCAAATTTAGCTGGATGTGCAAAAGCATCTGAATAAGTGTTCAAGTGATAAGCTTTTGGTTTTGAATGAAATAAGCATGCTTATTCTAAAGTGAAATTAGTCCAGAAAGCCCATACCAATTCTGTTTATTGTAAAGTTAATTTTTATTCAGGAAATTATATATGTTTTGCATGTTCTTTGCATGCAATACTTTGCAAATAAAAAAAAAATTAAAGATGAAGTTAGAGCTAGTCACCATGTGATAACATTGTGTACCACACCTACTGCATTAAAACATTTGACTGAGCAAAAATCAGGTAAGATTATGAATTAAAAATTCAATGTGTAATCCATACTCCTTGGCCAAAGGCATTTCTAGTGATGAGATTTGTAACATTTGACTGAGAAATTTGCATGTTCCTGAAGGATAAATCAAGGGTTTATTTTATACATAGATAAAAATCTATTAGAAACCAATCTAAGAGATCTATATAATTATCAAAATCCATATAAAAAATAATAATTAACTTACAGGACATCTATAGCAGTTACAGTACGCAGTATTCGAAAAGATGCATCACAGTTAAGCAACAGTCCACCTTCATACATCTGTATAGACGTGATGTACCCTGGCCACACTTCCAACCTGGAACATCAAACATGTTAATCACTGTTGTTAAATAGTCAGTCCAAAGAAACTACTTAGTTTACTGATATTTTCACAATATTTATTAGGCATAATTCATTCAATTCCTTGGGTTTGAAACATTCTTATTATTTTACTTTATAAAATTATGAACATTGCTTCCCATTTTATTAAAATTTTAAATTGATGCAGTTAATACTTTATTACTTATTACAAATAATGTTTTAGCTAATTTACACATAGTTAAACTTAAACGTTACTTGTTTTGGTGATGGTGGTAAGTTAAACTGAGGATATTTGAGGATTTTTTTTTATGCAGAAATCAAAAATTATTAAATTTACTATTTCACATGTTTCTTCTGCAAAGATTTTTTTTTTTATTTCTGTAATGCCATGTAACAACACAGGATTAACTCTAACATATGAGACTAACATTATTTTTAAGATTCTATACTAACCAATGTATTCCATTAATACAACACTAGGTTTAATTAGCAAAACAACTTGTTAGTCAGTCAACTTTACAACCAATCTGAAAGAATATTATACTCTTTTCATTCCTCCTTCAGAATTCTGCTAATGTATTGATCATTATTCTATCACAGAAAACCTCACATGAAAAGGTATCTAATGCTCGTACTGTTTTACACTACTTTGACAAAGGAAGAAAGGAATGATTGTATATGAACACTGAGTTGCGTAAACTTACTTGTGTTGTGGAATGGCAATGCCTCCTTTAGGATCAAAATAGTTTCTACCAACTTGAGTCATTTTCAGGGTGAGCATGATTTTACGAAATAACACATTAAACAAATGTATGCAGTCTTCTGGTTTAACCTGACCAATAAACTTGAAGTACAGAGTCACAACTGATCCATCTGTTGGTAATTTGGTGGAAACAGCAGTCATCTAAAAACATAATGCCTTTCAACAGGTGTTGAACATACAACTGTTTAAAGCATCATTTATTTTGTAACTTGATATTTAATGATAGTTTTCATTTTGTGACAGAAAAGTTGTTTTAAAAGCATTAGTTGTAAGAAATTTCCTTATGTAACTGTGCATGAGTTGTACATTTTGTAAAATATTAGATTGCTGAACTAAGCTTTATTAATATTGTTGATGTCACATTACTTGAATCTTCAAGATTTTTCTTGTTACCTTAAGTGAATGTTGTTAAATTATAGTGTCACACAGTTTATAGAAAGTTTAAGGCCTCTACGAATGAGATGTGTGTGTCTAGCAAGCACGACTAGAGAAAAACCAAGTAAGAGAAAATTAGATATAGACTGAGCAATTGGCAGTACGGCCATGAAAGGCAGTTTATAAACAAATGAAAAGTTTAATCAAAAAACATTAGGCTAAAGGAAGTGAAGTTCACTCAGAAAAAAAAGTGAAAGAAAACTTAAAGTTAGCCAGTGTGTGAGTGACTGGATTTCCCAGTTGATTTCTACAGCATGTTCCACAGTTGCATTGTACTAACAGAAAAACAATCCGAGTTATCAAACAGGGATCTAAAGCAACTGAACTAGCCTATGTGGACTTTTAACAAGAAAAGAAAATTATTTAGTACGGTAGATACCACTGCAATATCCTATAGGCTATAGTGTATAGAACTTTTGTATATGCATTTGAATTGTACTGAATATATTATTTTAAAACAAATGGACTGTGTGCTGTTTACTGTTTGAATTTACTCCCAACAAGTAACAGGCACCTACCATAAAAAAATACTAGCCCACTCATATAAAACATTTTGAAAACATCAAAAATCACAAACAAATGAAACTTTCACATGACCAAATTATAAACAATTCCAATGTCTACTTATTTACTAGAAGTATGTTTAAACCAAAGTGAAACAATAAATTTTAAAAATTTCTGAAATCTCACAAAATCAGTAATATTCCAACTAATATATAAATAGGTTTAAAATTAATCTATCTGATTATTCCAAACAAGAATGAAAACTGGGACAGATGTATTTGAAATCCCATAATCTTAATCATTTTAAATCGAAGTAGACTAGATATCATAAAAAGAAATAAAAGCAACACAAAATCCTTACAGGGTCTTGAAGCTTATGAGGCAGATAAAGTTTGGCACCATCAAAGGTTTTTGTTTTCCCTATCACTTCTTCAATGTCTGCTTGGTTTAACAGCCTAAACCTTATATTCTTGCTATCTACAGAAGGATTAAAACTGACGTGGTACTCAAACACTCCCATTCCAGGTATTGCTTTTAATCTCAAGTAGTTCACTTCCAGATCAAGTCTGAAATACATGTTAAAAAACAAAGATAATATTTGTACTTTGTGTACAGCCCCCCCCTGCTAGTACAACAGTATGTCTCTGGATTTACAATGCTAAAATCAGAGGTTCAATTCCCCTCAGTGGGCTCAACAAATAACCCACTATGGCTTTGCTATAAGAAAACACAAACACTTAGTGTACTGAAAGATACATACTACAAGGTACATATACTTTGTGGTATTGAGAGAATATACTGTACACATTAGTTATACAGAATTTTTTATAAAAGACGAAATGAGTACGTGAATAACGGTGAAGAGGCCCTTTAAATTTTTATAACAAAAAATGTCTTTTTTCAAAACCAGAATACATCTATATGAAAACATGTGACATGCAAAAATAAGTGAATAGTCAATTTATGATACAAGTTAAAATAATTAAGGAACACAATAAGATAATGTGATATTTTAAACAGAGAGGAAAAAGATATGTTTCATTCAGTAATTCTATCATCTCAAGTAATAAACAAACAATCTAAATGTACCTTTTATACAGTAGAAACCTTGTAAAAAGTGATGTATTTTAATAATTTAAAATAATGTTAATTGTGCATATTTCATTTCACGATGCATGTTACTTCTAACACCTAATGTAATATTACCACTCTTAACATAAAGCCACTGGAAGAATAATGAATGTCATGAAAAAACTTTGAACGTACACAAGTTACCAGTCTTGAAACCTATATACAGAAATAAAAACAAATGTCCAGTGAAATCTTAATGTAATAAAAAACTGGAATTCACATTGACTCAAGTAGTACAACTGTGTATGTGTAATGAAAAAAATAAAGGATTGCTATTCTATGCACAGTTCCACTGCAACAAGAATTAAAATATGTACATATTACAGTAGAAGTTACTACAGATTTGAAGCACATTGAAAAATGCGTAATTAGACACACTGACAAAACATACTATTAAGAGAAGGAATAACAAACTAATTTAATAAAAGAAAATACATTTTAACAGGCTTAAATGATCACCTCCTTGTCTTCTAAACATCCAGAAATTGAATGTATTCCATTACACAGTTTGTTATTTGGAAGCATGAAACAAAAAAATGCATCAAAACAATGGTGGATGAGCAGAACTCCCCAGTTCAAAGTGGCACTTGTAAAGAAGTGATAATTTGATAATTTGAAAGTCTTTTGTCATTTTTATTCAGTTCAGTATGCCCAAAGACAAAAGCCTTGTCATCTACCCCAGCTACAACTGTTGAGTAGTTCTCAGACCTTTACAAGAGTCAGTATGAGCTTTGTAGTTGCTGCCCATGTTACCTTTGTTTTCTTCATCATGAATATTCTGCTTATGTCATCTATAACAAAGTTAAAAAAATTCATGTCACCTTAGGAAAGCCATTTTGAATCAAACAACTCTCATAAATAATGCTCTTACTTTGCTCTTATGCTGAGTCCTTGAAAAGAGACCCGTTTAAAATAACTCAGAAGTTAATAAAACTTTTACACAAGAATCATCCATCAATTTACAAAACACAAAAACACTGTGCCAGTCTAATGCTAAATGAGAGCAAAAATATCCAATGTGTCTATCTCATGAAAAGATACCACTGTGCTTCTATTTAGGTAACAGCTTCCTGTACTTGCAAAACAGTGAAACATAGAAGAATTATAAAGATATATAAACTACTCAGTATTTTCTATAACTACAAAATTACTGCTGGTGTAACCTTACCAATGTAACCTAAATTATGTTCCTTACTAAACAGAAATAACTGCATTAACAAACAGATGACAGCTTTTACTTAAGATTCTAATTTCCATAACATTATTAACTGGAAAAAAATTCCAATAAAAAGTCAATACCTGCAAAATTAATTGTGAAAGTATTTACATTAATACCAAAAATTCAACATAACACTGGAATTATAATATTAATAACTTTATAACTTCTATGTAAACATCAAACACAACTTACGGCTTTCCAACTTCTCCCTTGTGATCTTTAAGGGAGAGTTTTGATAATTTTCCTTCAGGCACTGATAGTTCAGTCTGTGATCTGTATACAAAAAGAATTTCATAACAAATGGTTACAGCCCCACCACTGAATAAATGATCTAGTGACAAACATTTAAAAATAAAAAAAACATCAACATCACATTTAAAATCCCGACTGCATCACAAAAGAATAAAACCATCACAAGTTCTCTAATATCATACTGCCTCCATAGAAACCCTCAGGTGTGAAGTAACTGGCTCACATTAAAACAAAGAGCCTCAGGACTTGTAGATGAAAAATATTCTTTTAATATCACTAATAATATTTATTTGTTTATTGTTAAACACAAACTTACACAACTTGCTGTCCAAGCTGTGCTTCATAATGTTTGCTTCCATCACACAAGTGTTCAAATTACTTATTACTGCAATACTGGATAGGCTGTTACTGACTTATGTTGACTAATCAGCACAAACAACAATAGTAACAATCTACCAGAATGCATTTAGACAAACCTTCAATCATTATAACTTGCATTAAAGACTTCTGTGAAACTAATTCTGAAGACAGATTTAGTAATCACAACAACAGAAGGAATATATTTATAATGATTGAGACACCTCAATTTTATAGATCTGTTTTATATGAAAAAGTGTTTAAACAAAAAAGCATTAACATATCAAAACAAAAAATAATTTATAATTCTGAGGTTTTATACATTTAATTTTGGAATTTTGTAAAAACTACTCGAGGACGATCTATCTACACTACCCACCTGCAATTTAGAAGCAACAGACAACAGGGTAAACAGTAGTCAACAGTACCTAGACTACTCTTTGTACCAATTTAGGATTAACTGAAATATTTTATACCCTCATTAGTTCACATATAAATGCCACCTACTTAATTTAGTTGATGGGATGTATGCCAATATGAACCTGCATGCCCTTAAAAAATAACTAAATTCCTTATTTGGGGCTGTTCTACCCATTCCATCCTCCCACTTACTTACCATCACCAGATTTGTTACAAGGGGAATTAGGAAGTCTGAAGGTCTACCCAGCATGTTGCGTAAACTATCAAACTATTGCACCCCTCTAGAGATGAAATTTAAATTTTAATGTTTCATTTTAAAATAATAATATAAACTTCACTTTTTAATCTGAACAATCTAGAAACTGAGTTCATTGAATATATATTCTTATTCCATTAATTAAAAACTAATTGAAGAAAGTACCAGCAATAAAACAAGATTCCACATACTTTGAGTTTGTGTTTCTACCAATTGAAAAAATTTAGATGCTAGGACAATTTATAGATACTATAACAGTCTGGTACCAAGAATATTGTCCCAACCTGACCCTCACATCTGATAGAATGAACATGTTTGGTGAAGATATTCATGATCTTAGGATGACAAGTGAAAATCCCTAATCACTAAGACTCACAAATTTTCAATACGTATAGTAATTTCTTCCAAAAAGGCTAAAGAGTGTATTATTTCGAAACCTGTCATATACATATAAAATTAGCTACATATACACAATGACTTCATGATGTAAAGTAGCCAATTATAAAAATTTCCAAAAATTATATTACATTGAGGAAAAACAGGAATAAGGAGTTAACTATTAACAAGCAGACAAATACATCCTCCATCTTACTTCCTTGTCTAGTTCTCAAACTCCTTTAGTCTGAGGACCCATTTTAATTGCAATTTCTCATGGACTCCTCAAACTTATCCACAGTTTTTGTTTTGCAAAAAAATTGTACATGAGAAGCTGTACTCCAAAATCAAGCATTTTAACGAACATTATCATAATTTCATTAAAATTTATCCTATAAATCATATTTTAATACATTTTTATGAACTTTCAGACATGACACAAAGACACTCTGAGGGTTTACTCTACAGACCCTCAGTTTAAAAACACTGCCACCTACACATTTTCTTTTTGAAGAAAATTCAATCACCATAATCATGATTTTTGTTAAGTGCAAATATTTATTGATTTTTATTCATAAAAGTCACTGGTAAAATAAATACAAGAGATAATTATTGGTTTTGATTTAAAACAAAATTTTCTTAATTGATCAATGGTTGAACAAAACAAATTTATTAATAACTGATCATGACTTCGACAAATTTTCCTCATAACATTATGTAACAAAATTTTTACTTTCTCTTGTTTCTTGGCAGAAAGTGTTATTTCCCAATTACTTATGCCTAAAGTAAATGGAAAAGACCCATTTTTCTCTTCAAACTTTGCTTTTGTAACGTGGAAGTGTACAACAAAAACATGATGGGACACTATATTTTGGGACTGATAAATGAAAGTAATTTATATTACAGTCACAAATCTCGAAAAACTACTCACTTCTAAACATTTGTATAACTTTAGTATGAATACAAATCTTGATTCATATGTTGTTTTATTCAGACTTTATGCAAATGAAAATGTGCAAATTTGCCCATTTTTACATAGAAAATAGGTTAATTTCTAAATTTCATTATCCAGGTCACAAAAGCAAAGTTTGAAGAGAATAATGAACATTTTCTGTACTTTCACAACATACACAATTAAGAAATAACACATGCTATCCAGGAACAAAATTTGTATTACATAGTGTAATAGATAGTTGAATGCCTGCATACAAGTATGAACTGGTCTAAAAGTTCAACTATTTGTGGTACAAATGCCTGCTGACTGTGAATGGCTTGTGCCTTTGGCTTTGCATGCATAAAAACCAACAGACTTTAAACAAACACAGCTTTCTGAAGACCTAATTTTAAATTAAAAAACCAGATCAGTTACCTACTGCAAACAAGTATTTCAAACACTGATAAAATTATCTTTCAAATTTCCTCTTTGTTAAATCTCAAAGGTACAAATCCATAAGTGTGTTGATAAAAAATGACAAGAAAAAGAAATGTATCAGGTGCATTCATTTATATTTCTGTCTTAAAATGAATAGAAATACAACTATGTTAGTGTGGTAGATTTGCTTGATTAAAAATCTGTTTATGTGTGGGCCAAAAGACATGCCACAACTCCTCAAAGGATGCTGTTCAACCTATCATGTACATAAAATCATAGTTACAGACTATTCATTTTTACCCTACATTTCTGTTTTCGCAACATTCCATGTTAGAGATGAGTAAATACCACATGTAGAGTTTCCAAGAAAAAAAAGAATGTGTATTTTAGAGGTTTAGAAATTGTGAAAATACAATATTCAAATTGTTTGATGGACAGAAGTAACCATGTTCATCATATGAACATAACCTTGGATTCAATCTTGTCAGTTTGATTCTATCAACTCAGACATATCTCGATAGCAAATACTTCTGTAACAAGTCTGATTTTTTTGTGTACAAGAGTTTTACACTTTACAAAAAAATTTACCACATTTTGTGTAGATGTGTGCCATAAGTTTGAAATAATTAATAGTTCTCTTCTTAACTTACTAACATCAAAATAAAACTAAGAAGCCTAGTTTATAAGCAACACTATTCCAACAATCTCTGAAAAGAACAATTAAATTCTGTGGACATTTTCACACCAACCACTTGTAAAAATAAAATTACTTAGATTCTTACCAGGTTTTATAAAAGAACAGGCTATAACTGATAGTAAATGAAGTGATACGAGGTTTAATTAATACCCATCTTGCATCAACATATTTAAAAAAAAACTGATTTTAGATAAAATCATTAATGTAACTTTTAAGTAATTTAATGTTCACAGATTTGATACATGTATATCACTAAGTAATGCATTTAGAAAAAAATGCATAAACTCAAAAGGTAAAAATATTCCATAATAAAATCATGTTTTTAGGCCTACAAATTTGTGACAATTACATCAGTTGAATGACTTTTCCCCTTAAGTTCTTCTTAATATCAAGTCTGTTTTTTGTTCCAATTTAAAGGCTGAAAGCTGGAGAACAATTAGAAATCAAGATGCCACAAATGCTATAAGAATTGTAAACTTGAGATGTTTTCTCCAAAATCATCTTAATCTGTCCACTACAGAGGCACAAATTAGTAGTACTTCATTTTTTTTCTTCTGTAAATCGCTGCCACAGAATCCTTTCTTCAATACCAGATCTCAGCAGTTACTGTAATTTTTATCACAAACTTTGCACCTCTTGGTTTATTTCTTTTCCAGCTTTCAGTGTTTAAAGCAGAACTTTTAAAACAACAGTTAAATTCAGAAAACCAAGAACTGGATAATACACTGATGCACTATTGATAACACACCAACGTACTATTTAAAAGGAACATCTATATACTCAGCTTACAATGACGAAGAAGCTGGAGACGACTGTACTTCTGAGATTGGTGAAATGGTCTTAGTTGTAGCAGCAACTTTGGCACCAGCTGGTGTACTTAAAGATTGTACCCCCAAAATTCCTCGTCCAAGGCTAATTCCAGTTCCTTTTCCAAGTATGCCACGACCAACTTGTAAAAACAGCTAACATAAGTGTTCATATTTTTCATCATAAAACTTAAAATTTGATTTTAAACACTTGCTAACATCTTTTGTTACTTGTACTGTCCAGTAATGTAATATCCAATTTCCTTAAATTCATTTACTTTTTCTTCTAGATCTGTATATATTTTTTTAACTGGAACATACACACATATACAAATGTCCAGTTTTACTGTCACCACACATCTATATACACTCTGTACAACTATACATCCATACATGGAATTTTTTTGTATCTGTTAAAGTATACATAAATACTACATCACATCACACAAGGCCTAACAGTGATGAATACACTGAATGTTTACCAAAACATGACAGTATGTGTACAAGTGAATAAACCGGAGAGCAAGTCTAAAAAAATGAAAATATCACATCTATAATCAGAGAAGCATTTGTGATGGAAAATTAATCAAAAGAAGCTCAGCTAATACTTGTGTTTAGTTTTTAATACAAGTTTTACAGTATTTGACCACAATTAACTTTTGAAACAAATAATTGATTAATTGACCAACTAACCAATCTGAAAACTGTAAATACAATTAAACCTAGCAGTGATGAAAATAACACATCACATTAGATAAGGCCTAACAGTGATGAAAACAACATTACATTACACAAGGTCTGTGATGACAATAACACATCACATATGCCCAACCATTAATGACACTAGTTCAAACTAATTACAAGCCAATATTTGGGAAAACGAATATTCAAAGCAAGGTTACTACTTCACATTCTTCTGGTTTGTTTGGACCTGAAATAAATATTTTAATATCACTGGCCACTGTTGTCTTCACTGACCTTTTATGTTAAAAGACATGTTGGACAACAAACACAAGTTTGATATTTCTGATGTGAACAAGCATGATTACAATAATACTGCATGTATACATGTCTTCTTGTGGTGTTAAACATTTTTACTCACTAAACACTGTGTGATAAACATATATAAAGTCTTCATATAACTTACTTTGTGGCACAGATGGTGTCACTACCCTACTAGATGCCTGTGCAGCCTGGCTAAGAAGCAATCGTCCAAGAGCACCCCTCCCCAACACTAATGGTGGAGTAGGAGTACCTTCAATCTAGAGAATTAAACACTTGTTATAGATATGCATATTTATCAACCCAAGTAGAACAACTTTTTCATTATTCCCTAGTCAAGTTTGTCTTTTATTAGATAAATATATCAGAATAACATCACAACTCAATGAGATATCACCAAAACAAATCCATTCACCTTATCCTTCCAAATATTTCTTTTGTACAAGTTTAACTATGTGACACTTAGTAAGTTTACATCACAAGTACAATAATTTCAAATACAGAAATATATTTTTAAATCTACTTTTAACTGATATTAAGTATCCATTGCATATCAAACTGCAGCATTTGCTTATAAGAAGAAATTTATATTAAATTTTCATACAACCATATAATTAATCATTTTTCCAATTTAAAAATGACACTAATCAACATAAAATTATAACACCAACATATGTATTAAAAACTAAATGTAAATGGCATTAGTTAATTTAGGTTTAATGATTATCTGAAGTTTGCTCTCTTATTTTTGAAGGCTGGGAGAGCGAGCAAGTTTGGCGCAACGGGTATGCAAACCCGCGACCCTCAGAATAAGAATCGCATGCCTTAACATGCTTGGCCATGCCGGGCCAATCTGGAATGGATCTTTTCTCTTATAAGCACTGAATTACACCAATGAATTTATCTACACAAGAAAAAATTATAAATCTAGCTCTGTTACTAGCATGTAGAAGCTGTAATACGAAGTAAGCACACACAGTTATTAGCAATATTATCAAACGCTTGCATGGAAATATCCACTGCTTGTATTTCCACTAGGATTTTGTAACATCTGAAGTTTTTGTTTGCTTTCTGATTAAGATATTACTATTATTATTTTATCATCTCCAGTGATCTATTCTTAATAACTTGTTTAAATCTGAATCGCTAATTTTCCACAGATAGAAGCAAGTAATGACAAGAGATCAAGAGGGCAAGCACCAATTTGTAGTTTTTGATCAAGTGTGCAAGAAAAGAAAGTACACAAACTTTACACACATTATTGATAGCCCCACAAACATTTTTAAAACCTCAAAAAATCTTACATTTTCTTGAATGAACCTCAGTTACATCTGTTTTCCTTAAAGCTAGTTACCGTGTCATTGTTGTACTTTTTGCCCTGGCATTAATTTTATAAAATATGTTTAAACAAAACAAAATGTAACATTTATTAAAACATATTTTACATAAGCTATTATACGAGTGTTCAGTTTTTGTTTTATTGATATTTTTAATGAACAATTGAAAGAAATATTTAGGTATGGGGATCTAAATCATCAAAAATATTTTTAAAGCTGTTAAAGGTATTAAATACGGAGCTAACATAAGTGTTAAGTTTTAATTGGAAAAAATTAAATCAGTTTAAGAAACTGATACAAAATACTTGGAAAAAATACTCAAGTAAAATCAGAAACGTGCATCTTTTCCTAAACTTTGTATATAATGATGTAGAACACAACTCATGTTGCACAAATAAAGATTATTATGAAAGAAAAACATAAAAGCATACTTTATTTTCTGTACTAGACCCATCTCCTTGGCCTGGTCTACGTGTCTCTTTCTGAGACAATGCTGCCAACAAAGCTCCCCGTCCTCCTCTGCCATAACCTTGAGGTGGTGTGGCCATGACTAGTTTTACTTACTGTGAAAGTTCAAGACAGAATTTTCAAATTTATTGTATTTCTGAATTAGCCTTACACAAAACAACAAAAACTGCTTCAAATTTCTAATGCATTAACACTGTTCCTAAGTAAATTTGCACAAATTTTATTGTTTCCTCTCAATCATTAAGACAACACCTTTGTGACTAACATATTAAACTGTTAAGTATCTCCATTACCAAAACCAATTCCATTCTGAAAAATTTAGAAGATTAATGGTAAATACTTTCTGTAACTTTGTCATGGGAATTCAAAATACTGATCCTTCCAAGTATCTTGAAAAATGTTGCACTGATCCACCCATAAGTTGTAAATTTATCACACAATGGGAAAATTAATGATGGTCCTATAACCCAACAACAATAAACAATGACAGATGACCACAAAGCCTTAAATTCCTGGACAATAAATTAATATAAGAGGCCTGAAAAAAACCCACACAGATACCCTCACACACACATCTTGGTCCTATAACCCAACAACAATAAACAATGACAGATGACCACAAAGCCTTAAATTCCTGGACAATAAATTAATATAAGAGGCCTGAAAAAAACCCACACAGATACCCTCACACACACATCTTGGTTTACCTCATTTAACTACCTTTACTCACCCTCCATCAGCTATTTTTAACAGCTGGCTTCACTTGAGTATTGCACATGAAGCTTGTGAAATGACAATTATAGAAATGTTCTTTGACTTTCTTCTGCTCTATTTAACTTTGTAACATAAGACAATACATTTTCTACTCAATATGTAAATTTTGTAATATCTGTATTCTTTTTCAGTTCGGTATGGGTAGTGACTGTCATTCAAGCAAATATAGCTTTGCTTCTTCTCAGCTCTGTCTGGGACTTCATTCTTTAATTGGCAACTGACCAAGTTTCTTGCAAGAAAGATAGCAGATGAGATCCAGTAACAGAAAGCCATCTTTTATATTGATAAATCAGAAACTGAGTCTGGGATTCATTGTCATAGTATAAGTGGACAGCTTTATGCAGAACAACATTTCATGTCCAAACACGGTTTAATGTAGTGCATGTTTTATACTGAAAGCTGGATTCTTCTTTGTTTGGACAATATTTTTCTGTAACTTTTCTTTCAACAGACAAAAGTTTTTTTCTTTTACTGAGACAAATTTTGTATTAACTGATTTAACTAGCAGGTGGGAGTCACATGCTGGACTGGTGAGATCTCACAAGTTTCACTTATTTCTCTTTCCATTTTGATGCTCACCAAAGCTTACTTAACTGTTTTGTGTTAGTAACTATGTTTTGTTGCATAAATAAATATTATTCTTGTATAACTTCCATGATTCACATTCTTACTTCATGTTGAACTCATCTACACATCACTGATAAATAGACACATACACTCCCTAATTCCACACCTTTAAAACCTACAGACCCTGACTGACAAAAGGAAGCCCATTAGCAGGAAGTTGTTTTATATCTAACAAATTATAATTATCTAGTTTTAAAGCAAAATTGTAATTTTGATGAAAGTGATGTTTTTATTTGTGTACCTTTTAAATGTTAAAATATGTTGCTACTGATATTTGATGTTGTTAACACTTACAACTTCAAGTAAACTTCTCTGCCCATACAGGAAATGCAACCCACTTCAAATGGCCTACAGGGAAAGACATTCAATGGGTGCAAAAGAAGTTTGTACTTTCAGTTGATCTAAGAATGGAACCAGTCTCAGGAGGGCAGATGTGGAGCACAAAGTCATCTACCAGCATGGACAATGTTTACAAAATTTATACCGAAGTTTACTTCTGAACATTTAATACCATTGAGGTTGATATGGGCCTTCTTTTTGTCAGATATAATGTAACAAAATTGGAAAGTGACACTAAACTTGATATATATGAAGTGATATTTAATGGCATGATTTTTATTGAGTACTGACATTTAGTCATTGGTACATGATAGGAAGATAACACAAAACAATGTTCATATTTAATTTTTTCATAAGTTTTGAAAGATATATTTTAATTATTATTAAAGCATGTGTAAAAGCATATAATGATTGTTTATTATCATCAATAACATCTCTTAAAAGCTTATCTTTATTTTCATTGTTTTAAATGATACATTGATCATGCTTTTTCACAAGGTGTGGACACAGAAATGTCAAGTTCATCTCAAACTTTGTTGACTATATTTCTTTGAATAAATGTCTCTATATGTTAAATGTGGTTCATTGTGTGTCTTTTTAATACCAAATTCAAATTCTATGGCTCAAATTACATAAAAATGAAAAGTTTAAAATAAATATTATGAAAAATGTGGAAAATATAATAAAATATGAGCGAAATTTTGAAAAATGTGCGGCCATGAGATAAGCCTGGATTATCTATACTAATCTGTTCTCAAATCCCATCTGTGAACACGACACTCTTTTTGTCATATCTTTATTATTTAATATTTTTTTTAAATTTAAAAAGTATTATTATTCTTACATCAATGGCTTTAAAATTAAAGCTTTAATATTGATATATTTCTCATGAAATATTTTGTCCCCCCACTGCTACTTGAGCCCTTCCTGCATCATGTTGTAGCACGAGACCTGAAAGAAATTATATAATTATGTGTGTGTCCTTCTGTATATCATCAAATAAGGAAATGACCTATATTAATATAACAAAAGATAACACACATATATATATATATTTATTTGCCATATGTAAACTAAACAACCTTTACTATGTAATGTCAACTGTTCGCAATGGTACACCGTACAGGCTTATGACGGGGGAGCAGCTTATTTTTTAAAATAATATTCCTTCCACTGATAAATTTATCAACAAAAACGTCTGCAATTTCCTATTACAATTTCTTATGGAACATGTCTTAATATCATAGATAAAGTAAGTTTATTTGTTTTTTATCAGCTACTATATTCTTCTACCCAAAATATTGCTCCTCTCCATATAATTGACTCGCCCTGATCACTCCCGCTCGTGAGATATATTTACTTTGTCAAGAAATGACTAAACCATATACTGCTGTATACCATATATTCCTGACATCAGCAAACAAATAACCAACATATGGCAAAAACTAGTAACAAAATATAACATTCCAGTTAATACTAAATTTATTCAAAAATCAGGCACAAAACTAAGGTCTATACTATGTAAGAACTACACTGACTAATACCACACCGACATTATTCATAAAATACAATCTGATAACTGCTACAACTTCTATATTGGAGAAACAAGTAGAAAAATGGAAACCAGATTCAAAGAACATAAAAAGTCACCTTCAAACGTTTTCGAACACTACAAGTCGAATGAACACAACATAACCATAGAAAACACTAAAATACTAAATAAGGAAACAAACATAAACAAACGCAAAATTAGAGTTACTTATACAACAACTTAAACCCAAAATAAACCAATATAAAGGAACGCCATTATACCTATATTAATATTATAGATAAAATTATATTCAAACATCTAACACCGCCCTCTACATTGCGACACTCAGTTACACAACCCCTTCCAAACATGTGGTCAGCTTCCAGTCAGTTACCTCTTTCTTTGTGAACCTAACGATGACCGAAGAAGGTTGAAACGTTGTTCGCTCTTCTATTTAAAATATGTTCTCAACCCAAACGAGCCGTTTTTGCATATAAAAGGCTTCTTGTATATCGAATTTTATTTGCAGTGCAAGTGGCACAGATGAGAAAAAACACAATGCTTAACCCAGTGTTCAGTAACAATGCTTGGCTAGAGGGAGAGTGACTCAACACTTGAATACCCATTACCAGTTTGTGCAAAAACATTTTTGAAATAAATATCATATATGGTACAACAAATGTAAAGTACATAAATGCCTTAAAGGTATATATAACATCTGCAGTGGATGAGTTAAGAGGTAAACATTTCCTCAAACATTGTTGGTTAAGCTTTTTTTACTTCCAAAATATAGGTGTGCAAGACCAAAAAATGCCTAGTTATATTATGTACTCTAAAATTCTGACATGATCAACCTTATAGTTGCTTACTCTATGAACTTGGCAGTAGCAGCCAATTCCCTCAACTTCATTCAAGACAGACCTTAATCCTGAATTGTAAAAAATAAAAGACAATAAATGCATTTTAATAAATGTTCTTTAAAAAGTTGAAAGAATTTTACAACTTTCTTCTGTATTGTTCAAATATCAGTCAATATTCTCCAAAGTTGAAATTACATCTTGGCCCCATTATAACTTATCTTTTATGATTTGGAACATCAACTAATATTTTCATGATAAATAAAAAAAAAAAAGGTAAATTGTTTTAAGATAATGTTGGGCATAGTATTTATGTAACTGATATAAACAAAACTGTGTCAGAAACAGACATCTACCAAGATGACTTGAAAAGCTTGTAATTTCAGCCTATTCAGACTTTTAATCATTTCTTCTTGCTGTGACAGCTAATAAACAGCAAACAAAACTAACAAACAGCTCATACAGTCAATAAAATTTCAGAGTGCTAGGAGTCAGTTTAGTATTTAACAATAACAAAATTTTAATTACACTCCAGTTTCATTTTCACCTCAACATCATATGATGAGTACTTGCACAGATACTAGGATTCAAAACAATCCACAGTTTCTGGAGCTAAAGTCCACTAAAAATGGTCATGTGTCATACTTATCTTTCAGAGTACATTCTGTTATAGACCTAACCAATGCTCACTAACTGTTCAATATATATCACCTCATCCAGTGGTATTCATCAGTTTTGTGACAGAGTATTTAGAGGATAATATAAATTACATAAACAAATTTTGAGGGTAAAAAAAAATCACCTTTTCAAAACTAGAAGAATCACACCAATAAGTTACCAGAAAATAAAACTAAGCAGATTACAATATGCAACACAAATTTTGTTCCTGGATAGTATCAGTTATTTCTTCATTGCTTATGCTGCAAAAGTACAGAAAATGGCCATTATTCCCTTCAAACTTTGCTTTTGTGACCTGAATAATTAAATTTAGAAACTAACCTATTTTCTATGTAAAAATAGGCAAATCTGCACATTTTCTTTTACCTGAGGTCTGAAATAACCAACATATGAATCAAAATTTACATGTATTTACACTAAAGTCATACAAATGTTTAGAAGTAAGTAGTTTTTGGAGATTTGCAACTGTAATGTAAATCACTTTCATGTATCAGTACCCAAATACAGACTCCCATCATGTTTTCATTATATGCTCCCAGGTCATAAAAGCAAAGTCTGAAGAGAAAAATAGGTCTTTTCCATTTACTTTAAGCACAAGCAATTGAAAAATGCACTTTCTGTACAAGAACAAGAAAAAGTAATTTTGTTACATAGTGTTATCTTTCATAGTTAGAAGATGAAAAACATCTGTCAACGTATTATTATTATTATTACCCTTATTAATTACAGGTTCAAGAAAACTGCCATCAAGAGGTCATCCTAAGTAGTTATAAGCTGAATAAAATTATCAATTATTTACTAACCCACTTGATACAAGGATCATAAAAATGTTGGATCTGATCAGATTGAAATTTGATGACAAACCAACCATTTATTGGTTTAAACTTTTAAAACTAATTTGGTTTTTTAACCCACTTAAAAAAAACATTTCTACATCCTTACTTACAAATACAATCACAGCTAAAAAGATTTGATGAAGACATATGTCAATAAATACTCTTTGTTACATATAAAATAATTAACAAAAATTAAAATGAAATTAAGCAATGTCACAAAATATCTTTTACAACTAATATCATGACAATCAATTAACAATACACAAGTAACTACTTGAACTTATTTTCAATTATTACTGTTTTTGATTATTCCAAATGTCCATGCAATCAGAAAACTACCATTACATTTATCACACATAAAACTATAAAAAGGACAGTCTGTGCTCTGCTTGCCGTATGTATTCAAACCAATACAATTTTTAGTGTTTTTTTAACCATCAAATTTAAGAATAAGTTAATTGAACATAATCAGTTAGTTTTCCTACTAAGGTTGTTTTACATAACTAACCCCTATGTAATATTTTATCACAAATCTCCAAACTTGTATACAATGAAATAAAGCTATAAAAGTTTTGTTTTTTCCCACTTCAAATTATGTGCCATTTATTCCTTGTTAGGTCTCTATAACAAGAATATTTTCTTGGAATGGTACATTTTGAGGCATGTCTTGAAGAAAAATTCTAGTAGTTACAATATCCAGACTTGGTCCTTTTTCCAGTTTTCTGGCACATACGACCTGGCTTAGTCAGTCTAGGCTTCTTTACAATTTTTGAATATTTTACCAATGCAGTGTACCAAGCTCATACACTGATTTTTATGCAGTTCATCAAATTATGCCTTCTAATGCTCCTGCTGTTTCTTACAGAGCACTTGATAGTTGCATAACGAATTCATCAGATAAAACAAGTTTTAGTCCACTTTGAGTTTGTCTATTTTTGCAGGAATAGTATTTTGTCATCTGATCACAGTAATAAACCCCTGATACACGTTTGTGTTGTAGTGGATAATAAAGTTCAATTTCATTTTGGGGTTACCATCTTTGTTGTTCTTTTTGCTATCAATCAACAAGTGAGAAGTTATGCATGGTAGATATCTTTACTAAACCCTCATCCATTCACATCAGTAGTAAAGTGTCCTTCTGTAGGCATGTAACCTCACACTTATTCAAAGTAGTACCTCCTAGTTTCAAAGATGGTGGGAATTAGATGGTTGACTCCAGTTCCACAAGTTTTTGTCTGGTTTACAAGCACATGATTATGTATTGGTACCCTACTGTAAAAGTTTTTTTATACTTTGTAATTCTGACCATACAAAGGTCTAAAAAACATTCTCGTAAACTTTATTAATCACAAAGTGTCCTGAACCACAGTAAATGCCACAGTTCAAAATATACCTTAAACCTAATTCACAAAGTATATAACCATTCAAAGCATATTTGTCTGGTTTCTAAAGGTTAAACTCTACATGAGCCTTCCCCTCCATTTCAACATCCCCTCATCCAATGACAAGTGCTCTTGAGGCATGTACAGCATGTAGTTTATCATCACATGGGTTGTGTCGTGCATAATTATTCTTGAAATGAATAAACTGAGCAATCATATAGATTCTATCTCCTGGCATGACATTATTGAAAAATGGTGTGGCTAGCATGGCATCTGCAGACCAATAAATGTTCAGTTGAGGTTTTATTATTACACCAATAAGAAAAACAAGTCCAAGAAGTTTCCACATTTCTTAGACGGTGACATCTTTCCAGGAATTAGATCAGAATTTTGCCTTCAGTAGTGTATCTCTGAGAAACTGTAAAGAATAGAGGTTGGTTTCTCAAATAGGAACATCCATGAAATCATCCATTAAAATAAAACGCATACTCAATAGGGTCAACATCATCATAGAGCTGCACAAGTAGGCAAGAGGGACCAGAGACATTTGGCTGTACAATATTTTCACTCCAGCCCTGTTCAAAATCACCTCAATCTTTATTTACATTTCTACCCCTTCTACAGGCACGTTCTCTATCAGAAGCCCGTTCATCAAGTGGAATACTATCATCATCCCTGCTGGCTTCTTTGTTAGGTTACTCATCTTCATCACTGCTACTCACTCCATTCTGATTCAGTGCTACAAAAATTATTATTTTTGTTGAACATTTCTGCCTCTAAATCACTATCAGTATTCATATCAACAAGAAAGCTGTGAAGGCTAGAAATAAAAAAGTAGTCACTTTATGTAAAGATGGTCACATTATAAACCTCAGTAGCAAAATAATTCAAAACACACTGGTGGGAAGGAATATTTAGTCATGCATAAAGGATAATACTAAGCAAGATGGAGGATGCTGTTAACAATTCTCTAAAAGTACTAACTAAAGATGATGAATTCTCAAACAACAAGTGTTTCTAAGTGTGAATGTCTGCCTGAAAATGTTGAAATTCCCTAGTTTTAGAACAAAATGGTACCAAGGAAATATAACAGTTCCTCCACAACCAACACATTTTGAATATTCAATAACAGTAAGTGTTTGTTATTTCTTACACTCAAAACACCTGACACATCTAAACGACATGATCAAAACCACAGCACTGAACAGAACTGGATGTACACAGGGTCATTTAAAACCAGTAGCTGTGTATTTGAACAGTTTTATCTCACAAGGCTGTTTAAAGCCAGCAACTACATATCTGAGCAGTTTCGTCTTACAGGGTGATTTAAAACCAGTAGCTGTGTATTTAAGCATTCTTGTCTCACAGGGTAATTTAAAGCCAGTAACTGTGTAGTTGAACAGTCTCGTTTCACAGTCATTTAGAGCCAGTAACTGTGTATTTGAACAGTCTCGTTTCAGTCATTTACAGCCAGTAACTGTGTATTTGAACAGTCTCGTTTCACAGTCATTTACAGCCAGTAACTGTATATTTGAACAGTCTCGTTTCACAGTCATTTACAGACAGTAACTGTATATTTGAACAGTCTCGTTTCAGTCATTTACAGCCAGTAACTGTACATTTGAACAGTCTCGTTTCACAGTCATTTACAGCCAGTAACTGTGTATTTGAACAGTTTCGTTTCACAGTCATTTACAGCCAGTAACTGTGTATTTGAAGTTGCGTTTCACAGTCATTTACAGCCAGTAATTGTATATTTGAACAATCTCATCTCACAGAGTCATTTAAAGCCAGTAATTATACATTTGAACAGTTTCATCCAACATAGTCATTTACAGCCTGTATCAATATATTTGAACAATCTCCTCTCATTGAGTCATTTAAAGACAATAATTGTATATTTGAACAGTTTCATCCTACAGGATGATTTAAAGCACTGAACAGGACTGGGTACACACAGGGTCACTTAAAGCCAATAACCGTATATTTGAAGTTTCATCATACATAGTCATTTAAAGACAAGTAACTGTGTATTTAAACCGTCTCATCCCAGAAAATGTTATTACCACATTTCACTTATCCTAACTTTCCAAATACAATATCCATTTTAATTTGCAGGAATAGCCAACTGGCTTTATCACCATAAAAGATATGCACCTACACTTTTACAAGACCGGGGTTAACTTAACTCTTCAATAACAAAAGTAGTAAAAATAAAAGATTTGACTATATAAGGAATAAGTGAGGCCACGTACGAAAGTAACGGGAGTACAACTAGTTTTCAAATTTACAATATTTGTTCAAAATAATTTACCTTAATTAGTTCCTTTACAGTTTACCACTTATCAAACAATACACTTCGTTATAGATGGGCTATTTTATTCTAAGTTATCATTAAGGCACTTCGTTTATAAATCACGAATTCCATTTTATTCTAACTACATTCCTAACCAGGTTCAAACAATTCTTCCACCTGAAACCACCGCATGTGAAAATGCATCAAACATAAGATAACGGCGCACAAGTATTTCGAAATTTAAAATACAGTTATATCTAATAAGCGTTGAAACGCTAAAAACATTTTAATATAATATTTATATTATTATCTTTATTTAATTAATTGAGCAAACTAAAAATGTTCATTCATGCAAACACATAAATAATTGAAATTACCTAAAATAAATTTTAATTCAAGATTAACTACTGTCTAATGAGAAAATAAAGACTTAAGGTTTTTGCACATTTCACAAATTATTGTTTATCAGAAGGTATATAATTTATGACAAAATTCATCTTAGCTACAAAATGTTTAACTTTCATTCTCCTTTTAATTTCTCCATTGCGTTTGTTTGTTTTTAAATTTCGCACAAAGCTACTCGAGGGTTATCTGTGCTAGCCGTTCCTAATTTAGCAGTGTAAGACTAGAGGGAAGGCAGCTAGTCATCACTACCCACCGCCAACTGTTGGGCTACTCTTTTACCAACGAATAGTGGGATTGACCGTCACATTATAACGCCCCCACGATTGGAAGGGTGAGCATGTTTAGCGCGACTTGGATGCGAACCCGCAACCCTCAGATTACGAGTCGCACGCACGCCTTAAAGCGTTTGGCCGTGCCGGGCCTAAACATATAGATCACAAGATAGTTAACAACTCTGTAATATTCCTGGACTGTAGAAGTCACCTGACCAATCCTAATATATGGATAAAAAACATTACGATAAACTTTAGGATTCCATATTTACCAATAAAGTCAATACTTACGATTAACAACATTAATATCCACACATAATCGAATAAATAAACAACACATTTTTTTCGTGTTTATAGTGTGTAAATTATCCTCTAATTGCTCGTAAGATTAAAAATATAAAACCACTGAAGCGAGTACTTTCAAAAGATTGTTCATCTGTTTGTTTATTTGAAATTAAGCACAAAGCTACACAACAGGCTATCTGCGCTCATTACAGATATCAAAATTTAGTTTTTAGCATTCTAAATCCACGGAAAGACCTTACAAAACATGAGCCTTTCTGAAGTTAGGGCCCCCCAGTGGCTCAGCGGTATGTCTGCGGACTTACACGCTAAAATCCGGGTTTCGATACCCGTGGTGGGCAGAGCACAGATAGCCCATTGTGTAGCTTTGTGCTTAATTCAAAACAAGAACAACAACAAATCTGAATTTAGGGCAAATTATCAAAGGCGTAGCCAAGGGGGACTAGTTCCCTGAAAAACCTAAGCATTCTAATCACATACTAATTTTTAATACATATACATACATACAATAAACTTGTTTTGTATTAATTAATAAAAAATAAAACTTTTTCAACATTATTACATTCGATCTCATATATTTTAATGAAAATTTTATTAACGATTTAGTTGTTTGTTTATTTGTCCCTCTTAAAACTTTCTGGCCCATCACCGGAACATCTGACTATATGTTGGGTGTTTCCTTCTGGTATGAGATAGTTTTTTTATACTTTACCATCACTCGCGGTCTTAATAAGGTCATTTACAGCTCCAAACTTAATGATATTCTAAAAGTGGTCTCGTTATGAATCCTGGGCTCTTTAGCGAGTCAAATAGCTTCTGGTGAAGTCTTTGATGATCTAAACAATCTGCTCCTCTCTCGTCGACACTCGTTTAAAGACAATCACTGGGGCTTCTCTGGTTGAACCACTTTTTTTTTTTTGCCTTATTACAATTTGCATCTTTCATGATGACGAGACACCCACTTCAAATAAAAATGTATTTCAAGACGGCTGGTATGGACTTTATAAATATGACAGTCAATCTCTTTATTCGTTGGTAAAAGAGTAGTTTAGAGTTGGTGGCGGGTGGTGATTACTAGCTGCCTTTCCTCTAGTCTTAGACTACTTAATTAGGGACAACTAGCGCATATAGCCCTAGTGTAATTTTGCGCAAAATTTAAAAAGCAAACTAATAAGACGAATGGTATGGGTATGAACAACATTTCAACCTTCTTAGGTCGTCTTCATTAATACGAATCTCTCATCTGAGAGAGTGGAAAAGTTCCCTAAAGCTTCGAATTTTCCTTTTGCAAAAAATTTATGCCTACTTGCTGTTCCCATCATTTAATCTTTTTTTCTCCATCTTAGTGTACTAGTGTAGAATAAAAGTAACAATAAAACTATCGTCAATTAGCACATTATAAGGCTTCCCGTTAATAAACTAGTTGACTTATATACTTTAATAATATATTCCTTATTTTTATTAGGTTGATAGAATATTCCGATTAAAAATATATAAACTTCCTCGTTTCACATTGTAAAAACTAGTCATTACAAATGAGTAGCAAGATAAAAAAAACTTTGTTATTCACTATTTGAAATTATTTTGGACTGAGTTAAATGTGTTTTCCATGGGACTTTTCCATCACAGTTTATTAGATTCTCGAATTTGCAATATTGTTCCACTGGTTTGCAAGATAGCAGGATTAATTGGCTCCATTAAAACCTTGATTTTGAGATTCTTATTTTTTTTATGTCTTAACAAAATACTCTACTATACCGTATAACTAAATATATTACACTTATTACCCTGCCTCCAGTTGCTCAGCAACAAATTTGCAGACTTACTAAGTTAAATATCTGGTTCTCTTACCGATGGTAGGCACTATTGGTACAGCACAGAGAGTACATTGTGTAACTTCGTGCTTAACAATAACAACCAATGTAACGGATTTTATTGCAGTAATTTCAAAACAAAACAAATTTACAGAAGCAGTATAAATGTTAAAAAGAGCGTTAACAGTGCTTAAGAAAGACAGTGAAATACAAGGAAAACCACATGAGAAACAAAACATAAATAATTATGTTTTCAAAAGATTGTAACTTCTTAACAAGCATGATAAATCCGTTCTTTAAAGTGGTTACAAAAATTCTAACAGAACAGGTAAGTTTATTGTTTACAGGCGAGATTTCTTAAATAAGTGAATTTCTGGTACGCTAATTTTAATTTGTTGCCAAGATAACTGAACCACCACAGCAGACAATGATATTAAGAGACTCTTTGCTATTTCGGAATCCATAAAATTCCATAAGTTACTTAAGTTTAAAAGTTATTAGTTCTGCAACATGATAAGATAGCAATATAAGTAGAATAGTCCAAGAAAGTCCTTTAGTCAAGGGTGATACAACAATGATCGAAACAGACATAAGCCATAGAATAAGTTATCCTGTTCCATATTTGGTATGGCATCATCTACAGATCGCATGCATCGTTGGAGATGCAAGATAGCTTTGAAATTTTTGCATGAAACATCGGTCAACCCTGGATAGGGATTTCAACTGTCTTATAAAAGCCAAGTCTGAATTAACGGCTAAAATCTCGCACTAAATGAAGCATGAGGTCATAGCTGAAACTTATCCAAATTTGAAACATTGTGATGCAATTAAATGCAATATCAATTTCAAAGTATATTCATATGAAGTATAATTATACTTATAACAATTATAATTGTCAGGTTCGGTTAGATTCATTGTAGTTTAATTAGACAAACTTTGTACCAATGAGCTCTATGACCTCGTATGTCCGAATGACGTAATGTTTCATTTTCTTCGAGATTTAGACGCTTAATATGTTGTTATTTAGATTAAAAATTTCTTTTAATGTAAAAATAATATGTCATCTTTTTTTTTTTTTTACAAAAATATATTCTAGCGGCCTAGCCTTTTTTCGATAAATCTTTATTTCTGACTTCTTTATGGTAACACCGATCTTAGGTCAGCACGTCATTGTGTGATGATTAAACTAACGTGCTTGAACGAATTTTCATTAAAAACTATTTTGTGTTCGTGAAAATACTTTTGAAGTGCCAAAGATACGGAAATACGTTTTTAGACAAATTAGTAATTATCTGTCACCTTCATAATAGATAAGTGGCTGAATATCAGTAATACAGCAGGAACGAGCAAAAATCTTCCTAGGCCTAGCCCTAATACGAATTCATTGGGGTTATTACCGTGTGCAAACATTTTAATATAGGATGGTACAAGAAGTACTGAAACGAGAAGAAAATTAAGTATAATGAAAGTTTTATTGAATATAGTTTTACATGGACAGGTAATGAAGATAGACCTAGTGGGTTGTGTGTTGAATGTGGAACAGTGTTGAGTAGCAACAGTTTGCATCAATCAAAGTTAAAAAGGCACCAAAAAAACAAATACTCCCAATTGAAAAATCCAACTTTCGAATATTTCAAAAGAAAGTGTTTGCAATTAAATGCAAGGAAAGCTACATTTCGTTTGTTTGTCCATCAGGACAACAAAGGTGCTCTTATTGCTTCATATCGTGTTAGTTACCGTGTTGCAAAAGCAGACGAAGCTCATACAATTGCAGAAGATTTTATAAAACCATGCAAAAAAGATTTGGGAGAGTGCACGATTGATGAGAAATTTCATAAAAATATTAACTCTGTGCCCCTTTCCGATAGCTCGATTTCTCGAATTATCAAGGACATGTCAGCAAATTGTGTAACGGAGTTAATAAAGCGAGTAAAAGCGTGTCTAACTTTTTCGTTTCAGATGAATTAATCAACAGATTTCGCAGGTTATGCATTATTGCTTGTGTTTGTTCGCCATATTCACGAATCTAATTTTGAAGAAGACATGCTAATTTGCAAACATTTACCCACTCAAACAACAGGCAAAGAAATATTTAAACTGATCGATTTATTTATAGGAGATTTGGTATGGTTTGTTTTGAATTTCGGGTAAAGGGTTATCTGCATTACCCGTCCCTAATTCAGCAGTGTAAGACTAGAGGAAAGGCAGCTAATCATTATTTTTCAAACTCGGTTCGGCATGGCTAAGTTGGTTAGGGCGTGCGACACGTAATTTGAGAGATGCGAACCCTTTGGCAACCTTACAGAAATATATTTTGTATACCTTTGTGAGTCTTTAAAATATAAAGCTAATGCAATTAATGTTCTTGTCACGTGGTTGTCATTGAAACGACAAGCACTGAAAAGGCTGTTATAATTCGCAGTAAATAAGTTATGTTACTAAGAGATACTGTTAAAATATCGTAATAAATCAATTTTATTGATTGATATTATTAATTAAAAACCCTAGTGTGAAATAAAATTCCAAACACATATTGCAAAGGGCGTTATAATGTTACAGTCAATCCCACTATTCGTTGGTAAAAGAGTAGCTCAGGAGTTGGCGGTGGGTGGTGATGTATAGCTGCTTTCCCTCTAGTCTTACACTGCTAAATTAGTGACGGCTACGCGGGTGGCCCTTGAGTAGCTATGCGCGAAATTTAAAAAAAAACAAACATCTTGCTGGAGTTTGTTTGTTACTGTTTCAGCAGCATTAGAGCTAAGCGGTGAAAACACCAACCACGTGCAACATTCTCTTGAAATGAGATTTCTATATTTTAGTTTTCTTACCGGGAATATACCCACAATCTTTCTACTATCCTGCTATTAAACACATTAACTTCTACAGACGGAGTGTTTGTTTAGAAATACACCCTTGTGGAAATTAATTGAAACAAATGGTCATTTTACAATATTTTCAGCATGGTGGCTGGTGCAGGCTTGCTGGACACGCTGATTTCCTTTAATAGTCATTTTTTCACACAGATGGCATCATTAGCTGTGTTTTGCAGTAGGGTCGATCTGTTTTTAAGATATATGAGGAAATTTTAAGGAATAATACGTCCTTCCAAATTGGGTTATTAGGATAAGTAGACCAGTTAAAAAACAACTTCTTACCAACTGAAAAAAAACGGTATCAATGGGGTCTGAAATACAAGAACTTGACGCAAGAACAATGGAGGAAGGCGTTATTCAGTTACGAGACTCATTTCTTCGTACAAGGTCAAAGAAGTCTGCATGTTCGCAGATCTCCAGGTGAGAAACTTCGAGAATCTCACATCAATCAGTTCGTAAAACATCCCTTGAAGATGTTTTGTGGCTTTTTCAGTTACTATGGCGTTGGAAGCTTACATATCGTAGAAGGTATGATGCGAGGACCACATTACATCGAAGTTTTGCAGAGAAGAGTCGTTCCAGAATTAAAAAAAAAAAGAGATTTCCAGATGGATCTCGCATTTTTCGGCAAGATCTGGCTCCGTGCCACACATTGAAACTTGTGAAGAATTTTATTACTAAAACGCGAATAAATGAGCTGGACTGGCCTGGAAACTCTCCAGACTTAAATCCCTTTGAAAATATTTGGGAGATTTGTAAAGAAAGACTTCGAAGAAAAGACTGTACTACAAAATATAAGCTAATTCAGGCCATAATTGAGGTGTGGTACCACGATCCAAAAATTAGTAAAGATTGCAGTCTTGTTTTGGAATTTCGCACAAAGCTATTCGAGGGCTATCCGTCCCTAATTTAGCAGTGTAAGACTAGAGGGATGGCAGCTAGTCATCACCACCCACCGCCAATTCTTTTACCAACGAATAGTGGGATTGACCGTCACATTATAAACCCCCACGGCTGGGAGGGCGAGCATGTTTGGCGTGACGCGTATGCGAACCCGCGACCCTCAGATTACGAGTCGCACGCTTCAACGCGCTTGGCAATGCCGGGCTAAAATTGCAGTCAACTTGTTTTCGATGCCAAAGCGGATTAATGATCTTCTGAAAAATAAAGGCGGTCATATCATATATTAATTTGTAATTTTTGGATTCTCAGAAATAAAACGCAAAAAAAAAACTGAAAAAATCGTAATTTTTCTTCTTGTTTCATTTAATTTCCACAAGGGTGTAACTAATGAAAACACGAGTCGTTTACAATGTTAGAAAAACGCGTAGATTCAGGGTGACGTTAACGTAAGTAATAATGTTGCAAGACAAATTGTAAAAACATTATTTGAAATTTATTTTTTTAAAATTAACTTCCAAACTTCCAAGAATTACATACCAAGTTGTCTCTTTCAAACAAGTTTTTTCTTTTATTTATAAAGCATATTTTCACTTAAACATCAATTTATTGATTAGTCATTAGATAATTACCAAAATAATTACCATCAACGATTTTAAGATTATGAGCTACTTTCATGCAAATTTACTTCGACGATGTTATTAACAATGTGCTTATAATGCTGTTTTCAACATTGATTCACAGGTAGTTTTCTTTCCAGCAATCGAATGCATCCAGTAGTTGTCTAGACGCTAAAGGCGCAGCATGGCTCGACTTGTAATCCGAGGGTCACGGATTCGAATCCCCGTCACACCAAACATTTTCGCCCTTTCAACATTGCTGGCGTTATGTTTCAGTCAATCCCATTATTCATTGGTAAAAAGAATAACCCAAGAGTTGGCAGTGGATAGTGATGCCCAACTACCTTCCCTCTAGTCTTTCACTGTTAAATTAGGGACAGCTAACGCGGAATTAAAAAATGAAAAAAAAAACAACCAGATGCCCAATTTTAATATGGTCGTTATTGCACTATTATAGCATTCACTAACGTTTCTGAATAATTCCTGAAATTGTGATTGCAATATCACCATTCTTCCATCTGTGACTTTGACATTATCAGCATCATCAGAATATGGCTAATTAGTCCACCATCGTTCTCGGATTGTAACTTTGTTTTAACGTAATTAAGTTAACTAGAGACAAGAATCCACAGTTAAGTTTTCCAGCTCTCAGAATTAGGTTGAAGTCATCGTAATACTATTCGGGCAAGTTTGTATTAAAGCATGAAGACTCTTTTTGACAGCATAGTTTTTGCGCAACCATTGACACCCACATTTTCGAAAATCATTGTAATGTCTTTGGCTGCTAGCAAATTATTAAGCCTTCTGTTACTACGTGGAACCATATCCACAACTGATATTGCTTGGTTTTATCTCAGGATCATCTCTTTCAATCACATTTTTCAGTACTTTGCATGTCTGGGTAAATGGATTATTTTCTCTAATTATTTTGACGATTTTCAGTTACATTCATTTGATCTTCTACTGTTTTATCACCATTAAGAACACTGGAGTAAGTTTACCCTACTCCCCACTAGGAGGATTCAACGGAGAAGATTGATAAAGTTGAACTATAAAACATTTTTTTCCCACCTCAAACATCAAATTTAGTTCCCATCAGTGAGAACTCACCGTTCTTTGAATGATGTTCTTCGGAAATTTTCAAAGTGTAACCAGGTTGGATTCACCCAAGTTCTTTCAAACATGAAGAAATAGTTCTTTCTTCCAATTCAGCTCTCCCTTTATAGCAGGTTTTTAACTATCAAATTGTTCTTCCTTTACATAACTCGTATACTATTGACATTTAACAACTGTGCTGATCTAACGAATACTTTTCAATATTAATTGGTATATTTTGTTTGATATATTCTACTATGGCAATTGTCTTGTTGGATATAATAGTGACTTTTATTTCATTTCTTCGTGTCGTGCTTGAGAAAATTGTTTTAGCCAACTTTCAATGGTACCTGATGTACTCTTACATGCTATTAAAGAAATAAAGATTCAAATAGTAAAATATAATCGGTTGTTTCGTAACATTAAGGTGTTCTACCCCTGTCATGCTGAGTAATAAAAGTGAATCATGTTATTCAACATTTGTATACAAACAAGTCAGGGTGTAGTTCTTCCAAATAAAAATCGCTAACTGTAAAAGGTTTATTCCCTTTGTCAATCTGCCAAGAGTGTATTCTTGGTTGTTTTTTTTAGTAACACTCAACATTATACATTATCACTTAGCAACAAAACTATCACTTAATTGTTCTTAGGCTAACTATGGTGTTTATGCTGAATGCTCAACATTTATGTCGATTTGTTCTTTATTTTTTAAATTCAGTGATACAACAGCAAGTTAGTGTAATTCAGAAGTTTCATGACAATGAGATTACCTAAAAGCTAATTAAATTTACCAAGTATTTTAGCTAAGCCTTACACATTACATTCATGTATTAGACTACAAACAGGCCCTATTGTTACTAATATTATAAAATCAATACTTAAGAAAGTGGTGAATAAATGTTAATATTGTTTAGTATTTTAACACGTATATTATCTACTTGGTCTTATAACTTAAAGCAAAATTAACGTTCATTATTATCAAATATCTTATCCTTTGTACAGTCGAAAGTTTTGAAAATCTGTTGGAATATCCCGGTTTTTTCACTTGCCCTTTAATAGTGGAAAGGCTCAAGAATGCTATTTACGTTTCTTTCACAGAGCACACGTACTTTTGTTCACAATAATATCATTTTTCTGTAGTGTTTACCAAAAATGTCGAAGTTAGAGAATTACGCAGAAACTGGTGAAATAAGCCAAGACGTATTTAAGAGGTACAAACAAATTCATTTCAGTTAAATCATATAACTTTCATTAATTGTTTCCTATTTTACGTGGACTTTTATAACTGAATATGTAAAAGCTGCTTAGTATAGAAATTTTATTTTACAGTGTAAAGGAGCAGTATTGCATTATTACTCGCAGTTCAAAAACATACACAAAGTGTTTCATCTATTGGTAGGTAAAACAATCTTTATACAGAATTTTCTTCTATGAAGTAAATATCCTAACCATCTGAGTACAAAACTCACCACTGCTTGTTGTATTAGAAGTGTAACATTGAAATAAATTGTCATACCTAAAACAATGTATGTATAACAACAAAGTTTTGGGATTTTACAAGCTGATGATGGAATGAAGTATAGGTTTACCAAACACCAATAAATAACAGAATAAAAACAGTGTTGCACTGACGTTTTATAATGTAAAAATTTAATATAATTTCGTGAAACCTATTAACGCATTAGGAAGTTGGTAATTGTACATCTGAAAGGGAAAAAAGTGTCCATTCATTTTGATAACTTCCATATCAAATATTTGTACCCAATTACCTTTCTGTGAAGGATAATTTTTAATGATTTAAATCATCTGTTTCTTTCATACTTTAAGCAGCTAAACACTACTGATAGTGTAGTCTGGACCTTGATAATAGTAGTAGTATTAAACCTGAGACAATTATCTTTCAATCTTTGTGAAAGACTGGGGTAATTAGTTGGCTGCTGTCTATCTTCATGTTGTGATTCAGTGTTCCTTTAAGACACAGACATTTGTTTTTCTCACAATCCTTATTTTATTAATGTAGGGACTTCACCAAACACACATCAGTTTAGGTCATGAGGCCTTGTTTACTGGAAGAGAAAAATAAGCACTTTCAGTGTCCAATGGACCAAAATAACAAAACCTGGAAAAAATATTATTAAAAGGATGGACAGCTAAAATATTTAAGGTAAAACATCCCTCCCACAGTATTGTAAGCTATTTAAATTGTGTGTATTAAATACAGAAAAGAAAAAAGAGAAAAGAAAAGAACGAAGTCCCTTCACCAACAAATATAAAGTTGTTTATTTTCCCACAATAACTCCCAGTCAAAAGACGTGTTAAGCAGAAGATGGTAGAGAATGAGAGAGGTCTTCAAAGACATGGTTGTAAGGCTTGATTTATCTCTGTATAAACAAATAAAAACAAATTTACTACACAACTATTTTAACTTAACAATTTGCTACTTGAATATCAGTTGTTTATACGAATTCTTAGCCAGTTAACTGAAAGACAATTTAACCAATTTGAAGTATTAGACACTCATTAGTAAAGAAATAATTCTGTAATAAATCTCAAAAAGCACTAAAGGTGTGCTGTATGAACAGGTAATTCCCAGACTATTAGAGAGTAATGTAATAAATATGATTTCACTAAATATACAACACAAAGTTCCAATTTAAAAATTGTTTTAATACATAATTTTGATTAGTAAAACATTCATTCATGACTTGTTACCTCACAACGTACACAGAAACACTAATAATTTACATAAATTTCTCCCTTGATTTTAATTCCAAACCTTGGAAAGAATAATCCAATTTTCAGTGAGACTAGAAACCTTATGTTTACATTCAGTTGGCATTACAAATGCAACCTTCTATGCACACCATCTGTACTTCCTTGGTCAATCACAGAACTAACTTTAACATTTCATTTATTGTAAATGATAACAAATGTGGACAGATATATACAATTTCTAACATTAATTTCAACAGTTGTAAACCAATACACAATAACATGTTTCAGGAAAAAGTCCTTAAACAAAGACAGGAAATAATAAAACAATTTTAAATTGAAGTGGCAGACAAATTATTTCCATTACAATGTTGTTAAAAAATGTACTTATCTTAAAATAAGCAAAATATTAAATATAAAAAAACCTGTATTTATACACTATGGTAATATAGCAGTATGATTTCTAATGTTATTGTGAATCAGTGAATCTTGATGGTTACATGTACCCAACTTATGTTATATAAAGTACTGTTCTAAATACACAGTATATTTAATAACAAACTTAATATATCTTTGCTGTTTAAGTTGTGTACTTCAATACAACATTATTCAAACACACATTTCTAAATAAATTATATCATTATCATTTTTGATCTTTTATAAAAACTACAAATACTATTACCAAAAGCAGGTCTAAGTTTCATACAACACCTGGTCTCTTGATACAGAACTTTAGATCTAGGTACAGATAGAAAACACCCAGCAAAGAAGGACAAATCAATTGTTAATAAATATCATTATCTATACACAATTCACCCAGACAATAGTTGTAACAGCCACCATAGCATCACTGAAGACTTTTACACTGTATTTAAACACCAAAATGGGGTGTTATTTTGACACAGACAAAATAACTTTACATCAGGACCAACACTAGGAGTCTTTTAGCACACAACACCTTACATGTAAATAAAACACTGTCAACATTCATTAAGTAAATGGAGATCATATTATGTTGTCTTTTAAATTCTGTTTCAAACTTGTACACCAAGTCTACACTATGTTATCACATGTGTAAAACAGTTCTTGTGCAGATAACTCAGAGTGGAAATGTTTCAGTAGACTAAAAGAATAAAACAAGTGTACTTACTTTTTTACCAGAAGCAGCTCCAACCTTTGCTTTAGCTGTTCCTCTAACCTTCTTCATCCTGTTCTTTCTTTCCTTTCTCTGTTTTCTTCCTGTTTTAACTCTTTCTGCAAGTCCATTCTAATGACAAATAATTGAGATAAACTTTCAAGTAAATGTGTAGAAAATACCCTTATGGTCAATTCTTAATTGGTTAAAACATACCCATGTTAGTTCACAAAAGGTTAGAGTTACAAACTTTAAGAACAATCAAATAAATTATTAAAAAAGTATTTTTCACACTGATACATATTTGCTGAGGAAATGCTAATTCATTCAAACCCTCCAATAGTTTTCTACTACCACAACTTTGTTATTAATACAGATTAATTCAGGTAAGAAACCAAACTTGTAATTTAGCAGTTTTTAATACACATTAATCAGAACTATAAATGAGCTGCCAATATGAAATGTTGCAGTAGATAATCCATCAATTTACAAATCAAACTTGATTAATGTCTCATTGTTAGGCATTCTTTATCATTAACATCTCTTGTTCTTCTCTATGAATATATAAAGGTTAATTTCCTACTAGATACATATCTACTAGAATTACTTGTTAACTGAATACAAAACAAGTAAAATCTTACTAAAGATCCCCAATGAAAGAAAAATACTACATGAAGTAGTTTGCATCACCCAATTTTCAAGGTGTAATACCTAAAGAATAATAAACAAGTACAAAAAAATATCACCTGTAATTGTATTAAAAGAACCAAGCACCTGTCCAATACAGATCAGCAGAAAGAAGTGTTCAAATGTTCAACAGTGTGATGCATTCACTTTTGAAATAATGATTTAAAGGATGTGTTGCAGCAAGAAAACTACTGTTAACATACGGGAAGAAAACAACAAGGTTGTTTGGACAAATCAGACCATGTTTCAGTTATTTGGATGTGATCAAAGACAATACTTGAGATAAGGAACCAATGGAATTTAAAGAATCTTGCTTGAATCCAATACTTAGGTATGGGAGAGGTTCAAGTTTGGGATTGCATATCTTCAAAGTGTCATAAAATTGATGGCAGATTGACTGTAGCTAGGTCCAAACATATTTTAATCCATCATGTTATCCTTGTGTTATATGATTTACTGGTCTAAAAACTTCATATTAGAGTAATTATTCAAAACTCAGCTGAAACTATTAAAAGTTGTTTGAAGAGAAAAAAAAAGTGCACACAGTAAAAGTTTTGAAATGCATGAAAATCCCTTTCAAATCTAGATTTCATTACCATTAAGATGGACTACCTGGACAAACTTAGACAACTTTTAGAATCATGGAACATTATTCCACAAGAGTTTGTAAAAACATTATCTGAAAGTATCCATATAGTAGAATTATAGTTGTTTTGAAGAAAAAGGTGGACATATTTGCTGTTAGTTTAAATAAATAGAGAAAAACAAACAACTATGGATTGTTGGCTACTCTTGGAATTGCTATAAGTAGTATCCAAAACAAATACCACAATAAAAGTGAATAAACAAGTTTGCAATTTTCAACTTCATTAAGCTATACAAAGTAGACTGAACATCAATCCAACTAGCATTACTTTGCTTGTTGGTTTACTCTTTTTTTTTATTATAGCTCTTATTCTGTTTTGGATAATTCTTACAGCAATCCTGTGAACAACCATCTTTCCATTAAAATTTTATTAGTTTTTTTCTCCAATTTATCTGTTCACTTTTTATCATGTCCAGAGCAACTATAAACTCTGTATAGCGGTATCCCTGACAGCTGTAACTTGTACAAGCAAAACTACAATCACAAATTTATAAAATGTGATTGTAAGCTTGACTTATGCATAAGTGTATAAAGCTGCAAAGTGAGAATCAAATTTCATAAATATGTGAACACAGTTTTAATCTTCTTTTATTACCTTATTTCAAAATTACTAATTTTTAACAGCCCCCCTCGTATGCCGGGGGGGATTTTTACTAAACAAGAAAAAATATCCAATTTGTTTTCTAAATTTGAACTGAAATATTTTGAGAAGAGGTTTCCTACACACTTTTAAAACTGGGACTGCAAGAAGTGATTTGAACTGTTAAGAAAACTGAAATGTGTCACGACATCACAAGAAACATGAGTGCCCAAATGACATCAATTAGCAAATTAAAATTTGTCTCAATTGCTCATGTCCAAAACCACACTCTGGAGATTTGTAGATTAAACTTACTTTAAATATTCAATAAATTGCCAAATAAAGACACTGACTCCCGAGTGACATACTAATACTTTGGTTTATTTATATCTGTATAAAGTATAAATTTGATTTTCAGAAAAAGTTGGATGTCTATTCAGTCCCATTTGTTTGGTTGAATTGGATTTAAAAGACAAAAGTGCATCCTATGTTTACCATTTATAAAAAATATCAGAATATCAAAAGTAGATAGTGAGATTAATCAAGCAAGCTAGAAAAATCTTATAGCAACAGTTAGAACCATCTAGACTCACTGATGTGATCAGGTTGGTAACAGATAAAAAGAGCTGCTGTTTTAGGACAATTTAAATTGTTATACTCAAAATGTTAGCAACCATTTTAGTTATTAGCATATAAGTACATAACGTATCAAAACCAATATTTTGAATTGCAAGTTTTCCACTCAAAAATACAATAGGGTGATTTTTAGTGCACAAATTATTCAGAAATCTTTTCAACCCCTACTATTAAGTGTGGTATCAATTTATAATTAAGTTATAAAGTAGGCTATATGAATAAGATTCTTTAGAGTTAGGTAAATGTTAAATGTCAGAAATCTTCATTTTAACATTTCTAAACGATTCTTCTAATGGACAAATTCAGAAAAAAAAACACTGAAAAACTTAAGTCAAACCCCAGAACTAAAACATCCGGAAACATGATGAGTACTGTTGATAAGTACAAACAGTTGAAAAGCTACAAGATAAAATAACCAACATTTCAGATTCATATTATGTTTACCATCAATCACTGCTTGGAACAGCAAGAATTTTAAACTTCCTAAAATCACCTGTTCTTTCTCCATCCATGAGTGAGGGTTCTACAAAAACTATTTACACAGAGAGAGAGAGAAAAATAATAATAATGGAGAGATGATTAGAAAAAAAATAGAGTCATAAATAATCATTTATCCATATCCATTGATCTCCTTTGAAAGTGTTGTACTTTATAGTGCACACAGGCTCTCTCAAGTGCCAGTGACAGTTAACAGTGATATTTAATTTCTTTAGTGTGTGTTGATATATAGCAAACATTTGATTTTGAAGCTTTGTTCTGTCAGTTTTGATTTAACAAACCTTCCTAAAGAAGCAGTAAAATGAAATATGAAGTTCAATTAAATATCTTTTCATTGTTGTTTATTTCTAGTTTACAATGTTAACATCATATAAAATCACCTGAGAGTGATTGTATATCCCCTCCCAACTCAGATGTCAGGTTCTTTCTCTCCTAATTTAATATCAAGGGAGATATCTTTCTCCTATACCAAAATGGAGTTTAAGACATGAAAAGACAAGAATAAAATTCTTATGAACTGTATCACATATACAGAAAAATAAAAAAATATATACAGGTGACATACCCTAACAAGCCTGTATTTTGGCTCAAACTTTTTGGCATAATCCAACGTGTCATATATCAATGCAAATCCTGTTGTTTTTCCTCCTCCAAACTGTGTGTGGAAACCAAAGCAGAAGATGACGTCTGGAGTAGTTTTATACATACGAGCCAGCTTTTCTCGGATTTCTGTCTTTGGTACTGTCGCCCGTCCAGGATGCAAGACATCAACAACCTGATAAGAATAAACAACAATCACATTGAAGTTAAAGTTTCTTTCCAATATTCTGTTATTTTATCAAAGTTTCAAATAGCCACTGGCATGAGAAAAATCATTGATAAAAATGTAACTGACGATCTTTATTACGTATTATATATCCTGGTTTATAAATGGTGGCATCTTCTGTGATGAACACTTGAGTAAAATTTAAATTTTTTTTTCTGAATTGTGTTTAAAGTAAGCAAAACAGCAAGAAAGTTCAAGTATATAAAAAAAATATATGTTTGAACACTACAAACAACACTGTGTTGGTCATAACAATTTTATACCAAGTAGTATTACAGCTCATTTGTTTTGAGTACTTAAATTGGTCACCGTAACCAAAGGTTTTGTCTTTCCCTTAATCCGATATTCTGAAACAGGTTTGTAAAGCTAACTGCAGATGTACAACACACAATTAATATGAAAAGAAACTGTAATAAGCCCCATACGAGTTTTTCCACTTAGATACACATACTACTATCTTCACCATCTACCTACATACACATCAGTATTTTCTTTCCATAAAACTGAAAAAAATGGTATCACATACTATTCAGTCATGCCAAAAAAAAGCAACTGCATCTTTTACATGAATGTGTAAGTGTTAAAAATATCAATTTTTGTAATTAGGTTTTTTTGTGAAAATTATGCCTGAGTTTGTAATTTTATAAAATTAAAAAGCAGTAAACAAGCCTAAAATGTTTGATAACCATTGCCTTACTTTATTTAACAAACCTATTTTGTCAAAGCTTAACTCATTATGTGTATAACTATTCAAACTTCTAACAAATCTTCATTGATGTGTTAATGGCAGCATAAGTGATTAAAATTATTTGTCAACCTTAAAGAATACTGACTGAAATATACACTCAATAATTGAATAATATTAATACCTAAACAATTTAATCCATGATATTTCTATTAGATACTTGTCCAGCTCCAGATGCAAGTTCATTTATATGAAAATCTCAACAGTATAAAATGATTATGTTTAAGCCTAATATACAAACTACAACTACAGAAAATATTTCACTCTTGAAACCTGGTTAATACAACTGTTTAGTCCAAGTATCTTAAGTCTTATAATGCTATATATATATATATATATATATATATATATATATATTTATTATATTGACCTAGCTAACATAACTTGCAATGACATGGTGCATGTGCACTCATGTTAAATATCCAATAACGTAAAACTAACCTTTAGTCTTCCCTATGTTTTAGTGAACTAGTATTTTGTAATATACAGCCATTTTTTTCCTATATCGGAGTCTCGAAACATTTTTCTGAATGGATGTCCTGCATGTTCGACTACAGCTAGGCATAACTTACAATGACAAATTGAGTGATCATCACTTCTGCATCTATGGTTTCATATTCTGAATTCTTACTTAATGTCTTTATCTACATTGTTTTTGTCTTCATCTCAGCCTTTTGTTGGTAAGATATCAATTTTGTATGTTGTCAGGAACAATCGTTTATCTCGTCATGTGTCACAGTAAAATCGCTGTGACAAACTGTACAAAATGCATGACTGTTACAGACTTTTGACGCAATGACTGGATATTTTGCACTATACTCTTTCCTAAATTTTTGATTCACAGTTTTAGTCCTTTTAGATTTTCCAGAAACAAGACAATCTGATGAACAAGGCCTCTTTTTTTCCATCTTGTGAAGGATGCATTGACATTTCTATGCCACTTAGAAAACGAGAAATACCCATTTTCATGAGCGCTGATTGCCTGACAAGCACTGATGACGTAACTATGGATTCCCCAACGTACCCAGTATGGAGCAGCACCACACTCAAACTATTGGTAGGGGTCGGAGATACAAATATTTTTTATTATTTCAAGCACAAACATGATTATTGCAAGTAGCCATTTGGACTATATCTTTTATTTATTATCGAAATTTATTTGTATCTCACTAGAAATTTTCTTTTCACCCCTTTCAAGCCCTGGAGAAGTAATTTATCATTTTATTGTATAGGCTTACATATATATAATAATTTGGGAATCACAACAAATCATATTTGTTTGTATGAGCATATATTCCTAATGTACATATCAAAATCATGATGATTGGATCTCTGTGAATGGCACTAACAAAACTCTGTATTAAAAAAGTTCACACCCTGGATAACAGATAACAAATAATCAGACAATTACAAAAATTGCTGTGGTATATGCAACAACTATTTATTTTATAACACAATTTTACTTTGACCACATGATTTAATCTTTATTGATGTAATTTTTAGATGTAGTAATGAGAAACTGGACATCTTAAACTTATGTTTTCAATAAACATTACCATTTATGTGATAAAACTTTTCTCAATAAATTTATTTTCATATGAACATGACGAATGAACACAATCTGGACAATATTTCAGTACTTACTGGAAATGTTTTTAGCAAATGTTCATCTTTGTGACTTTTTTCAATGAGGACTGAACACTATGATCAATAATTGCTACCACAGCTGCAGTTATTGTGGCTTTTCTGATAGTAAGGTATAAATTGTAACTCGTTTTAAAATATCTCAAGTATAAAAATTTGTATTTCTGTAAATTCATGGCATAAATTTGGCAATTAGTTAAATTACTTATGATCACTGATTACAAAGATGTCACCAAATTAATTAGCTGAAGTTACAATTACATTACTGTCACCAAAACAATCTACTGATCAAAATTTGTTTCCAGTTGTTCCAACTATCCAATGGTTGAAATAATGTAATAATGTTTATCATTATTTGAACAATAAAATCAAAGCACAGTTTATTCAAGAAATCAACTAACTGAATTCTGTGATGTCCTACACAAGACTATTTGTGCTCTTTCCGCCATATTAAAACCCAGTTTCTGGTATCATAAGCATACAGATGTATTGCCATGTCATTAACATCCATGAAATTTGTATACAATTATTCTAGCCATGCAAGTCTCATGATAACTGATTAATGTGACAGATAGGCGATAAATCAAATGTTCCACTAATTGTCCAGGTTTATCACATGGTATTATTTATATTTTCATTTATTCTCAAAAACTAAAAAAATACATACAGTTGTTAATGTAATAAACATCCAACCACATATCCAAAATACATGGGAACAAGCTGTTTAAAATGGTACATGAACAATATCTCACTCAAATATTTTTTATATCATTACCATTTCACCTACTGCTTTTTTGAAGACATCTTGAAAGTTTATTTCCATATGATAGCCTAATTAGGTATGTTATTTGGTAATTAGTTTGCCTTTTTCAAGACGAAAATTTTACACATTGTTGCATAAAATTGGTGTCTCGTTAGAAAGAAATGGTTCAATTTCAATAAAACAATTATCAAACACATTTCAGTTGAATATGAGGAACTGAAATTTTCAAAAAGTGGTTGAAAAATACAAAAATTATGATTCATGTAAAAAAAAACCAGACCAACTGCCCACAACTGAAATGCCTTTAAATTCATTTGATTACCATATTCAAGTTTATATTTCTAAATTTTCACAAAGTTCTTTTTCTTATGCTTTACCACAATAATGCCAAATTACTTGCAAAACTTTTTTTATTTATGAAGAGAAATGCAATATCAAGTGATAGTTAATTTTAAAGTGAGTAAGTAATTAGAGGTGAGAAATTGTCCTCGATCCGTTTAAAGTATTTGGTCATTACACTTCAATGAAGGCATTTGAATATATGAAAATGTTGTCAAAATAGTCAATAAAGATCAAAAATTAAAAAAAAAAACAACAGACATACAGAATGATCCAACTTCTCAAATTACAATCTTAGCAACAGTAGTCACTAGTTTGTTAGGCACATTTATCACAGAAAGGATAGCAAATTATAGAAAATGATTCAGAGCTAGTAGAACAATTCCATGATTATCTTCCACAAACAGAATAAGATCTGTCAATTGATTTTTCTCTTCAGTGATTTTTACAAAACTCTATACGAGACTGACGAGGTCAAGGCCTCTCATTTCTATATGATATATAACAGAATGAAAGGAACTTTACAGAAGGAGTTATGGCAATAGCCAAGTCAAGCATTTACAGAGGTTCAGAATGAAAAATTTATGGTAGTTATATAAGGACAATCATGAAGGATGATGAACCACTGTTATTTGTAAGTTATTATACATAAAAGAAAGTGGGCATGGTCAAACACTTTCCTGAAAATAGTTAAAAACTAGTGAAACATTTTCTGTATTATCTGCAGATTTGGTTTTTTTGAGTTTGGCAATTCTTTCAAAGTATCTAGCTACTTAAATATCCATTCCATTAATATTCAACATACAAGTAATTAATATATTGATTTCTTAAAAGAATTCAGCATTTTCTCTTTCCATTTTGAATAATTTTTTAAAATTATCAAAACTAAATGGATTACTTACCATCTGCTTTCTACAAAGCAGACGATTTGTTACAGACTTTCTTGTTCTCAATGTACACGTGGTCTCACTCTGAAAGGGAAAAAGGTTACTTCATGATGAGTATACACTAATTAGCATATTTGCATGTTACAATAAAATATGAGAAGTTAACTACACTATCTTTTAAAAAACATCGATTCCAATGGGCAAACAGTATCATTCAATTGTCTTAAATATAGATGATTTTTTTTATATTGTAATATCAACTAATGTTAATTGTATGACGAAATTCCTCTAATTTCAATGATGTTAATATGTTACTTTCACAGAATCATTTTACAGTACACCAATATCCTAATATCAAAATCAGCCCAAACATTTTTTAGTGTGTATTCAGCAATTTGGTGGTGTAGATACTTACCATATTTTTCCTCAGTTAAGGTTACATGCAAGTCTATGTTTTAAAAATTAACTAGCACAGCAGACAATACTCTTCCAGTTTTTTTTCATTTATTGTGTTACTCCCAACAGAACATCTCAATAAAATATATGAGCATTTGATATTTTATACATATTGCTATAGTAATTAACTGATATCAACATTTCATAAAAGTGAATCATGTAAATTTCATTTTGAAAGTTAAAATTTATGTCGCTGCAAATGTAATCAGATAAAATCGTTAACTTAAAAATCATTTATAGTTTCTTACATTTCAACACATCAACAATGTTCCAAAAAATAACTGGTAAATTTGGAAGAATAACTGTTAAGTTAGCCTTTCGGTAATTCAAAGTTATGTTACAAATAACCAAACCAATGTATTCTTAAGAAGGCCGAAACGATTTAATACCCACAGAATTACTAAAACAATGTTCGACAAGGGATTAAAAAAAAGGTAGAAGTTTTAAAAACAAAATAATACAATCCCATTTAGATATGTCATTCAATACTACTTGTAAGAAGCAGTTGTGTAATAACCCTAAATTGAATAATATACCATGCATAAGACATCAGTTTAGGCCTAACAAATTGTCTCACTCTTGTAAAAAGTAAAATACTTTCATTAAATGTAAAGCAAAAATCCTAGAAACTTTCAACTAAAACAATTATAACTACAAAACCGAATTAAACAAATGTTAAACCTCGTGAAAAAGGTTGATTTCCGAACACGATGGTTTCTAATACACAGTGTTATTAAAGCAATGTTTAACATTCTATTTATATTAATTTTCTTGTTAATCAAAATTACAAAAATAATCCTTTCTTACACAAATACAGAATATCCACCAAATACAGGTATGATATTTTTAATACATATACTAACACAACTATGATTAATTTAGAATTAAAATATACATTCATAACTTACCATCTTTATTCTATCTAGTACACCATAAAAAGAGCGACCCTTCACTTCTCAAATGATAACGTTTTTCTGCGAGAGTTGTGTGGAATTTATTAAAGTAATTCGTTATAATATTTATAATTAAAAAAATTAAATTACTACTATGTATTGAATTACATTTATTTTATTTATAACAGAAAAATTGTTGTATGAAATTAATTGTATTTGAGTTACTAGTAAAAACTAAGTTTGGCATGTAACACTTCGATATCGGAATTTATTATTAGAAATGACAATACGTAGTTAATTTCACTGCATCACAAAACAAGTGCTTCACCTATTACTTGAAAAATTACCAAGAACTATTGTCAAAAACCTGTAACGAACAAAAACTCCTTCCAGATGATGTCATAAAAAAGGGAACTAAACGTATAAAACATGGTCATTACAGTTGAGACTATAAGGAATAATCAATTGTTAATACACTATGGAGATAATAAACTAAGCATGATTCTTTAAGTTCTTTTGTTTGTTTGTTTTAAAATTTCTCACAAAGCTACTCGAGGGCTATCTGTGCTAGTCGTCCTTAATTTAGTAGTGTAAGACTAGAAGGAAGGCAGCTAGTCATCACTATCCACCGCCAACTCTTGGGCTACTCTTTTTACCAACGAATAGTGGGATTGACCGTCACATTATACGCCCCCACGGCTGGGAGGGTGAGCAGGTTTAGCGCGACGCGGACACGAACCCACGACCCTCGGATTACGAGTCGCACGCCTTACGCGCTTGGCTCCTTAAGTTCAACTAGATTAAAGAAACCACAAAGAGCTAACAAAAGACAGGACAAAAGGAATCAGAAACAAGTTCCTTATTTTCAATCAAATAAGAAATTTATTATTAAAATAAACCAGTACACTGGTTTATTGATGGAAAGCCTCCTACTTTGTCGACTGGCATTAATTTTACAGCTGTAATATTTCAACCCGATTTGGTAATTAAAGGTGGAAAACTGCCTCCAGTGACGAAGATAAAAAATGAATTAATGCAAATACAGTTGGCATAAAGTTCCAGAAAAAGTAAAACCGGAAGCTACCTTTTCTATGCTTCGTAATGTGTGGATAATTTACCTAAAGGAAAATATTATCAACTGACTTCATATGGAAACACAGGTTCGAGATTAGTTCAGCTTCAAAAAACCTTCACAGTGTTTTACTAGGAAATATATATGCAATACTTGCCCATTACTGCATCAGAGGTTGAACGTCTAGCGAAAAGAAAAAAGAGGGAAGTTATTGCATTTTCAAGAAGTGGATTACTCATGTTAGGACTTATTAGGAATCAATAACACAATAAACTATAATATTCAGTCAAGTCTGAATGGGACATTACAAGATGTGAACTTGTACAGGAAATGCTTCCATATGAAAGAACATAATATGTAGCCACTTTCGAGGCAAGATGTGGGAAATCTAATATCAAATTCTCACAAAGGGAATGTTTACTACCTCATTTATATGAATTTTATGATTGAAATTGTTAAAGTCTTACAGGTGCTCAGTAACATAGTGGACCTCATAACTTAAGCTAAACAAATGCTCAAAAGAAAATAATAGAGACACAGTTCTGATATATCAGACTAGTTCAACTTCCAAAAAATCCTGAAGCGCTTTACAAATAAAAACCACAAAGAAGAAGTAACAGAACTAAGTAACAGTCCTTGGATGTCACCTATTGCATGTGTGAAGAAGACAAATTGATACAAAAGATGCTGTATGAACTAAGAGAAAATGAATGAAACTACTAATAAAGATATATATATATTCACTACCAATGTTTGACCATACTCCAGTCACTTTTTATGGATCAAAATGGTTTTCGACACTTGTTCTGCTAAGTAGATGTTAATAAGTGCAAGTCGATAAAATAAGTGGAGAGAAAACAGCTTTTACTGCATGAAATAGACTGTGGCAATTTGTTGTGCTTAACATGAATTATGTAATGTACTGGCTACATTTCATTAACAAGAAGTGTATTATTACTGAACCACCTTGGAGTGACATAACTATAATTGGATGGCATAGTTACATATGGAAATACTACTGATAATTGCTTATGATGGGTTAAGGAAAGTTCTGCATCGGTTGAGGAAAGAGAACTTTATCCTGAATCGCAAGAAGTCTGAGTTCTTCCATCAACAGGTGAGTTTTCTGTGATACACAGTCAGTACAGAAAAAATTATACAAACTCATCTAAAATTGAATTTATTTTGAATTGGCAAACACCAAAGATTCTGCATGACATAAGAGAGGATCTTTTTTTACTATGTTTTTGCTATGGTAAATTTGTGAAAATCATTATCTGACATAGCTTGTATTTTTCACAGATTACTTAAAAAAACCAAATACGTTTTGTATATATATATGGTCTAACTTTCAGCTGAAAGATGTTCAAGATGAAAGTATTGGTTTTATATCAGTTATTTAATGGATCAGGAGTGAAAAAATTACCACAAAGTGTCACTCCCTACAGTCCACAGATAAAGATGTTTGTCACAATGGAAATAATTATGCCTAAAATAAATCTTGCTATGTCCTGAATTAGAAGATACCAGTGCACAGAAACAAGCTTAACACTTAAGTGTTAAGAAGACACTGAATGGACTGAAACTTTCTGTTAAAACCTAGTTTGTGAAGTTAGTCCTACAAGTGAACGTAACCTGTAGTAAATATTATTGAAGAAATAAATTAATTCGTTATCATTATGTTGACAGAATTTGGCATTCGTTTTACCATGTAATCCAAAATGTCCTTCCAAACAACAGAACGCATTAAACAATATTAATTAAACAAAAAAGATGTGGTTGCATAATAATTATAACTTTTGGAAGAGTCTTACGTGTGATGATGACTAAACATAAGTCGAAACTAGCAAAACCGAATAACTGTGTGTCATATGTTTTAAATAGGTTTAACGTAAATTAATATGGATGCTGTAAAATCTGGTGATTAGTGCTGCACAGATACATTATGTAGTAGATGTCAAGTCACGTTTAGCCACTGTGTATACACATACCACTTGACATGGGTATAAGTTTACTTTAATACAAAGCTACAAACTGAATTATATTTAGACTGTTTATCGTGAGTATTCAAATCCTGGATTTGTACATTAAAAATAAAACAACGAAAAATGACATTAAGATAAAATTTGATGATCGGAATTTTTCCAAGTAAATGATGACTATTTCATTCCTCTTCAGAATGGCTCAACGATTGGTCATTAGACTTATAATGCTAAAAACTGTATTTCAATGCCACTGGTGGGTAAAACACAGGTAGCCCATTGTGTAACTTTGTGCTTCACAACAAATGTGTAAGTAATGACAATGCGTAACTTAATAGAACTTAAGCTAACAGGTTATATTTTCGACCTGTTTATCGTAATAATGTTTGCTCGGTCCAAAACGTTTTATTCAGTGGCTAATGCATAACTTAATCTAGAGTTTCCTGTAAGAAATAATCTTTCTAAAATATTTCTTAACTAAGAATAAAAATATTTTAAATGAAAGAATTAAAGAGACTTACCTTTTATAGTCATTGTTCTCAAAATGAGTGCTTAAATAACTAATTTCTGATAGGACGAAAGTGTTCACAGTTTACACTAATAACATCAAAGCCCTCAAAAGACCATGAAAATAAACAGAGTATACATAATACGACGTCAATAATATGTTCTAAATATTTTATATTATTCAGGCTAAGGAAACAAAATTAAAAAAAATGAAGAAAGAAATATATATATTTAACAAGTTTCTACGACTAAGTTACCTATCCTGGATATCTCGGTTCATAAAGCGTTAGGTTTTTAAGATAAAGATTCATGGCTTGAGAATCTTTTTGAGCTACTATATATATATATATATGTATGTATTTTGGGTATATTTAACCAATTTATACCAAATCACATTTACTTTAGGAAAATTAGAGATATAACAGAAAAATTAGTTTAAATATAGACTTGAGATAATATTATAAAATGGTGCTTTTCAACCTCTCGAAACCAATGTATATCTTTATAACTTCGCAGACATACATAATTTTGATATTGAAAATAAATTTAAAATATTTAGCTATAATTTAACACTACTTACGTTATACTGAAGCTGTTATTATTAGTACTATTAGTAACTATGATTCACAGAAATTGAGCGCATAAAAAATTACAAATTTATTAATCACAACAATGAAAACAAGTAACCAATATTGTCTTATTTCATTGTTTTCATTTTTACCCTTTCGTGTCCCTGGTGGTTTTGCAACAAGTCTAAGGGCTTATAACACTAAACGCTGAGTTGCAATATTAGCAGTAAATAGAGCATAGATAGCCATTGTATAGCTTTGCGCTTGACAACAACAAAATCACTTGTTGATGACCAACCACCACGTATCTCCAAGGGTACGCGTAACACAGTTTAAGAAACGCTAAGCTGTAGGTGAATAACATAAAACAAGCATTACAATCTAGCTTTTAACTTCTTTCTCCATATATGTACACACACACATATATATATATATATACTTTTAGCTACTTCAGTCTAAACAATAACTTTTTTTATAAATCATTTCAATCACACCACATTGTTCTGATAAATGAATGGTGGTGTCATCTGTCGAATAAAAATAGAGTTTGTTTAATATCAATAGTCTCTCCTATCTGTGCTTTACCTACTACGCGTATCGAAACGCGGTTATTAGCGCTGTGCTACTGAGGGGCTAAGCAAATAGAAAAAAAAAAGGGGGTACTATAGGCATATTGAACACAAAGCACGACAGTTTCTTTATTAGTGAATGATGAGTCATTATCAGGACGGAGCACGAAATTTTATCAGCCAAGGAACAAAAAAGTGATGGTAACACTTACTAATTTAAACATTTATTGTAACATGTAAATATGTAGCTAAAATAAAATAATTCGGTGTTATATATCCTAACTATGTGCCATTTATAGTCATATGGTTTACTCTCATGACGTCTGTAAATACATTTAAATTCACAGCTCAGCCAACATACTTACTCTGATTCTTAATTCTGGTGATGCTTCTTGGAATAGTAAATCTGGGTGGAAAATTTTAACTCCAGAAATCATAACTTGGTTTGATACTTCAAGAGGTAGTTTAATGCATCCTTGGGCGGCTAAGAGACATCCCAACCTCTGTGTGCTTCCACTAATGAGGTAAGGGTTTGTTTGGCTTGTTTTTGAATTTTTCGCAAAGCTTCTCGAGAGCTATTTTCGCAAGCCGTCCCTAATTTAGTAGTGTAAGACTAGAGAGAAAGCAGCTTGTCATCACCACCCACCGCCAACACTTGGGCTATTCTTTTACCAACGAATAGTGGGATTGTCCGTTACATTATAACGCCCCCACAATTGAAAGAGTGAGCATGTTTGGTGCGACGGGGATTCGAACCCGCGATCCTCAGATTACAAGTCGAGTGCCTTAACCACCTGATCATGCCGGGCTAACGAGGACATTATGTGGACCAAATGGTGCCAAGAGAATGTTCCTTTCTATCTCGATGAACTCATTTATGATATTATACAAGTTTCTTTATTGTGGTTTACGAGGTACATGACTATGTTGATTATATAGAGGAATAACCGTGCTTAAAGGTAAATTTTACACAAAAAAGAAAACTTTGCAGTCAAAATAACTACTTATACTGATTAATTTTGCAGGTTCATATTTTTTTTTATAAAAAAATATGTGCTAATAAATGAAACACAGTACTTGGTGCAGAAAGAGGCCTTTCCGAGCGGCAATCCAAACATTTTAGTTTTTACGTTTGTCGCTATGAAAAGTACTGTGACGTAATAGTTGCCAAACAAACTGCCAACGCCAGCGCATTGAACGTAAATAAACATGGGCAGTGCATACGGAGAAACAGAGGCGGAGTCTGTTTTGACTTTGTGTTAGATGGCCCGGCATGGCCAAGCGTGTTAAGGCATGCGACTCGCGGGTTCGCATCCCGGTCGCGCCAAACATGCTCGCCCTTTCAGCCGTGGGGGGTTATAATGTTACAGTAAATCCCACTATTCGTTGGTAAAAGAGGCCCAAGAGTTGGCGTCGGGTGGTGATGACTAGCTGCCTTCCCTCTAGTCTTACACTGCTAAATTAGGGACTGCTAGCACAGATAGCCCTCGAGTAGCTTTGTGCGAAATTTCAAAACAAACAAAGACTTTGTGTTCTGAACAGTGTCGAGTAGCGCCATATCAATTCGAACATACTTTGAACGAACCTAGAACAGCTACTTTTGACACAATTGTGAGAAGTTCTGGTGATGAGGACAGTTCCACGAGTGAGAGTAGCGGAACTGTGAGTGATACTGACAGCGCCCAGGCCATTTGCGAGTCGGACATACCTCCAGTGGAAGAATGGTAAGCCTAAATCATAACAACAAATATGGTCTGTATTATTTCACGTGTAATTTTAAGCATTTCGAAACCTGTCTGGTGTTTATAAATTATTGGTATCACAGACTGGGTTTTATTTGTTTATACTTTGTCGACTATAGTAATTAATACTCGGCCCTTCCACAATCATTGTACCGGGTATTTAACAAAATGAATTTCAATTATACGTCATAATTCTGTCTATAAAATCAAACTAGATGTAACAGTCTAAATAGTTAATTTATCTTGAAGTGTTAAATTTGAAAAGTGGAATTCTTCAAACTTTTCCATGTTTAAAAATGATACAAAAACATCAATAGAATAATCTACCAGCTTTTAAACTTGTAATATACTCTATTTGGGATAGATTTTTCCACTGTCTTGACTGGTAAATCAAGGTTTCACTGACTTTCAGGAGCCACAAATGCAAAACACGCTCGTGAAATGTGTATGTCTAGTTACATTCTTCAAAAACTTGTACTTTTTAAATTATTATATTATACTAGTTATTGTTTATCGCTTTATATTGCACACATACCTTTAAGTTTGTTCTTTTTGTGATGGCAAGGGATGGCTTCAGAGGTGTGGAACCTGTACGCTGCAGGCTGAGATCAGACCTCAGGTCTACACAAAGAAAGATGGTGGGGACTATCCTGTCTACTGGTGATGGTTTTTCAGTCTCAACCTGCCTGGCTTGAAACCCACGGAATCCAAAACAGTAGGATCCGACACAAAACATGAGCGTTCAAAGTGATCTTGACAAAGCTTTGCATGGTGTGAAGGTGTCCAGTTCTTTCTATTGACCATCCGCACCCACCATCCGCCGCTTCCTTCTTCTTACACGGAAACGAAAAGAAGCTTTTGCCAGATTTCGAACTGTTTTTAAAACCATAAGCAACGCAGTAAACCATGTTATCATAAAACAAATATAAAGTAGCAATATCAAGACAAAAAATTGTCTCACAAAGTATGTAATCCGAAAAAAAGCAACGATAGATTTAAGGAACAAAATGGTCGGAGCGCAACGAAGCGTCTTTGGCAAATATTACATCATAGTTGTAAAACGTCATGAAAGCAATTATTAAATTTGTTGAAAATCCACCTTTAAAAATAATGTTTAATCCCATCATTAAGTGAAGAAAAACAACAAACTTAGGCTTAACACTCCCAAATAAAGTTTATGAAACAGAACATATTTTATATAGACTTTCGATTGACATATAGGTGGAGCTCAAGTGATCAGTTCCAACTGACCGGCTCGGCATGGCCAAGCGTGTTAAGGCGTGCGACTCGCGGTTTCGCATCCCGGTCGCGCCAAGCATGCTCACCCTCCCAGCCGTGGGGCGTTATAATGTGACGGTTAATCCTACTATTCGTTGGTAAAGGGGAAGTATAAGAGTTGGCGGTGGGTGGTGATGACTAGCTGCCTTCCCTTTAGTCTTACACTGCTAAATTAGGGACGCTAGCACAGATAGCCCTCGAGTAGCTTTGTGCATAATTCAAAAAAACAAACAAAATCAAATCCAACTAACCTGCTATGCGTAAAGACATTAAACAGATAAAATATGGATCTGTCTTCCTTAAATATCTCTGTTTAAAATATGAGATGGGTTAGCTAGTGGAAAGATACTTGGAGTGACCCATGATGTTTCACTATAAGCTTGAGGACGAAAAAAATATTTTTGATTCTCCTACTGAAGACTGAAAACGAAAGTGAATAACATATAATTAATAATTCAACAACAATACACAATTAACAGTCCAAACATAACACATAATTAACAATTCAACAGTAATATACAACTAATAATCCATCAATAATACATAATTAATAACCAAACAATAATGCATACTTAATAGTCCAACAATAACACATAATTGATAATTCAACAATAACACATAATTAATAATCAAACAATAATACAAAATTAATAATCCAGTAATAGCACATACATAATAATCCTACAATAACACATAATTAATAATACATATTAATACATAGTTAATAAGCCAACAATTATGCATAATTAATACTCCAATTTAACGTTTATGTTGCTTAAAGGTAAAAAATGGCGCGTTAAGACGTGCGCTTTGTAATCTGAGGGTCGCGAAATTCGAGCCGGAGTCGCGCCTAACATGCTCGCCCTTTCGGCCGTGTGGGGGCGTTATAATATGACGGTCAATCCCATTATTCGTTGGTATAAGAGTAGCTCAAGAGTTGGCGGTGGGTGGTGACAACTAGCTGCCTTCCCTCTAGTCTTACACTACTAAATTAGGGTCGGCTAGCAGCAATAGCCCTCGAGTAGCTTTGTGCGAAATTCCAAACACACAAAGGTAATAAATAATTAACAACCAACAATAATGCATAACTAATAACCAACCTAACGTCTATATTGTTTAAAAATAATAATAGATAATTAACAAATCAACAACAATATAATTAATACTCCAACTTAACGTTTAAGTTGTTTAAAAGCGAATAACATATAATCCGACAACAATCATAATTAAAAATTGTCGAATAATACATGATTAACAAACCAACAGTAACACATAATTAATAATCTAACAACAACACAATTAATAATTCAACTTAACTGGCTTTTTTGCAAAGTCTTTGTGAAACCATACAGTTTTATTTAAGTGTTTGATATTTACTGTTGTTTTTTGCACCATCTGACGATTGCATGTTCTTCTGTTTCTTGTTTTTCGTGGCGTAGACAGTCTTTCTATCTCTAAGTAGGATTCAGTTCTACATATGCACAATAAATGTTAATACCACTGATAGAATAAACATTTATTTTTGTGATTTTATAATATTGTATTTTTTAAAAAATGATTCACTAGCTCTTTAAATATTTATGTCTGCGAACTTACAACGCTGGAAACCAGATTCGACACCCGCAATTGACCAAGCACAGATAGCCCGTTGTTTAACTTTATGTGTAATTAGAAATAAACAATTCTTAAATATTTTTTTAGATTTACGATTCTTAGGTTTACGATCTGTTTCACAACAGGTTTTGAGTGTGGTAAAAGTCTGGTTGTACCATCTATTTCAAAAACGATCCGGAAATATGACGAATGGTAGAAATTCCAGGCCTACCATCTATCTAACAATAGTCCAGGAATATCACGTATTCCACGAACAATTTGGAAAGATAGAAAGTCCACGATTAGCACTCATTCTTCAAATGCCTGAGAACGATAGCGAGTGATAAAAGTCCACGACTATCATCCGTTTCGCAAAAGATATAGAAAGTTAACCAGTGGTAAATAGACCTGCACTGCCATCTATTCCACAAATAGTCTAAAAAGATAGTGGGTGATAAAAATTCAAGACTATCATCTGTTTCACAAACGACTTGGAAAGATGGGTAATGAAAGAATTTACGTACCTAAAAATTGGACTTGAGGAGAAAATATGTTCTAAGCTTCTTAGAACCAGACGATGACATTTAATTTTGTTTAAAATAAGGAATTTGTGTTTTATGTAGGTTCTTGATGTATTTTAAGGTGTTTGGACAATGTTATTTAGTTCTAACTAAAATAAGGGAATAGGTACGGTTAATAGACGGATAACGTTTTAGTATGGTGTAGTTTGAACAGTTTTTATATTTTCATTATGTTTACAAGTAATTAATAAGCTTACTTTTAGGAACAAAATCTATATATATATATATATAGGTATGTTTGAATACTTGCAATGGTTTAAAAACAAGAACGCAATTCAATTCGTGTAATAATGTTAATTGTCTTTATGTCATGTTACTCCTTCTAAACAAGTAATCCCAATGACTTCTGACCGGTGTCAAACAAATTGTCTCGGTTCCCAGGTTTTCACAAAGGTAGATTTTTTTATAAAAACTCTACACATAAATGAGTAGGCCTGCTGTTAAGTTGGTTAAATAAATATTTTTTTTTTATTATAACTGGAATAATCATCAAACTGACTCAGTCCTGAATAAGTCCTAAATTTGTATTATGTCGGTCCTGTAAGTGTGGACTACAGACCCTCAGGTTTGCTAGTACTTACATTGACTTAAAAAACCACCACTACACATAGCCTCAAGAGTTACTGTTTCTTTTCAGGACGATTTTTTGAAAGCTTGCAGGTTATGATATTCTTTGGTTCATTAATGAAGAACGATTTACTAAGTTTTCTGCCTTCTCAGTGATTTAGCGGTGAACTTCACAGCTTATACATTCGAATTCTGGATTTGACATCGGTAGCGGTCACCTCGCAAGTACTCAAAGCAGCAGGACTTTGTTTGATGTTAACCGCGACAAATCAAATCCTCCGTTTTTATCAACAACTGTTTCTATGTATGTGATAAGCAACATGAGACATTTTTATACAATAAATAATTCAATAAATAATATCTTACTTACAAACATTTTCAGAAAATCTTGCTGAAATATTATAGACAAGTATATGTTCTTTAGCTTTTGTTAACTTGCTGGATTTGTAGAGAATCTGGCGTGATGCTGAAACAATGATAGACTGGCGTGACCTGAGAAGTAAAAAAAAAGAGAGACGAAAGTTCGCGTTGTTTCCAGACGTTACAAAATCTTAAAATCAAGTATGACCTAGTGGTCAGCAAGTTCAGTCTGCAAACCCTAAGATTCATGGTTCACGATATTTTTGTCGCAAAAACACTTTTCACACTTTGCGGTTGTGAGTGAATTACAAGAAAGGAGGTACAAATCGTACTATTCCGCCATATAAGAGTAGCCCTGCAATTAGTGGTGGGTTCTATAAACAGCCAATCAGCTCAAATTTATGGACTGCCCTTCGCAGATAACCCTTTGCGCGGAAATCTCAAAACAGAAACGAGTACACCAACTTTAGACAATTTTGACTGACTAAACAAGTAAGATGTAGTCAATAGGGCCACCTGGAAAGTATTACTTAACTTTGTAGTTGCATAATTAATTACATAAAACATTCCGAAGAGTTTAAATTTGATCAATTGATAAATATTGTTTGCCAAATTAGAAAATTCGTAGTTTTCTGCGTCCCTGATTTTAAAGTAATAGATCAGAGGGAAGAGAACTAGTCAACATCACCCACCACCAACCCTTGGGCTGCAGTTTTACCGAAGGAAAGTGGGATTGACCGTAATATAGTAATAACCCTAGGGCTAAAAGCGGAGTATTTTCGAACACAGGATTCGAATTTGGGATCTGCTAGTCGAGTAACTGTAGCCACCAGGCCTATTATGTGTACTATTCCACTAATTCAGTGCGTGTGGTGTTGTTGTACTGATAACAAAATATCAACATACGTGTACAACTAATGTTTTCGCTTGAGTTGCCAGATATAAAAATGTTTATAACTGTTACGTCAAACAAATGATCTTGATTCATTGAATATAACTCTATTAGAAACATAATATAGCTCTATTGGAAACATAATATAATTCTATTAAAAACATATTATTCCAAATAAATTCTTAAGCCTGCCTTCCCAGTGAGTTAGGTTTGTTTTTAATTTCGCGCAAAGTTACAGTGAAAGACTAGAAGGAAGGCAGCTGGCCACCACCACTCACCGCTAACTCTTGGGCTACCCTTTTATCAACGAATAGGAGGATGGACGGTCACATTTTAACATTCCCACGGTTGAAAGGGCTAGCACATTTGGTGTGACTGGGGTTTGAACTTTCGACCATCGTGTTACAATTCGAGTGCCTTAACCACCTGGCCATGCCAGCCCCCCTGGTGGGTCAGTAGCAAGTTTATGGATTTACATTGCTAAAATCCAACGTTGGAGTCCTCGAGGTAAACAGAGCATAGATAACCCATTGTGTACTGTTGTGCATAAAACAAAATAAATTTGACGCTCTACTGAGCTATCTTCTTGTATTAACATAATATACATTATTGACAGGAGATGTTTTATTTACACAGAAGACACCTGAACCAGTCATCTGTTCAAGAAGTTAGTTTTCAAATGTTAGCGTAGGTGCAGCTGTGTTTTAATTGTGTTTTATACGTTTCTAAACTTCCGTAGATAATCCTTATATAATGTTTGTCTTGTTTTTTTTAGTTCGCGCAAAACTAATTGTGTAATGTTACGTTAACATGTACACTGAAAACCAAGACAACGATTTGCATTCCCTACTTTACGTAATACCGTCAAACAATGTAATTTTGGCCGACCACTAACGTAGTGTTTGTTAGCTAGATATAATTTATCAAAGGTTCTGTCGACCTATTGACTCAGCGGAAAACTTGACGGCTTATACGCCTAAATTAGAGATTCAATCTAGCAGAGGACTCAACGCAAGTTCTCTGTTTGTTGTGTATATTTTGCGCTAGAGCAAGAAAGGTGCTGTTTGTTGTTAAGTTCAATCCTACACAATGGGCTCTCTGTGCCAAGCCCACCACCGGTATTGAAACCAGGTTTTTAGCGTTATGAGCCTTCAGATTTGTACTTGAGGTGATGCAGAGTGAACTATTTTTTGATTCCAAATAATGTCTGAAGTTCTATTTGGTAAGGTATAATGAGTACACATACTTAACCTGAAATTGATAAATAAATTTACTGGTAATAAACCAACCGTTCAACGACATTGAAACGTGCAGTACTGTCACGGTGCACAGTGATCGCTCGTGGTTCACTAGCGCTCTCTGTGTTCAGGTTCAGCAACTAGAGCACTTAATTAGAGCAGGCGGTTATACAAAGGCTCACCTTTCTAATCGCGTTAATTATTTTTGTGTTTCCCAAAACGTAGGTCAACGGTCCTAGCTCCTTCAATAACGAAAGGTGGTGAGAAAGTTTCAGTCGGGGCAAAGGTTATGGCTACAAATCACACAGCGAGGTCAAATGATGAGACGTTGAATAACGAGAGATTAGTACGTGAAGATTCTTTTTTTTTCTTTAATGGCTCATCACCCCCACCTCCCCCGAAAGCTATTTGCAGCGCCCGTTAGATCTGATGGCGGCTCCTAACCCCTAGCTGTGTCCTACCTTTGCCTGGTGCGTCACATAAGGGGAATTAGGGGTCAAGGGTTTCGGTAACCTTTGTTGGCTTGCGATGGATACTTGATTTTCTACAGTTACTCGTGCACTGGCTAGATTACTGGTACAAAAACTGCTTACCCGTGTATACTCGTGTAATTTATATGTAGAGGAGGGGTCATATCGCCGGCTATACTATCAGTAATGTACGTCTTTGTGTTATCAATCGGGTCTGAACAATTGTAAAGAAAGATCTGCACTCTGGGCAACCTAATACCTGCCCATGAATCGTCTCAAAGACTGTTTGTGGGAAAAGGTCGGAGAATATGATAATTCGAGGACTAGGCGGGCAGATCGTGACCGGTATTACCCCGCATATCAGAGAGCTTCCCGCAGGTTTTATTAAACCATCCTCCGACCTCCGAAGGGGTAGAATAAATAGAATCACACAGCGTCAGGATTTAGGATTGACGAGATGATAAACTCGGCGTGAAACGAAACAATGCACGTGGTATATTTTGATGGAAATTGTATAGTTGTTCGTTAGTGTAGTATGCATTTACAAATACCTCAGTTAAATGTTTTCTTGACGTTATGATATTTATAAAGCATAACAAGAAAGGAGTGAACTTTGAATTTATTCCCGAAATACAAATTTCAATTTTTTTAAAGTTTCAAAGTAAGTTGTGATGAACAGCGTATTCACCAAATGTCACATTGATAATATATCTTGAATGATTCAATAAACAGTGTAGTCACTAAATGTGTTGTTAGTATATCCTGAATAATTCTGTAAACAATTTAGTCAAAATGTAATATTATTAATGCATTCTGAGTGATATGAACAGTGTGGTCACTAAATGTAATGTTGGTAACATATCATGAATTATTTAAAGACAAATCTTTTTTTTTAGAAAAACTTTTTACGTCTGTTCACGATGTTGCACAAAATTATGTCCTAATTGTGTTTCGGTATGTAAAAGGTCAGATGTGTTAGAAAGTTATTTAAATTCTAGACGTGTCTGCGAATTGATAAAACCAAATTGACCCAGGTTCTGACAAGTCAGATTATAAGGTGATGTTTATCTGAGGAAAATAAATAGCTTGTTCTTCACACTGTTTTCGTATTCACATAACATTTAAAACCTGTAAAATCTATATTGAGGTGTTTTCTTTAGCATCCTGCATCTGCTAATTTTTCACCTGCATAACGAACTGTTATGCAGCTTTGGTTAAAATGAATAATTGCTATCTCTGACATCATAATGTAATTCCAAGCTGAATGGCATTGAGGAAAATGTCATAGCTTGACCTTGACCTCGCACACCTGGGGTTAAACGAAAATTGTCATGTACAATATTTTAACAAAATCACTTTTATTCACTATTTCTGAGAAATATAAATTATTTGTTATTTAATCAATGGTTCTAACTGATCATTTTTTGGGAAATGGTTAGTCATTCGACATATGTATGTAACTGGTAGTGTGTGTAAAGAATTGAAGAGCATTATTTAAGAACAGTATATTTTAAACGTAGATTCTTTAAATACACCGTACTTAACTCTACTGTTTAACTATATATAGTGTAAGTGGAAGGCTTATAACTCATTCTTGAGTATTCTTTAAAAATATTATACTTCACACACATACTGGATCGTAAACATGGGGTTGCGAGTTCGGATCCCCGTCACATCAACTATGCTCGCACATTCAGCCGTTCTGGTCAATTCCACTATTCGTTGGGGAAAGACTAGCTAAAGAGTTGGCGGTGTGTGATGATATTTAGCTGCCTTTCCTGAAGTCGGTCACTGCTAAATTAGGGACGGCGCTAGCGGTAAGGCTTCAGATTTACAATACTAAAATCAGGGGTTCGATTCTCATCGGTGGACACAACAGATAGCTTGATGTGGCTTTGCTATGAGAAACACACATATATTATAAATGGAACTCGCAGTTATTTGCATTAATACGCGTACTTGGTTCTAGATATACACGACAACATCATTTTACATTTAATGTGAGTATTATTATCTAGTAACTTTGTATAGTATGAGTGTTGATGTTGGAAGCGAAAGTTAATTACAAGATGTTTTTTTACGGATTCTTTACGAATCATACTTTGTGTCTTCAATAGTAAAATTGATAATTGTTATGTTATTTATATTATTTCGTTGTGCTAATAGAATATTTTAAATCTTCTCGTTGTTCTAATCGAATAATATTGCATCACGATACGTCACAATGTGTGGAAGGTTGGAGGCTTTTATTGGTATATAAATACACATCGAAATTGCAGATCTATATACTTATACAATGCTGGCCAAAATCTTAATGCCAATGAACATAAAGAAAAAATATGCATTTTGTATTGTTAGACTCAACCACTTATTTGAGTAGAGCTTCAAAAGATGAAAATAAGAAAATGGAAAATAAAAATCAAACATTTTTTTAGCATTTAATAGGGAAAATGTGAACACCATGAAATTAACCCAAATACTAGCTGGTCAAAAGTTTAAAATCATACCAAAAAGAAGTCCTAAACAGGGTAGGAAATGCCAAACAAGAGGTCTCAGTAGTGAGTTGCACAGCAGTCATTGAGAATAACTTCAAACATTCGCTTTGGCATGGTCGATGTAAGCGTTTGCAGAAGGCTGGCTAGAATGTTATTCCAAGTGGTGAAGATGGTTTCATGAAGATTATACATTGTTTGAAACTGACGTCCATTTCTATAGACTTCCCTTGCCATCCACCCCTAGACATTTTCAATGGGGTTCAGTTTGCGCGAACACGTGGGATGGTTCAAAGAATCCCGTTATTTGCCATGAAAAAGTCCTTTGTCCAGCGGGCATTGTGGATTACAGCGATTTTCTGCTGCAAGATCCAGTCATTTCCATACAAGCGAGAGCCTTCAATCAATAAGGATGCTCTTTCCAACATACCAATGTAGCCAGCTGCTGTTTGACGTCTCTGTATAACCTGAAACTCCATTGTTCCATGGAAGGAGAAAGCACCCCAGATCATGATGAAACCTTCTCTACTGTGTCCCGTAGAAAATGTCGTCTATAGGATATTATTATCGTGCCAGTAACGTTGAAAGCCATCCAGGTTAAATTTTTTCTCATGAGCAAACAAAACCTTCGTCCACTTTTCTGTGTACCCTGTTTGGTGCTTCTCAACAAAGTTTAACCGAGCTGTTTCGTGGTGTGGAAGGAAGCGTGGCCTTTGAAGACATTTACGGTTTTTAAAGCCTTTCTCTCGTAGATGCCGTCTTATTATTCTTGTGCTGCATTTTGCGTCCATAAGGGCCTTAATCTGGTTTGACGATCGACTGGTGCCTTGCCGGACAACCCGTCGAATCCTCCTGCTCAACGCCGTCGAAATGTCCTTGGGCCGACCACTTGAAATTCTTGTTCCGTATACCTCAGGATCTTTTAAGAAAATTGCAAAAGCAGTTTTACTATGCCCAATCTCACCTGCGATGGCACGTTGAGAGAGACCGTGGTTTTGCAGCTCCACAACTCTGCCACGTTCAAATTCTGTCAACCTTTTAGCCTTTGCCATATTTTTACCCAATGTAAAACAGGAGGTGTTAGTGGGAGATGTTGACAACGCTAATGTTTGAACACAAATGACTAAATTTCGTTACGTGTTTACCGATTAACGCTTCGTTTCAGTATGATCTTAAATTTTTGATCAGCTAGCATTTAGACTAATTTCTTAGTGTTCACATTTTTCCAATTAAATGCTAAAAAGTTTTTTATTTTTTTTCCTATTTTCATCTTTTGAAGCTCTACCGAAATAAGTGGTTGAACAACGCAAAATGCATATTTTTCCTTTATGCTCATTGGCCTTATGATTTTGGCCAGCAGTGTATAAATATATACGAAGTAATTGCGCGTTTAGTGATATAGAGCGTATAACGGCGAATTTGAAAGTGAAGTGATCACAGGTTAAATTGTAATTACAGAGTAGAGAAGTCAGTCGTCTTGTCAGTTGTGTTCTGAGGTAACGGAAGCAGTGCATGTTGGCCTTGACGAAAAAAGAGACAACTTTTTATAGTTCCAAATACAAGTGTGACAACCAAAAGTGTAACGAATATTTATTTGCATGTCCGTTTGACTTATTTTAAAACAACTGGCCTCCGAGCAGTTTGTTTATTGTTGAAATTTATCTCTAACAAGTCGCATACACTTACTGTCAAGAATCAAACTTGTACTTGAAAACTTGCAATCAGATACCTGATTTTCATAAGTATGAAGTGAGAGACAAGATGAAAATTATTTATATTTGAGAAATTGAACTTGTTTCAGCTTTATCATATCCAATCGCCCTTTGTTAGGTTTATGCAAATCGTTACAAGAAAGTTGCCACGTATAAGGTTTCAGCTTGTTTCTAGCGTTTATTACTATTATTACAATTAAAATTAGATTAATTAATACATAATGCAATAATATGTGTGAAATATTTATATATGGCATAATGTAAAACTATATGCAAGAGGTATATGTACAATGGTAAAATGTGAAACAGAAATTTGTATAGTAGTATAAGGTGTAATAGAACTATAAAAAGTGGTATAAGGAGCAATAGAAATATACAAGACGATATAACGTGACACGAATATAATGTGGAGTGGTATAAAATACAATAGAAATATGTGAAACGTGATATGGGACATATGGTGAGAAGAGCTGCACGGTCCGGAATACCAGAACATGGAGTCAGGTAAGGTAAATCTTACAACATGATGAAAGGTTGGCCCCCAGTGCATCAGCGATAAATTATTTTTCTGTCTAGGAGACTAAGTAAGCAACTAATGGGACTTGCTACAAAAATGACGGCCCCCAGCCCCTTAATGGCACTGCGTAATGTCTGCGGACTTACAATGCTAGAAGCCGGGTTTCGATAAACGCAGTGGGCAGAACACAGATAACCCATTGTGTAACTTTGTGCCTTATTATAAATAAACAAACCTGAAATATTTATTTAGATTTATGGTTCGTAGGTCTACGATATATTTCACAACAGGCCTTCAGTATGGCAAAAAGTCCAATAATACCATCTATTTCACAAACGATCCGGAAATATTACATGTTGTACAAATTCTAGGCCTACCATCTATCTGACAACAGCCAAGGAATATCATATATTTCAGAAACGATCCGGAAATATGGCGGGTGGTACAAATTCTCGGCTTATAATCTATCTGGTAATAGTTCAAGAATGTCATCTGTTCCAAAAATAATTTGGAAAGTATCGAATAGAAAAGTCGAGTATTAGCAATATTCACGAAATTTTTGTTTGTTTTTCATTTGCTTTATGACCTATTGTAACCAAAAAAAAATATTAGTTAAATAAATGTGGCCATTAGTATTTCTAAGGGTAATGTTGTTTTGTTGGGGCGGGCCCGGCATGGCCAAGCGTGTTAAGACGTGCGATTCGTAATCTGAGGGTCGAGGGTTCGCATCCCGGTCGCGCCAAACATGCTCGCCCTTTCAGCCGTGCGGGCATTATAATGTGACGGTCAATCCCACTATTCGTTGGTAAAAGAGCAGCTTAAGAGTTGGCGATGGGTGGTGATGACCAGCTGCCTTCCCTCTAGTCTTACACTGCTAAATTAGGGACGGCGAAATTCCAAAACAAACAAAAAATTATTGGGGCGTCACAAGGTTCCCCGAAGTTTCATAAGATGGTTTAGGTTTCGATAAAATAATTTGTTACTTTGTAGTTTTATGAAAAAAAAGTACATTTTGGCAAAACTGCCCTCTAGGCTTTTCTTGAACACACTGATACTTTTCAAATCACGTTTTTGACACTCAGCTGTTTAAAACGAGAGCACTGCATCTTGTGAATCTACATTTAAACATCATTCATTCTTTACTCAGCAACGAAGAAAAACATAAAAGAAGATGTAATAAGACGTCAATGACACGCCGTCAGGTTAGTCAGGTTGAGATAGGACAGACAAGAGCGGCTTATTTGTACCATCCGTTATGGTGTGAAGTACATGTGAGTTAAATATTGCAGATTTTATTTGAGCCATTTACAAATAAAAATTACGACAAGGATTAATGACACATGTTATATATATAATTTGTTCTCAAAACCAATTTTTTATTAATTGTATTTTAACTTAGCTTAAGAAGAACTGGCAAAACAGCAAACTTGTAGTCCATCAAATTTCTGTAAATATTATTTTTCTTTCGCAGAGATGGCTAGTATTCTTTCAAATACACGTAAATGAATAAAGGTTTATGGTTTAATGAGCTCTATATGTCTTTTTTTCTAACTAGTTGTTTTAAAATATATGTTTTTTTCTGCAGCAAATTTGTGTTGTTTTAACGTACTTACAATCTCGAACACTGTGATACTTATAAGCAACATTTACAAATGGCATTAACTGTGTTGCACTCATGGGCGTAGATCGTGGGGAGTGGAGGGTATACATCTCCCCTTCATTTTAGGTGGGGGGTATGATGCATACAATTATCCCCCCCTACAGTTTGGTCTGTTGAATCGTTTTATTGCATCACAGGCCTAAAATTGTGTATTTGTTCTTGTGATTCTCTTGTTCTTACCAATCAAATACATAATTAAGTCTAGATGTAGGCTTTTTCAGTAGCCGAAATGTACATCTTCAATATAGGCGTGCTTCTAAGCTTTTCGATCAAAGCGATAGTTTGTAAGTATCAGTCAGTAGGCCTAAATATGCATGTAAGTATCGTGGCAACAAGATTACTCTGTGACTGCATATGTACAGGTTAAGGTTCACGTAATCAGAGATTAAGAATTTGCTGATTGAACAGTCCACGTAAGTGGTTGCAAAAATTACTCCCTCCCCCATCGGGTGTAAAATATCTACGCCCTCGGTTGCACTAACGTAAAAATAAACTTAATTGTGCAACTTCACGACTAAAAGCAAACATATTGACTTATTCGAGGCCTGGTAGTTAGGGCGCTTGATCCTCAATCTGTAGGTTGTGGGTTGGAATTCCATAACTAAATATGCTTGTTCTTTCAGCTGTAGGGGAGGGGCGTTAACGTGACGATCAATTCCACTATTCGTTGGTGAAGAGTAGTCCAGAAGTTGTTGGTGGGTGGTGTTAACTACTTACCATTAGGGACGGCTAGCGCAGGTAACTTTCGAATATCTTTGTACGAAATTCCTCAGCCAAGTAAACAAACTGACTGACTTACCAAATTTGCAAGAAACAACTGTTTTAACCGTTTGTTTATAACGTACCTTAAAATCTATATATACAACCACGAATGTCTCTGTTTCTCTCCGTGGGTCTGTTCCTTATGCACGACCACATCTTTAAAGTTGCAAACTCTAGACTCAAGGTACAGATACAACTTTGTACGGTAAATAACATTTAGCTCTGTTGCCGCAGCTTCAGAGGCTAAAGTGATCAGTGTAGCAATTTTTAAAAAGTATAACGATCAATTTGTCTCAAATTGTAAAAGTCGGATATTTTGGTAATGTGTGATCAAGAGATCCATTATTGATGTTTCTTCTCTATGTGACGACTTCTCCTAATCACTTTGTCCATGATCAGTTATGTGTTAAAACGATTTCAAAACTTCGTGGAGCCTTTATTTGTACACTCTCAACTAAATAGGATTGCTTCAGCCATATTATTCGCTTTGCTCGCGCGCATTCGCAAGAGTCAGCTAAACGATGACTTACACAAAATCGGTTAGTTTGACAAATTTTTATTTACATTGAGTTACAACGAGCAGAGAATAAATTAATTCTTTATTAAATGGAACAGTGTAAGAATACGCTGTAAAAAAACACCTGAGCACATAACAAAAATCGGGGCACCATTAAGTAGGTGTTTTGGAAACTTGATGTGTCATACAGTTTTGCTTTAATTAAAATACCTCTCGTAAATTGCTTTTTCAATTACTATTTTTATTTATTCAAAAATGTGTTAGATAAAGAATAATTAATATAGTTGATTTAGTTAAAACAACTCAGCATATTTAAAGACATTTTAGTCAAAGCAACACCTGACACTCTAATAGTTGCATATAAAACTCGCCTTTAAAGTTATAGAACTTTCCAGTTGTCCTAGGCCTATTTTACTAATTTTTTTTATTGTCCTCCGGTGGGTCAGAGATAAGTTGGCGAATTTACAACGCTAAAATCCTGGGTTTTACTCCCTGTGGTAGGCACAGCGGATAACCCAAAGTAACTTTGTTCTAATACAAAGAAACTTAACGTTATCATTATGAACAGCAGCTTTCTCTAGCTAACAAACAAATTACAACGTTAAAAATATAGCTTAAAACAATATTCTTCGTCAGATCAACGGCAGCTCTTGTCTAGGGTTTAATATTTGATTGAAAAGCTACCACGTTTAATGTAGTTAATACGCAAGTAAACATGAGATAACTTTATTTTAAAGAGTACGATTACATGAAATCCCTTAAAGCACGATTATACGAAGTGCCTTAAAGAACTTAGTTTTTGCCCATTTTGCTTATGAGTATTTATATATGGAATAACTAGAACATGTCGTATATTTTTGTTTATTTTTAGCATATTTTTATACGAGGTAAAGATGAGTAAGGTAATTATTTTTTGTTTGTTTTTAAGCACAAAGCTATACAACGGGCTATCCGTACTGCGCCCGCCAAAAGAATCGAAACTCCATTTTTAGTATTATAAGACTCCATTCTTATTATTTAACCACTGGGGAGATGCAAATATAATAATATCCTTTACCTAAATTTCTTTCTGTTTGTCTGGAAACAAATTTGTGATGTCTATTTCTCTGCTGAAATATCCAATTACATAAGACGTATTGAAGTTCGCGGTATGTTTCGACTTATCTCAACAAGGTGCTTGACGAAATAAGAGTTAGTTCATAAGCAGCCTTGGGAAAAAGCTAGGAAAGATAGACAATGAGAAATACATGTAATTCGCTTGTTTCGTCTTTACTGTTATCACGTGAAAACCATTCAACACTCTCAGAGCTAGTGACAGCGAGGAGGCGGGGGAGGGGAAATTCCATTTAGGTTGTGACCTGTGGTGAGGCAAGCACGAAACACTGGACTTCCCACAGTCCATAATGCACGTGAGAGGGCTGCAAGGTGGTGGCTGGTAGAAAGTGATAGAATGCAGCTAAAGCTCTTCTTGGTTACCGAGTCAACTCTCCGCCCACAAATAAGACAGTTTAAAAAATAAAAATAAAAACGAAGCAGGATTGCTGCCGTGAGAACCGCCTGAAGCGTAAACTGTGTAATAGAGGACGGGTTCTTTAACACGATAAAGAAGGGATGTTAAGTAAATGGTTATTCTCTGATCCTTGTTGGGTACTCTTCTGTTCTGAACAGTTAACAATCATATCATAATACCCAGTTCGTTAGCCTCCGCCATCTGCAACACTGTTTTTGTAAGAACGGCAATATTATAATTCATCTAACATCCATGAACAATTACAGACTTCGTTTTTTTTTATTTTAATCGTATAGATTTTTTGTTCTGCTTTCGTGAGTTCACAGGAACGCCTTAATTTGAAGAGAGTTCAGCATTATAATATCATTGTTGCAATGACGAACTTTTCAATTCCTTGTTTCTCTGATGAAGGATCTTCTGATAAAACTAAAACTTTGAAAGATCAACTATATTTATGAAGGAACCTGCAAGACTAACGAAAGGACTTATAAAACAATAGGTTTTATAAAACCATGTTAGGTAATGAAAGACTCAAAGTCACAACAGGGTGAGAAGGACTAAAAGACACCAGTGTATGGCAGTGTTAGAAAGTATATAAATTAGAAGAAAAGATAGCAGTGTTAGAGAGTATATAGAATAGAAAACACAATAGCAGTGTTAGGGAGTGTATAAATTAGAAGACACGATGGCAATGTAAAAGGATGTATAAATTAGAAAACAAAATGGCAGTGTTAGGGAGTGTATAAATTAGAAGACAAGATGGCAGTGTTAAGTAGTGTGTAAATTAGAAGACACTATGGCAGCGTGTAGTGTTAATCTCAGTATAAAAAATAATACTCCTAGCGGTGTGAAATAATAAAATATATTGTTACTCGAGGTTATGCTCTTTAACCTTTTGTTTTTAAATACGTATAAATTATCCACGTGAGGTCAGCTTAAAAGGTCTAGTATAGCCAGGCAATTAAGGCTCTCGACTCATAATTTGAAGGTCGCAGGTTCGAATCCCCGTAAACACCAAACATTTTCTCTTTTTCAGCTGTGAGGACTTTGTAAGGTGACGGTCAATTTTCCTTTTCGTTGGTGGAAATGTAGCCCAAGAGCTAGCGGTGGATGATGATCACTAGCTGTCTTCTCTCTAGTCTTACACTGCTAAATTAGGGACAGCTAGCGCAGATAGCCCTCGAGTAGTTTTGCGCGAAATTTAAAATACACAAACAATCAACTGTAAAAGACTATGTTTCTCGATTATACAACATTGATATTTGTCTTTACTATTAGTAAAGAATTGGAATTTTAACCACAGGATTTTAATTTTAAAACAAATTACATGATAATGTATGATTGTTATTATGAAACACATTTTTTGTGTTAAAAGATAAAATAGTTTTAAGTTACATATTGATAATACTGGAAAATAAATAATAGCTGTAACTGCTCACAAATTGGAAGAAAGGACGTTAAAAAATATTTAGATTTTCAAACTGATAAAAATTTTACTGGACATAGACATAATATATGAAGGATGTGGCAAAATCAGTATGACTATGTTTATTAAGTAAAAGTTATTATTTACAGAATGTCCACTGCGTGAGTGTGTCTAAATAGTAAGCCTTCTTTTTTTCGCATTGATACACTCCATAATTGGATGATTCTGTTTGTTTATTAAATTTCGCACAAAGCTACTCAAGGTTTATCTGCGCCACTAACTTGGAAGTGATAGACTAAAGGAAAGGAAGTTAGTCAACATCACACTCCACCAGCTATTGAGATGTTCTTCACCAATGAATATTGAGATCACTCATAATATTATAGCTTACCTACGACTGAAAGCCCAAGCATGTTCGGTGACGGGTTTTGATCCCGTGGTGCAGCTTCAGAGTTGTGCGCCCTAACTACCAGACCAACTTCGTAAGGAATTTTGATTGTGGGGGTATTTAACTCTACCAAGTCCCCTAATGGCACAGCTGTTTGTCTGCGGACTGGTGCTAAAAACCAGCTTTCGATACCCGTGGTAGGCAGAACACAGATAGCCCATGATGTATCTTTGTGCTTAATTCTAAACAAACTCCACTCAAGTTAATTGTTTCATTACAGAGTAATACAAAATATATCATGTCCAAATGGTACAACGGTAAGTCTTAGGGGCTTATAAGACTAAAATTTGGGTTTCAATATCAAAAGCGAATTCTAGTTTTTGAATTTCGCACAAAGCTACTCGAGGGCTATCTGTGCTAGCCGTCCCTAATTTAGCAGTGTAAGACTAGAGGGAAGGCAGCTAGTCATCACCACCCATCGCTAACTCTTGGGCTCCTCCTTTTACCAACGAATAGTGGAATTGACCGTCACATTATAACGGTCCCACGGCTGGAAGGGCGAGCATGTTTAGCGCGACTCGGATGCGAACCCGCGACCCTCAGATTATGAGCGCATGCCTTAACGCGCTCGGCCATGCCAGGCCTATAAATTGAAACTGTGTGAGTGTTTTTCTGATAGCAAAGCCACATCAGGCTATCTGCTCAGCCCACCGAGGGGAATCGAACCCCTGATTTGAGCGTTGTAAATCCGGAGACATACCGCTGTACTAGAGGGGGGCGCGAATTCTAGAGTTTGCGCTTAGCAACAAACGTTAAAAGATATAATATCATACAGCGATAAAAATGAAACAGTTTATAAGAGGTATATTTTACACAGACACGTTTCCAGCGACGTATTTGTTAACACATGAGGGAGTTATAATGCTACGGTTATTCTCACTGTTCGTTGATTAAGAGTGTCCCAAGAGTTGGCGGAGGGCGATGTTGACTAGCTACCTTCCACCTGGTCTATCACTTTAGAATTAGGAACGGGTGACACAGATACCCTCGAGTAGCTTTGAAGGAATTTCAAAACTTTATAGTTCTCTCCAGTTGTTTTTTCCCCTTGTAATTTATATTATTTCCTTGAAAGGATAACAAAATAACCTCTGCAATGAGAGTAAAAGTATTCGTGATTCTAGATGATCGTGCAGGTTTATGAGAACGTTTCGACAGTTCAGCCAGCAAATGTTTATTTACCTAGATGTCAAACTGGGGGTCCTAAAACACCACGATTTCTCATTGGGATGAACCTGTTTGTTAACTCCTACTCTACGAGATTGAAGTCACGTGATTTTTACTACGTGCTGGCTAAAAATAATCAGTTATGAATCAGTTTTTAAACTCTCCTTCTTATTTTCATGAGATAAAAAAATGAATTTTTATCTGAAAGCGTAAATCTAAGAATTTGATTTAAGCATTGTTCACAGCGAGTTTTAATTCATTCACACTAAGAATAAAATTTAAACACAGAAACGAACACACATTGATGAAGCTACACAAATTACTACAATTATTACTTGTATTGTCCTACTTGTTATAAATCCATAAATCCCAACTTCTAACATTACTGAATCTACTATAATTAATATGTCTTCTAGGCAGTTTGTCACGAGTACCTCACCTTAATGATCATGATCAAAGACAATCGGTCGTTAAAGAGACAACCTCCATTCTCAGCTTGCACGACAGTCATAAGTCATATTTGTGAAAGTAGGTAATGTTTTTGTCTTAAAAGGGCGTTATTATTATAATCTTAGTCTTATTACACAATGAGATTTCTAGCCATGCAGAGGTGAGTATATCTGAAAGGACAGATTTGTATTTCTGAAAGTGAAGAAGAGATAACAATTTATGAATATCTGCCTTGATATGCTCAGCAAGGGGTCGCTAGTTGCACGCGAGATTTTGAATGTGCACGTGTTTTGTAATAGAGTTTGGAGAAAGAGGTCTCGTTCACCTGACCCTCCTGGGTATTCAAAAATTAACATACCCAAATACCCACACAGAAGAAGCGAAGCGAAGAGTTCAAGATAGTTCTGCAAGCAGAAGGTGAAAAGCGGGTCCATGTTTGTTGCAAATCGAGTATTTCATTAAATGCGTCGCAACATTTGAGAATTAAAAGGTTTATTGATCAGTTTTCATACAGATCATTATAAAAATAAAATATATTGTCATTCAGAAACCATAGAATATCAGGACCAAATATAATCTGGCTTTCATCAACATCAGAAATAAACTTTTAACATACATTCAGAGAGTTTTTTCAAGCTTCAGTGTAATTTTTTGTGGTTTTTATTAAACATTTTTATAGAAAAATATTTTCTCGGCACGTATTTTGTCAGACGTAATATTATGTAGTTTGTTATGTAAAACTTAGCTTCATAAGGATTTATGTAATAATCTTATAACTTAATTTGTGTTTGGGCGGCCACTCTTATAAACCTAAAACGGCTTATTGCCTCAAGCTAGAAAAAATGTCCATGGAAGTGTGTGTCGATAAAGTAAAGCCTCACATTTTAGAAACCACAAACATTAAAATAAAAGCAGACATTAATTTTCTGTTTTATTTGAGGCAAGTTAACAGACAATGGGCAGGTATCTGAGGGTTGGAAGGTTGCTAATGTCACTCCTAATTTTAAAGTGGATTATACGAGTTACCTTCATAGTTACAGGTCAGTTGGTTTGCAGTGAAAGAGTTTTAGAGTCTGAGAAAGAATCTTTACATAATTACTCACAAATATATTATAAATAAAATCCGACATGAATGTAAAAAAAAAGGTAGGCCTGGTATGGCCAGATGGGTTAAGGCATTCAACCCCTAATCCGAGGTTCGTGGGTTCGAATTCCCGTGGCACCAAACATGCTCGCTTTTTCAGCCGTAGTGGTGTTATTATATGACGGTCAATCCCAGTATTCGTTAGTAAAATAATAGCCCATGAGTTAGCGGTGGGTCGTGATGACTAGCTGTCTTCCCTCTAATCTTACACTGCTAAATTAGGGACGGCTAACGCAGATAGCCCTTGAATAGTTTTGCGTAAAATTAAAAACAAACAAAGAAAATATAAAAAAGGCGAAACTTGTCCAAGTAATTTTTTCAAGGATATTAGTTGTTTACTGGATAATAGAGAAAGTATAGATTTAATGTAAGCTTGAAGCTATTATTTGTTGTGTGAAAAACAGAACAGGTATGGAATTGATGTAATATCGAAGATGGTACTTGTTATTTGGGCGATATAAAGGGTATGGACTTGATGCAATTATGGTTGAAAAACACTTTTGGTTAGGCTCAGCAAAAATATTTGCTAAGAAAATCAAATCTGCTTGGGTTGAAGGGAGAATAATTAAATAGATTATAATGATTAAAACTCAGGAGAGGGATTTGCAAAGAAAATAATACCGTTTTAGACTGGACAAAGGATTGTTAATTGGAGTACAGACTGGTCGGATGAAAGAAAGCAAAACGATGGTATTAAAGGAGTCTGATAAAATTGGATCATTATTAAGAGCAAATGCCTTAGGGTTCAGGGTTTGGGTCATAATTGGTTAAAATTATTAAAGTTTATTGACAGGTTAGTGGGGTGTTGACTTTGGGTCAATTAGAAAGTTGGGTAGATATCTGTCAAACGGTTTTAATTATGGTAAATGCAAGGTCATGAATTTGAGTCATCATAATTTGGATACAATAATTAATATGTGTGTAAATCCACTCAACTGTATGATTTAGGAAAATAATATTGATATGTTGATGGATAAATCATTTACGCAGTCGCAACACTGCTTTGTTACTTATAAATTATTTGGAAATTCAGGTGTATATATGTATATATATAAAACTGTGGTTTGGCCTCCCATGATATACTGCTTACAGTTGTAGTCTTATCTGATAAAGACTGATTTATTGAAAAAGGTTTAGAGGAGGGATATCTTAGGATAATAGTTATTTTTTCGAAATAAGTTAAGATTTTTTAATCAACTTTTTCTTGGTAATAGAACAGTAACAGTAATATTATTAAAGGTTATTGGGAGGATAGGATAAAGACCTCTTGTTTGACACAGTTTAACATTCCAACAGAATACCTCTGTCTTAGCAGACTATTAGAACGATATATTAGAACACTTTATTTTAGTAAATTCAGTATGGCACCATCAGCTGAGTTAGAGTAGATGGATTAGTATGGCATCATCACCTGGACCAGATTAGATAAACCACTATGGCACCATCACCTGGACCAGATTAGATGCACCATTAGCGTACCTTCACCTGGGTCAGATAAGATGCACCAGTATGACATCATTAGCTAGAACATATTAGATGCACTAGTAGCGAACAATTACCTGGGTCAAATTAGATGCACCAGTATAGCACCATGACCTGGGTCAGTTCAGAAGAGTTATTACAGATAAACTCTTTAACCCGCATTCTCTAAACCATTACCTTATATCATCTTATATCGAAGCAAAAGATACTTGTTAAATAGAACGATAGGGTAAGTCACAACCAAGTCATAATTAAAATTGTTATTTCTCCCATTCGATATCTGAAACATTTACCTGGCAGTAGACTGAATACACAATGTCATTAAAATGAAATATATATTACAAAATTGCCTTTTTGAAACTCATAACGTAAGTAAGAAAGTATGAAAAGAAAAAAAAAACATCCCATATATATATCTTAATGTTCAATTACAATTGGTCTGAAGAAGATTGTAACCCGTAACTAAGAGAGAAACGTGGTCTGAAGAAGATTGTAACCCGTAACTAAGAAAGAAACGTGGTCTGAAGAAGAATGTAACGCGTAACTGAGAGAGAAACGTGGTCTGAAGAAGACTGTAACTCGTAACTAAGAGAGAGACGTGGTCTGATGAAGATTGTAACCCGTAACTAAGAGAAAAACGTGGTCTGAAGAAGATTGTAACCCGTAACTAAGAGAGAGACGTGGTCTGATGAAGATTGTAACCCGTAACTGAGAGAAAGACGTGGTCTGATGAAGATTGTAACCCGTAACTAAGAGAAAAACATGGTCTGAAGAAGATTGTAACCTGTAACTGAAAGAAAAACGTGGTCTGAAGAAGATTGTAACCCGTAACTATTTTCACGAAACTTTCTCTTCTTTTTTTTTTTTTTTGACATAGACTAAGGAAATATTCCACTTCCAGATAGATCTATAATAAAGACCTTAATGATTTCTAAATACAAATAACTTTCTTGTCTGAATCAATGTCTGAAACCAGCCCATCTCTTGCCCCTGTAAGCCACTGACCTGGTAGTTTAGAGTATGCAGGAGGGACAGAGGGAGGGGGTTGAGTAGGTGCCCGGGGCGAGCACGTACTGGGTGGTTGATATTACTATTTAATCCCGCTACGAGGCCCTTAGCGCCGAGACAAGGCCGTAGTGTTCTGCACTTCGACTACCAGCGCTAGCCTTGCCTGGCAGAGTTTACATTCATCGTGAGTTGTCATACCCCTAGCGGCCGATAATTGGTCTGGTAAAGGCGCATAATCAGCAATGTGAAAGTGTTAGACTGGTCCGAGTGTTGTATCATGCCGCCTCTACTGGCTGCCTTCTCCCAGCTCCTTCATCGTTGACTTTCGAAACATGCACGTGGAAGTTGACATTTTTAAAACTATGATTTTTCCCCGCCTTTCTTTAGCCGATAGCGTGGTAAGTCCTGTATACCAGTGATGTACACGTATTTCGCATACCAGATTTCTTGTTTGTTTTCCTAGTGATTCTTAATAATTCTATGTCTTCAAAATCAACTACATGTTATATATACTGTTACTATAAAGTAGTGGGCACATCCCGTGACTTTATAATAAATTTGTGTCATTATACGAAGCAATGAGCTTACACTATTTAAAGATGCACGTGGTAACTTCGATACAGCTGCTGGAGCACTGTGGGAACATCATTCCAAACGAACTGTCAGAAAGCTAACATCCCAGGGGCAAGCTCCGATCTCGTCTTTGGTATCAATTAAAATACAAGCCGTAACTGCAATTCTACATCCTGTGATAAGATTGTCACCTACTGCAGTAAATATAAACCGTAGTTTTTAATAAATGCTAAACTGTTCGAAATAGTAAAATAAATTTATCTATTGCATCTCCCGTAATGCGATACGTGATGCGTATAAACTTTAGGCTCATCCACTACTGATGTTTTGTAACAATTTTTGTTATTTTAAAGAAGAGTTATTGTATTTTTCTTCTTAAAACTGATTTATTTTTATAACTCCTTTTGCTCTAGCTAGCTTAGTGGTAAGCTTAATTTTTTAGTACTAAAATACGGGGATTAGATACCTTCGGTGGGCACACTTAGTAACAAACACAGTTTATAACATTGAGAAATGTTTTGTATTTAATGTACTATTTAAATACGTCACTCAAAACACTGTGTTCTAAGAAACATGGTTATTTAATTATTGCATCTTGTGTACTTATAGATAACCCCGATGTTGTGTGTTGTATAGTTACATATAATCCAGATGTTGTGTGTTGTATAGTCACTTATAACCCAGATGTTTATGTTGTATAGTTATTGACAACTCAGATGTTGTATGTTGTGTAATATAGTTACTGGTAACTGAAATGTTTTATGGTTATTTATAACCCAGATGTTTATGCTGTATCGTTACTGAGAACCCATATGATGCATGTTCTGTAGTTACTGAGAACCCAAGTGATGCATGTTCTATAGTTATTAAGAACCCAGATAAAGAATGTTCTGTAGTGTCTGATAATCAATTGCGCAAGATAGAACAAGTCATCATAATTCACTTATATCTCTCCAATAACAACGTTCTATAACGACAGATTTTTAATTGTTAAATAAAATCGTAACTAGGTAATTCTTACTTGAAAGATTATTCTGAAACCTGTTTTAATTTATTTGTTTCTTTTTTACTGATTCCAATAAAATCGGTTTTGAGAATATTATCTTCTATATTGAGCAAGTTTTTTTTATGGACATCTCTTTCATGAACCATATACAAAGATCCCTAGGACTATGTTTTGTATTAAACGATAGACGCTGTGATTAAGTGACTTTTACTTTGTTTCCAGGTGAATGATAGATGTTAATTTGTAGTATTTTTTCTAGTTTGTGATAGCGGCGCTGTCGTTAGCACTGAGCTGGGAGATTCGAAACGATGTTCTTCGTGGTTATCCTTGCATTCGAAGACTGAACCAGCTGTACTGTCCAACACCAGGAAACAGTTATCCAAAGTAGGTAGAGCTCATTGTACGTCCTCGTAAATAGTAAATTTGACGAATACAGTGGAAGTAGGTCTTCCCTCAGTATCGTACTGTAGAATAAACATCGTCCCAAGGTAGCTCAAGACACCAGATTGTGCGGTTTTTAATGTTCATGAGCCTCTTAGTGAGATTAGTGGAGCTAACGGCTTAATTTGCTTGAGTGATAACAGCTGATTAACTGCTTAACCCACTCATTTTCTTGAATCATAACGTCGGGAATAACTGCTTGGTTCACTCATCTCCCCGAATGATAACATTGTAGTAAACTGGTTATCTCACTCATGTCCCTGAACAATAACAATGTGGTAAACTGGTTAACTCTCTCGTCTCTCCGAACGATAACAATGTGGTAAACTGGTTAAGTCACTCCTCTTCCTGAAAGATAACAGTGTAGTAAACCGGTTAATTCACGGATTTGCAGCGTTAAAATCAGGGGATAGATTTCCCTCGGTGGGCTCAGCAGATAGCCCGATGTGGCTTTATTATAAGAAAGCACACTCATATAACACTGACTTATTGTATACGGATACAACAAAAGAAGGTATAAAGCACACGGCAGTTTTCAATTAAAAATAGAATAAAAATTTGGTGTTAATATTTCCGGGTAAAAGAGATGATTTACAAAATATTTGATTGTTTTAATCATAGGTACATCATTAAAAATAGTTCTTGATGTCCTAACTAAACGTCACCATGATAGTTTTTGTCGAATTGAATGAAAAAAATAAATAAATAAAACATACCAATTATCACCTAACAAGGTGGTCTTCGAGCAGAGATAAAATTGGTGTCTGGTTATGAGGAAACACTTTGAGCAATTATCAGTAGCTAATTTTTATTTCTTACTGTTTACATCAGAAAATGAAAAAAAATTCTACCTAATATATTTTTATTGCTAAAAGTAAGCTATTAAAATATCATTTTATACTGGCTATAAATGTGAGGTTATAAATAAAATAAACCAACAAAAATTGTACAGACGTTTTATTTCATATATTATTCGAGTGAAAATAATGTATGACGTAACCTTCCAATTGCAATACTAAGTGTTTTTCATCAAGCTAAATCTCGTTAGTGTAAGCTTATCTAGACTTATAAGCATAAAGGAAATTTCGTAGACGAAAAGTAATATGATATATTTGATTTGGGCCGGGCATGGCCAGGCTTTTAGGACGCTCGACTCCTAATCTAAGGGTCATAGGTTCAAATCCCTGCCACACCCAGCATGTTCGCCTTTTGAGCCGTGAAGACGTTATAATGTTACAGTTAATCCTACTATTTGTTGATAAAAGAGTAGCCCAAGAATTGGCGGCGGGTGGTGATAACTAGCTGTCTTTCCTCTAGACTTAAACTGCTAAATTAAGGACGGCTAGCACAGATAGCTGTCGCGTAGTTTTGAGCGAAATTCAAAAACAAACCTTCTCTTATCAAATTGTGCCAGCAATGGAGTTGACCCGAAACAAACCATCAAATGTTGTTTGAAAAACTATCTGTGCATTTATTCAATTAAAACTAAATTAACTCTAAAAGAATGTTTAAATGAAAGTCTAAACTAACGAAAAATGAAAATCTTTAGAAGTAAAGTCAGTGGGAAAGTTTGTAATTTCTGAATCAAAGAAAGCAAAAACATTAAAATAATAAAATATTATTTCATTATAAAAATAAGAGTTAAATTTTTGAAAGAACAAGCTAAAGAAACTTTAATTATAATAACTAATTCTTGTATGATTATTGGTTAAAAGAGACACCTGTGGTAAACTTATTTATATTTATATTAACCCTGGAACTACCAACTAGGTCCAATATGACTTCTTTTAGAGAAACAAACAAAACGATCAAAATACTATTATAAATACAATAACATATTTATTTATAACTGTGTTAATTTCATCCTTTATTCAGTTACTGTAATGTACTAATTGAGTGCTGGGTTCACTGGTCGTAAATGATAAAACGAATTACGTCTTTCTGGAAGTTTCAGGGTTGAATATACGACACTAAATATTGGGGAAACTAACTTTCAATTTCTTCTTCAGCCGAAGCTTATATTAATTGATATCGGTTTCATAAAATATTCTACTTGTCTGAAATAAACAATTTTATTATAATAATTACATTATTGTAATTTTTAAACATAAACCAGACTCCCAAGTTTCTGATTAAAATTAATCTTCTATGAAGGGATATAACTTAAAAATTGAAACGACTCTCCGAACTTGAATAGGACTAACTTAACATACTTTTTGCTGTCCCTCTAGTGCTAATACTACACAGAAAAATGAAAGAGGCAGGACTAAACGAGAGCAGAAACATGAAAGGTGAGACTCTTTATCCATGTGTGCATGACAGCTCAGATTAAGTAGATGCAAGCTGATGGCTGTTATCGCTTTGCTTATCCTCTCTTTGCTAAACATATAACCAGAGGCTTATACATCGAAACTAAAACCAAGTCTAAAACGATTTACTTAAAAATTGTGTCTTAATCGAAAGATGAATTAACTTAATTTACTCTCGATAGAGAAGTATCGAAGGTACTTCAGCCAATAAATCAAATATTTTTTTAATCTCATAAAATGTAAACATTTCACTAAGTAAAACAAGTCCTTTTCCTTCAATACTGAAAAACTTGTCTACTAAACGTTCTCTTGTCTTCCAGTGAAACTCAGGTACATAATTACACGTAAGTTGGAGCTGTTTATTTTTATAGACTCTTAGAGATAAAACTAAATACCCATTAAAAAAATTAAATAGTAGAATTATTTTACCCCTATCGGATGTGTGAAATACCAAAGAAACTGAGCTGTCTATTAAAGGCACAAGTGGCCCCTGTCTAGTATGTTAGGTATCTCTCAACTATTTAACAGTGTTTGTGACAAGAAATATACCACAGATGTTATATTTGCCTCTGTCACAGCTGCATGAACAACTTGCTTTACACGTTATCGAGGACACGTTTATTATAGGAACATTTACAACGAAAATACAGAAGTGATATCTTGTTGAACTTGGTAATGTACTCGGTATAAACTTAGGTCTTCCAGGATTTAAGTGCATAAGATGTGAATTGACATCTTAAGTCTTTAAACGAGCCCGACTACTGTCCATTTACCCTTCCCAAAATGTAGGTGTATTATTGTACCAACTTGATGCACAGTAAGTAACACGTATAAATTAAACAATACAGGTCAAAATCTATATACGACACAACCTGCTTTGTAAATGGAACAGTCACGTCTCTTCGGTAACGTCACAGGAATCCAATCATTCTACTTCAGGTCCTTAGGTGAAAATATGACCTACATATGTACGTGTTCTGGCTATTAGACAAATTTTAACTACAAGATTTCATAAAGAACACAACAATTTAATTTATGTTACCTCTATACAATCATAAACAGTGACAACAAATAAATATCTGTGTTGTGTAATATTTATGGATGATATTCTTGTCTTGGAACACTGTGTAGCATAACACAAAGGACCTTCCCATTTGTTGTGTTTCAAATTCGATTTTAAAACCGAATCTTAAGTGGTATCATTCTATTCTAAAGGAATTGTTTGGTATAAAATGCGTCTTATTGCAACAGAAAGTTAACCCTAACGGTGATATATTTTCAACATTTATCCCTTGAATCATCTAACTTGTTCTTACACTTTCATTAACGAACCCCGCAATAGTTCAGCATTAACTCTAAGAGCTTATAGCGTTAAAAATCGAGTTTCAATGCTCGCAGTGGCCACAGCACAAATAGCCCATTGTGTAGGTTTGCGCTTAACAAGCAAATAAACTCATGCGTTTTCTTGTTACAGAGTCTGACATAGAGAACTGTTGAAAACAATTGAATAAAAAAAATGCATGGGTAACCCTAGCAGTAATTAGTAGGATTAATGAGTATCAACGGCGTTTTAAATTTGTGTGTGACTGATACGGTAGCAGTGGCTATGTGTCTAGAAGATAATAGATATACAAGGAATTTGTTTAAAAATAGTCATGTAAACACTTTTAGTGCTCGCATTTAACAATGTATTCGTGAGCTTCTGAAACACATTACACGGTTAAATAAAATCGAACATATTTTAAAAATATTATTTCACACAGAAATATACGCGTTTTCATGAAATAATCATCACTTTTCATAAGTTTCACCAGAAAAAGTGCCTCCAAAATAATTTAAATAGACACGGTAGAATTATTTATTTCTGAGTTCATACATGATATGTGTACATGATTCTTTCCGTAGTGAAAAAATTGAAAACTTTATTGACGAAAATAAATCCCTAATTAAAAGAATGTTTGGAGAATATGAAAAGTTCGCAGAAGACTCCCACATTCCTCCTTTTTCGACCTACGATGGACATAAAATCCCTACGCGATCCCATCGAGGTGAAAGATCTACCTACGGCGCGACTCCTAACAAGTAAGTTATTATATCAGTTTATTTACTTAGAAAATTGTAGTTTGTCATAGCAACAGTTCATTGGTAGATATTCATAGGTTAGGCAAGCAAAAAAGGAAGAAATATAATCTATTATGATTTCGTAGAAATTAAATATATTTTTGCATGAATTGGAAATAAATATATTTAGTTATTTAAATAAAATAAAATTAAATAAAGAATGAAATTGTGTATAAAGCTTATATTTGTTGTAGTATTCATAGTGTTCAGACTTCATTGAAAAAAAAATGACAAAATGTGCACATTTGCTAAAACAAATTATTTATTTATTTTTTCGTGGGAATACAGGGAAAGTGTTCATATTGTGTTGTTTAGTGACACGAAACACATTCCATCACAATGATTTAATTTATAGACCTGAAAATTTTCGTAAATGTTACTGAAATAAACTGTAATCTTTTGTGTTCAAAGTGGAAATATTTATTGGAAAACATAATAATGTTTTAAGATAACTCTACGTACGGTACAAGTGAAAGTTGTGTTTTTGTTGTGAGAAGAGTACCTTCAATTAAAAGTGTGTTCTGTGATAGAGAAATAGTTGTTGTACATACCATAGGTATTTTTATAATTGTCTGAATCTTAAATATCCAAAATGTGAAATTCTTTATGTATTTTTGTTTTTGGCGCCATTCTAAACATGAAGCAAGAATTTTGGTTACATACATAGAAACTTACATACACGTTTCGTCTATTATACAAAGATAAGTTTTAATTTTCCTCTCGAAATATTGTCTCGAATTCTTATTACATGTGTATTGCCACTTTAACATATTTCAGATGTTTTATATATTTTTAACTTCTCTTTCTCCCAGCACATTATAATTATTTTATGACCTTTAAAGTAACCTGAAAAGTTACCAACGACAATTTTTTGTAGAGTTGACGCCTGCGAATCTACTGTAGAGATTGTGACCCCGTACTGGGCTTCAAATAGTGCTGGAAAAATTAGGGCTATTATTAACACGAAACATTTACAACAGGCTATACAACAAGAAGTATGTCAGTAAGTATTAACTACGTTAAACGAATATAATCTGCATGTAAATTCCACTTTGGGAAACAGTGAAGAAGAATGGTTGAATAACTTCTAAATTAGAAAATCAGTGACTTAGATTTAATGACTTCTTCTTCAGGAAGGGCTCGAAAACGACAAATATTAGGTTAGTATAATACATATATAAGTATAAGATTGGTTAGAATAATATATATATTTATGTATCTGTATAAAGATTGGTTGCCATAATATAATATGTAGAAAGAATGGTCAGCATGATATATATATTTAATCGTCTGTATAAAGACTGATGAGTATAATGTATAAATTTACTTAAATATTTGCATGAAGATTGATTAGTATAATATATGTATATAAGTGCCTGTATAAAGATTGGTTAGTATAATATAAATATTTAAGTATTTGTATAAAGCCTGATTAGTATAATATATAATTATATTTACATATCTGAGTGAAGATTGGCTAGTATAATATGGATGTATATATGTATCTGTATAAACATTGGTAAGTATGATATATATATTGAAGTATTTATATGAACATTTATCAGTGTGATATATATAATTAAGTATGTGTATATAGACTGATCAGTATAACACATAATTACATTTGAATATTTGTTTGAATACTGGTTAGTATAATATATATAAGTATATGTATAAAGATTGGTTAGTATAATATATATATTTAAGTATTTGTATAAAGACAGATTAATGTAATTTTTAAATATATTTAAATATCTGTTTGAAGATTAGCCATTATGATAAATATATATATAAGTATCTGTAAAAAGGCTGCTTAGAATAATATATATATTTATGTGTTTGTATAAAGATTGGTTACTATAATATAATATGTGTAAGGAATGGTCAGCATTATATGTGTCTATATTTAATCATCTGTATAAAGACTGATCAGTATAATGTATAAATTTATTTAAATATCTGTTTGAAGATTGATTAGTATAATACATGTACAGTCATGTGAAAAAGTTAGGACACCCTATGAAAGCCTGTGTATTTTGTAACATTTTTGGATATATAGAATTTAATCTCAATTTCAACAATATTGAGAGATTATAGGAATATAACTAAGCAATTAAAACTGAAGAAAAGACTTTTTAAGATCTTCTGTAAATGTAACTATACAAAAGTGCATATTTTAACTGAGGAAAAAGCCCTAATAGCTAGTGTTACCTCCTTTGGCTGAAATAACTGCAGTGAGATGCTTTTTGTAGCCATCTACCAGTCTCTGACATCGGTCTGAAGAAAGTTTGTCCACTCCTCAATGCAGAATTCTTTTGGCTGTGAGATGTTTGAGTGGTTTCTTGCATGTACAACCCGTTTCAAGTCATCCCACAGCATCTCAATGGGATTAAGATCTGGGCTTTGATTCGGCCATTCTAGGACCCTCCATTTCTTAGCTTTCAACCAGTCTTTGTTGGATTTACTGGTATGTTTTGGGTCATTGTCATGCTGCAGGGTCCAGTTCCGCTTCAGCTTTAATTTTCATACAGATGGCCTCACATGATTCTCAAGCATCCTCTGATACACAGTAAAACTCATGGTGGATTCTAAGATTGTGAGCTGTCCAGGTCCTGCTGCAGCAAAGCAGCCCTAAACCATGACACTTCCACCTCCATGCTTCACAGTTGGTATGAGGTTCTTTTCCTGGAATGCTGTATTTGGTTTATGCCAAACATGTCCTCTGTTCTGGTGTCCAAATAATTCAATTTTGGACTAACTTGTTCAAAGAACATTATTTCAGAGGTCCTGGTCTTTGTCTACATTCTATTTGGCAATATTCAGTCTGGCCTTGATGTTTCTCTTAGAGAGCAAAGGTTTCATCCTTGCACACCTCCCATACAAGTTAAACTTGTGCAGTCTCTTTCTGATTGTAGAGGCATACACTTTTACATCAACAATAGCCAGAGCCTGCTGTAGGTCCTGTGATGACATGTTAGAGTGTTTGGAGACCTCTTTTAGCATCTCATGGTCTGCTCTTGGGGTGAACTTGCTTGGACAACCAGACCTGGGCATGTTGGCAGTTGTTTTGAAAGCCCACCACTTGTTAACTATTTTCTGGACAGTGGAATGGTTGATTTCAAAATCTTTTGGGATCTTTTTAAATCCCTTACCAGACTAATAAGCTGCTACTGTTTTCTTTTGCTCTTACCATGGTGCTCACTATCACTCACTTCAACAGTCAGGAGTATACCAAACTAAATGTCTGAGGTTTAAATAGGGCGAGTCTCATTCAGAATGCTGAGTAAAGATCTTCTAATAGTGTGCACCTGTGTGTGAGTTGAGCCATTTTAAGAGGGAATAAATGTGGGGGTGTCCTAACTTCTTCCTCAGTTAGAATATGCATTTTTGTAGAATTACATTTACAGAAGATCTTGAAAAGTCTTTTCATCAGTTTAATTATTTAGTTATATTCCTATAATCTCTCAGTTTTTTTAAATTGAGATTAAATATCTATATATCCAAAAATGTTACAAAAATACACAGGCTTTCACAGGGTGTCCTAACTTTTTTACATGACTGTATTTAGGTATTTGTATGAACATTGATTAGTATAATATGTAAATATACTTAAGTATGTGTTTGAAGAATTTTTAGTATAATATATATAAATATATGCATGAATAATGGTTAGGAAATATGTGTATTTAAGAATCTCTTTGAAGTATGGTTAGTGTAATATATATAGAAAGATTTGTATAAAGATTGGTTGGTATAATATATATATATAAGCATCTCTATGAAGACTGATTTGTATAACATGTAAATATATTTCAATATCTGTTTGACCATTGGTTAGAATAATATATATATATATAACTATCTAAACACTTATTAGTATAATATATAAATACATTTAAATATGTGTTTGGAAATTGGTTATTATAATATATATAAGAATCTGTATAAAGATTGGTCAGTATAATGTACATAATTAAGTATCTCTATAAAGACTGATCAGTATAATATATATTTTGTTATCTGTTTGAAAATTGGTTATTATAATATATATAAGAATCTGTATAAAGATTGGTCAGTATAATGTACATAATTAAGTATCTCTATAAAGACTGATCAGTATAATATATATTTTGTTATCTGTTTGAAAATTGGTCAATATGATGTGTACATAAGTATCTTTATAAAGACTGATTAATATATAAATATTTAAATATCCGTTTGAAGTTTTGGTAGTATAATATATACATATAAGTATCTGGTTATTATAATATGTATACTTAAGTATCTATATAAAGATTGTTTAGTATATTATATATATTTAAGTATTTGTATAAAGGATGATGAGTATAATATATAAATTTATTTAAATATCTGTTTGAAGACTGGTTAATATAATACATCTATATGAGTATCTTTATAAATACTGATTATTATAATATATAAATATGTTTAAATACCTGTGTAAAGATTGGTCAGTATAATATATATGTATATTTAAATATCTGTTTGAAGGTTTGTTTGTATAATATGTATATTTAAGTATCTATTTGAAGATTGGTTAGTATAATATATATATATGTCAGAGTTTACATAAAGACTGATTAGTATAATATATAAATATATTTAAATATCTCTTTGAAGATTGGTTATTATAATATACATATATAACTATTATTATAAAGACTGATAAGTTTAATGTATAAATACATTTAAATATTTGTTTAAAGATTGTTTGTATAATCTCTCTATATATAAATATCTGTGTAAAGATTGGTTAGTATAACACATATATATATATATATTCAACTATATCTATAGAGAGTGATTAGTATCATATATAAATATATTTATATACCTGTAAAAGGATTGGTTAGTTTATTATATATATTCAAGTATCTATATAAGGATTGGTTAGTATAATATGTATTTAAATATTCATATAAAGACTGATTAGTATATTACATAAATATACATAAACATATGTTTGAAAATTCGTGAGTATAACTAATATATTTAAGCATTTGTATAGAGAATGGTTAGTGAAACATATATATTTAAGAATCTGTTTACAATTGATTAGTGTAATATATATATATGAGTATTTGCATAAAGATTGGTAAGTATAATATACAGGGTGTCCCAAAATAACGTCTACACTCTTTGGATCATTATAACTTGCCTTGCTTATTGATATTAACAATGAAACAAGATAAATATGATAGCCAAAGGATTTATTTAAAGATTTAATACTGAAATCAAGAGAAAAAATAACAAATAAAATTCTTCCCAAGGAAAACTCTTCTTGGTTGAAATTGTAAAATGTCACAATTGCTTCAGGTGTTCAAACTGAAATCCGTTCTGCTCCAGACACATCTCATAACGGGAAGAAATGGAAGCTCACACATTAAAAACCATCTCATCTGGTATTAAAACACATTGTTCTTCAATTGCAACTTTCAGTTCGTCAGTTGTTGCCCTTTTTGTGCTGTAACCTTTGTCTTTCAGAAACCCCCCACAAAAAGAAACCCATGGGTGTCAAATCTGGTGATCTAGCAGGAAATTCTTCACTTCCTCTTCCTCCAATCCATCTGTCTGGCATAGATGCATCCAGATAAGCTCTCACATCATGATGGAAGTGGGGAGGAGTGCCATCCTGCTGGAAGAAACACTCATCTTCTCCAAATTGTTCTTGGATGCATGGCATGGCAAACTCTTGTAGCATGTTGAGATGATTCAATCCTATTACGGTGTCTTTGAAAAAGACTTGTCCGATGAGTCCCCTAGTAGACAGATCACACCACACAGTCACTCCAGACAAATTCAAATGATGTTCCTCTGTAATATGTGGATTTTCTATTGCCCAATAGGTGCAGTTGTGTCGATTTATTGAGCCATTCAGCTCAAACGTTCATCATCGCCTGCACATCTAGCAAGATACCATTCACAGAACTCAGCTCTTCAATCAGGATCATCTTCATTCAAAGCACGAACAAGTGATGGGATGAAACTTTTGAATTGGGAAGCTTAAAAATACGATGCACGATGGATTTAGGGATACCTGTTTCACGAGATAGTTGGCGCACTGATTTTCTTGGAGAATTCAGAACATTATCAATGACCTCTTGCTCTTTTGTTGGGCTTGTTGATGATCTTTTTTGACCGGAGCGACCCTTTCTCATATGGTGGAGAGTTCCATGCTCATCAAACTTGACGATGATGCGTGAAATGCTGGGTCGAGGTGGCGCATCCATATGGAACATTCTAGTAAAACGTCTTTGCACTTCAGCTTTGTTTTCGACTTTCCAAAAAGTTTTGAGAATGAATATTTTGTGCTTGATTGTAAGCTGATTATCCGCCATCCTTGGACACAAGTCAAATATGAAACAAAAGAAACAGTTTATTAGCTATACACAGTCAAAGAGTGTAAACGTTATTTTGGGACACCCTGTTTATATTTAAGTATATGTACAAAGACTGATAAGCAAAATATATAAATATATTTGAATATATGCTTGAAGATTAGTTAGTATAATAGATTTATATATAAGTACCTGTATCAAGTTTGGTTAGTATAACATTTATATTTAAGTATCTGTAAAACGATTGTTTAGAATAATATATATATTTAAATATATGTATAAAGGTTGGTTAGTATAATAAATATTTTGTATCTGTATAAAAACTTATTGGTATAATATATAAATATATTTAAATATCTATTTTGAAGAGTGGTCAGTATAATATATATAAGTATCTGTGAAAAAAAATTGGTTAGTATAATATATATATACTTAAATATCTCTATTAAGACTGATTAGTATAATATATACATTTATTTATATATTTATTTAAAGGGTGGTTTGTATAATATATATGTATGTAAGTATCTGTATAAAGATTTGTTAGTATAATATACATATATATAAGTGTTTAAAGATTGATTAATATGATATATATTTAAATATCTGTTTGAAGATTGTTAGTGTTATATATGTATTTAAGTCTGTATAAAGGTTGGTTATTGTAATATTTATATATATATATATAAGTATCTGTATAATGATTGGTTAGTATGATATATTAAGATATTTAAATATCTCTTGAATAGTCACACTCAACTTATTATAAAAATTGGTTTAACGTTTAGCATATGGTTGATAGTCACATTGTACTTCTATAAAGTAGTTTATCGTCTTGTAAATGGTTGATAGTAACACCCAACATATAATATAGAGTAGTTTATCATTTAGTAGATGACAGATAGTCACACACTATTTATAATACAAAGTAATTTATCATTTAGAAGATGTTTGATAGTCACACTCATCTAACTATATTCAGAAGCTCATCGTTAAGTTGATGGTTGATAGGTACAGTCTACTTATTATATGAAGTAGTTTGTCATTTAGTAGATGGTTAATAGTCACTCTCTACTTATTATATAAATTAGTATGTAGTTTAATAGATGATTGATAGTCACAATTTACATGTTACATAAAGTAGTTTATAGTTCAATAGATGGTTAATATTCAAAGAGTACTTATTATATAAAATAGTTTATAGTATAATAGATGGTTGATGGTCACAATTATTGTATGAAGTTGTTTATTGTATAATGGTTGGTTGATAGTCACACTCTACCAAATATGTAAAGTAGTTTATCGTTTAGAAAATGATTGGTAATCACACTCATTTTATTATATAAAGTAGTTTTTTGTTTAGTAAATGGTTGATAGTCACCCTGTGCATACTGTACAAAGAGTTTATCTTTTAGTATATGGTTTATAGTAACACACTACTTGTTATATAAAGTAGCTTTCCTTTAGTAGATGGATGGTAGTCACACTCATCATTATGTATAAAGTAGTTTATCATTTAGTAGATGTTGATAGTCACTGTACTTATTATATAAAGTAGTTTATCGTTTAGTAGATAGTATGTAGTCATAGCAATTTTTTATATAAAGTTGTTTATCGTTTAGTAGATGGTTGATAGTAACCCACTACTTATTATGTAATGTAGTTTATTGTTTAGTATATTGTTTATTGTTACACTCAACACTACAAATAAAGCAGTTTATCTTTCAGTAGAGTTTTTGATAGTCACACTGTACTTATTATATTAAGTAGTTTATCGTTTAGCAGATAGATAATAGTCAAACTCGACATATTACATAAAATATTTTATCGTTTAGTAGATGGTGATAGTCACACTCAAAATATTACATAAAGTATTTTATTGTTTAGTAGATGGTGATAGTCACACTCAACATATTACATAAAGTATATTATCGTTTAGTAGATAGTGATAGTCACACTCGACATATTACATAAAGTATATTATCGTTTAGTAGATCGTGATAGTCACACTCAACATATTACATAAAGTATTTTATCGTTTAGTAGATGGTGATAGTCACACTCAACATATTACATAAAGTATATTATCGTTTAGTAGATAGTGATAGTCACACTCAACATATTACATAAAGTATTTTATCGTTTAGTAGATGGTGATAGTCACACTCAACATATTACATAAAGTATATTATCGTTTAGTAGATGGTGATAGTCACACTCAACATATTACATAAAGTATTTTATCGTTTAGTAGATGGTGATAGTCACACTCAACATATTACATAAAGTATATTATCGTTTAGTAGATGGTGATAGTCACACTCAACATATTACATAAAGTATATTATCGTTTAGTAGATGGTGATAGTCACACTCAACATATTACATAAAGTATATTATCGTTTAGTAGATAGTGATAGTCACACTCAACATATTACATAAAGTATTTTATCGTTTAGTAGATGGTGATAGTCACACTCAACATATTACATAAAGTATATTATCGTTTAGTAGATGGTGATAGTCACACTCAACATATTACATAAAGTATTTTATCGTTTAGTAGATGGTGATAGTCACACTCAACATATTACATAAAGTATATTATCGTTTAGTAGATGGTGATAGTCACACTCAACATATTACATAAAGTATATTATCGTTTAGTAGATGGTGATAGTCACACTCAACATATTACATAAAGTATATTATCGTTTAGTAGATGGTGATAGTCACACTCAACATATTACATAAAGTATATTATCGTTTAGTAGATGGTGATAGTCACACTCAACATATTACATAAAGTATATTATCGTTTAGTAGATGGTGATAGTCACACTCAACATATTACATAAAGTATATTATCGTTTAGTAGATGGTGATAGTCACACTCAACATATTACATAAAGTATTTTATCGTTTAGTAGATGGTGATAGTCACTATACTTATTATAATCGTTTAGTAGATGGTTTATTGTCATACTCATCTGATTATATGAAGTTTATCGTTTAGTAGATAGTACATAGCCACACTCAATTTATTATATAAAGTAGTTTAGCGTTTAGTAGATGGTTTATTGTCATACTCATCTGATTATATGAAGTTTATCGTTTAGTAGATAGTACATAGCCACACTCAATTTATTATATAAAGTAGTTTAGCGTTTAGTAGATGATTGATAGTCACACTCTATTTATTATATATAATAGTTTCTTGTTTAGTAGGTGGTTAATATTCACACTACTTATTATTTAAAGAAGTTTATCCTTTAGTAGATGTTTGATAGTCACACTCAACATATCATATAAATTACTTTATCGTTTAGTAGATGTTTCATATTCACTCTCAACCATATTTTTTAGAAAGTAGTTAATCGTTTAGTAAATGATCGATAGTCACAGTGTAGTTGTTGTATAGAGTAGTTTGTTGTGTAGTAGATGGTTGAGAGTCACTCTTAACATATTATATAAAGCACTTTTTCGTGTAGTTTTTAACTACTTAAAGTTCTGTACTTTTGTTTCAGGTCGCAACGTACTAAACGATGTAACAGAGATTGTTCGTGTGAACAGAAGTACAAGTGGCATCGACTTCTATCCTATGACCCTGATGATGATTGTCGGGGGATATTTATGGACTGGTTCCTTTTTCCTTCTTGTTGTGTTTGCAGGTGTATAATCTTTGTCACCAAATGACTCACTCCGAGAAGGTGATAATAAAAGAACTATTTTATTTGAAAACAAAAGAAACTTTATAATAAGCTAAAAAAAACTTAAAACGGCCATATTTTTTAGAAAGTGTTAATTTTGAACAGTTGTTTGAAATGTTTTCTTAGCTGGGAATGTCTGTGGCGATACTTCGGAGTGTAATCAGTAACAAAAGGTGCTAACGATGTTATAAATTATGGAAAATACATCTTCAAACTTCAAAGAGACAACTGTGTACGAAAGCAGAAGTTCCGTATGAATTTTTTTAATCTATTTGTTACGTTCGACATCTGGTATTGTTTGGCAGAACTGAGAAAGATAAGTCTGCACTAGGAAAGAGAAGCTGGAAAGGTGCGAGACAAACTGATCTGACACCACCTTTTCTGAGAGATGTAAGAACAGTGTAAATGTATTTGTATACATTGTTTTAAAACTTATTATAAGGTGTTTTTACTTACGTAAGCCGGTTTCAGTTTCTATTGAAGGTCCACTTAGATCCTGCCCATAGATAAAGAATATCATTACATGCATTATTGTTGAAAGTGTTTGTTTATATAGTTTAGAGCTTGTCTGATGTAACAGAATGCTTTAGTTTAAATCTTTTGAAATAAAACACGCAGAATGTGGATCAAAAACCCATTATCCTTTCATTGGTTTACACTAAGGCCTGGCATGGTCTAGCGCGTTAAGGCGTGCGCTCGTAATCCGAGGGTCGCGGGTTCGTACCCGCTTTGCGCTAAACATGCTCGCCCTCCCAGCCGTGGGGGTGTATAATGTGACGGTCAATCCCACTATTCGTTGGTAAAAGAGTAGCTCAATAGTTGGCGGTGGGTGGTGATGACTAGCTGCCTTCCCTCTAGTTTTACACTGCTAAATTAGGGACGGCTAGCACAGATAGCCCTCGAGTAGCTTTGTGCAAAATTTCAAAAACAAACAAACAAAGGTTTAGACTATTTAAAACTCCATACAATCCATTGTGTGACACTTCATAGAACGCGATAAACAATAAATTACTTTTTCAATTTTCTAAATAAAATATCAGAGATTTTGACAGTAAAGATAGAAAATAAAACGAACTTTTCTATCTAAATGATAATAAAACGTCTTCTAACCATTATTTTTCCATTGCGACTTCGTTATGGATAGTACAGTTAAAACTGTTTTATTTTATTTTTTTTAATTTTGCGCAAAGCTACACGAGGGCTATCTGCACTGTCCGTCCCTAATTTAGCAGTGTAAGACTAGAAGGAAGGCAGGTAGTCATTATTACGCACCACCAACTCTTGGGCTTTTATTTTACCAACGAATAGTGGTATTGACCGTCACATTATAACGTCTCCACGGTTGAAAGAGTGAGCATATTTGGTGGTACAGGGATTCGAACCTGCGCCCCTTAGATTGGGAGTCGAGCGTCTTTACCACCTTGCCATGCAGGACCAACTATTTTCATATCGAACATTACTTGTGCTATTAACCCTAACAAAGCCGCAATGTTGATTGCAATAAAAGTTTATAATTATTACATAGAGATAATGAGTTGTTTTTTCCTTACCTCATGCCAACTTTAGTGTTAATTTCAATACTATGTTTCTTATAATCGGATAACAGTATAAAAAACATCTTTAGTAGTGTCTTGCAATCTCACAAAGTTTTGTTTTAATGGCTAAGAGCCTTCATGATGACAGCGCCATAAGATTAGAATATCTGATGATAATATTTTTATTCGAAAGAAAGAAAACAAACAGCAAAGCTCGCGACATGTTTACGTTAGAACAAACAACAAAACTTGTGACACGTCTATGCGTGAGAAATGCGTTGTTTTGAACTTCATAACAACAGTGACATAAAAAATATTAATGAAGTGCAAGAATACATTTAGAAGATAAAAAACGGAATACCAAAGTTAAAAGAACTGACGGAATTCTACAGTTCGAAACACATTAGAAAAAGTAACCCATTACTAATAAAGTAACTGTAAATTATGGTCGTTATATTAGTTTACTTGTGGCCTCTTTCGATCTACATTCATTGTTTTGTTAACACTGCTTATACACAACTAGGAACACTTTTCATACGTTCCTCCTAATAACAATAAGAATAAATGACTCCCCACTAGAGCTCCAACCTCTTCTCCGTACTGATTGGACACTTAAATAGTACAGCTTCTTGTGGCTTAAGAAACGAATCATGAGTAGCTGTAAACTGTGAATGTTGTACAATCAACATTTAATAACATAAGTTAAGAACAGTACTACTGTACTCTAAGAGACACGTGAACTTAGTGGCTAAAGAGCCATACAAGGTCATCAACAGTACTATCATACATGATAGTACGTGGATATGTATTAAAACAAAGGTGCACACTCTCAGTATTCGTTTAGTATGCGTGCAAAATTTTAGGTTTTTAGGATGTTTCCGTTTGAAAGTGTGGTGGTCACATTTTCTTTTATATGTGTGTTTTTTTTCTTCAGGTGTTATGGTTTAGGAATAAGATTTTTCCCCTGCATTGGCTCATTACTTCCCTTAATAATGTATACAAAGTTGCAGGTTTCCTGGAGTTATGTGGACTGTCACAAACACAGTCCCATAGACAAGCCTTTATTAATATTATATTTATTTATATATTTATACTTCTGTATTGGTGTACACATATATAATGTCATGTATGCGTGGTGAAAGAACTGTTAACTTTAATATCTCCTATACACCCGGAGTATAAGAATAACCTATTTTAGATTTTTCTATTACTCTTGTAATATAAAGTATATTGATTTTAGTACGTCTTACTGCCTTTTCAATATCTATTACGCCCCGAGTCTCTAGGCATCAAGAAATTGTGCATAAATTACTCGTTACAGAACTGTCATTGCTCAGACAAACGATAATTTTAAGTTCAGATTAAATTAGGTAAAATAAATAATAATAATATAATAAATATGTTTCATAATGAATGCACACGAGCGTCACCTGAACAATTTAATTTGATAACATAACTTAAACAGCACGTACGACGAGCGAATTACAACTTTTAATAATGTAGACTGTAGTTAAATACGGCTCAAAAGGCAATCAGAAAGGCAATAAAACAATAAAAGTTAATTATAAATACCTGTATTCTGTTATGAGCTTAAAGCTACTTATGATGAACGAATGTTGTTTCATTTTACAATGTGAAGTCATTCCAGAAAGAAAAAGTAATTTAAGTTTATTTCAATTTTTTGTAGTTACGAGGTCGGTCAAAAATCGATCCCGTTTTGACTTAGGGTGAATAAAATAACTGATAATATATAAAGTATTACTAAAAATAAACATTTGAAATGTATTTAAGAGGTTTAAGGAATTATTCAAAGGAAATATGAGAATCTTGAGACGAGGAAAAGTATTTTTAATCTTAACACGAAAATTATTATACACAACGAATACTCAAAATAAATACCCAGTATATTCATGGACAAATCTTTATTTAATTTAATTAAAATTTCCTTATCATAAAATATGATTTTTTGAAAGTGAAGATTTATACCTTATAACTGAAAGACTGTCAAATTTTGTGAAGATAACAACACTATATTTAGAGTTAGAAGTTTTAAATTAAGACCCATTGATTTTAGTATCTCATATCAACCTTGCAACATAAGACCCATAGATTTTCGTATTTTCTAGCACCCTTGCAACATAACACCCATTAATTTGAACATCTATTGAGCTTACAATATAACACCCATCGATTTTAGTATCTGCTATTACCCTTCTAATATAATACTTTGTTGTTTTAGACTCGTGGTATATCAATTGTCTATCTTAGCTCCCCCTCTTGTCATTATTCAGTAACGATAATTTTTTGTTGCTTCTTTACAAAGCGACTTCTGTGTCGAGGTGATCCGCGATACTTACATATTTTGTTGGGATACCGTGTTTCAGCGGTTACGATCTCAGGAAAACGCAAAAGAAACGTAATCTGTACAATAAAACTTTCATATACTTACCAGTTCTTTTGTTGTTGTTTCCAGAAGACAAATGAATCGATCTGTTCTAACATTGAACAAGTACGATAAGCAATTTACTTCTATTACTAGTCGTCTACATAAAAAAAGAAACATTCAGCAGGTAGGAAGTAGAGAACAAATACCTGCTTGAATAGCTCGTTCACCAACGTTGTTACTTCATTGTTAAGGTTTTGTTGTTTGATTTGTACTGCTATATTGCGAAAACCACTAAACGTAATCTTGCTCAGAAACTGCTGCTTTCGAGTTCGCACAAATACACAAACATTGATCTAAGGGACTATTTCTCCTTCGCAACGGAAACAACGAACTATATACATAACGTGGCTTTTTAAATTAAGTAACAGCTGGCCAAGAGCGCGCGCTTCGTTTGGGTTGAGAAAATATTTCAAATAGAAGAGCGAACAACGTTTTTTGCATATAAAATTCTCAACAAGTGGGTTTCTCGACATCACCGAGAGTGCGCTTCGCATGTCGGAACAGTGAGATGTATAATTCTAAATGTTATAAAGTCAAACTGAACAGCAACAAAGTGCTATTAATAACAATGATTTTTACATTTTTATTCTATAACTAAACATAACCTAGTTTTAACAAAATTTAAACACTATTGTAAGTTTGCTGTAAGTTAGGTTTGTAGAAAAGAGGCTTTACAATATAACACCTTACTCACCGGTATCATCACAATATAAAACTGATAATATAACGCCTTACTCACCACTGGCTTTATAACATAAAACCAATACTCTAAAACCCTACTCACCTATAGTTTTATAATGGAAAACTAATAGGATAACACCGTACTCACCCGTAACTCTACAACACAAAACTGATAATATAACACGTTACTCACCTATAGCTTTATAATATAAAACTGATAGTAAAACACGTTACTCACACGCATCTTTATAATATAAAAATGATAGTATATCACCTAACTCAGCTGAAGCATTTTAATATCAAACTGACAGTATGATGTGTTACTCACCCGTAACTTTGTAATATAAAGCTAATTAACATATTACTCCCCGGTAGCTTTACAGTGTAATATTGATAGTATAACATCTTACTCACACGTAGCTTTATAATATAAAATTGATAGTATAACATCTTACTCACCAGTAGTATTGTAATGCGAAACTGATAGTATAACACCTTACTTATCAATAGTATTATAATATGAAACTGATAATATAAAGTCTTTTTCACCCTTACCTTTATAATATAAAATTGACAGTATAATTGTTACCTTACTCACCGGTAGCATTATAATATAGAACTATACTATTAAAGAACAATAATAACAATAAATAGCATCATATAGCAAAGATATTTTATTACTAATGAGCAATATTAAGAGTATATAACATCATATGAGAACATGAGAAACATATTGCACTACTAAAGAACAATACTAACAAAAAATATCATCATCTGCCAACCATATTGTACTACTAAAGAACCATAATATTAATAGAAAACGTCATGTAACAAAGATATTATACTACTGAAGAACTATACTAACAATAAATATCCTCATATAAGAAACATATTCTATTACTAAAGAACAATGCTAACAATAAATAACATCATGTAAGAAGGATATTGTGCTACTAAAAACAATACTGACAATAGATAACATCATGTAGCAAACATATTGTACTACTGAAGAACAATACTAACAATAAATAACATCATGTTATAAACATATTGTACTGCTAAAGGACAATACTAACGATAAATAACATCACGTGACAAATATATTCTTTTTCTTCCACAAAAAATTTCGAAACGTATTCTGTTTTTAAAAGGAACAACGACATTTACGAAATGCTTGCTCAACACAGTTGTGAAATGGACTCAGTGTAATAAAGTTCAATCATTTTTTTAATAACAGGTAGCCGCCTAACGGTGAAACTTTTAACATCGGTAAAATTCACTTGCTCGTCTCAGTAGCTTACCGTTCTCAGGCTAGTTCCAACCTGTCGGCATCTGCATGTCATGATTTATTACTGCTGTCGAAAATTTCTAGGAACGAAAAGTTTCTACTCTATACTGGGTACGTCTTATGTTTCTATGGTTACTTTCTAATTAATTTTACATCTATTTTTGAATTACGTGATTTCTCCGTCCTTCCCCTAACTGTAGTTTCAAGTTTAATAAGCACCATATTTATATTTTAAACGTTACTCTCTCAAAAAATAATACTGTTTAATTTTCTAAACTTATAGTTAAGTCGTACAATAAATAAAGTTTTTCAGATTTTTAATTTTCTTCATATTTTAATATCAAGTTTAGAAAATGAAAATATCATATTTATTTCTTGCTACACAACCGATACTTGATTTGAATCTTGTGCAAAACTACACAAGGGTTATCTACACTAGGTGTCCTTAATTTAGTAGAGGTGGAAGTCAGGTGATCAATACCACCCACTGTCAACTTTTGTACCGTTACACTAAACTGCCCATTCGGTTGAAAAGGCGAACATTTTCGATGTAGCAAAGATCTGAATCCACTATTGCACAGATTGCTGGTCGAGCGTTGTTTTGTTTTTGAAGTTCGTGTAAAACTACACGAGGGCTATCTGCGCTAGCAGTCCATAATTTAGCAGTGTAAGACTAGTGGAAAGGTAGCTAGCCATCCCCACCCACCACCAAGTGTTGGGGTACTCCTTTACCAACAAATAGTGGGATTGACCGTCACATTATAACGCTCCCATGGCTGAAGTGGCTAGCATGTTTGGTTTGACGGGAATTCGAACACGCGACCTAAAGATTACGAGTCGAGCGCCCTAACCACCTGGCCATGTTTGTCGTATTGTGTAATGTATTGTGTATTGTTGTGTATCCTATGTTACGTGGAATATGCTAGGTAAGACATTGTTTATAATGTAGACGTACTATTGTATACTCTATGTGTTACATTGAATAGCCTAGTTATACGCAGATCTTAATTTATGATATAACTCCTAATTGTATGATATAACGTATATAAGTGATTTAATTTGTAGATTATAACGTACATGATTCATTTTGTAAATGTACGTTTTCTCTGACTCACTTTATATGTTCTCAAATTACACATTGGACCTAAAAACACAAGCTTAAAATAGCTGAAAGAAAACTCAAAACCCATAATTATATTTAAATCACCAACGCAATATTCCAGGAGGGAAGAGTTTGACGTCACATTGATTGTATTCGTTTACAAGAGAATGGAGAAGTGAACATTTAGAACCGAATCGTGTTCCAACATTACTATTGTAATTACAGTAATAATATTCCTTTCACTTTACAGTTCGAAATTTCTGCTACGTATTAGTTTCTACACTATTAAAATTTTCAAACGTTATAGCTGTTTCTCAGGCTAAATGTTGCGTCTTGTCGAAATGTTTGTGTTTATTCAAGTCCTCAGGGCTGTTTGTAACTAACGTTTCGGTAAAAAATTGTTTTGATTATTAACAGTGAGCGTCATGTTTAATTTCGTATTATGATTTCTAGTACTTATATTTCATTCTATCCGAACTAGCAACATGACGCCATCTATCAGTGTGATATATAATAAACAAACATTTTAATATTTAATCAGATATTGTATTAAGATTAATTGTTGTGTTGTGCAGAATATTCTCATCTTCATGTTTTATATTAACGTGTGCTGTAAAATTTAATCTCATTGACAAAGGTAATTACTAGAAATTGCTCGGTTAATTATAATGTAATTTAGAGGCTTTTGTTAGAGTGCTTGCAACACTTCATCACGAAGTTCTCTGTGTGTTTTTTCCTTCCAGGTATACGAGAGTAACGTGCTCCTCGAAGCCCTCCTGATGACAAAACTTCCAACAATTATTAAACTTGTAGGTCGTTTTTATTTCGTTACGTTAGTTTTCAAACACTCCAACAGGTCTAGTAAGTTCTGATGGTGCATTTATTATTCATGTCTTTTTCTTGTCTGACACCTGTTTTTATTTAAGTTTAAATATTTATAACAAATATCCAGAGGATGCGAAATTCGGGGTGAGGGGGGAGCAGGCCAGCTGCAAAGTTGAGAAAAATCAGGCCATATATACATCCTCTTTCTCTCTTTTTATCGAGCCCGACATGGCCGGTGGTAAAGGCACTCGACTCGTAATCTGAGAGTCGCGGGCTCAAATCCCCGTCACATCAAACATGCTTGCCCTTTCAGCCATGGGCGGGTTATAATGTGACGGTTAATCCAATTATTCATTGGTGAAAGAGTAGCCGCAGAGATGGCGGTGGGTGGTGATGAAAAGCTGCCTTCTCTCTAGTCTTACACTGCTAAATTAGGGACGGCTAGTGCAGATAGCCCTCGTGTAGGTTTCAGCGAAATTTAAAAAACAAACTATCCTTGTCTCTTTCTTCACATATAGATATAGGTTTGGGTTTTTAAGGGCAATCCCCTGTGAAAAAGTGTTTATTCGATAATGCTAGGCCTTTTCAAGCCGTTTATAGGTTTTACTCCTGTAAATTACACTTAATGGATAGCAAACATGATATTTTAAATAACTAGCAGTTTATACCATCACGAAGACATAAAGATTTTGTCTTTTCAAATACCTGCAAACAAATGGGAGAATCCTTCATTACAAATTGGTGTCACAACCCACGATATCGTATCCTAAACCTCCCATTTGATATTGGTAGGGTTATTTGTATTGTACGTGTCAAACACTACAGAGATCATGAAAGTTTGACAATTAAAATAAATATGTCCTGCATAATCAGGTTGTGCCTCATATCGATTCTGAACACACACACAACCTTCGTTAACGTTTACCAGTTAAATACAAATAAACACCACTGTTATCGTGCTCTATGCTTTAATATCTTAAAACATCATTGTGCTATATACTGCTCTGTGTGTTAATATCTTAAAATATTATTGTGCACTATACTGCTCTGTGTTTGAATATCTTGAAACGTTTTGTGCGTTATACTGCTTTGTGTGTTAATATCTTAAAACATTATTGTGCTCTATACTGTTTTTGTGCATTAATATATTTAAACGTTGTGCTTTATACTGCGCTATTTTTAATAACTTAAACCCTATTATACTCTTACTTTTTCGTATATGGATACTATCAGTCAGTGTAATTTTTACACTATTTTATACGTTATAATAGGTTATAAGACACCGTATTCTCCATATATCAAGCTAACACAGCTTTGTATCACGTGCTGATTTTATGTATGATATTTTACACATTAAGCTCATGTCTATAGGACAAACGACATAATTTCTATCTTCTAGCTTTCCTTTGTGGTCACCAGTGTGAAGACAACCAATTTAACTGACCACGGGAGTGTTTATTGCCGCACAGAGAGAAATCATGGGTCGTACTTGACACTACAGGATTACCACGATGACACCTGTGCCCGCTGTTACCATTACTTACCAAAGTGGTCTTTTCATAACGAGTCAACAGCATTTCGGTAAATTTAACTTTCATGTTTATTACACTCTTCCAACAAATAATTGTCGAAGGGCAAATTTTGTTCAATAAACGAAGAAGAGGATGAAACGTATGTTTTGAATACAACTTAAGATTCGAAGATTTTTTAATAAAAAATTATTTGACAAGAAAACGTAAGTAAAGTAATGAAAATAAACAATAATTTAGGATAAATATTTGTTCGAATTTGTGGTGTAAAAATTGTTGAGGTGGGTGTGTTGTCAAAAATCTTCAGATTGTGAATTAAATAGTTTATGGTTCAAGACCTGACCCTAATAACTAGGTCATGTCCATAAGGTATTTCAAAGGTTATCTGTAATAACAAACAAGTTATTCTTAAATGCAACGACATTAATTGTTTAAAATAACATTCACATAAAATATTGGTAACCATAACAATATCAGTTATTTAAAATAATATTTATATTAAAATATTGGAAAGCATAACGATGTCAGTTGTTAAAAGTAACATTTACGTTGGAACTTTGGAAACCATAGCAATATCAGTTGTTCAAAAAATTTACATCAAAATATTGATAACCATAACAATATTAATTGTTTAAAATCATATATCAGCTAAATTATTTGCAACAATAACGATATCAGTTCTTTAAAATAACATTTACATCAAAATATTGATAAACATAACAATAAGGGCCTGGCATGGCCTAGCGCGTAAAGCGTGCGACTCGTAATCCGAGGGTCGCGTGTTTGCGCCCGCGTCGCGCCAAACATGCTCGCCCTCCCAGCCGTGGGAGAGTTATAATGTAACAGTCAATCTCACTATTCGTTGGTAAAAGAGTAGCCCAAGAGTTGGCGGTGGGTGGTGATGACTAGCTGCCTTCCCTCTAGTCTTACACTGCTAAATTAGGGTATAGCACAGATAGCCCTCGAGTAGCTTTGTGCGAAATTCCAAAAAACAAACAAACAAAATAATATTTGTAGTTAAAAATAACTTTTAATCAAAATATTGGTAACCGTAACGATATCAGTTCTTCACAATAAAATGTTGGAAATCCTAAATATATAATTTGTTCGAAATAATATTTACATTAAAATATTGGAAACCATAATGGTATTAATTGTTCAAAATAACAATTACATCAAAATTTCGATAACCATAACGATATAATTTGTTTAAAGTCACATATCTATCAAAATATTTACAACGATAACAATATCATTTCTTTAAAATAACATTTACATCAAAATATTGATAACTGCAACTATATCAATTGCTCAAAATAACCTTTAAATTAAAATATTGGAAAGTATTAGTATATCAGTTCCTCAAATAACATTTGCATCAAAATATTCATAACCATAACGATAGCAATTGTTTAAAATCATATACCCATTAAAATATTTGCAATAATAGCAATATCAATTCTTTAAAATAACATTTACATCATAATATTCGTAATCATATCGATGTCAGTTGTTCAAAATAACATTTACATCAAAATATTTCGAACCGCAACAATCTAATTTGCTCGAAGTAACATTTACATTAAAATATTGGTGAACATAACAAAATCTCTCATCAAACTAACATTCACATTAAAATATTGGAAATTATAACGATATCAGATGTTCAAAATTAACATTTACATCAAGATATTTTTAAACACAATGATATGATTTGTTCAAAATAACCGTTACATTGAAATATTGGTAAGCATGACGATACTAGCAGTTAAAAATAAGATTTACAGTAAATCTTTTGATACCATAAGTATATTAATTGTTCAAAATAACAATTGCACCAAAATGTTGATAACTATAACGATATTAATTCTTTAAAATGACATATCCATTGACATATTTACAACCATAACAATATCACCTCTTTAAAATAGCATTTATAGCAAAATATTGGTAATCATAACAATATCAGTTGTGTAAAATGACACTAAAAATCAAAATATTGGTAACCTTAACGATATCAGTAGTTGAAAATAACCTTTACATAAAATATTGGAAAGTATAAGTATGTCAGTTGTTCAAAATAACTATTATATCAAAATATTCATAACCCTAACAATATCAATTGCTCAGAATCACATATACATTAATATATTTGCAACCATAAAAATATCAGTTCTTTAAACTAACATTTACATCAAAATATTTCTAACGACAGCGGTATAATTTGTTCAAAAACCATTTACTTTAAAATATTGGTAAGCGTAACGATATCAGTTCTTTAAAGCAAAATTTACATTGAAACTTTGGTAACCGTAAAGATAATTAAAAATAACAATTGCATCGAAATGTTGATAACCATAACATTATTAATTGTCTGAAAGCTTATATCAGTTAAAATATTTGCAACCGTAACAATATCAGCTCTTTAAAAGAACATTTAAATCAAAATAATGTAAACCATAACGACATCATTTGTTCAAAATAACATTTTTTTAAAAATATTATAAGTATAAGGATATCAGTTGTTTAAAATAGCATTTACATCAAAATAGTGGTAATCATAACGATATCAAGTGTTCAAAATTAACATTTACCTTAAAAAAGTGGAAAGCATAACAATATCAGTTCTTTAAAGTAACATTTACGTTAAAACTTTGAGAACCATAACGATATCAATTATTCAAAATGGCAATTGCATCAAAATTTTGATAACCGTAACGATATCGATTGTTTAAAATTACATATCCATGAAATATTTGCATCTGTAACAATATCAGTTGTTGGAAATAACATTTACATCAAAGTCCTAGTAACAATATTATTTATCCAAAATAACATTGAAATACAAATGCGGCTAAGAATTACGATATTATTTGTTTAAATTAAAATTTGCATTAAAATACTGGTAACCAAAACGATATCAGACGTTTAAAATAACATTTACATAAAAATATTTGTAATTATAACAATGAGTTGTTCAAAATGACTTTTAACTCAAAATATTGGTAACCGTAACTGTATCAGTTTCTCAAAATAACATTTATAATAAAATATTCGTAACCATAAATATATCAATGTTTATATCAAAATATTGGTCACCATAAGGATATCAGTTGTTCGAAATAATATTTGCTTTAAAATTTTGATAACTATAACGATTTTAGCTGCTCAAAATAACATATACATCAAAATATTGGTAAGCTAAGGATTCCAATGTTAAAAAAACAATTGCATTAAATTATTGATAAACAAAACGATAACAATAATTCAAAATCACATGTCCATTAAAATATTTGCAACCGTAATGATATCAGTTTCTTAAAATAGCATTTACATCAAAATATTGGTAATTATTATAACGATATCAGTTGTTTAATATAACATTTACATCAAAATATGGGTAATTATAACGATATTAGTTGTTGAAAATAACATTTATATAAAAATACTGATAACTATAACAATATCAGTATTTCAAACTAACATTTACCTCATAATATTAGTAACCATAACGACATCAGTTGTGCAAAATAGTATATACCTCAAAATATTGGCAACCATACTGATATCATTTCTTCAAAACAACTTTTACATTAAAATATTGTTAAGTATAAAGATATCTGTTGGTTAAAATAACATTTACATCAAAATATTGGTAACCATAACGATATTAGTTGTTGAAAACAATATTATATCAAAATATTAGTGACCAACTGATATCATTCGTTCAAAAATAACATTTATATGGAAATTTGGTAGCCATAACTATATCAATTGTTAAAATTATATTTACATCAAAATACTGGTAATCAAAACGGTGTCAGTTGTTCAAAATAACATTCACATTAAAATATTTTTAACAATAACAATATCATTAATCCAAATAAAATTTCAATCAAAATATTGGTAACTGTAACAACATCGATTGCTCAATTAACATTTACATCAAAAAATATACACCAACCATAACGATATCTCTTGTTCGAAATAACACTTACGCTAAAATATTTGTAACTATAAAGATATCAGTTGCTCAAAACAATATTTACATCAAAGTATTGTTAAGCATGCCGATATCAGTTGTTCAAAATAACATTCACATTAAAATATTGGCAATTATAACAATATAAGTTGTTCATAATGAATTTTAAATCAAAATATTGGTAACCGTAACGATATCAGTTTTTCAAAATAACATTTACAATAAAATGTTGGTAACCATAAAAATATCAGTGCTTTAAAATGACATATATCAAAATATTGGTAACCATGATGATATCAGTTATTTAAAATAACATTTACATAACAATTTTGGTAACCGTAACGATATCACTTGTTCAAAACAACATTTACATCAAAATACTTGTAACCGTAACGATATCATTTGTTCAAAGTAACATTTTCATCAAAATATTGGTCATCATAACGCTCTCAGGATTTTAAAATAACATTTACATTAAAATATTTTTAACCATAACGATATCAGATGTTTAAAAGAACGTATATAGGTGGTTGTTTGTCTCAGAGAAGAGATGTTTTACAGACATCCTATACTGAATCGAAAGTGAACCAATTAAGAGTAATATGAACCAGCTATTTGTGCGATAGTCATTATAAAGTTTTATGCATGTTTTTTTCTGATTAATTTGTTTTAATTGAATATGGCCCTTGTGGACTGAAAAGAATCTGTATTGGATTCAAATGGTAGAAGAACATCGTATCTCTCTTCAATTATGTATTATAAATTTGCATTCGAAGAAGAAATATTATATTAAAATAATAATGGTATGTGTAATGCCAATAAATATGAACTTCATTACTGGTGTTGTTCTAAGAACGTTGTTTGTGTTTGTTTGTTTGTTTTTTTAATTTCTCGCAGAGCTACACGAGGGTTAGCTATCGCCAAACATTATGTGAAAGAACATTGGATACCAGAAGCAGATGACTATCTTATTCGATGTTTGAATATGTGTAAAATTTGTTTCTCAAAAATGTTAACTGACGTAACGAGCAAAGAAAACTTGTTTTTAATATAATATTTTAATTAGCCTTGAACTGGTACTAAACTTATTAAAATCTATTGACTATATTTGGTTTAACTCACGTTTCATTTGGTACACGTGTAAGAACGTAAATCTTTATTTTATTTCAATTTATAGTAAGTAAGATTAGAGTTTAAAAAGATTAGAGTATAAAACAGTATTATAAATACTGTACATTGCGATAAAATATGATTTATTAGCATGTAAACTCCAAACGAAACTTAAATCTTTGCTTAGTGCATATTTTCAAAGTTCTGTCTAAACTGTTGTATATAATAGAACAGTTGCTCTGGTGAATAGCAGTGACAAGGAGTTTCTTTTCACTAAATTCATGTTTCGTGATACGAACCCTTTATCTTAGAAACCCTTCCGAATTTTCACCAGTTTTATCTAAAGTTCGAGTTGATATTTATTTTGACTTACCGTTTCAATATCAAGATCGTTTCAAACACATTTTTCAAAGAAAGTCATACAAAATAAGTAACAAGGGAAATACTTCAGTTCCAGACTTGTCTAATTCGATTTATTTCTATCTTCAAATGTTATTATTAAATCGTATATTCATTAGTTTCATAAAATCTAACAATTACTAAAATATTTTTGGTTTAGTATCCAGATCACATATAATATAGTTACCAGTTGGAGGGCCTTTAGAAGCTTATTTTAAAATAATAGCTTTAACCGAATTTGATTGAGTTCCCTTCTTAATCCTCGAGTAGATTGTTCTTCTATTTATCAACGTTCTTTGTTCGAAATCAATAACACGTTTCACGTTTAATATAATTTTCTTTGTATTCCTTTGTAACGACATAGCCCAGTTGTTACAGCTTATTTCTCCGTTTTGTGACTTTCCTTCAACCTTCAACATCCATTTCTTAATCTTATGTAAACAATACTCTATTTCCTTCTTTAGATATAATGTATCCTTTGTAAGGAGTAAAGTTTATTTATATTAACCCAGCACGTTTAACTGAAGTAATCCTCTTTTCAGTTTACTCGTTTGCCTTGAAGCTTTGACTGCATAAAATTAAGCACAAAGCTGCATAATGGTCTATTTGTACTCTGCCCAACACGAGTATCGAAATCACGTTTTTAGCGATGGAGTCCGCAGACATTCCGCTGTGCCACTGGGGAGAGTGTCTTGCATTTATTATCTCGTAATCTGAGGGTCGCGGGTTCGCATCCGAGTCGCGCTAAACATGCTCTCCCTCCCAGCCGTGGGGGCGTTATAATGTGACGGTCAATCCCACTATTCGTTGGTAAAAGAGTAGCCCAAGAGTTGGCGGTGGGTGGTGATGACTAGCTGCCTTTCCTCTAGTCTTACATTGCTAAATTAGGGACGGCTAGCACAGATCGCCCTCGAGTAGCTTTGTGCGAAATTCCAAAACAAACTAAATTTATAAATACAAGTTATCAATATTTGTGTAATTTTCAAATCCAATAAAGAACTGGAACACGTTTTCTATTCCCACAATTAAAATATATGTACTGAAGCAGTTAATGTCTATTTACAAACAGTCTAATGCTCCTATATCTTTACGCATTCCTCACATTGTCAGTAATTATATACTTCTTGCAAGACACGTAATATGGCGTTTCTACATTACTTGCACAACTACAGAGAAAACTACTGAGCAAAAACAACCACCGCAAACTCTTGCGCTACTCTTTACCTACCAAGATTGTTTGTTTGGTTGTTTTTTGAATTTCGCACAAAGCTACTCGAGGGCTCTCTATGCTAGCCGTCCCTAAATTAGCACTGTAAGACAGCTAGTTATCACCACTTACTGCTAACTCTTGGGCTACTCTTTTACCAATGAATATCGGAATTGACTGTAACATTTTAACACCCCCACGGCTGAAAGGGCGAGCATATTTGGCGCGACGGGGATGCGAACCCACGACTCTCAGATTACGAGTCGCACGCCTTAACACATTTGGCCATGCCGGGCCCGCATACGAAGAGTGTTAATGAACGTCAAATTATAACGTCTCTGCAAGTGAAAGATACGAGTGTGTTCGATAAAAGGGTTCGATCCTACGAGCTGCAGATTACAAGTCAAATGCCTTAACCTATTAGGCTATACTAGGCCTTTTAGCGCCACAACATGTTAGCCCTTCTGATTTAATAAATAGTAGAAATAACTCGGGAGATGTTAAAATTCTGTTAATATATTTAGTATCAGTAACAAAAATCGTGATCAACAGATACAGCTTAAACGTATTGTTGACAACATATTAGAGTTCATTTAAATTACGTCTGCTACAATATAACGTTTACTAATATTAAATCAGCTATTAATATTAAAAAAACATAGAAGTACTCAGTGCAGGCTGTTTATACCTGGATATCTGACAAACAAGATTGAAGTAGTTAGTAGAAGCTATTTATACTCTGTTATCTGGCAAACAAGATGGAAGTATTCAGTGGAAGCTGTTTATGTCCTGTTATCTGACAAAGAAGACGGAATAAGACGGCTCTTCAGATAAACATTAGTTTGTTGACAACATTGCGTTAATTTAATGGAAACAAAAGCAAGGATAATTGTATTAAATATTGTATTAAATAAAATGAACTAAAGCTATTTCTCACGTCTTCTCTATCCTGTATGTAAGTATACACAAACACGTTCTCTATCCTGTATGTAAGTATACACAAACATGTCTTCTATGTATTTTGTTTTCTTTATTTTTCAAATCGTTGTTTTAATTTGATTTCAGGCTTATTCATAAACAGTAATATGGAGACTTTGTCTTTAACCTTAATAAACATACTTCGAGTCTTATATTTGGCTCACTCCTCAGTGGCACATTTGATATCTCTGGTGACTTATATTGCCGAAAATGGAGTTTTGATACCCGTGGTAGCCATTGCACAGAAAACTCTTTGTGAAGCTTTGTGTTTAATGATAAAAAAACAACATCAATGACCAAGTTATTTTACTTAAGCAACTATTCTGTTAACTGTATCTTATGAGTAGCTCATAAATTTTGTTTTTATATGGATTCTTTTACCAAATTATTACTTTTGTAACTCAGGTATCTCGGACCCATTGGTCAGCTTCAGGACCCTGTAACTAAAAGTATTTTTTATCCAAGACCGACAAATCATTCTAGTCCAATTTTCAGTACATTTAAAGCCAGTCTGTACAGCGATCTGTGGATTTCTTGTTGTAAAGCAGCGATGGAATGTTGTCATACAATGTTATCTTCATCTGGCTTGTACAAAAGTATGTATTCAGTAATCTAGCTGTAACTTATATTTTTTATAAGTAGGTATTCACTTATCTAGCTGTAACTTATATCTTTATAAACAGGTATTCACTTATATAGCTGCAACTTATATCTTTATAAATAGGTATTCACTTATCTAGCTGTAACTTATATCTTTATAAACAGGTATTCACTTATATAGCTGCAACTTATATCTTTATAAATAGGTATTCAATAACCTAGCCGTAACTTATATCTTTCCAAATAGGTATTCTGTGATCTAGCGGTAACTTATATTTTTATAAATAGGAATTCTGTAATCTAGCTGCAACTTATATCTTTATAAATAGGTATTCTGTAATCTAGCGGTAACTTATATTTTTATAAATAGGAATTCTGTAATCTAGCTGTAACTTATATCTTTATCAATATCAAGTATATCTTTATAAATAGGTATTCACTAATCTAGCTGTAACTTATATCTTTATAAATAGGTATTCACTAATCTAACTGTAACTTATATCTTTATAAATAGGTATTCACTAATCTAACTGTAACTTATATCTTTATAAATAGGTATTCACTAATCTAGCTGTAACTTATATCTTTATGAATAGGTATTCACTAATCTAGCTGTAACTTATATCTTTATGAATAGGTATTCACTAATCTAGCTGTAACTTATGTCTTTATGAATAGGTATTCATTGTTCTGGCTATAACTTTGGCTTGACCTTGTTTGTGAATACTGGTATAAACCAACGACAGGTGATTTATTCAATGATGTAATAGGCTTCGTATTAAATTTTATTATGTTAAGCAGCTTGTGTAGCAAATAATTCAGAAGAATATATTCATAGATCAAATGTAGTGTTTGATATGAAGTAAGTGAAACGGTAAGAAAACCCATTGTTTGTGTGTGTTTCTTGAGAGTAAAATTGTCAACGAACATTATATTCTAGCCATTACTAGCTGAAACTCAAACAAAGTGTTCGATAAACGTCAGTAAATATAACATTGTCGGTTTGCACGTTAAATAGTTTTATTGATAGTTACCTGTTAAATAGTTTTATATTGATAGGAACAAGAAACGCTGTCAGTTAATGTCTGGTGGATGTCAATATTGAAGGACGTTCATTAGTTACCTGCATACAAAACTTTTGGTTTTTATACACGTTGTGTGATCTTAACACAGATGAAGTATGGTGTTTGGGTTTCGTTATATATATCCAGCTGTTTGAATAAGTTGTTCATCAGTAAATCCGTTTGTCTGTATATCCTCGTTAATATCAATTACTTAATTACATTAGTTTTCATATTATCCGTTTGTTATTCATCAAGTTCTTGTGGTGGTTTAAATGTTCTGTTTATTGTCGAGCTTGTTATTATTGGTTTTTTTTGTCTGTATTATTTGTTTCGTATCAATCCTTCAATTACACTTGTTCATATTGTAGTATCATTTTTTCTATTGATAACTCCATTTCTTAATATATATTGCTATTTGATAACTGTAACCTCACCTGTGCATGTTACTTACTATTCGTTAATCAATAGATGAATACCCTAAACGAACTTTTTCTAATCGCATTCTGCAGACGAGTCTCACTGTCCGCGAACTTGGGATGGTTGGCAATGCTGGCCGGACACACCTGCTAGTCAAATGGCTTACGCCCACTGTCCAGATCACATCTACTTCAGGAATGAGCCTCCTCAATGTCCACGTAAGTATGAAACAAGTTTCCAATTACCAATTTGTTATTGGGAACTAAAAGTCGAGCTTTTATCGATTTCTTTTTAAACTGGTGTACTAACAATGACCTGTATTATGCTAACAATGGCCTGCATAATATCTGTACTATGCTAACAATGGCCTGCATAATATCTGTACTATGCTAACAATGACCTACGTTACGCCAACAGCGACCTGTGTTATGCTAACTAGTTCATTCAGTAAATCAACATATTTCTTATATCACTGTAATTTAACGACATAAATATTTGTAACTTACGTAACTTTAAAGGAGAACATAAATATGAACCACATGTTCTTTGTTTAAATGTGAAACGGCCCGGCATGACCAAGCGTGTTAAGGCGTGCGACTCGTAATCTGAGGGTCGCGGGTTCGCATCCCCCTCGCTTCAAACATGCTCGCCCTTTCAGACGTGGGGGCATTATAATGTGACGGTCAATCCCACTATTCGTTGGTAAAAGAATAGCCCAAGAGTTGGCGGTGGGTGGTGATGACTAGCTGTCTTCCCTTTAGTCTTACACTGCTAAATTAGGGACGGCTAGCACAGATAGTCCTCGAGTAGCTTTGTGCGAAATTCCAAAAACAAAACTAACATAAATGTAAAACATTTACATCTTAATTTAAAAAAGGCTTTAAAGTTAACAACTTAGACTATATTACACAGAGAGGTAATGTAATCCAACTAAGCGAAGTTTGTATGAGGTAAAGTAAGACGTAACAACAGACACTGTATATTCTAGGTTACGCCAAGAAGACGTGTGATCCTAACGGCACATGGCTTGTAACTGACCAATCAAAAGAATGGACTGACTACAGCAGCTGTGGAATCGTTAGTGTAAGAAAACTGGTGCTTTAAACCAACTACCTCTGACTACCTAGTCAGAGGATACTGTATATCACAACCAATAGAATCTTAAAATATTAAAATATACACTTACTACTCTAACTGATCATTAAATGTGTTTTTTTAGATAGCTTCATACCGATGTAAGTGGTTATCAAACGTGTATTAAGATTCTTGAATAGGACTCTAGGTGATTGTTTGAAGTGTTATAACATTTGTATACCATACCTTGACAAATTACTTGTGGTATCTAAAGAAATTTGCGGATTACTTTAGTAAACCGTTGATAGTTAGTAATACAATACTATGACGTATGATTTTAGCCATTATTAAATAAGGACTCATTTTGGACCCTGCAGTAAGTGTATCGAGGTCATGATTAACCACAGAATACTTGTAAATATGTATTACTTTAGAACCTATGATAAACTTGAGGGCTTGTAAAGCTAAACTTTAGGTTTCTATATTTACAGTGTGATATAAATACACCATTGTGTAGATTTGTGCTTAAGAGCAAACAAAACAAAACCGGCACCCATAATTTGAGAAGTGAGCGAAACCTTGTTTTATTTTAAGCTTAATACACAGACTAAATGTAACATTTCTTTACAGTCTCTCCGTGCTTAATACACAGACTAAATGTAACATTTCTTTACAGTCTCTCCGTAAACGACTCCTCTTCCATATTATCACGTTCGCGGTGTCCATCTCTGCACTTATCCCATCTCTGGCCGTCTTCTACACGTACAAGTAAGTTCTTTTAAATACCCATACTTCAAGTCTCACAGTGATTTACACTTAGTGATTATTGATTTTCACAAAGTTTATTTTCAATCAAAACCTGTAACGATCGAATATATTTTGTTCTGTATTGTACAGCCCTCCAGTTTCAATAACCGTGGTGGCCAGAGCACAGTGTGTAGCTTTGTGCTTAACTTAAAAAAAAACAACAACAACTGTCTAGTACGAACGTAGAAAACACTAAACTAGATAGCCTTTAATGCCAAAGCGGCCTTTTATTTTTTATTCTAATGATAAATCTATCGTAAGACTCCAGTATTTCGCTTTGTAAGACTGGACTTTTCAACTGATGATTTGTCCTTCCACCAGGCAACTCCAGGTTCCTCGAGTCACTGTACACAAGAACCTTTTCTTCTCTCTTCTGATCAACGGAGTTTTCGTTATTATATTTCGAGCTATAATTCTAATCGAAGAATCTGATGAACTAAAAGACGGACAGAATTTCTTCCAACAAAATGGGGTAAGACTTTATTAAAACAGAAAGAAAGGTTTAACTTATTGTGGTATGTACAACACTTTGACAAATGAAAGAAGACAGCTTATATGAAAGTTATTCGAAATGCTGTCCTCCACGTAGTCTTCAGTCCAGACGATTCAGTGTTTCTAAGTGTCAAACTTCTTCCATCATGAAAATACAGCCTAAATCATATGTCATAGGCTACAATCAAAAACCGTAAGTTTTCTTTAACTACTTTATAAAGTGTTTTGTGAAGTATACTGCTTTTGGATGTAGATACTTCAACAAATTAGATTCTGAAACTGTGGTATCTGGGGCTGATGTCGGCGGTACGCCAAATAAATTCATGCAAAAATTATACAACTTCTGATATGCGTTTGACACGTACGTGAGGATACACTAACCATTCTTTTTGCATACACTATTCATTCTGTTTGCATACACTAACCATTCTTTTTGTATACATTAACCATTCTGTTTATTTCTGGCCTCCTTATTGTTGTTCTCCCTTCACATTGACAAAAATGTTTGTTTCATTTGTGAACGATTATATCGTAAATTATTAGTTTCGTCTTTTAATCTGGTTTGGTAACAATACTATATTCCGTTATCCTGGTCTTTCGTCACGCTATGAAGACTATACAGCATATTGTTAACCTTGTATTCTAAGATAATGAAACTTTATTCATTCATCACTGCATTAGTATTATCTTGTGATCTGTATTTATGGACTGTAAAAAATAGTCTGTAACGGTTTAAAATGGTGCCGCTGCAGCCATGATTAAAAAAAAACAATTTAGCACCTACCAAAAACATAATAATAAACACGAGTCTGGCCAAGACTTAATGCTAGTAAATGTCAGTAAAAAATAAAACATAAATATTGATTATTTCACAAAAAGAAATAAGGATAAAGAATCAGACAAATAAGAAATAACAATTAAAAAACAAAACAACATAAAAACACATCATTTCTTCTCTTGGCAAATAACAATAATTCACTAATGATATCGACGACTATCTGGTAACTCAACCTGTGAAGCTTATTACAAAATATTAACCCACTGTGTTAAACATGACAAAGAGTATATGTATAATTCGCATTCTCGTAAATCCACAAAAAGGCTTACGACAAGCTTAATCGACGAAGGGGTTTACAGCAAAATAAGTTCACAAAAGGACCTTTATACCAAAAACAAAGCAAAATTGGTGAGAAGCAAAATAACGTGGCGAACTTCAGAGAAGATTTCCAGATGTACTTTTCCCGGTTTCCTCGCCTAACCAGTAGCTGAATTTTAGATCAAACATTTTTTTTTATTTTCTTCTTTCTCACATCAATTTTCTCCGAGTTTTCCAAATGTGTTATTTTGAGAATTAGGTTCGTTGGGTAACGAATCTGAAAATTCCTGAGACAGCGCTTATAAATAAGGTTCCAACAACTATAGCATAGAGAGATAGGAACGTTTCCTAACAATAGAAATATGAAACTTCCTCAAAAGATGTCTGTTCAAGTATAAATTCTTAACGTTCTTCTCAAGAACTGTATCAAGATAAAATGTTATACAGTTTTATTATTTCCATCGTTATGTTCTACAGAAATATAGTGGAAAACTGTTGAATTGTTATAACAGAACCCCACAGTTTCATTTATTAAAACAAACAATAATTTTCTACTGGTAAAAAAGTTAAAATAGAAAATCAGGAAAATTTTTTTCGAACTACTTTTACTTTATAAAAACTTTCATAAAACTTAATATGATTTTAAAACTTCTTATCTAACAAGAATGTTTATTTTTCTTTGTTTTTGGAATTTCGCGCAAAGCTACTTGAGGGCTATCTGCGTTAGCCGTCCCTAATTTAGCAGTGTAAGACCAGAGGGAAAACGGCTAGTTGTCGGCACCCACCCCCAACTCTTGGGCTACTCTTTTACCAACAAATAGTGAGATTTACCCTCACTTTATAACGCCCCCACGGCTTAAAAGGCGACCATATTTGGTTGACGGGGATTCGAGCCCCCAACCTTCAGATTGTGAGTCGAGATATGTGCACAAATATAATTTTATTATCACCACCTATCACGTAACCAAAGTAAAAAAAATCAAACTAGAGAAAAGACAACTTTATAACAGCTGTTAGCGAAGTTTAATGAAGAAACCAGAATGATATAAATGTTCCTTCCTGTTTGATCAAGTGTCTTCACTGTAAGAAGGAGTAAAATAAAAGCATCATGGATAACAGTGACACCTCACCGGTCAGGAAAGGGTCAGTAGAGTCCTTCTGTAGTTATTAAGGTATGTTTTTTAATGGAGTCCTTCTGTATTTATGTATATTTTAAGTTCTTTATAAGGGCCTCGCATGGCCGAGCATGTAAAGGCGTGCGCTCGTAATTCGAGGGTCGCGGGTTCGCGTCGCGCTAAATATGTTCGCCCTCCTAGCCGTGGGGGTGTATAATGTGACGGTCAATCCCACTATTCGTTGGTAAAAGAGTAGCCCAAGAGTTGGCGGTGGGTGGTGATGACTAGCTGCCTTCCCTCTAGTCTTACACTGCTAAATTAGGGATGGCTAGCACAGATAGCCCTCGAGTAGCTTTGTGCGAAATTCCAAAACAAACAAAAGTTCTTTATTGAGGATACCCAGCTTGGGCAGCGGTAAGACTGTGGATTTACAACTATATAAAATCAGGGGCTCGATTTCCCTCAGTAAACACAGCAGTAACCAGATGTGGTGTTGCTTTCAGAAAAGCACACACATAATTTAGGTATGTGCCTTAACATATATGTATATAATTAATATATATTTATTAGTTATTTAATTTAAATAAAAATACTATATATAGTAGAATAGGATGTCGTCTGTTATTCTACACTTAGGCTTAAATCCGAGAAGTAATTAATCAAGTTAAAAATACACACTCATCTCGCTTCATATTTCATGTTCAGGTTTTCTCCTCGTAAAGGCCATTTTCGTTTTCTTTGTATAGCAGATGTAAAATTTTCAATTTTTTTCTTTCCTTCATATACTATACGTGTTTTCTTACTGGAAGATTTTTTTCTATTGGGTTCAACAAAAGTTATCTTAATACAACAGAACTCAATGCATCTGCTCTTCAATAGCTTATCATGTTTCAAATAAATTAGTTTTTCTGCCTATTGCACAACGGTTTCTGATCATCATAAATCAGTGGTGCACAAACTTTGTGAGTCAGGGGCCACAAACAGACTTCTCGTAACCATTGGGGGCCACTAAAAAGTGAAGATTAAATTCGTCCCGCAGTTGTTTCACACAAGATGGACATCACATTTAAGAACACACAAATAACGATTACATTAAAGAGTTTGCACATTATTCTAAAAAATGTTATGATACGTCAACTGTGACAAAGTCAGTGCGATGGGTAGTGCTGCACGTCACCTACGAACTTGGAAATGTCCAGCTTGATGTTTGACGTTGAAAGATGCAAGATGATCATCAGTCAGCTAATTGCGAGTGTTGTTTTTGTTCAGTTTTATATATGAGAAAGCCTGTTCGCAGCAGTACTTGCTGCCAAACATGCTGGTGAGGACAAGTGTGTTCTCTTTCAGATTAGCAAATGTATTAGGCAACGTTTTGTAAAAGTCAAGCAAAATGTTTTCTCGGTCAATAGTACACAGTTCATCAGATGCCTGATGCCTGGAGATCAGTAAGTTCGAGCTGATATTCTGCTGACAAGCCATCCACTGACACACTGAATGGATCAGCAAAAGGTTTCATCAACAATCTGCATTGGTCATTGTCATGAAACCCTGAGTTGAAAGATTGAATCAAGGTATCTAGCCTCCCAATATAAACTTGTGTGTCAATGTCCTGATTCTTCTGTAGCTGTGACTGAAAAGTGCATGAAGTTGCCAGAACAATTGCAACTTTGTCTTGAAAGCTGAGACGTGATTTGTAAGCTGAAAGACAAGCTGATTTTTGCTTTGCAACTTCAAATTCAGATTGTTTAATTGTTGTGTCATGTCGACCAGAAAGGTCAAATCAGCTTGCCATGCTGGATCAGTCATGGAAATCACTTCTGTGTCTTTGTTCTTGCTTCTGAGGAATTCTATCACCTCATCAATCAACTCCCAGAATCTTCTGAGCATCTTCCCTCGACTCAGCCATTGTACTTCACAGAGATACACAAGGTCATCATAGTCTGAATCAATTTCTTCAAGAAGACTTTGAAACTGATGGTGATTGAGCGCTCGTTATTTGATGAAATTAATGGTTTTCGTCACTAATGCCACCAGTGCCTGAAAACCAAGTTATTTACTGCACAGGTTCTGTTGGTGAATAATACAGTGCAACTTCACCAACTGTCTGTTCTACTTTTCTCGATGCTTCATCAAGAGTGCTATAAGTCCGATACTTTCTCTGGTCATGGCTGGTGCTCCTTTAATTGTCACTTACCAGTTTCGTGAAATCCAATGAAGCACTATTACATAGTCGTACTGTCTCCTCGAATAGAGCAGACCCAGTTGTCTGACCCTTCATGGAACCCATGCCGATCAGTTCCTCTGTGATATCAAACGATGACGTATATCACGAACAAAAAATAGTAGCTGTGCTGTTGAACTGATGTCAGTCGACTCGTCTGCTGCCAAAGAGAAATAGACAAAGTTGGCTGCTTTATTTGTAAGCTGCCTTGTCACGTCTGCTGAGAGGTGTGAAATATTTTGTTGAACTGTCATACGATTCAAAGCTACCGTTTGTAGCTTACGAACTGTGGACACAACTTTTCCGATGCAGTAATCATACATTGCTTGACAAAATCAATGAACGGTCGGCCAGATTTCACTATCATCAACGAAATATCGTAACTGACCTCACATGCTGCACCTAAATCTGCCAACTGTTTTAAAAAAACGTTCTGCTGGTGATTCAGCGACCGCCGCAGAGATTCAATTCGAGCTGTTCGTTCATCACCAACAACGTTGTGGAAATCTTTATGCTTCGACTCATAATAACGCTTTATATTGGATACCTTCGCTACTGCTATTGTCGAATGACACAGCAGACAAATTACGTTCTTCTGTTGTTGAGCAAAACAGTATTGCGCAGTCCAATCAACATGAAACTGCTAGTTTTCGTCGTCAACTTTTCTTTTAAGATTAGCTGCCATTTTTGTTACGACATAATATCAAAATAGGGCTCGTAAGTAAATCTCGAAGAACAATTGGAATGTGTGAGATTTCGTAATTACGGAAATATTACGTCATTGCGCCAATGATTAAATGTTTATGCATTAACGAGATCTGCTTATTAAATTTTCTTTATTGCTCGAAACATATATGGAACCATTCAGTATCTAATCTAATGCATATTCTTCCATAGCGCTTAATATTCGCTCAGGCGCGAACTCTCTATGTTTGACTTTCCTGTTGGACATCGCGGGCCACTCAGCGAGGATATTGAGCTGGGACTAAACAATCTTAACATACCTTACACAAAAATAGAAAGAATTATATCCAAGTTAACGAACAAAGTAACAAATTTAATAAGAGTAAATTTAGAACAACATTATAATATTTTAGAATTGATAAATAATGGTACCATTTTGTGGTACCAAAAATATCAAGTCGAACAATTAAAAACACCAGCAGTTGTAATTACCCAGTGTTTTAATTGTCAAAGGCATGTCTCGTGACAATTGTCACGTCTCAGCGGCATGTCTAGCAACACCGAGCAAATTCCAAAACAAACAAACAAGATCACTAAGATAAAATCATTTAAAATGTTAATAATAATTTTGATAATAGAATAGAGCTAAAATAAAACAAGCCACCTACGTTCTAGACTTATTTAAAAAAATCAAAGAACAATATAATTGGACATTGCCCTGAAAAGGACCTGACTAAATTTATGATACCACTCCAGCCATTCAGTATGTAATCGAAATATATTAATCTGCCCACTTCAACAAAGTTATGGAAGGAGGAAGAGGTCTAGTGTACCTGACCCTCCAGAGTATACAAAGAAATATACCCAAACACCAGAGAGAGAGCAACTCAGCGACTCGTCGCGGGCCAGACTTTGTGCACCATTGTCACAAATAATCAGTAGAGTGTTAAATATATATTAATTACATGTCTTGAAATTTAGTAAAATTAATTGCAGGAAGTATTTTGTTTTTCGGTTTAAACACTGCATTTCTAATAGAATAGACGCGGGAAACTCGAGCCGAAGAGGCAACCATCTGCTTATTCCGAATATTTCGAACAGTTAGGTGATTAGTGTTATGTATTCACAAACAGATGGTTGTGACGTCCACACAAGCATTGATTGAGGTATAAGCCGTCACCCATTTACTAAACCAATATTTATGTAAGTTGCTTTTATCTTCCTACGTTACTTACATCTAGATGTATAGACATAGAACATCTTACAAGGAAAATGTTAACTATCTTTCAGCCTGAATGCAAACTTCTTTTTGTCGCTACTAAATACTTCCGTATGACGTCTTACATGTGGATGTTCTGCGAAGGCCTTTATCTCGATAGGCTTATTTCAGCAGCATATACCGAGTGGAAGAGTCTTACTCTCTTATACGCTATTGGTTGGGGTAAGTACCACGTGATACTTATAGTAAAACAGTTTCATTTAAAAATATAAGCATACAAATATTAGTACCGTACCTTTAAGTAACACTCTCAGTTTTTATTAGTGTCACTACAATGCTCTCAATATTGTGTAAATATTCTGTGATAAAACTACGAATAAATTAACTAACTGAATATTGTTAGTAGTTGATTCTATTTATCTACAGTTTGGCATTCCATAACGTTATTGTTTCTTTAAAAATCTGCTATCTATAAAACGCTCTATTGCATTCTTATCTTGTAAACTGCATTGTGGACTTTTTTCGAATCTGTAACGTTAGAATGTTGATTTTTCTTTATCTGTAACATTGTAACGTTGACATTTCTTAACCTATAACACTTCTATTCTTTCCAAGCTCATTTTTAACCGTAAAACAACTTTCATCGGCTCAGATAAGAACTTTAACATCATTAAAATATCGGGGCTTAATAGCTATAGTAGAAAGAGCACAGATAACTCTTATGTTGTTTTTAGCCTGAACACAAGGAAATAAAACTATATAAGTCATTTGAAACCACAATATTATGTTATTTTTATATTTTTCTTTAAGCTTGTTAGCAACTTGTGTTTTGTCTGCTATATTTTTTGTAACTACAAATATTGCTTTATCACTATTATGTTGTTTCACGAGATAAATTTTTGTTAAAAGTTGTTCATTACCTACAGGGTTCCCAATAGTTCCTGTCGGCATCTACGCTGCTATTCGCAAGTCATTGAAAGATGAGAGGTGAATTATTTATTGATTTTCTAAACGATTTCTAACCAATGTAATCTGTTTCATACAAATAACATTTGGAGATGCAAACAAAACTTGTCCATTACGTTTATTATTATTATTATTATTATTGGTTATTGTTGTTGTTTTTTACATCTTGTTTTATAAAGTAAATAAAATGTTGTTTGGGTAGTTCGTTAAGCCTTTTTTTTTCAACAAAATTGATATAGTATACTAGGGTATATTAGCAACAGCAGTTTTTAGTGTTAGACGATGTAGTAACACCCGCAGTGTTTTTAGTGTTAGATAGTGTAATGACACTTGTACTGTCTTTAGTGTTAGATAATATACTAAAATCTATAGTGTTTTACTGTTAGGTAATATATCAAAACCTGCAGTCTTTTTAGAGTTAGATAATATACCAAACCTTTAGTGTTTTAGGGTTAACTAATATAGTAAAACGTAGTATTTTTAGCATTGGATAATATACCAAAACCTGTAGTGTTTTTTGGGTTAGATAATATAATAAATCTGCACTGTTTTTTAGGGTTAGGTAATAAACCTGCTGTGTTTTAAGAGTTAGATAATATACTTGAACCTGCAGTGTTTGTAAGTTTAGATAGCTAATATTTTAGGTAGGTGGTGTATTCTTCGTTCAGGCCTGACATGGCCAAGCGCGTAAGGCGTGCAACTCGTAATCCAAGGGTCGCGGGTTCGCGCCCGACCGCACCAAAACATGCTCGCCCTCCCAGCCGTGGGGGCGTTATAATGTGACAGTCAATCCCACTATTCATTGGTAAAAGAATAGCCCAAGAGTTGGTGGTGGGTGGCGATGACTAGCTGCCTTCCCTCTAGTCTTATAATGCTAAATTAGGGAGGGCTAGCACAGATAGCCCTCGAGTACCTTTGTGCGAAATTTCAAAAAAAAAAAATCTACTTTATGTTAATATGTGAATTCTTATGTAGTTGTTCTGTGATATAGGTCTGTAAAACATTTTAAAGATTCTGTTTGCTTTCCCAAAATAGTCCTTTTAATAGCACGTTATATTTTGTAACACGTTTATCATTTGTTGTCACCACTAATATATCTCATCAATATTACATTTGTTTATAGAATGATTCTTTACATTCTGTTTAGACACGGCTAAAAACGATGGTGTATTGTTAGTGGAAATGTGCGATAATTTAAAAGATATTTGTAACATGTAAAACCTTTAGTGTTACACCACTGCACGACTGTGATATGATTCACATGTGCGATGTTACGTTAATATGTGGAATTTTCTTGGTGTAATGATATCTGAGTACAGTTATTTCAACACGAGTCGTTGCTATGAAACAGGTGTTTGGTACAAATAAAACCCGTAAAACAACTTGTTTGCATCTATTGTTTTAGAAGACTCATAAAGTAAGTAAATCAATATGTGGAATTATACTTGGATTGTCCTCTACGTAAAAATAAACAAACCAGTACATACATTGTTTGCATTCAAGTGATTTGTGTTGTAAGTTTTAAGCATAACTGAGTAAGTAATGAAACGTATTTTCGTTAGATCTTTCGAATATAGCTTCTTGTTTTGAGTCAGGTTTCATTTTTATGTGTAATTCTTGGCGTGAAGTTATTTTAAGTAAAAAAAATTCTTAAGGCTACGTTGTTAAACATCTAACACTTTTGATGTTATATTTGAGTGTACTGTTATTAAGTTACTATAAAATTATGTTTTTCTGTGTTTTGTCCGTAATATTACGTTTTGAAGACATATAATTTAACCTTAGTTTTAAATCATATCACGTCACTGAACATAGGTTGGAGCCGTGATATTATAGTAAAACCTGAACTTTAACTGAAGTGTTTCATTATTCCAAGTTCAAAAACAATCGCGTGCCAAAAACCACGTCATATCTATTTAAGTCTAGAAAGGATTGGAAATTATCACAGTTCCTTGGTGGTTTGTTTAATTCCACAGTTTGATTTCCCGTGGTGGACACAACAGACAGCTTAATATAATTTTGCTATAGAACAAAAATAAAATATAGAAAAATAAATTATTATCTTAATAGGATGTTACGAAATACGTTTGTTTGGATCATTTAATACTATCATAGCTTACGCAGAAAGAAAACTCTTAGTATGCACGTGAGATGTAGAATGTTATCGAAGAAAGGGAAGTAGTCCAGAACATAAAACGTTCTAAACTATCTCAGCAAAATCCCATTGTTAAATTATATGAGAATTTAGCTTATTACAAATTAAATTTGCTTCATAGGGACGTATTTTGTACACTATCAAAAAAGGGGGGATGGAAAGAAACATTGACTATGATTCCTTGAAGAGAATCAACGTGTGTGCGAAATTAAAAATGTTTCATGAATTTGTAGCTGTTAAATTTCAAGATTGAGTCTGGCATTAGTGGTACTATAGTTTCCATGTGTGTTACAATTACTTAACGTAAGGCTTAGCTGCTTTGAACTTTTTAAAGAGAAATTCTATATACAATTATTCGAGTGAATTTCACATACGTCTTATTTTTTATTTTTATTTTTTCGGTGGTAATTGTGATGAAAGTTATAAGGTAGATAATATATCATTCAACTAATCAACATACTAACATTTCGGTCTGTAAAATATCTTGCCTAATGAGCAACAACAAAGTGATTAGTATAAATGTTAATGAATCACAAGAATCCCAGGCATGATTTCATTTTAACAACTTTGAAATGCACGCTACTCATACTGCGTTTTTCAAACAAACAAAAATACGAGAAAAAATATACTTTTTGAAAAATGTAATGTACTTTTACTCGCTAGATGACTTCACTATTTTCGTGATATTTCTATAAGTCATTAGGCGGCAGCACAATAATTATAATATTTCTGATTCAATAAATGGCAGGACTGTAATTACAATATTTCTGATTCATTAAATGGTAGCACTATATATAATTCTTTCTGCTTCGTCTGCTGTGATAGACCAAAATTTTAAATACAAAGTAGAAATACATGTTGAACTTTTCAATCACTTTAAGAAAAGATGTAGTACATCTTACGGAACACATAAACATTAATGTTTTGCCTCATGTACCGTCATACATGTTATACAAAACACTATAATAAGAAATTGTTTATTCAAAACGTGTTTGATGAATTTTTATTAACAGTATCCTTCAATCACCTACCACTCCATAGGTAACATTTATTTAGCTCTTTTTAGTTTTGAAGACGTCTAGCACAGATTTGTAATAATTGTGATATTCCCTTTACGGTGTTAATGGTAATAAGTTATGCAGAAATGTAAGCTTAAATAACTATGACATTTGAAAATACAGAGATCAAACAAAATTGTTGTCATGTAAAAATAATTGCACGGTCACTGTTTAGGGTATGTTATCTTAAATTGGACAATAACAACTTTAAACTAGTTTGGTCAATAGGAAATAATCACAAATTAAACATTTTACTAATTTCCCACCAGGTGGCGCTAGTAAATTGCTATAAAAGATATTATGTCTTTCCAATTAGGGCCTGGCATGGCCGAGCGCGTTAAGGCGTGCACTCGTAATCCGAGGGTCGCGGGTTCGCGCCCGCGTCGCGCTAAACATGCTCACCCTCCCAGCCGTGGGGGTGTATAATGTGACGGTCAATCCCACTATTCGTTGGTAAAAGAGTAGCCCAAGAGTTGGCGGTGGGTGGTGATGACTAGCTGCCTTCCCTCTAGTCTTACACTGCAAAATTATGGACGGCTAGCACAGATAGCCCTCGAGTACCTTTGTGCGAAATTCCAAAACAAACAAACTTTCCAATTATAATTTCATAACGTCAAGTATTTTTATTGACGGTAAAAAAGTGGCAACCTAGGAATAAAATAGACAGTAACACGTTGTTTACCAGATGTTACTTCCAGTTACTGTAAAGAACCTCGTGCCTTTCAAATTGTTTTTTAACCACTTTGCAATAGTTATGACGTAAAGAACAGGAACAACCAGAGACGAAATGTAAACTTTCAAGATATTGCTTAAAACTGTCCACTAGATGGCATCAATTATTGTAACACAAGCATTGTGTGCTTTATTGTACAGTGTATATGTGATACGAATCTCATGTTTGTGAAAAACATCGTTTCAAAATAAGCTCTAGCCATCTTATTTAGGTTGATGATGTCTGCTGGTACCTTTGAAGAAAGTAGGTTTGATTGTACTGCAGACGTTTACAAGTGTAACGGTTTATGAATTGTTTATCTGAGACAAGTTTAGTGTATTTTATGTTTCTCCAAACAGCACAAGAAGTAGGACAAACTAGAAATACTTTTTCCAGTGTGGAAGAGTACGTGTACACAACATTACACCGCTAGGTGTACAATGTTTTATTTAGAAGAGCGACATCTACACATTAAACGAGAGGACCTGATGACATTTAAAACTCACGTAGAGCACCCAGTCTGTTGTGTAACTCTAATCTCCTTGTCCAAACACCATCAATGTGTAAATACACGTTAAACGATTTCTATTCCATATATTCTTAAGAAGCATTAAAGAATTTAAATACAGAATAAAAAAAAATCACAAAAATCGGTCCTTATTGTTCAACAGTTACTCTGGTTTTTGTTATTTTTTTCAGGTGCTGGGTGATTCCAATAGGAACATATGAATGGATAATGCATGGTCCTTATTTACTTAGCTTACTGGTAAGTGGTGAAGAGCCTGCACGTGGAAAAAACAAAACACGTGCTCTGTACAGTTAACTTTGCTCTCGGGACTTTAAAAACTAGATTCCTTTCTGACCCAGTGGGATGTAACTTTTAGTAACTTACGTTGTATTTACAAGTTGAGTTCCAGCAGTTCGAATATTGTTGACCACGTGTGTAAAATAAATATCAAATGAACAGTGTAACTACACACCAATTCGGAGTGATAGAGATATATCTTTTTATTAACTTATGCTTCCCGTTACAGCTTTTGTAATGTTTTTGTAATATTGCTTTGAAAAAAATAAAAAAAAAAGATTTAGATTGTTTGGTCGTGTTGTCATAAAATAGTTTTTCTGTTCTTTTCTAGTTGAACCTTGGATTTCTCTGTAAAATACTCAGAAATCTGGTTACAAAAATCAAAGCAACTCATCCACACGAACCCAGTCAATACAGGTAATTACAAAAACATGTTTACAGCAATTTTTATCATTAAGAGAAACGAACTGTAATTTGTTTTCAGTAGGTTCAGAGCGTATTAAATAAAGATCGTTTTGTTTTCAGATTAGTGCTTGTGTTTTCACATCTTATATTGAATATTGTCTCTTTCTAGTGTATGGTAAACACGTTTAAAATGTTATGTAAAATAGGCTTAGTATTTAGAATGCCTGGACTATCATTCTGCGATTTAATGATTCTAGACCCGTTGGAGCAAAAATGCGCTCCGAACTTTGAAGTCTTGGAGTTCTATACGAATATATAAATTAGAGATGGTTTTAGCACAGAGCTGAACAAGGCATTGTTTATTCTTTGTCCATTGTGGGGAACTGAACCTAATTTTAGCGTTATATTTTTTTAATTTTGTGCAAAGCTGTACAATAATTATCTGCGCTAACTGTCCCTAATTTAGCAGTGTAAGGCAGCGAGTCATAATCGCCCTCCGCCAACTCTTGGGCTACTCTTTCACCAAGAAAAAGTGGGATTGATCGTGACATTATAATACCTGAAAAGGCGAGCTTGTATGATGTAACGGGGATTCGAATCCACGGTCCTCAGATTACGAGTCGAGCGACCCAACCACTTGGCCATGCCAGGCCGCTGACAAGGGATGATTCAGTTTTATTATCCGATCAAATAAACATGGCCCAAAAGCTGATGGCGGATGTTGTTGCTTGCTGTCTTCCCTTTAATCTGTCAGTTCTAAATTAGTTTTGTACATGTAGCCTTTGTGTAGTTTTGCCCGGCGTTCCGAAATATTGAAGCCACAATTAAAACTACGTACGTGGATACTGTCTTACCTTTAAGTGTTGGTTTATTTAAATCTTAAAATAATTATTCTCTGAATAGAAAAAAATTACCAGAAAATTTTAACACTCGTTACACATTTTTTTCATTATTTCAATAATACATCTTTTCGACTGAACCATTTTGAAATATTACATTTCTTTCACAAAATTATAGAATTTTTGGGTCGATTAGATAAACTAGTGAAGGTACCTACTTCACGTGCACTATTTATTTCGTGTTCCTCACGAGGTTGGTGGGATGGCACGTGTGTGAGTAATTCGTTTAATTGATACTAGTATAAAGTCTAGAAATTTCTCCTTTCCTCATCAAATTCTTGTAAAATGTTATCTAACTTGTAATTATTGTAGCTCAGGGGACCCACTAAAAGTTCCGTGTCAGTCTGAGTTTGTAGGGAGAGGGGGTTAATTACAGTAATGCACATATCAGGAGCGTGCATTAGAACACAAACCTTAACTACTGATAGTACAAAGGTTCGAATGAAGCCGGAAAGCGAAACATTGATTGTCTAATAGATCGTTTATTTATGCTATAACAATGTTTTCTATACACCAATATGCACTAGAAAAATTAAAGCAAGTAGAAAATTAATGAAGCAATGGATTTTAGTAACTCCATGAAGCATACCTAAGTACATGCAGGAACTCCGAAATGTTTTGTGATTATCAGTAAACTGGAAAATTGTCCTTACGGAGGTAGACACAAAGACAACCTTGTGGTGTAGAGTTAAAGCAACATGCAGGTGATTCTCTGGTCTCTCTTATTTGTTCTTGACAATGAATAATTGATTTGTTTTATAGTACTGTCGTCTCACTATCTGTCCAACTAATACATTGGGTCTTTTAAACTCTATAATAACGTTTGTCATAAATCATGTTGTCAGTATGTGTTACGACCGCTTCGTTGTCATGAGCGGCTAGTTACTCTCGTCAATAGAACTTACTAATTCTGAGTAATCCTGAACCGTGTTTGTAATTGATGTCGTGGACATGTTTGGTTTATTGCCCAGCTATGCTTGGTTCACATGCAACCAGATGACTGACATGTACGAGGTCTGTTCAAAAAATACGCGGACTGTTTGAATTGCGCGGCTCTAGTTAGTTCCAGGGGAATCCGCTTGTTGTCGTTAGGTTTGCACAAATTACTGATTACGACGCCATTTCCCGATTGCAGATATCTTCATTTGTGTATTAGCTACGCGGTTTTAAGTGAAGTGCGATTTTTTTCGTTTGGCGGATTTCAGAATGAATGATCTGAAGGAGCAACGACTTGCTGTGAAATTTTGTTAAACTTGGAAAATCTGCGACTGAAACTTTTGCTATGCTTAACACGGCATACGGTGATGTTGCTATGAAGCGTACGGCATGTTTTAAGTGGCATGAACGTTTTAAGGATGGTCGACAGTCCATTGAAAATGATGAGCGTCCTGGACGACCCATACGTCGACAAAATCAACACCCTGGTGCGGGCAAATCGACGTCTCACTGTCAGGGAGCTTGCTGAAGAGTGTGGGATATCAGTTGGATCTTGTTACGAGATTTTGACCGAAAATTTGAAGATGCCCCGCGTTGCTGCGAAATTTGTGCCTCAGAACTCGTGAGTTTTTGGCTAAACACTCGATCACTGTTCTTTCCCCCCCCCCTACTCACCTGACCTTGCTCCTTGCGATTTTTTCTTGTTCCCCAAACTCAAAAGACCCTTGAAAGGAAGAAGATTTGAGATGATTCCCGAGATTAAGGCAAACGCGACGAAGGAGCTCGAGGACATTACAAAAAAAGCATACTAGGACTGTTTCAACAAGTGGAAACTTCGTTGGGATAAGTGTGTGCGTTGGGGAGAAGAGTACTTTGAAGGGGTCCCAGACCTGTAACTTCTAAATAAAGTATATTTTGTTTTATGACGTCAGTCAGCGTATTTTTTGAACAGCCCTTGTAGTTTGTAATTTTGCTATTGCGTAATAAAGACGTTGGAACACTGATTAAACTATATATAGTTTCATGTGTAGGGGTGCGCGTGCATGTGTTTCATTTTATGTAGATTTATTCTAAAATTATATTAGTTGGTAAAGCATCTGTCAGAATTTTTTTTAAGAACACTGTTTCTTAGGAAAGCTGTTCGGGCAGTATTGATTCTTGTTCCTCTGTTTGGTGTGCACTTCTTCTTTGATAAATACAGACCAGCGCCTGGTGAATGTGGCTGGATGAATATTTACATCTATTTCAACTTTGCCATAGACGGGTTTCAGGTAGGTCTCTGTGATTCGTGGTACATGTGTTGATCTTTGTTTTGTTTCTTAAAAAATTCGATTTAACAAAAAAGCAAACACGTTTTTCAAATTAAACTCGCCGTATAAATGATGTTGTTGTTGTTTTTGAATTAAGCACAAAACTACACAAGGGGCTATCTGTGTTCTGCCCACCACGGGTATCGAAACCCAGATTTTAGCGTGTAATTTGCAGACATACCGCTGAGCCACTGGGACGCCCGTATAAATGAAGAAACAAAACCAAAGTGGGCACGTCGTTTGAAAGAGATGAAATATTTAATTTGTGTTTTTTTTTCTTATAACAAAGCCATCGCATACTATCTGCCATTTCCCCGCAGTGGACTCGAACTCTTAATTTTAGCGTTATAAGTCCATAGATTTATCACTCTTCTAGCAAGGGACGAGTGACGTTTATTGCTAAGTTAACTATATAATTATATATAAGTACACTGTCTTCTATATGTAGCTTACTCTTTACTACTGCTAAACTTTTCTTACCAATTGGAAGGGTTACAATTCTAATATATGTCAATAAAGATTAATGGTTTTATATATTTTTTTATGACCCAAACATTTAACAAGGTTAATATTTTATAAGAAAATTCTAAAGTAAAACTGCGTTTATCTTTTATTGGGACTTATTCTGTAACCCATTCTAATATCTCTTGCGACTTTAAGTTTGGGAACTGGTTACACATTCCAGATAATCTGATAAATTTCTGAAAACCTCGTAGATATACGTGAATTATTCGTGTTATCTAGCGAAACCTGCAAGCTGATGAAATAAAATTTGGAATTTCTAAAATAAATGTTACATAAATTATCTTTAGGACATACCTTGATTCACATACTTAAACAAGATAATTGAAGAAACACCGTATTTAAGACAATTATATCAGACTTCCCATTGAACCCTTTAAGACATATAAAAACCAACTTTTAGTTTCTATAAATAGAAAGGTTAATTTATGTTTATAGCCACAATCATTACCAAATACTTCCAAAACCATTATGATATCACTTCAACACAACTTCAGGATTGCAGGACCATGTGGTTAGGGCTCTTGACTCGAAATCAGCGGCTCGCGGGTTAGATTCACTATCCCATTAACCAGACTAATTCTCTCAACCTTGGGGGCGTTATAATATGACTAACTTAATTGGTGACGGTTAGCCCGGATATCCCTAGAGTAACATTGAGTGAAAAGCAAAGTAGTGGGATTCTCCATATTTATGTGCATTACAAGTTATAAATTATAAATATAGTTTGGTTTGTAAAACCACAATTTCCTCTATATCTTTAGAAGAACGAACGTTTAAAAAAACTATTTTTTAGTAGCCCACTTTGGAGGCCTACGCCCTCTTAAGATCTGCTTGGCTTAAAGAAAAAAACGAGATTATTTAGATGTGCTAGAAATACTGTGTAGGAAATAAAGAGGATAAGACAAATATTCAAAACTTATCACTTTAATATGGTCGAATGTTGTTAAGGGTGGTAGTTAATCTTTCACATTATCGCTTTACATTGTTTATTCTTGTTAAGGGTGGTGATCCAACTTTGACATTATCACTTCAGATTACTATTTGACATTAACGGTAGTGAGTCATCTTTACAACATGATTTTGTCTATTCTTAGACCAAGTAGATACGTCTGCCAGGAAAATATATCATTATGAGAACCTGGAAGTCAAACAATACCATGATATAATGGTATCGCATGGTTCCCACAGCATTTTTTCCATCAATCGTTACGTATGTAAAGCTACTGATGAAGCCGACCATGTCAAAACTGTTTTAGTAAATTAATGGGACAACCCATAATGTCTGTCATCTTCTCAACTACGTTGAATACACGACATAACCAGAAGTGGCAAGTATGAATTCCAAGACCTTACCTGTTTGTTTATCATCCAATTCAAAGTATTCTAACACAGAACGATGTTAAAATAACCAGCGAGGATTTCAAGATCCTACGTAATACCTGTCGTCCTGTTAAAATACGTTTAACAAAGGACAGAACCGGAAGTTTCCTGGAGGATTAGTACTTGTGCTCCCATTAAAATATTTCTCACAAAAGATGAAACCGGAAGTTTTCGGCAAGATTTCTGGACCTTTAGTACTTATGGTTCCATTAAAAGATTTCTTATAAAAGATGAAACCGGAAGTTGTCAAGATTCCTGGACCTTTAATACTTGTTGTGCCATTAAAATATTTCTGACAAAAGATGAAACTGGAAGTTTTCGGCAAGATTCCTGGACCTTTAGCACTTGTTGTAACATTAAAATATTTCTCACAAAAAGTGAAACCGGAAGTTTCCAGCAAAATTCCTGGACTTTTAGTACTTGTACCATTAAAATATTTGTTGCAGAAGGTGAAACCAGAAGTGTCGGCAAGATCCAACGAACATACACCATCAGGTTTTCCTGTATGGTTTACTGAAAGTGGAATATGTATCGGAATAGCCCCAAAATTTGGGGGATCTAAAAACAGCCAATACAAATGATGCTGTAAGGATTTATGAAAGCTGTCTTGAAAAGCCAAAAAAGTGTTTGGAACAGTTTCATTCCAAGATAAATTTTATTTACTGCTAATTAGTGTTTTTAGAATTTTCGTAGGCGTCTACGAAAGGGTTGTCTGTGCAAAATCCTCACTAATTTTTAAACGGCTAGTAACTGATCAACAGTACCGACCATCAACTCTTGAGTTACTCTTATAACGCATCTGCTACCCAAATGTGGGAAGAGCGTTTTTGTGCCAATGGAGGCGACTTAATTTGAAGACGCTAACCATTCAACTCAAACCAATCTGATGCAATAATTGAAATGAAAGGAAAGCATATTTAATATTTTTTTCTGATAGTTTTTAAAATGTTCTGTACCATGTTAAAACTTTCCTATGATTTTCATTGTTCTTTTGGTGAAATTGGGTTATCTATAAGTTATAATAATTGCTTTAATATAATATAATTCTTCTATCTTATTCGAAGTATTTTACTTTTATGTGTCTCAGACCACGTACTTGTTTGTTTTTTCGCAGGGATTTATCGTGGCTTTAATATTCTGTTACTTAAACGGAGAGGTAAGTTATTCGTCTCAGAATTTCTACCTTCTAAAACCTTTGAATACTATGTTCGGTACCAATATGGAAGTACAAAACCTAACTTGTTTTGTTTACTGTTAATTAACCTCATACTGCTTCTACCTCATTTCATCTTTCGTTAAATCAGATGATTAGAAGTTTTACCTATGTAAAAATCCACTTATCTTTTCATGGCTAACAGGTTTTATCCCTCCTGAAAAGATCTTACCAGAGGTACAAGTTACGTCACAGTGTTCAAGTTAGGTTTTCTAGAAGCCTCGAGGTGGCACGAATGTCGACGTCCTCTCAAGTGCATTCACTTAACGAATCCGAATGTATAAAAATCAAATATCCAATGAGGCATTTTAATAAAGGTAGAAGGAACTTATTTAAAGCAGAAGTCGCCCCAAAAGTGGAAGGAATCTATTCAGAGCAGGTGTAAAACAACAGAAATCATCCCAAAAGTGGGAAGAATCTATTCAGAGCAAGTGTTAAAACAACACAAAACATGTAAATGTCACAAATATAAATAGCACAACGGGTCAACAGTGATGGTAACAGCTGGACAATGAGTGAAAACCATGTCGTTGAAATCAACAACCACTAAACCTTAAGATATGATGAAAATAAAGTTATTGACTCAGAAATAAAGTCAATATAATCTCGTTCTTTAAGTGGTCCGTTAGTTAACAGAAGAAATAAATTATTGTTAAAACAAATATATTAGATGAAATTTTTTCATGCTTAATGTGGTATGAAATATTATTCTCTCAGGCATAGTCATATTGATTAGGCTTAATGTAATGTGAAATCTTATTCACTCATGCATAGCTATATTGATTAGGCTAAATGTAATATGAAATTTCATTCGTTTACGCACAGCAATATTAATTGGACTTCATGAAGCTAGAATAACTGTTGATAAATAATTATGTCGCTGTAAAGTTTGTATTTTTATAAATGAGTCAAGTTAACTCACGATCAATCGATTTGTTCATCACGGATAGGAAAATTCTGGAATTTTCTTAAATTTATTTCTTGTTTAATATTTTATTTTCCAAGTTCATACATCTTGTTGCATTTGTAACGATTGGTATTTTAATATTCCATATACATTTTGGAATGTCTGTGAGGATTTCGTAATAAATCACACACCGGTAATCACGTTAATCGACACCGTGTGAAGTTCAGTTTCTACAAATAAATACCATACCGTTGTTGCTAGGCTAGGCTTACGTTTGATTTTACTGTTTCTATGGTGTCGAGGGACGATAAGTAGTCATTAGTCGAAAGTGCTTTTATATTAAAAATTAAATCTCTTATCATTTGCATTAGGAAATTGCTGGGAAAAAAAGCTTCATAATAATAATTATTACAGTTAGGTAAGAAATAAGTAAATTAATTAATAATACACATATCTATAGCAGCGATGTGTTATTCCCCAAGACTACCATCCCGCAGCTAATTGTTCGAAATATTTAACGGTACCATGTCACCCTCACATGTACAGAGAAACGTGCTGCGATAGGCTTGTCTAGTTGCAGGTATAAGTGCGTACGTTTCAGCTGGGCTAAAATCTCCTTTAGCATGTAATAGTAATTTAATTATAAATGAATTTGTTTCAGTAATTATTTTATAATTACTGTCTGGAAACAGATAATTTAGAAATATATATATATATATTGCCCATAAACGATTAACTTTTTACTTTTAATGTACAAATAAGTTTAAACTGGTGTAAAAAAAAAACGGAGCGTCTATAATGAAATATGTTTATAACATGAGCCTGGCAATTAGGAAGCTTGATGCGTCATACAGGGCGTGTGGGGGTCGAAACTCGTCGCCGAACATGCTTGCCCCTTCATCCTTGGGGCATTATAATGTAATGGTAAAAACTACAATTTACTGATAAAAAGTAATCCAGTAGTTGGCGGTAGGTGGTCTAAACAAATTGCTTTCTCTGCAACCTACCACTCCTACAGGGTGGCCCGTAGGTCCCTACCCATCCATACATCTTATGTATCCAGTGTATCTGTGTGCTGTCCCTCATTCTCGCTGCATAATATTATGCGATGCCATGTTCTGTGAGACAATTTCCTCAACATGCCGCGGTAATAGCTGCCTTCAGCTCATCATTAGTATTATAACGTTGTTTAGACACAACATATGGATGGGTAGGTACTTACGGGCCACCCTGTAAATTAATAGCATCTAGTCACATACCCCTCTAGTAGCTTTTCGCGAAACTTCAATGAATAAAATAATTGGTTTGTTTCTTTATTTTGAATTTCGCACAAAGCTCCACGATGGCTATCTGCGCTAGCCGTCCCTAATTTTGCAGTGTAAGACTAGAGGAAAGACAGCTAGTCATCACCACCCATTGTCAACTTTTAAGCTACTCTTTTACCAACGAATAGTGGGAGTGACCGTCATAATATAAAGCCCCCACGGCTGAGAGGGCGAGCATGTTTGGTGCAACGGGGATTCGAACCCACGAATCTCCGATTACGAGTCGAGTGTCTCAACCACCTGCCCATACCGGGCTCGAAAAAATAATAAGTTTGTTGTGGTAATTTTTATTTATCAAGATATTCTTGCTGTGTTAAAAACGTTTTATACGTTTGCAGCGACGACCTACGGTATAAAAGAAGAAAGTTCCGGTTTAGACGTTACTGTACAGCCACAATCACCCTTGTTTGTTTGTTTTTGAATTAAGCACAAAGCTACACAATGGGCTATCTGTGCTCTGTCCACCACGGGTATCGAAACCCGGATTTTAGTATATAAGTCCGCAGACATACCGCTGAGCCACTGGGGGGGCATCACCATTCTAGCTTAAACATTTATGCAGGTAAAACGTTTACTGACTTTATTGTTAGTTGAAAAGCTAGAGTTTGGAAGGTCCGTTCCATGTTTTAGCGTAGCTTCTTGCTGCGTGTTTATTCCAAGGGATCGAACGCAGAATTGTAGCGCTATAAGTCCGTATACCACTGAATTACCGGAAGATATATTTAATATCAATTTATTATCTATAAATATGCCTGTAGGAATTTGTTACAGTTTTAAAACAATATTTAATGGAATATAAGCTGAAGAAACATGAATAAAAGTGTCTATAAGTTTTATTATAATTTGAAAGCTATTTCTTCGATACCGGTCTTTATGTTCTCTGTGGTGTTTAATTGCTTGCCTGGATCTTTTAGATTATTCGATAAAAACAATACAATCTTCAGGCAACCTAGAGAATACTAACATATATTTCTTCAACCTTTTCTCAAAGGACTCAGCAGATAGCCCGATGTGGCTTTGCTGTAAAAAAACACATTTCTTTAACCTGCTCTTCACAGGCTACGTTCACTTACTATTTCTCACAAACATTAATTAATTGTTCATATTTAGGTCTTTCATAAGGTGGTATATAACTGCTGTTAATAATAATAATAAAAAAACCATTGAGTATTTGTTCATATTTAAGTCTTACCATATTTTCACTTATATTTTTATTTTAGTCTAGGAGCCTTTACTGGCCCCAAATGTTTTCAATCTAGCAGAGTTAGAAATTTCACATAAGTGAACTTCATTCCACTTACTTCCAACACTAACTTACTGTTGGTGAGGAAGTCACAGTGGTTTGTCTTCCTTTATTGTATTTCATTTTTTAATTTTTTGTAAAAATTTAAAATTGACATAACACTTGGGTTGGTGTTTAAACATGTATTGGGTTTAGTGCAATTTGTGTAGTTTGACTTTAATTTGTTAATTAACACTTAACTAATATAATGTCTGTATCTGACCACTTGTTCTGTCTGGTGCTTTGATGTATTGTGGTATTGTATAATTAGTGTATTGTTCTATTAACTGTTGTATTGTATAATTAGTGTATTGTTCTATTAATTGTTGTATTGTATAATTAGTGTATTCTGTTAACTGTGGCATTGACGTTTTGTAATTAATGTATTGTTCTATTAACTGCGGTATTGTATAGGTAGTATATTGTTGTGTTGACTGTGGTATTGTATAGGTAGTATATTGTTGTGTTGACTGTGGTATTGTATAATTAATGCATCGTCCTGTTAAGTGTCAGAGTCCCATTAAATATGTATTTGTACAAAGCCTTGATTTGTATCTTTCTTTTCTATCCATCCAATTCAACTCGAAGAGAAATAAATCTCAAAGATCGATAATATATCATTGTTTGTGGTTCTAACTTCATACTGCTTTACTTTGTGATATTTAATTTATTTTAGACTGAATAACTGTTATGAAAATAACTTTACCTGCAGGACACTTCATGCTTTTGCTTCCAAAGATTACCTTCAATGTATTCATGTCAAACGTGTAAAAGTATGTCTGTTTTCAGGTGATCGATATTTAACAAAAAGAATAATCACAATCAGTTCCCAATAGTCGCTAAAACTACTCAATTATTTATTCAACTCAAGTTTACAGCTAAACATGACTTTCCCAGATATAAGTTACTATATGTCTCTACTTTAATGACTCCATATTTCCATATCGAACAACATTGGTCTTTTATTAGCCCACCCTCATAGAATGGAAGGGGGTAATAAACGAAATCACATGATTCACGACACCTCATAAAAATGGCTGTACATACATGTAAAGTAAAAAAATGGTAAACAAGGGTATTTATCTGAAACAGGTTCACAGAAAATTATTGGTAAAATATAACATTAATACAAAACACAATGAGCTATAACAAATGACAGAAGAAACCCGTGAGTATTTAACCTGAAAACCAAACAAAAACTTATATTCCAAACCCCAACATAGTACACAACCCTGTCGACCCTCACTTAACAAATACCTAAAGTCGTGATAAATAGGTACTCTAGGAGTCTGATAGTTTTTTCGTGACCGAAATCGCTAAAATAGAAATAAATTTTTGCTTTAAGCTGAGCTTTTAAAATATTTATAAAATGAACACAAACTCTACGCGATAGATCCTTATTACGGGCAGAATAAATACAAATGTTACAACCTTAGTTGATGAGAACTTGGTTGAGGTAAAAATCCAACCAAAGCTCCCTGTCCTTTGGCAAAAAACTGTCTTTAATAAACTTAAAAACTAAATTTCACGTGTCCTGCACTATGGAACATTGTAAAAATAAGTGAAATGTACTTTATATAGCAACACAACAGAAGAAACATAAGTCAATCGGATGATGAAACACATGAACCAACTTTGTACTTGTAGTCACTGCATGATGCCAAATAAGATAATATAAATTACAATATCGATAACCAAGAAACGTATCAAAACAACTTATTCTAATAATAGCAGGTGCGACACGTATCCAAAACTGACGCAGGACATGGTGGTGAACATTAACCTACAAAACAATAAATATCCGTTTGTTTTGAATTTCGTGCAAATCTATACGAGGGCTATTTACGCTCAATAATTGTCTTTTGCAAGGTTTAGTTTGAATCTCGCACAAAGCTATAAGGGGATATCTACATTAGCCGTCCCTACTTTATAAATGTAAGACAACTACGAACTCTTGGGCTACTCTTTTACCAACAAATAGTGGGATTGACCATCACATGATAACGCCCCCACGGCTGAAAGGGCGAGCATGTTTGGTATGACGGGGATTCGGACCTGCGACCCTCGGGTTACGAGTCGTGTGCCTTAACCACCTGATCATGTCGGGTTTCTTTTGCAAGGAAATACCCTGTAATATAAACTAAAATCCAAACCATTATTACTTGAAAATGCAAAGATCGTGTGGGAGAGCATCCGTCCAAGGGGTGATCTAGAAGTAAGTTGAGATAATCAGTCTTGGGGTAGAGCAGAATAAAATAGGCTGAAACGTTTACTGACAAATTTGTTAATGAGTTTTCTGTTACTAGATAAAACCAACTCGGTAATCGTCGATTCTTGTAAAAAAAAACAAGAGATAACCTAACAGTGTAAATAACGTAGTCGAGCGATGCTTGCAGCAACAAATTCAGGGAAATAAAATGTTCGTCTACGGTTTACACGAGATTAGGGTTAAGAAGCAAAGGTTGCTAGAAAACTCCCATAACATCGTTAGTTATTCGGCGAGTAAAACCACCTGAACAAATTATTCATCCTCTAAAAATGTCAGCAATCTATGGAGGTGAAAGACATTTAGCACCGAGCTATAAATCACCAGAAAGGCCAAAATAAAAATCTAATAACGAACTTGAACTTCATGATACCTGTCTCAATAACCAACTCTGTGCATGCCTCCATCCCATGGAACGGTGAAACATCCCTACGTAATAAAACAAAAGTAGAAGAGTATATCACAGAAATGAGGAAACTAAACCACCAATGATCGACAATCGACCCTTCAAAGATATATCTCTATGTCACCATGATGTTAAACTAACTACGAGTGACTCGTCGATGGATATCGTAACAGTTCGTATGATACGTCTCAATTCTATTAGGATTAAACTGTATACCCAGAATCGTTAAAATTTGTGGAGAGACAGTAAACCCTTTAAATATCTCTACTCTTAGAGAAATCAACTTCCTAGCCACAGACCACTGTTTTTATTCCAGTTAACCAGACTAAAGTTGACAAATTCTTGTAACAGGAGCTATAGAAGAGACATCACGAAGTGTTAAAGTAGAATTATTAACATATTGAACCATAAGACTTGGTCGAGAAAGTAATGTGGAAAATATAATAACACTATGTCAAACAATCATGTTTTGTAGAGTTTTTGCACGAAGAATGTATAATATTGGCGATAGAGGACACCTCTAGCGTAGTCCTCGAGTAACATTGATAGTGTCGGTAAAATAACCATTACATTTAATTATACTAGAAATATCAAAATAATAAAGTTTGATATACCAAAGAAAATTAGCACAAAACGCCAATGTAAATGAAGAAACAATCATATTAAACATGATCAAAATACTTCATTTGATCGAACTTAATCAAAGATCCACCTGCAAGTTGTCCATTAAGATCTTCAAACTTGCATTACACATAATATAAAATACATTATAAATTGTGAATAACCTTTGAACTCGTCAAACTACGTCACAACACTAAATTCTTAAATCTTTTATTTCACATTCTAATTGCTGTTTAAAAGGTTAATACGTAACATACTCATTATGATAATGACAAACATCTTTAGTAGATGGCGCTTCTTCTGTTTTGCAACTATAAAAATGAAATTTAATAATTCTTTAATCCGATGATGATACTGAATTTTTTTCTTAAAAATAAAACTATCAACTATAAAAAAATAAGAGTAAATTATAGGTACAACAGATGAACCATATTGTTACAAAATCGCGATACGTCCAAAAATATCTGTTATTTTAGTTTTACAGCGAATCATAACATCAGGTAAGATTTCTATTCCTCCCGTTGAATCATGAAATGTTATTTTGGTTTTTAAGCTATTTAATACCAGCTATTGTTTATTGGACATATTTCTAAATGTATAAATCCTAACTTCGAAAATTAAACGATATATTTAGAACAAAGTCTAGATTTTCGTCTTAGTCTGAACCAGTTCTAATGAAATAATGCCGAAAAGAGCAAATAAAAAAATCTTATAGAAATATCTACTTGTTGCGACAACAATACTCAATTATAAATACAAATATTACAACAAATCAAGGTTCTCGAAAGTTTAGATAGTGTTATAAAAATTAAATTAAGCTGTTAAATAAAAACTTGATCAGTTTATAAATTCAGCAGATTTTGTAAGTCATCCTGTTCATCTTCCGTTGTAAATTAAACCTTTATAATACTTTTTGCAATCATCGGTCTTACCTGAGAATACCACACTCTTATAAGACAAAAATATCTTAACTGAATACGTTCCTGAAAATAACAAACACGTGAGGTAAACTTTTAGGTTAAGTACTTGCTGAATTCTGATAATTTTTGGAACATTTCTTCACATTTGGATTACTTTTACCTTATAAAATCAATTAATGCCAATTTAACGCAAGAGCTACTGGTGCTGTAGGCCTAAAGTCCTAAGGTTTTGAGGACCACAACTGCCTTGAAGAGTTTTTTAAGTACCTACATCGTTATAAATGGGCTCTTAATGTGATTAATTTTTATAAATGGAATTCAAATATTCAGGAACTTTTGTAAATTAGCTCATTTAAATTGCATGTTCACAACTGAATTGTATTCAAACAGAAACTTTAATGATTACACAAAATCTTAAATCCGAAAACGAAGGTTTCTAAGATTTAATATTTCAAGCGTTATGACGTTAGCCCCCTAGTAGCACAGCGGCATATCTGTGGACTCACACCACTAGAAACCGGTTTTCAATACCCGTGGTGGGCAGAGCACAGATAGCCCATTGTGTAGCTTTGGCTTAATTTCAGACAAGCTATAAGTTTAATAACATTTTTAAAATATGAAACACTTTTTGTTTTACTTTTTGAGAAAAATGACAAAATAAAAAGACGATACATGTTATTCTTCGCTCGCATACATTTTTTTATAAATTAAAATATATATGAAAATCCACTGAAGCCACCGAAAATTTATACACGATCGAGCAATGCGAAAAATTACATATATGTATGTACAGTACTATGCAAAATTATTAGGACAAAGTCAAAAATTAGATTTCAGGCTACTTTAAAGAACAGTGGAAGGTAAATTACAGGTTTGTTTTTTGTTTGTTTGTTTTTTGGAATTTCGCACAAAGCTACTCGAGGGCTATCTGTGCTAGCCGTCCCTAATTTTGCAGTGTAAGACTAGAGGGAAGGCAGCTAGTCATCACCACCCACCGCCAACTCTTGGGCTACTCTTTTACCAACGAAAAGTGGGATTGACCGTCACATTATACACCCCCACGGCTGGGAGGGCGAGCATGTTTTAGCGCGACGCGGGCGCGAACCCGCGACCTTCGGATTACGAGTGCACGCCTTAACGCGCTCGGCCATGCCAGGCCTCCAAATTACAGGTACAACATCAATATTTTATTAATATTCATATTTATTTAGTACAACAGAAACTCACTGGAAGTGTTTGAGTTGAGCAAACAGTTAATGTTTTGTGTGTCCCTTTTCTTCTTTAATTTGGCCTGGCATGGCCGAGCACATTAAGGCATGCGTTCGTAATTCGCGGGTTCGCGCCCCCATCGCGCCAAACATGCTCACCCTTTCAGCCGTGAGGGTGTTATAATGTTACGGTCAATTGCACTATTTGTTGGTAAAAGAGTAGCCCAAGAATTGGCGGTGAGTGGTGATGATTAGCTGTCTTACCTTTAGTCTTACACTGCTAAATTAGGGATAGCTAACGCAGGTGGTCCTCGTGTAGCTTTGCGCGAAATTCAAAACAAACCAACTCTTAATTTTTAGATTATGAGTTTATGAATTAGGCCTATAGATAACGCGATGATACGTATATACTAAACCTACATGACGAGCAATTTGATTTAAGATATTATACATTACACTTGATGGGAAGTATGTGAAAGAAAATGACAGGAATTCGTAAAATCAAAGCAATCAAAAATTGTCACTGACGTCAACAAATCTATTTAAAAATAAATAATAATAAAAATAAAGTTTATTATAAATTTGGGCCTTTTATTTCTTTGTATTCAGTACTTCGTTCGTGTGCCTTGGAAAATTTGACTATCTTTCGTATCTACCTGACTATAATTTTGATACTAACCAAAAGCATTAAATATAATAAACTGTGTCAATTGAAAATGAATAAAAATTCAAATTATGCCATTGGAAACAAATTCGAAGTTTCCATATCAGACTAAATGTTTTATGTGTGTGTTTAAGTAAAGTTTCAATATATTTAAATTAGTGTGTTTATTATATTTTGTTCTTCTATAAGTTTGTTTACTAAATGCAGTTATCACTTTTAGATTACCATTAATGTATTTTAATGATCGATGTGTACAAGCTATAAGTCAACAAGCAGGTAAGAGAGAAGATATTATAATGCATATGCGAAACAGAAATAGGCCCACGATCAATTACGAGAGAAAAAGAAAAACGATACAATATAAATATAGACCTAGCAGCAGGTGGGAAAAAGAAACTGTAAGAAGCAGAGGCAGATCTACAAGTAGAGGTAAAAGAAATATAACTAAACCTAGAATTATAAGCAGGAAAGAAAAAAATGTTGAGAAACCTAGTAGAATAATTTAAAAGAATATGGTCAGAAGTAGGAACAGTACAAATAGGCCTAGCAATAGAAGCGGTAGTTGAAGTACAGAATAGACTAGTAACAATTGAGAAAAAAGTTAAATGTTGGTCTTGCGAGTCACAAAATATTTGATAACTAAATACTCTGTTTAAAGTTTTCCAACCAACTTGATTATTTTACAAGAAAGCTTTGATACCTTAAATATTCAGATATTGTTTAACAAACGTTCTATCTTTATTGTTAATCAAACTTAAGCCTGATAACCTAGCACAAACGGGAGAATCTTTGATGTATTACATATCACTTTCGTAGTTTATGTTGGATCACGTGACAACACCTACCACCACGAGAACGCAAAGACTCGTGCTTTTTCAGTTTGGTTATATACAGGGTAAACTGTATATCGATTTCTCTTATAGGGTTTCTTTTTTTAGGGAGTACAAGCCATAACCCTAACGCCAGGATACCACAGCTCACGCAAAAAACAAAAAGAAGAAGAAATTAACACCAGTTTATTTCAAAGGATGAAGTAACAGAGTATTCGCGCCATACGATTTGTGTTATATCTGGGGAAGAGAGCACTGAAAAGGCCTCGTCGGAACATACTCGTAATTCCTTACTGTTGAGGGTTGTTAGCCAGCTAAAATGTTTCTTTGTTATTAAAGAAGTCCAAGTTGATGGCCAGGCAAGTACCTTTATAATCTATCTATCGAATATTATACAATTCTGATTGAAACATTTTCGAATAGTTTTATAACAATGTCAATGAACTTGTATACAGTTTTATTTATTTCTTTATGTGTAAGTGGGTGTACCTATATAAAAAAAATATAGTACTCTCGATAAAAGTTATTGTTGTCCCCCGCTAGAACAGCGGTATGTCTCCGAACTTACAACGCTAATATCAGGGGTTCGATTCCCCTTGGGTGGCTGATCAGATAGCCCTTTGTGGCTTTGCTATACGGAAAAAAACACACAAAAGTTGTTGTTTGGTTCAGGCACAAAAAATAACATCGATAAAAATAATTACTTAACTTAACAAAAACAGGTAACTCGAATCAAAATGAACAAAGAAAATTTTTACAATAAACAAACTTAACCCAACAAAAGCAAATAACATTACTTAATAAGCTCAGTAACAACAAATAAAATTACCCAACGTGATCAGGGAACCTAAATAGAAAGAAACAACCTTGCTGAGTGGAAAGACATAATCTGGTTCATTGTAAATAATTTGTTTTAGTATACAAACTAATATGGTATGTTGGTAAATAAAAACAACAATTTGTTAAATGTTATCGTTTAGTCTGGTATGGCTAAAAAACAAATAAATAGTTAACTGAAACAACCGAAATCAATAAACGTATTTAACCAGGCCCAGTGAAATAGCCTGTGTAATAAAAAGAAAAACAAACCTGATTCAATGAAAATAGTCCTTCTCTGGAAAACCGGTAAGTATAGGGATTTATAACGTTAAAATAAAGAGTTCGATTTCCCTTGGTAGACACAATAGTTAGTTTGATGTGGCTTTGATATAATAATAAAAAAGCACATACACACACCGAATGAAAATAACATTTTGAATAAAAGTAACCCATTATAAAACAAATGTCCAAACTTAATTAAAACACTCTTTCATAAATAAATAATTGGCCCGATAAAAAGAGAGATTTTGTTCAACAGAATCAAATATAGTAAAAATACAATTATTAATTCCTCATCCCAACATACCCATGTCAGTTTTCATCAGTCATAATGAAAGAACCAAATTACTTTCAAAATAATCGACAGGGAGTTTCTCCTAATGAATCAACCTAAATGTCATTAGTTAAGCTGTTCTGCTGTTCAAGTATTTTGAAATCAGTTCAGTTTTCTATAGTTTATATAGCCACTGTATCTTTACATTAAGAAGCTAACAACAGTTAAACTAGTAAAAATTAAAAACTGCAGGCCTCTGATTCGCAGTATTTTATCTTTCTTTTATAATTAATTTTGTATTTGCGCAGAATGAATCAGAATTTACTCATCGATTAAAACATTTTAAGTTATATTTGAGTATACAGTCATGTGAAAAAGTTAGGACACCCTGTGAAAGCCTGTGTATTTTTGTAACATTTTTGGATATATGGATATTTAATCTCAATTTAAAAAAACTGAGAGATTATAGGAATACAACTTAACAACTAAACCTGAAAAAAAGACTTAAGATTTTCTGTGAATGTAATTCTACAAAAATGCATATTCTAACAAAGGAAAAAGTTAGGACACCCTACCCCCTAATAGCTAGTGTTAACCCCTTTGGCTGAAATAACTCCAGTGAGACGCTTCTTGTCGCCATCTGCCAGTCTCTGACATCGGTCTGAAGAAAGTTTGCCCCACTTCTCAATGCAGAATTCTTTCAGCTATGAGATGATTGAGGGGTTTCTTGCATGTACAACCCGTTTCAAGTCACCCCACAGCATTTCAATGGGATTAAGATCAGGGTTTTGACTCGGCCATTCCAGGATTCTCCATTTCTTAGCTTTCAATTAGTCTTTGGTAAATTTACTGGTATGTTTTGGGTCATTGTCGTGTTGCAGGGTCCAGTTCCGCTTCAATTTTATCACAGATGGACTCACATGTTCCTCAAGCACCCTCTGATTCACAGTAGAATGCATGGTGGATTCTATGACTCTGAGCTGTCCAGGTCCTGCTGCAGCAAAGCAGCCCCAAACCATGACACTTCCACCTCCATGCTTCACAGTTGGTATGAGGTTCTTTTCCTGGAATGCTGTATTTGGTTTACACCAAACATGTCATCTGTTCTGGTGTCCAAATAATTCAAATTTGGACTTATCTGTCCAGAGAACATTATTCCATATGTTTTGGTCTTTGTCTACATTTTCTCTGGCCTTGATGTTTTTCTTAGAGAGCAAAGGTTTCCTCCTTGCACACCTCCCGTGGAAGTTAAACTTGTACCGTCTCTTTCTGATTGTAGAGGCATTCACTTTCACATCAACAGAAGCCAGAGCCTGCTGTAGGTCCCGTGCTGACATGTTAGGGTGTTTGGAGACCTCTTTTAGCATCTTGCGGTCTGCTCTCGGGGTGAACTTGCTTGGACGTCCAAGCCTGGGCATGTTGGCAATTGGTTTGAAAGCCCTTCACTTGTTGACTATTTTCCGGACAGTGGAATGGCTGATTTCAAAGTCGTTTGGGATCTTTTTAAATCCCTTGCCAGACTCATAAGCTGCTACAATTTTATTTCTGAAGGTCTCAGACAGCTCTTTTGCTCTCACCATGGTGCTCACTGTCACTTCAACAGTTAGGAGCACATCAAACTAAATGTCTGAGGTTTAAATAGGGCAAGCCTCATTCAAAATGCTTAGTAACGATCTTCTAATCATGTGCACCTGGTATGATTCAGCTGTGTGTGAGTTGAGCCATTTTAAGTGGGAGTAAATGTGGGAGTGTCCTAACTTTTTCTTCAGTTAGAATATGCATTTTTGTAGAATTACATTTACAGAAGATCTTGAAAAGTCTTTTCTTCAGTTTTAATTGTTTAGTTATATTTCTATAATCTCTCAGTATTGTTGAAATTGAGATTAAATATATAATCCAAAAATGTTACAAAAATACACAGACTTTGGCAGGGTGCCCCTACTTTTTCATATGACTGTATGATATATTGTAAGTGTTAATATCATTATCAGAATTTTGAAATATATTATTTATATATTTATGAACCTACGATTACACTGGTTACAGAATCTTTGATCACAAATGAGACATACACAAAAGTGAAAAAAAAAACCTACTGATAATTCAGTTAACCCTATTTACTACTGGAGATACCCTCTACGTATTTTAAACAGAAACCGAGAAAATATTGATAACTTCTGATCAGAGGAATCTATGTGCTGAGAACGAAAATAAAAATCAAGTTCTGAGTGTTTTGTTGAATTCAACCAATCAAACATTAGTGTATCCTGTATGTTTAATTTTTTTCAATTTATTATCACTTAACTTTATTCCATTTTTTATATGCACTGTATTTACTCTTGACCTACGATATTTTAGTCCAGTAACAAGAAAGAAGAAAGGTTTTATTATGTATAGCTTATTAGTTACTCATTGGCTTATGGTGGTTAGCACCAATCCTGCGGGTGTTATCTCTGGTAAATGCGCGAATCTTCTTGAATTTATTTAACAGGTTCAGGTTTTCTGACAAATTTTATAATCTGCAGATCTCTCCGTTTTGTTTATGTTAGGAACGAAGACCAGTTCCCTCATTTTTTATCTTAAAGAATGATGATTTGAATAAAAACGAAACATAATGAGTACCCTTCATAAAATGTTTGAGAAATGGACTTCTTGTGAACATGGACATTCTTTTATTGACGTGGTATCTCCAGTTCATTTCTGTACGTGTCAGAATAATCGACGTGTGTCTCGTCTGTAGGTGTGTCAGTCGTCAAAGATGGGTAGCTTTTATTCGAAATGTTAAGATATTGAATTAACATCTCGATAAGGAATGTTACTAATATTTTCCAAATCACCGGTTAGTTTGTTTTTTGTTATTTTTATTCTTCCATTCAGAGCTATGTCTACACAACTATTGTTCGCGGTTCTTCTTTCATCAACATTTGTTTTAATATTGTTATTGTTTCAACGCAAAGCTACACAATGGACTATATGTGCTTCGCTCACTGCATGGAATTGAACCACGGATTTTCGTATTGTAAGTCAGTAACATTACTGATGACGCATAATGGCTCGTGGAACGGCTGACTTTTTGTTTTTTCAAGTACAAACTTTTATCTCGTAGCTCTGTCATCTCTTGACTGATTTGAGATCTAATTGTAGTTTTGGACTCACTGGGTAAAACCATTTCAACTGATGCACTTGACCTCAAAAGTCTCGTACCTAAATTTACTCTAATCTTGCCTAAAAGAATTTCAAGTGCTGCAGCTGTTGTGGATTCTCTCTTGTTTTCTCAAAATATCTGCGAACGACCATGGCGACAAAGATGCAAAGCAAAAACGTTTATAATTTGAAATTTGGTTTTGGAACATAAAACTTTAGTGTATAAGGTAATTTATAAACGTATAGGTTGCTGTTTTGAATACAAATTTGATACCATTTTTTTCGAAATGACGTTGTTGTTTTCATTGTGACTCAGAGCCCAAAGCTTTATTATAAGTCAGAAACTTTGGGTATGTCTTAATTTTAAAGGCCATGCTAACTGTCTGCAAGCGTTGTTTTTATATTTGTTTTGTTACAAAAGTGTTTATTTATAAGACAAATACAAATGATTTCCTTAAACAAGCTTGTTTTTGAATTTCGCACAAAGCTACACGAGGGCTGTCTGCCCAAGCCGTCCTTAATTTAGCAGTGTAAGACTAGAGGGAAGACAGTTAGTCATCACCACCCACTGCCAACTCTTGGGCTACTCTTTCGTCAATGAATAGTGGGATTGACTGTTACATTATAACGCCCCACGGCTGAAAGAGCGAGCATGTTTAGTATGACAGCGATTCTAACCCACGACCCTCACATTAATAGTCGAGCTACCTAAAAACCTTGCCATGCCGGTGTCTTCCTAAACAAGCGATAGTGATGTACTGCTAGATTTTATAATACCAGAGACCTGTCAGGATGTAGTACATGTGTGATGTCACTATCAGAATAAATATTTCATACTCAAAATCTGAGCTTCGTTCTTGTGGGTTTGTTTTAAGTGAAGAAAACATACGCAGCACTAATTATAATTATTTGTGGCTACTTATGTTAATGCCAAATTAAATACTCGTATATTATTGAGAGTAAACACGCAATTTAAAATACATAAGGAGTTCTAAACAACTATGTATCGTGTAAAAATATCCAACATTAAAACAAGTTTGGAAATCCCATATGTTATTAACTACAACTATGCACAACAACATTCAAAATTGATCACAACAATATTTTAGTCACCTGATGTCCTGCCAACAGGAATATGTAAAACAAGCGATTTTCGTTGTATATTAAACGAATAATAAGCCTTTTAAAGTTTGAACACATAGTTTTATTATAAAATGTATTTTATCGTTTTAATACTACAGTAGTCTGTCTTAAAAGCTGCATAACGCATGACAAAACACATTTTAGCACTCTGAAACTTTCTCTCATGTTGGAGTAATCACACAATGCCTGACGCCGGTTCCTGAGGGACAGAAACAGTGTTTCCTGGGCGATCAGAGAGAGTTCTTCCAGTAGACACGGGTAATTAGATTACAAATATTTGGAATATTTGCTAACGCTTTGAGAGTTTAGTTATGAAAGATAATTAGTTTCAGTTTTAAACTGAATAACTTATTTGACATATTTTTAGTTTTTGAAGTGTTGTGGTCCAGACTCAGTGTAAGGTGTCGGGCCGGCTGTTTGATGCGCATCAGAAACAGAATATGTGAAAAATTTAAGCTTATGCGTTAGAAGTACCAGAATTCAAAATAACTGCCATTGGAAAGTCCCACTACAATGGGGCATATAAGTCACAAGTTGCTGTTTTATAATGGTTTTCAATCTAGTCTTGCATAGAAACAAGATTAGACCTCGGTAATACATGGAGTCTTCTAGTCACTGAATTTATCTAAGAAGTGTTTTCAAAAACATTTAATCTCATTCGTCAAAGCAATATAGTTACGGGTTTGTGCAAACTTTTCCAAAGACCAACAGAAAAAGATAACATGAAAAGATAACATGAAAAAGAATAAACCGAGCCTTTTCTTAAACGGAAAGATAATGCTTATAATACCCAGGAAAACGGGATATCCTTATCTTAACAGCACTCGTCCCTAAAAAAATCGATTTATAGTTTACCAAAAGCGCTTTGTCAAATATATTCTCAGTTTCTTTGAAAAAGGAGCAGAAATAAAAGCTCAGTCGCATCCTTCTCATATATGTTGTGTGTTTGAATATCGCTGAGCAGTGGTCTTACCTTCAATATAAGCACTCTGTACAATTCTTTAAGATATCAATTAACGTAATATAACTACTGGGAAATGATAAAACAATAACATAGTTTAATAATGACGAAACAAGAAGTTTTAAAACTTTGTGCGCTTAAGTCAAGTGTAGGCCTAGCACACGAACACTGCGTTTACTGTTTAAATTTACCTTATCTTCTAAAACTCGTTTAACAAATTTGGTAGTAAATTCGTTCTCCTCCAATATCTCAACACTAATTGTACTGGTCCTTCATCTTATTTGTTTATTTGTCTTGAATTTCGCGCAAAGCAACACAAGAGCTATCTACACAGGTCGTCACTAACTTAGCAATGAAAGACTAGAGGGAAGGCAGCTAATCATCACCATCCACTACCAACTCTTGGGCTACTCTTTTACCAGTGAATTGTGGAATTGACCGTGGCATGATAATGTCTTCACGGCTGAAAGAGCGGAGATGTTTAATGGTATGGGGTTTCGAATCCACGACCCAGAGTTTGAGATTCGATTGCTCTAACTACCTAAAGTTATCAAGTGTCCTTGGTCTTGGTTCAGGTCCTTTTTCTTAACACTAATAGTTCTGATCCTTGGTCTTAACACTAATGATTTAGACCCTTTGTCTTAACAATAATAATTTTATTCCTTGGTCTTAAAACTAATGGTTCAGGTCCTTTTTCTTAATACTAATAGTTCTGATCCTTGGTCTTAACACTAATGATTTAGACCCTTTGTCTTAACAATAATAATTTTATTCCTTGGTCTTAAAACTAATGTTTCAGGTCCTTTGTCTTAACACTAATAGTTCTGGTCCTTGGTCTTAAACCTAATAGTTTAGGTCCTATTTCTTAACACTGATAGTTCTGGTTCTTGGTCTTAAATTTAATGGTTTAAGTTCTTTGTCTTAACACTAACAGTTCTGGTCCTTGGTTTTAACACTAATGGTTCAGGTTATTTGTATTAACACTAATAGTTCTGATCAGTTATCAGTGTTAAGCAAAAGGACTTGAACTTTTAGTTTTAAGACAAAGATCAGAAGTATTAGTGTTAATACAAAGAATATGAACCATCATTGTGAAGACCAAGGACCAGAACTTTTAGTGTTAAGACAAAAGACCTGAATCATTAGTTTTGAGATCAAACTAGAAGTATTAGTGTTAATTCATAGGCTCTGATCCATTAGTGTTAAGACCGAGGATCAGGTCCATTGGTGTTAATATAACGGATCAGAAACGTCAGTGCTGAGATCAAGGACCAGATTCACTTGTGCGACGACCAAGAACAAGAACCATTACTGCTAAGATAAAGGACGAGAGTCATGGATGTTAATACCAAGGATCAGAACTATTAACGTTAAGACCAAGGTCAAGAACCATTAGTGCTAAAATCTAGATAGATGTATAATAATGACGTAACAACATACATATTTCATTAAATGACTTATGACAACAGTGGCAAGAACAGAATACTGTAAATGAAAAGTTGTCATTGTATTAACATTCACACTAAATATTCAAGTTATTTGTATTAACACTGATAGTTCTGATTTTGGTCTTAAAACTAATATTTCAGGTTCTTTGTATTAACAATAATAGTTCTAGTCCTAGGTCTTAACATTAATGGTTCAGGTCCTTTGTATTAGCACTAATAGTTTTGATCCTTGGTCCTTAAACTAATGGTTCAGGTCCTTTGTATTAACTCTAATAGTTCTGATTTTGATATTAAAAGTAATAGTTCAGGTCCTTTGTATTAAGATTAATAGTTCTGCTCTTTGGTCTTAAAACTAATGGTTCAGGGCCTATGTATTAACACTAATACTTCTGGTTTTTGTCTCAAAACTAATGATTCAGGTCATTTGTCTTAACACTAATGGTTCTGGTCCTTGATATTATCACTAATTATTTTGGTCTTTGGTCATAGCATTAATATTTCTAGTCATTGATCTTAGCACTAATTTTTGTAGTTCTTGGTCTTAGCAATAGTGGTTCTTGCCCTTAGTCTTAACGCTAATGGTTCAGATCCTTGGTCTTAACATCCTCGACTTTCGTTCTTTGTCTTAGTAGTAATGGTTCTAGCTCTTGGTCTTTGCACTATTGACTCTGATCCTTGATCTTAACACTAATGGTTCTGATCCCTGGTCTTAACACTAATGGCTTTGGCCCAGGTCTTTTTAGTAATATTTCTGATCCTTGATCTTAACACTAATGCTTTAATTCCTTGGTCTTAATACTAATGCTTTAATTCCTCGGTCTTAACAATAATGTTTTTGGTCCTTGGTTATAGCAGTAATGATTTTGGTCTTTGGTCTTAACACCAAATATTTTGATCCTTGATATTAACACTATTGTTTCTGATGCTTGGTGTAAATACTAATATTTATTATCCTTTATATTAACACTAATGGTACTGGTCCTTGTTCTTAACACTAATATTTTGGTCCTTGATCACAACACTAATGGTTGTGGTCTTTGGCCATTGCTCTTATGGTTCTGGTCTTTAATATCAATACTAATAATTCTGAACCTTGATCTTAACAATAATGGTTCTGGTCTTTCATATTAACAATATTGATTTTGGTCCTTGGTCTTAGCACTAATAGTTCAGGTCCTTGATCTCGGCACTAATGTTTTTAATTCTTGGTATAATACTAATGGTTCTGGTCCTTGGTCATTGCAGTTCATGGTCTTAACACTAATGGTTCTGGTCCTTGGTCATTGCAGTTCTTGGTCTTAACACTAATGGTTCTGGTCTTTGATCATTGCAGTAATGGTTTTGGTCCTTGATATTAACACCAATAATTCTGGTTCTTGGTCTTAGCAGCATTGGCTCTGGCTTTTGGTCTCAGCACTAATGGCTCTTGTCTTTGACTCAAACATTAATGGTTTTACTCCTTAATATTACAATTGACAGTCTATTATTCCCTTTATATTGTTAAGTAATACGTTATGTACCAAATCAGTCACGTACAGAATGTGGTGACATACTGTCCGACAGATGGTGCTTTATACTGATATATTTGATTCATGTTTGTTCAACTACAGGTTATAGGACGAGAAATAGCAGTCAGTAATTTTAAAATCGAGTGATGACGTATCTCAGAATTTTAACTTTATGAAGTTAAAAGGTAAATGAATAGATCCAAGAGAGTACCGATGAATGATGGAATGATCTACAGAAATTTCTGGATTCACAGCTTGTATGAGACCCCGTAATCCACGATTACGACCCATCATCGACGGTGCTACCTAGATTAAAAAAGAAAAACTATTCTAGATTGCGTCAGTTAGTCATTCTTACTTATCTTTTGCGTTATAATTATATAATTTTAATTTAATTTATTTTGGTACTTTAGTATTTCAGTACGACAGGCACGATACTTTTTTGTGAATTATGTATAAAATATTAGCTACACTACAGCTACTTGTACAATAAATAAAACTATATGACTATATGCCATGTAATTCATTGTATTTATACTAATCTAGACTTTATATAAACATTTCTCCCTACCTGTTGAACGCTGTTCCAATCCAATCAATTCGTGGTAAAGAAACTGTTGATGATATTGAAGATATCTTCTCCCTTCGTGATTGTCAGTAGATCTTCGCATAGTAGGAACTCTTCTCTGGTGGACGTAACGAACGAACCCAAGGAGAACAGCACAACTGGCTACGTCACACGATTCATCAAATTGCAAGGAAAATTTGCTATATGAGCTTTCCTTGATCTTTGTTGTAACTTGGTACATAATATCTGATGCCATGTCATCGACTCGTCGGCGGATTGGGTCGTTTGATAGAGATATGACACTCAGTTTCTTCGCTTGATCCTCCCCACATACCTTGCTTACCATCTCGTATGTACAAGGCATAATCAGATTCTCTGCAATGGTGTGGCATTTTTGTTGTTCGGCAACTTTATATGCAACAAAGTAAGATGCTTCGATTGCAGCTTGAAGCTTTTGGGCTTAAATTCCAGATGAACCGAACTGGATATTTTTCAGTGCTACACCCTGGCGCTGAAAATAAGCCTGATCCTCATTTTGAAGATTTGGATGGGACTTCTGGAGGTGAGCTGAGAGTTTTGATGGCTTGAGGCTTTCATTGTCAACACTTTGTGACATACTACACATTGTGGCCGATCCTCTCCACCAGAAGGTAAATTCACAAAGCCTTAGCGAAGAAAGGCGTCAGAGTAGGTGCGCTTTTTGGACATTTTATTGTTTAATCTGCAGAAAAACAAAAAGAAAAACTGCATAAAAAAGTGTGAACAATGTGAACTTATTATTTTTTCATGGCATTCTATATAGCATTAAAAGAGCTTATTCAGCATAGGAATGATGTAATAGTAGGTAAATACTAACTATACTGCACAGGGCAGTACACATACATTCCAGGTTTTGTCTACCTCGGCTGATGCTCACATAGAAACTGACAGTGAGAAATAGAGGCAACCTCAGGCAGTGAGTGACGCGTACTGGACACGTCGATGAGTCATCAGGGTTACTGAGTGACTTGTGTTCTGAAGCATACTTGTCAAAATACTTTTAGGTTACCACACACTTAGATACATATTTTTTCTACTACTGTATATTAGTTTTTGATGTTTATTGTTATTCGGTTTAACTTTATTACATACTTAAAATAGGTTTAATTTACAACTTTACATATTAAGACTAAGTTAACATTAATCCTAATACCAGTTACCTCAATGTTTTCTGGATTTTCAGAAGTTTAACTTTTTTCTGTCACCCCTCCATTACCCCGATAAATTGTTAAATTACCCCCAGTTTGGAACCACTGCCTTATATTGTAAGTAGCTCCTCAACATTTGTCTTTCTCCACACGTGATTAGGGACCTCTTGTGGAACTTTCTAAGTGTTGTTGTTCTCTTCGGGTTTTATTTGTATCGTCACTTTTGTCAGACATGACCCCTTCCTCGCCTTCATGACGGCTGACGCTTTTGGTCACAGGCATTCTGCTGTCATCACCTGCTGGACTACTGACATTCCGAGTCAACTTGGAAATTAACGCTTCCGATATTTGTTCGGAGATCGGAACGACTTGTATACGACTGGTGTGTTTTCAGTGAAGTCGCTGTAGAACAACTGATGGGCATAAATAATCTGCAAGAAAAAATCCCTATTAACTATACACAAATCATCGTATCTTATTGATTAGTTCTCTCTTTCAGAATGTTTCTACATCGTTCAATTTGTTGTAGAATGTGTGTGAAAATAATAGTACTACCTGTTGTATGTAGATAGACTTTCACCATTATTTGTTTGGAGGTTTTTTGATGACGAGAAGCTGTTGTTTTTGTTGTTTAGAATTAAGCACAAAGCTGCACAATGGGCTATCTGTGCTCTGCCCACCACGGGTATCGAAACCCGGATTTTAGCGTGTAAGTCCGCAGACATACTGCTGAGCCACTGGGAGGCAAAAAAGGTTTAAGTTCCATGCCGGTAATGAACCGGGGTTTCCTGCGTGTTAGCCAGATCTACTAGCCAACTAGGCTACACGGAACATGACGAGAAACCCACTCGAAATAAAATTGTATCTCAGAACGGCTGGTATGGGTATTAACACTTTTACTGATCAGAAGAGCACAGTGTTTCGACCTTAGGTCATCTTCGGGTTAAGAGATACGTTTGGAGGTTTGTTGGGTCCGTTTTTACATTTTCTGTTTTTCAGTGTTTATAGGCGCTTTTGCACTATTTACAATTACATAGAGGGAAGCAACTTTTCGCGTCCTAAGATAACCTTTCATTAATCATGAATGTATATAATTTTTGGAAATAGTACTCCAGCTGGTAACAAAATAAGCTAAAATGTCACAAGTTTGCAGGAAACACAATAAATTTCTTTATGTAACTAACTGGCTAAAAGTAGCTTGGCAAACGCCCTCTGATAAATGAGAATTAATTTACAGAAAAATGTAACTAAATACATAGAAATGTTGACATTTGAAGTTTTGTCCTGGTCAATATGTTTTCTAATAATACACTTTGAACAAACTATAAAAACGACAGTTGTGTACCAGAAGTTCGTATGTCTGCGAATTGTATGTAAAATATGTATTGTTCTATGAAACCACGTGACGACATGTTGGAAATACAGGTGCAGCGAAACACATGTGGATGTCTTGGATATATATATGTGCATGTAAGATGACAGACACGAAGGTCATGTGTAATCTCATATCTCTCCCAAACAAAGTAACCTTGATGTCGGTTGGTACTGTAATAAATGCTAATCTCGAACCAACAACAAACTTCTGTTGCAACATTTGTCAAAAATGACCAGGAATTGTCATAGGTGCTGTTTTTTAGTTTTTTTTCTGAATGACTTCTTTTATGTTCATTTGAAGTTACTCAGACGCGAAATTATAAAACTTGTAGTTTTAAAGGTTACTGGTGATCATTTGAGTCTAATTATTAATTAGTAACAAGCTTCTGTTTTCTGGTTAGTGGTGATCATCTGAGTCTAATTATTAATTAGTAACTAGCTTCTGTTTACTGGTTAGTGGTGATCATCTGAGTCTAATTATTAATTAGTAACTAGCTTCTGTTTACTGGTTAGTGGCGATCATCTAAGTCTAATTATTAATTAGTAACTAGCCTCTGTTTACTGGTTAGTGGCGATCATCTGGGTCTAATTATTAATTAATAACTAAATTCTGTTTTGTCATAATAATGTTTATTTCCACGAAAGGAAGGGGAAAAACTGTCTGGAACTTTCACCTTTTTTAACCACTCGCACCAATGTACAGCAGTGTATTGTCTCTCTGCTTTTTTGTTTTTGAATTTTGCTGAAAGCTACACTAGGGCTATCTGAGCTAGTCGTCCTAATTTAGCAGTGTAAGACTAGAGGGAGGACAACTAGTTGTCACCACCCACCACCAACTCTTGTACCGACGAATTGTAATATTGATCGTCACATTATACGCCCTCACGGCTAAAAAAGTGAGTACATTTGATGTGACGGAAATTCAAACCCACGTCCCTCGGATTACGAATCGGGCGCCTTAATCACCTGACTGTGCCGGGCTGTTTTGTATGTTCAGTCACTCTGTAGAAATTTAAATTACGTTACAATAGAGACACTTAACGTTTAAGTTTTGTATTGTCGTAGCCAGAGAAAATGTGCACATGCTGTAGACCATCAGAAGTATTGTGAATTATTTCGGCTCCAACACAGTATAACATGAATTTCAAAAGCAAGGAAAAACTATTTGTTACTTTTAATTTTGGTTTATGTGTTTTAGAAACAGTACACTTTCGTAGACCCTGGAAAGTACATCTAATTTTGTTTTGTTTATTTTGTTCGTAAATAAAAGAAGTTGTAAATGGTTGAACAGGCCTGATTTGAGTTAGTTAAAATGTTTATATATTTAATTGTATTTTTTGTAAGGTAAAGTCTTTTGCTAGGACAGCGGTAAGTTTTCGGATTTACAACGCTAAAATCAGCAGTTCGATTTCTCTCGGTGGACACAACAGGTAGCCCAACGTGGCTTTGCTACACAGCAGATAGCCCGACGTGGCTTTGTTATAAGAAAAACACAAACACGCACACAATAAACGCCGGTCATGGTAACAGTTGATATCACCTAGAGATGTATGCTAACTCTGATTGCATGTTTCAACCAGTCAATTGGTAATATTCTGTTTTTGTGCGTTTTTTATGGAAGTGTTACGAATTAGGACTGTAGTGGATTATATTGTTTGAGTCATTTAATGAAAGATCAACTACTGTCGGCTTATGAGTCGTAATATTGAAATACTGACATAGAACGAAACGTCTAGAAAACTACTGAATAATGGCAATGAACGAAACGGCTAGAAGGTAATACTGACTGATGTGATAGAAAAAAAATGTAGAGAAAACAGTATTCGCTGGTGACATGGAACGAAACGTTTGGAAAACAGTACTCACTGATGACATAGTACGAAACGTCTGTAAAATGTACTTAGCGACGACATAAAACGAAGCGTGTAGGAAAAAGTACTGACTTATGGCATGGAATGAAACGTTTAGAAAATACTGATTGATTACATAGACCGAACCCTTTAGAAAAACAGTGCTGACTAGTGATATGTTACAAAAGGTCTAGTAAATAGATATCACGAAACTTCTAGAAAGTTTTAGTGTATAATTGTGATAAATGGGCGTTTACAAAACCTTAATGCTCAGTCCATTGGTATGAAACGTTTAGCAAATTCTGTGCTTTGTAATAACATATAAAAAAACATCTATGTAAGTGTACTACTGTTTGCCTTACTTGAAACCGCTGTACGACCATGTACTGTACGAAGTTGGTGTTATAGTTACCACCTGTCCCTCCAGCTGTCACTTTTTTTTGTTCTTGAATACATATTGATATGCATGTATACGTGTATTATACATAATTACATTTTTAGCGTAAATTGGACATTAATTACGAAAAAATCGTCATTTCTCTTCTATAGGATAACTTTTGAGTTTAAATTTAATGCGAAAAACTCACTTTTTAGAAAATAAACTGTAGAGACGGTTCGAAGATGACACAAACTTTATTACAAACTATCTGGATTATCCCTCTCTGGGCGGAAGTTGTACAAATATATGATTAATTAAAGGTTATCTTAAGACATGAAAGACGTGAATCTTAGGACTTATGATTTGCGTTACAATGGTGTGAAATCTCTCTCCACAGTTTATAGCCTTGGGTGCATTATGAGAGTGACGATCAAATGAGATTATTAGATTAGAGTAGTCCAAACGTTAAAGGTGCGTACTGTTGACTAGCTGGCTTCGTCTTTAATTTCTCACTTTGAAATTTGGAATGGCTTGCGCGAAAATCCAAAACAAGCAAACATTTTATTAATGATATCATTAATTAGTATTATAATATTAATAATAATTACTACTATCTTTAGAACTAAATTAATTAGTAAATATGTAATTTTGAAAATCATCACAGTAATTTAATAATAAAGAAAAACGTGAACGTAATTATGTGAAGTATTTTTAAACGTCTTGTAATCTGAAAATTCCATCATTGGTTACGTAGAGACACAAAACAAACACAGTTGTAAAAACAACAGAAATATAATTTGTAATACTTACTAGGTAAACGATTTGAATATAAAATGAACAGAACAAGATAAAACGAGAAATATATAACAGAAATGAAATAGTTAAATATTTTAAAATAACATTTACCAAATGCTTCACGTAATTACTATCGTGTTTTGATTCATTGCTAAATTAAGTTTTCGGTAAAATGAATCGATTACTCAACAATATATCTTGGCCGCCATTATCAAAAATGACGGATCTGTATAATGCGGATACGAGCGAAGCATTCAAAGTTTAATGCGCAACGCAAGATGGTGCTCAGTCTTGCCAAAGTAAATTTTGTTTCGTTATTTTCCTCACTAATTAAGATGTAGTAACATTTGGGTCACCGTTTTCGTTGCTTTATACGGCTCGCGACAACAAAGTAAAATAGTACGTTCTACGAAAACGAATCTTTCATAATGAAAGTTGGTTTGTAAATTACTCTACATGTATATATATATATATATATATATTATTTTTAGAACTTAACCGATTTCACAGAGAAATCACCGAAAATCAGTTTTGTATATAACCAGAAACGTTAGGAATATATTTTCCTAGGTTACTTGTGAGTGAGTTCGAGATAGTAATTCTAATATTTATTATATATCATCGGTTACGTAATGTATAACTAGTTTAATGTTTTGATGAAGTTTACGGTTTTTCGTAATAAGAACATTTTGTGTTCTATGAAGGTTCGCCCTTTTGTCTTTAACTTATTTCTACTTTTTAACCGTGTAATAATACCATACAAAACTGCGTAATATGAACTAAAGCATTTGAAACCAACCTTCTGATGTAGCCAGTCTGCTGACCCACGCCAGATGATTTGCAGTTACCACCCTTGTGCTAAAAGAATAAAAGTCTAGTGCAGCTGGAATTTCTCTCCATGTCTAGCCTGAGTCTTTTTCGTTGTTGGAATCTTAATCAGGGAATGTTTGTAATTACAAAGTTCCTATCAAACCGTTGGAGAGCATTTGTAATTTATCAGAGAGGTTCGTACATGTACGAACTTATAATGATGATATAAGAGTATTTAGTGAAATAATACCACACTTTATTCTAACCACAGATGTCGCTCAACTTTGTTATTTTTTTAGATTTATTCTTTCTTTGAAATGTGATATAGAAAGTTTACACGCTTCTGATACACAAGCATAATTAACCCATGTTCTTTTTCAAACCCATCACAATTTTTGGAATAATAAAAGATTTGTTTTTAATATTGTTTATTTATCACAATTAATGGTAGTTATAAAAACATTAGTTCATACCGCCAGTGTATTTTCTCAGCGTCTTTATAAGTGTATACAAATAAAGTGAATTTCAGTTCAATTGTCTACCATAGAAACCGTTAAGCTAATTACCGAGACTAAGGGGGCATGGGATTTGGCAGTCATTAAATTCATAATAGCCATAAGTAGCACCAGTCGAGCGTTATATGTTTGTGGTATAGTCTGTTTCAGATATTCGTGTACTGACGCTTTATTTTTGATTGCTTCATCATTCAACTTTACATCTAAGGATGTAAAGTAAAGCCAGAAGTTTCAGGTTTAAAGTACGTTTTGAGAGAAAAACTTAAATTAATTTTGAGTTTAGAAGTCAACGCTCAATCCCACTGATTATGCTTTTGCTGTATTGTAGTAACCAGCTATACTTGCATTTAACAGACTATATTTGTGCACTGTTGGTGAGTCAGCATTAAGTTTCCGAAATTAAAACGCTAAGTTATTGGGTTCAATTCTCGCGGTGTACTCAGCAGATAACCAAATACGGCTTTCCTCTAAACAAGCTGACCATTTTACAGTGATATTTATTTCATTTTATATGTTCATCAGACAAAGAAAAAACGCACGTAGTGTAATAATGTTACACATGTTTGTTTCATAAAGAACCGCTTCTATCAATGTCTGTTCTAAATGTTCAGATACTTTTTCTGAGTGCACGTGAATGTATAAGCCCATATGCCTTCTCATGTTAGGCCCGGCATGGACAGGTGTTTAAGGCACTTGACTCGTAATCTGAGGGTCACAGGTTCGAATCCTCGTCACACCAAACATCCTTGCCCTTTCAGCCCTGGGGGCGTTGTAATAGAACGACCAATTCCACTATTCATCGGTAAAAGAGTAGCCCAAGAGTTGGCTCTGTATGGTGATAACTTGTTGCCTTCCCTCTAGTCTTACACTGCTAAATTAGGGACAGCTAGCGCAGATAGCCCTCGAGTAGCTATGCGCGAAATTCAAAACAAACCACACCAAACTTAACACGTTCTGTATCTTAATGATGGAAAAAACTGACAATTTAGACAGAGTTAATAACCAACATTGATAGTTAACAATCAATACTTATTTTCTATACAGATAATAAATTCCAAACAGAGCAAACTGTGTACTTACAGCAAGACCCAAAATCAGCCTTTCCATCAGTAAAGCGAAGAAAATATACGTCTTTTACGTTTCCATTAATAAATATTAGAATGCATTTTTTCAGTTGGATACTCTCATTATTAACGACATGTTTGGTCATAAACCCAGCAGTATCTCATGAAGTTCAGCCAACACATGTGAGTTAGGCTAGTCCTAAACACAAAATGTGAACTAAGAATACAGCTGAATATTTATATTAAAAGTATAACAATGAACGACAAAACAGAGAAGCATATGAAATGCAGCTAAGTGAAGGACCTTATCATTCGGATAATGGACTGGTGTTTGTGTTTAAACATAAAAACAAACGTGTTGTTCGAACCATGTTTGAGCCAAATGTATAGTAATTAACTCATTCACAAATCCAAAACTATGTAAAATACATAGGTTAAAAGACTGAACTTTTAGCTTATTTATTAAATAAGTAAATAGTTTTAGGACTGTGTCTTTGATATTTCTTAAGAGGAAATGTACTTCATCAGATCCTAATCAATAATGCTAAGAGGTCAAGGAAGTCTTTCGTGAGAAATATATTATGTTCACGTTGGGAACTAAAATAGCATTTTAAATTGCAGCAGAGAAAACGCACCATCATCTAACCACATACGCGAAAGACGCGCCAAAGGATGCGTTAATAGAAGTTCCGGGAACTTAAGATTACATCTGAATTAGTCTTAGCACAGCTAAGCGCTAACGCAAAAAATAAAACTCAGAGCACTCTAAAAGACATCTGGATGTGACACCCACCCACCCTCTAAGATAACAAACAGATTCATGATGTAGTCTCCATTAGGACTGAGCTAAATTATTATTTTTCCTTCCTAACACTAGTCTCGTTCAGTTTGTTATGTAACGTTCATTAATGGCGTGGTAACTTGGATCGAGGTGGCTTATCCAATAGATAATATAATTAGAAAAAACTTGAAATTCAGTAAGTAAGTGCGGAGATAAAAGTGTTTCTGAAGATGGGACACAAAAGTTAAATGTAAAATAAAATACATAATTCTTAATTTTCATATACGGTGGTGAATCGGAATAAGGAGCGGTGGAGGCCAAGTTACTGGTTGTATACTAACAAAGATGCGACTCTGCTATTTGATGGAGAAGGACCTTTATTTTGATTGGTGCCGAACTCCTTCTGATATGTAAATAATCAGTTCGTCAATTAGATAAAAACATACAATACATAGCGACAGAAACAATTAAGGAGAGAAATAAATTATTTGCTTTTTTTTAATTTCGCGCAACGCTGCACGAGGGCTATATGCACTAGCCGTCCCTAATTGAGTTGTGTAAGACTAGAGAGAAGGCAACTAGCCATCACCACCCACCGCCAACTCTTGGGCTAATGTTTTATCAACAAATAGTTGGATTGACCGTAACATTATAACGCCTCTACGAGGCTGAAAGGGCGATCATGTTTGTTGCGATGGGAATTCGAACTCGTGACCCTCAGATTACGAGTTGAACGCCTTAAGTCACCTGGCCATGCCGAACCAATGAGAAATAAGGCTCACCATAGCCAAGCGCGTTAAGGCGTGCGACTCGTAATCCGAGGGTCGCGGGTTAGCGCCCCCGTCGCGCCAAACATGCTCACCCTTTCAGCCGTGAGGGTGTTATAATGTGACGGTCAATCGCACTATTCGTTGGTAAAAGAGTAGCCCAAGAGTTTGGGGTGGGTGGTGATGACTAGCTGCCTTCACCCTCTAGTCTTACACTGCTAAATTAGGGACGGCTAGCACAGATAGCCCTCGAGTAGCTTTGTGCGAAATTCAAAAACAAACAAACAAACAATGAGAAATAAATGTCAGACAGTAAATATCTGTGTTAAAGTAAAAGAAGAATTAGCTGAAATTGCGCATAATGCAGTGACCACTCAAACCGCAGAGTAGCTGTCACTGAACGAACTCTAAGAACTGGGACTTTATTGGTCGTAAAGCAAGACGACATTCTGTTCTTTGATAGTTGCAACTGAGTACGTGTGCAGAATCGATTGGCAAATGTTTTAGTTCGTGGATTAGCCAACTACACCAAGTTAAAGTGACAGTTGTAATATCTCTTCAGCTACGTGTAACATTTTTATACGGAGTAAGATGGAGGTTGATTTGTTTGTTTGTTTGTTTTGGAATTTCGCACAAAGCTACTCGAGGGCTATCTGTGCTAGCCGTCCCTAATTTTGCAGTGTAAGACTAGAGGGAAGGCAGCTAGTCATCACCACCCACCGCCAACTCTTGGGCTACTCTTTCACCAACGAATAGTGGGATTGACCGTCACATTATACACCCCCACGGCTGGGAGGGCGAGCATGTTTAGCGCGACGCGGGCGCGAACCCGCGACCCTCGGATTACGAGTGCACGCCCTAACGCGCTCGGAGGTTGATAAATACAGACTTGTGTTAATGGCGGTGTCACAGATAACCGTAAAATTCCTATGAAAACGTTTCATTAAACTCATCTAATCTTCAAACACTGGTATAATTTTTTAATAATAGTAAGGTAGAATTAATACATGAAAACAGTTTACTCACCACCTCGTTTAAAATGAATAAAAACTAGTACACAATGTTCTTAATGTAACATCTAGACTCTTCTCTTTGGAGACGGGAAACATGTAGTCTTCTAAAACTTTAAAGCTCATACATTTGTCTTTCAAGAGTGTAAAATGTAGTGTCCACACAAAACGTTTTGACCACAATGCGTTGGATTTGAAGTCTACCCAAAACATTTCAGTCACCTGCTGATATATATATGATGTATGAAGACACTACATCACATCAAAGAGTGTATTTTAACGTGCATCATGATGCATATTACAAGATGTATACAGTGTTAGCGCATAGAATAGCGTGTTTAAATTACATTCACTCTTCTAACTGTCCTTGTGTCATAGAACTGTAGAACTCTGATTTATCAAGGAAAAGTAGAACTTAAGCGAGCGGATAAAAAAAAGTAGAGGACCTATGTATTTTTTACAAAATACATCTTCTCCGGTAGTACGTATTACTCAAACATGCACCAGTTTAAACACGTGGAAGAACGTAGCAACGTTTGGACACGTGTTTTTTATTGTTTTTTTTTCATACGAGCATCTTTACGTGTGGCTGTTCATAAGATATTTATAGACACTAATAATAGTATTTGGACACTGAAATTTATTCCAAACATTTCACAAGTGTTTGTGGGTTCATCACCAGGGATGCTATCACAAAGTACATGATGAAAATGTGAACTTAATATTTTCAGCAGGTAATAACAAACTCCAACTTATCATTTTTATTTGATTATCTCTATTATATTTGTTTTTGTATTTCTTGTTAGTTGTCAAGTCACACGATTGGCTATTTTATTAACAAACCTTCAGATTTACTGCTGAACCACAGGCTGATTATAATATATTTTAATTAATTCAGAATGCTCATCAGAAGTAAATAATCAAAACCAGTCGTTTCAGTAGAATGTAACAGTGAAAATAAACCAATATTATTCCAGAACTGGATATTTAATTTGTATTATTAAAAGTAAATAACCAATGTTAACCCAACCAGTCGTCTAAGTGGAATATGACAGCTAAATAGGCCAGAATTAACTCAGCTAACAACCAAATGTTTCAGTCGGATATGACAATAAAAGAAACTAGCATTAACCTGCATCGATATTTCAGTAGAGTATAAAAGTTAAAGAAGTCAGATTTAGCCCACTGCCACTCTTTCAGTGAAATAAATCATGTCATATTAATACGAAATAGTTGTAAAGTTAACTTTGTGTCACCCTTTTTGATCACTACTTTCACATAGTAAGGAAGTAATATGTTATATATTGGCGACAAATCTATAAAGTAGGTCAGAACAAAAAATATTTTGTATCTCAACGTAATCACCAGCGTTAGAAATGATGCTATTGGAACATCCTGCATATTACTATTTGTCAGCCTGGGAGTAAAGAACGATAAATGAACTATTTCCTGAAGTTTCGAGATTCCATATGTATGTATAAATACACTTATATATTATTTTATATATCAGATAAAGATTCCTCTTGTTTTATTTGAAGACGAACTCCAGCGTTTTGCTCTAACGCATTCTAGTCACTAGATATACAGATATATAGATATATACTAGATATACAGTTGTTATTATTGCTGGTGTGAGAGTTTCACTTCTTCATCCTCTTAGGAAGTTAAAACTCTGAGATGTAAAGTTCTTCTTAGTTCTAGAGCGAGTGTTTTACTTCTTGGTCTTATTTGGGAGTTCGAACTCCTAAATGCAAAATTTCCTAGTCGTTGAGTGAATGTTTCACTTCTTGGTCCTCTTCGGAAGTTCTGATTCTAAGAAGTAAAGTTTTTCTAGTTTTGGAGTGAATGTTTTACTTCTTGGTTCTCTTTGGAAGTTTGTCCTTTTGGACGTAAAGTTGCTCCTAGTTTTAAAGATAGTGTTTCACTTCTTGTTTCTCTTCGGAAGTTCGAACTCTGAGACGTAAAGTTGTTTCTAATCCTGAAGTGAGTGTTTCACTTTTTGGTCTTCTTTGCAAGTTCCAACTTTGAGATGTTAAATTGTTCTTAGTCCTAAAGTGAGTGTTTCACTTCTTGGTATTCTTTGGAAGTTCGAACTCTGAGATTAAAGTTGTTGCTATTCCCAGAGTGAGTGTTTCGCTTTTTGGTCTTTTTTGGAAGCTTGTACTCTTGGATGCAAAATTGTTACAGGTCGTAGAGTGAGTGCCCCCCCCCGTTAGTACAGCGATATGTCTCCGGAATTACAACGGTAAAATCAGGGATTCGATTCCTCTCTGTGGGTTCAGCAGATAGCCCGATATGGCTTTGCTATGAGAAAACCCCACCTCTACTTCTTGGTCCTCTTTAGACTTTCTAACTCTGAGATGTAAAGTTGTTCCTAGTCCTAGAGTGAGTGTTGTACTTTTAGGACTTCTTTAGAAACTCGAACTCTTGAATGCAAAATTATTCCTAATCGTAGAGTGAGTATTTCACTTCTTGGTCTTCCTTGGAAGTTCAAACTCTGAGATTAAACTTGTTTCTAGTTCTAAAGTGAGTGTTTTACTTCTTGGACTTCTTTGGAGTGTCGAATTCTGAGATGTAGAGTTATTCCTTGTCATAGAGTGAGTGTTTCACTTTTTGGTCTTCTTTGGAAGTTCTAACTCTGAAATGTAAAGTTTTCCTAATCCTAGAGTGAATGTTTTACTTCTTGGTTCTCTTTGGATGTTCGTCCTTTTGGATGTAGAGTTGCTCCTAGTTTTAGAGTGAGTGTTTCACTTCTTGTTCCTCTTTAGAATGTCGAATTCTGAGTTGTAGAGTTATTCCTAGTCGTAGAGTGAGTGTTGCACTTCTTGGTCTTCTTTGGAAGTTCGAACTCGTGTATGAAAAAGTGTTCCTAGTCGTTGAGTGAGTGTTTCACTTCTTGGTCTTCTTTGCAAGTTCGAACTCTGAGATTAAAATTGTTTTTAGTCCTAGAGCGGGTGTTTTACCTCTTGATCTTCTTTGGAAGCTCGAACTCTTGGATGCAAAGTTGTTACAAGTCGTAGAGTGAGTGTTTTACTTCTTGGTCCTCTTTGGAAGTTCAAACTCTGAGATGTAAAGTTGTTCCTTGTCCTAAAATGAATGTTTTACTTCTTGGTTTTCTTTGGAAGTTCGACCTCTTAGATGTAAAGTTGTTCTTAGTCCTAGAGTGGGTGTTTCACTTCTTGGTCTTCTTTTGAAACTCAAAATCTTGGATGCAAAATTGTTCCTAGTCTTAGAGTAAATGTTTTACTTCTTGGTTCTCTTTGTAAGTTCGAAGTCTGTGATGTGATGTTGTTCCTTGTCCTAGAGTGAGTGTTTCATACCTTTGTGTTGCAGATGTTTTGTAGTATTTTGATTAGGAATTAAGAAGTATTTGAAGCTGGTCTGATCTCACACCCTTATTTCTACATGAAGTTTTTCCTTTTCTTACTCAATGTCCACCTATCATATTCCCACCAGAAAGTTTGATATTCCTATTAGAGTACATACTTAAATTTCAGTCAACAGCTATAATTTCTACTCATTGGAGCTACTCCAGATATTAATACTATAATGCTTTATTAAACGAGCTAGTTTCATTTTCCTGATTCTATCCTTCTCTCTACTGCTGTAACAGAATTGGCCTCAACGTCGTCCATCTGCTGTGTGTCCAAAAAGTCTGGAACTATATCCATATCAACGAAATATACAGAATGTTTTCCACGTGTAATTCAAAACAAGTTTGGATTAACAGCGGGGTTGACTCTTATCTGACAGCGACATAATCAGTCATGTATCTGAAATAAAGAAAAGCTTCAAATCACCTACGGTTCCTGAATTTGAATCAACAAGTGATTTGATGTTTGAGCTGTTTCTATGAGCTGGTATTTCTCTGCCTGCTATCGGTAACGCAAGCTAATATTAGCATCTCAAGCTTGCAGGCATTCTAAGCCATTAAGGGTTGTTAAATAGTTATTATGTTCGTAAATCAAGCTCCGGAGTTTTCTCCGAGATAGCCTACAAAATAATGAAAATTTGGATTCATTAAGTCGATAATGTTTAGGCCTAACTTTATAATTAACTGGAGAATGTTTAGGCCTCATTGTTTAAATAACTCGAGAATATTTAGGTCTAATTTCATAAAATATTATGTATATGCGAAATAACTACATTAGACTAATTGTCTAAAATGCTCTGTTGTCAAGAGAGTCATTTGTCGTAGTCGCCATACACGACTGTAATAAGCGTTATGGGTTAATACTTCGAGTTGAGATCGTGAAGTGTAATGAGTATTGTGCTAATGAAGTTTGGCCCAATAAAACTAATGGAGAAGTGTAAAATCTACATCAGAAGTCGTCACGCTTTGTGTTGGTAAATGTTCTTTTTGACACATTGATAAAGATATGTTTTTAATGAGAGATGTTTATAGAATTTGTTTGTTTTTTTTAATTTAGTGCCAAGCTACACGAGAGTTATCTGCGCTAGCCGTCCCAAATTTAACAGTGTAAGACCAGGGGGAGGGCAGCTAGTCATCACCACCCACCGCCAACTCTTAGGCTACTCTTTTACCAACGAATAGTGGATTTGACCGTCACATTATAACTCGAACCCGCGACCCTCGGACTACGAGTCGAGTGCTAACCACCTGGCCATGCCGGGCCCTATAGAGTTTGAACGTGTATATTGGAAGTTCTTATTAGGTGTGCGAACATAGGCTTGCAGTTAGACAAACGTGGTACTAACACCAAACGTTTAAACAAGATAGAACCAAAAGTAATCATATACTGAGTAATGTACTAATACTAGAGAAGATATTACGAAAATAATTTCTGTCAGTTTTAAACTAAAAGTTATATACTATAATCTGTGTTGTAAGTGAAACAAGTGTACAACCATCTTTCCCTTACCTTCTTTCTAAATAAAGTCTGCACGTAAATTAAATATACTTAAATATAAGAAAAATGGTTGACGTACTTGTGCAAGAAACAGTTTGTGTATACAGTTGTATAGGGTTTGTTTCTTTACACGTGTAGGTGAGATCTGGTAAGATGAACTGTCAGCACGCGCTGCTGTAACATTACCACTCGGTATGTCATAAAAATAAAGAAACAATGGTGACGTTAACCTTCTAATATTCTTTATCCTCTTAAAAGCTCGTGACTTTGATGTATCAAGCTGCCAGTAAATGATTGTATTTCCTTTTTGTATGGAAGGATTTAGTGTCGTTTTTTTTAAGTCATCGTATTTCCTCTGGACGTGTTGTTTATTGGAAGACGAATGTCAGAAACAGCAGGTAAACACTTCAACACTAATGTCAAATTCATTTGACTGTGATTAGAAGAAAGGGCGAAAAGCTACATTGCTTGAAAATGCTACGAAAACACTGTTAACTGCGCATGCGCAATTTTTACGAACAGAATCAAGATAAATTGCCACACAAAAGACAGTCATTCCACTAACTCGGTAAGGTTTGTTTGTTTGTTTTTGAATTTCGCACAATGCTACTCGAGGGCTATCTGTGCTAGCCGTCCCTAGTTTAGCAGTGTAAGACTCTTACCAACGAATAGTGGGATTGACCGTGACGTTATAACGCCGGGCCAAATCGGTGAGGAACGTATTGTTTCTGTAACTCGTATCAACAGGATCTGTATTGTGTTGATTTGTTTTTATCCTTTATTATTTTAACGCACAAATTTAGGGAATATATTTTTACTAATCACATAATTTACTTTACTGTTTAACAGAGCAGCTAGTCTGTCACGCTGTCAACAGAATATTTTTATAAGATGTCGAAATCAAGCCAGGAGGAGGATGGAGGTCGGATGAGGTCTCTGTCCGGCGGGACTTCAAAGGCGGTTGGCCACAGGATGTCGTCAGGTGATGATACCTTTTCTGAGGGGGGTCCTTCCAGGAGGTCGTATGTTTTCGAGGCCTTTCGGCCTCGTTCGAAATCCGACAGTAAGAGATACAGACCAACTTTTATTTCGACCCTGAGGGCCTCTGGTAGCAGTGGGAGAAACTCTCCAAAGTCGCTAGGCCACACCCTGCCTCCTGTTTACCGCACCCACAACATTATCAATCAAGCTGAGTCTTCAGATTACAAGCGCCCGAGAGCTGGATCTGAGGGTAAACATGGACCTGTATCTAAAATGATGGGGCTGATTCACAATAGATCCCATTCGGTGTCTGGTGATGCTGCAGCAAAAGTATGTTAATTTCAATCAAATAGTTTATTAAACAGATATGTTTTATAAAGGATCATTTGGAATCATTTAGTTATTAAAAGTTACTTTTAACAAAAAACTTAAGCTTATATGCATATGAATATACGTAACTCAGTCACTTTATTAAATGTGAACAACGATACTTAAGTATCTGATCAAGTACTTACTTGTTCATTTGTTTTTTCACCAAGAACACATGATGAATGTGGTATTTCATATTTCCAATAATGTTCCTTTCAATAATACTGACGTTCATTGAAATTGTTTAAATATATATATATAAACTGATCACATAGAGGTGAGTTTTGCTGATGCAAAGTTAAACATAACTTTCACCAGGTGGAATTATTTAATATTGGTATGAAACAAACTTACGATCCTTTCTAGAATTTGGCTAACATTTTTTTCTCGTGGAAAAAGTTAACAGAAATAAATTTGATTTTAAAAGTTATAATCGTAAAATAAAATTCCCTTCTTTGTGTTGTTGTTTTATTTGCTTTCGTCGTGATCTTTATAGAGAATTGGAGCGACATCTGGATTCCAGTCAACAGGTATGTTAAGCATTCGTTTTTACGCTCGCCAATAATGTTTTAAATAATAATTATTTTAGTACAAGTAAAAATCAGATAAATGTTAGATAACATAACATTTAAGAAAAAAAGTCACACAAACCTTATTTTTTGGTTATCTTGAAATATTTTTTTGTGATGAAATGTTCTTCAGCAAAGCCTTTATACCTTTATACCCATGTTTTTGTAACTTATTAACTTGCGCTAAGTGACCCATAGAAACACACACTTTACCAGCTACCAACGGATGTTAACAACTTCACCTTCATTCTTATGACTATTTATACAAATCTCAGCGATGGCCTGCAGAATCATTTTGAAAGTCGCGGGTTCGAATCCCCGTCGCACCAAACAAGCTCACCCTTTCAGCCGTGGGACGTTATAATGTGACATTCAATCTCACTATTCGTTGGTAAAAAAGTGACCCAAGAGTTGACGGTGGGTGGTGATGACTAGCTGCCTTCCCTCTAGTCTTACACTGCTAATTAGGGACGGCTAGCGCAGATAGCCCTCGTGTAGCTTTGCGCGAAATGCAAAACAAACCAAAATCAAACCATATCGAAAGCAGAACTGTTAAGGCTGCCATAATTTTGAAATACTGCAGAGCAGAGAGAGGACAGTTTACTGTCCACAGTTTACAGTGGAATATTTTGTGGTATCCAACTTGTCAATCCGCGCTCGATGATGGGAGGTTGTTTTTGTTTTTGTTTAAATTCCCGCAAAGTTACACAAGGAATATCTGCGTTTGTCGTCCCTAATTTAGTAATGAAAGAATAGAGGGAAGACTTTTGTTTGTTTGTTTGTTTTGGGAATTCGCACAAAGCTACTCGAGGGCTATCTGTGCTAGCCGTCCCTAATTTTGCAGTGTAAGACTAGAGGGAAGGCAGCTAGTCATCACCACCCACCGCCAACTCTTGGGCTACTCTTTTACCAACGAATAGTGGGATTGACCGTCACATTATACACCCCCACGGCTGGGAGGGCGAGCATGTTTAGCGCAACGCGGGCGCGAACCAGCGACCCTCGGATTACGAGTGCACGCCTTAACGCGCTCGGCCATGCCAGGCCGATAGAGGGAAGACAGCTAGTCAACACCATACAATACCAATGTATGGGATATTTTTACCAACGTATAGTAGGATTGACAGTAACATTATTACGTCCCCACAGCTGAAAGGACGAGCATGTTTAGTGAAACGTGCGTGATTTTGTTTATAAACCACTCACGAACATATATATGTTGCTGTTTTAAAAAGTATAACTTAATTGTTTTTTCTTTCTTTCTTGATTCATTGGGTTATAAAAAAGGTAGGATATTTTTTTAATAACCGTCAATTTAGGTTTGCTTGCTATTTAGATTATTTTATAGAATTTTGATTAGTTAAGCTTTGAAAATAATGTTAATTTTGATTGTTAGTAAATTATAACTTTAAAATTGTACAGTCGAATTAAATTTATACGAGACACTAAGATGCCTATTTATTTATTCATTTCTTATTTAACTACTAAAGACAAAAATATTTTCACCTGGTGAGTCTGGGGCTCGATTCACAGAGCGCGAATAATTTATTATGTAGCTTTGCAGAAAGAAAAGGACAAAGTTTTATTACAAAATTAAATCAGAACGAAATTAGTGAAAGAGTATTTACAGATTAAAATAGAACTTTAAAAAAATGATTTGAAACATTTGTAAGCAAAAACTGAACTCAAAATAAATGTTTTGTTTTATTAGCAGAGTGAAAGTAATTTCAGTGAAAGGTCACCTAGTGATAATAATTTGCAACTCGTTAGATAACATTGTAGACACGTGTTACCTAGGCGATTAGTAAATCACAGCGTGTCTAATTAGTCTGGTTTTAAAGGTTGTTTATAATATTTTGTACTTCCTTAGATCCCATTCTAGCGTACTGTTGGTTATACTACAGTTAATTTATTTTCGCAAGCTTTCTATCGTTAAATCACAATCAATTGTCATTTTTCGAATCGATCGTCACTTGAGAATAGAGATAAATACAGATAAATGAAATACTTTTTAAGTCTGAAATTAGATTTTCTTAGAAATAATAACTTGCTTTTTCGTTAAACTTATGTATTTGTCAAACCACCTAAGATATCTTCATCATCATCATTTGCCACTCGATTCCTTCAAAGAACAATCACTGCGGTTTCTGAAATAGGTTTTTAAGTTAGTTGTTAGCCCACTGCACCTAGCCGTCCCTAATTTAGTAGTGTAAGACTAGAGGGAAGGCAGCTAGTCATCACCACCCACCGCCAACTCTTGGGCTACTCTTTTAACAACGAATAGTGGGATTGACCGTCACATTATAACGCCTCCACGGCTGGAAGGGCGAGCATGTTTGGCGCGACCTTCAGATTACGAAGCGCACGCCTTAACGCGCTTGGCCATGCCAGGCCATCTACGACATCTTGCTGTACCCAAATTACCTTTAGTTATACAAATGTTTACAATGTCTTGGAAGACAGAGCACCATTACCACAAAAGAAGTGTAACTCTTACTATCTCTAAACTGGCCTAAATAAAAGAACTTCTAATTTCCAGAGAGGTTGCTAACGGAGTGCACATTTAAAAATTAACTTGCGGTTAGTCAATAGCGTCTAAAGACACGCTTACCTCGACCTCTAGGAACAGATCTCGAAGTCAAAATATATTCTCAAGACGGCTGGTATGGGTATTAAACTTTAATTGAAGTAAAGTAAAGACAACTCTCCTTATTAACCTGAAGATTACCTAAAAAGGTCAAAACGTTGTTCTGTACTTTATTTCAATTAAAGTTTTAATACCCATACCAGCCGTCTTGAGAATACGTTTTGACTTCAAGTGGGTTTCTCGTCATCACGGACATCTGAAAGTCATCTACGTTTATGTTTTTTTCAGCAGTTAGCTATATTATATTTATCATGACAACCAGAATATCTGGACCATTCACCTACGTGACAATGAAGGCCACGTGTATGTTTCAAATTTTTCGGGAAAGAGGTGTTTTTTACGGGTCAAACATGGGTGTAAAACACCATAGAAATAAGTAATTAAAAAGGGGGTAAGGATTGAAATATCATCTTTAATTGAAAAAGTTTTACCATTCCCAAACCCACGAGTAGCGCTAGACACATGTGACAAAAAAGAAATATTATTTAAGACAAAAATTTCGTCTTGAGACAACCTTTCTGAAGCTTCTGTGGTTTCGAAATTCACTTTTGTTCTTTGACTGGATGTTTTGTAAATAATAATTAGTATTAAATTAATTGCAGTGTTAGAAATACTGTTTATGAGTATCAATAAATAAAATATGTTTTAACCAATGTGATTTACCTTTAAGTAAATGTACTATTATCTGCAAAGGATACATGTATATTATGTTTTAACATACATCCCGAACTAGGGGTATATAACAAACTATACATATATATATTAGGTTTGAACATACATTCCTAACTAGGGATATATTGCAAAGGATACATAGGTATTCGGTTTTAACATACACCCCTAACTAGGGATATATAAAACGTGAGACAGAGGAGGGAACAGGAAATAAACGACTCCCAAAGTAGGGAATCATTTTTTTAAAATGTGGAACGAGCATATAAACCTTTTGATGTTATTACACTTGCCAAAATACTCCATTCTGTTCTGTTATTTTCTAGACTTTAGAATACAGCATGGTTACATGAGTTGTAAATAATTGTAAGAAGTAAAAATGGCTAAGAATGATAACTTAGGTTATTGTGTTTATTTTTCACAGTAGTATTCCTATGGTTAAATCTGCAGCGATATTAGGAAATTCGAGGTGCTTTAGACAACACATGATAAATATATCTTTGTATCCATCTGGAGACAGTGGTACTCTGTAAGCTAATAATTAATAATACTGAACATATTTCGTAGGAAATATTTGTTTTATTACATATATTACGACTGTTATCTGGGAAATTTTGTGTCTGCTTTCTTACTTCTATTTTGTTTGTATAGCCCACAGAAGATATACGTTCTACAATCAACTCTTCACACTCTTGAAAGTTAGGCCTAACCTTTTTTATCTTGTTTTTTATGATCCATTAATAATGTACGTTACACAGTCAACTTCTTAAATTTAAAAGTTAGGCCTGACCTTTATCTTGTTTTTATGATCAATTAATAATGTGCGGTACACAATCAACTTCTTAAATTTCAAAGTTAGACTTAACATTTAATTTTGTTTTTATGGCCGATTAATGATAAACGTTTCACAACATTTTCTCTTACCCTCGTCATGAGACATGCACGAATTTATATCGACAGGGAAAAGATCCTTTACTTTAACCATTTTGATTAAGTTCAAAATTAATCTAACTCTAATCACATCGGAGTCTGATTCATTATTTTGCCATTTTGTATCCAAATTCATATACCATATCACAAAGGTAACATTTGCCAAATGGTGCTACAGACTTACAACACTCGTACTGTGTGTCATTGTAAACTAGTTATATCGTATGTTATCAGACCTAACATACATAGGCCCTAGCATTAAGAACTAAACACTCTTAGAAAGTGGCACCGGATACCATTGCAAACGTAACACTATTTGCTAATCGTTATGTAAGCTAATATTTTTTAAGTTTCGTAATTTAGTTAGACAAGAATTACAAAATTCACTAAAGGTATCCGCGATCATCAGATGGCACTAGTGTACATTACGTTTTTCTGAACATTTTTTAATTCAAAAAAGCAATTATTTGATTGTTTATTTTTAAACGGGCGTCTTTATAATGGGTAATCTATGTTTTTCAGGGATCTAATAAAGCGCTCTTGTGTTAGCCATCAAACGTACTTCTAAGCTACCGGGACCTAACAGAGGTGATGTGTTAAAGTGGTGAATACTTATGTCATGTAAATCATTAGAGTATAATTAAGCAACAAATAGATCAATTTAAGAAGAATAGCCATTTTTATTATTCACTGGTCAACAGAGTTGAAATTAGAAATTTAAATCTAAATGGTACGTTAAGCGCAAGTGCACTAAACGGCCAAATTAGAGACTCCTCGGGTGTCATAATACACGTCCTTAATTTTGATCTACTGATTAAAGATGAAGTATCCAGTCATCAACATCGAATAACGAAACTGGTTATTACATTTATAACGCGCCCACAACTGAAAGCGCAGGGCATGTTCAGTTGCTTCATGTCTCGAACTCTGGATTAATTGGTGCCTCACACTCCACCAATGGTTGAGCGGCTAATGTGCGGGATTATAACGATAAATATTTAATTTCGTGTCGGTAATGGGCACAGCATCAAGAGCTCATTATGTAGCTTCGTTTTAACAAGAAACAAAGACTAAATAATAAACTACACTTTACTCACAAATATTCAGATATCATTAAAGATAACAAAGAATTATCTATAAACATGCACTAAGTACGACTTAAATAAACTTTAGTTTAAAGCATTTGGTTAAAAATATTTAAAATTTCGTCATAAAAATTAAAAGAGAACATATGATAAATAATTTACTCTTTTTTTTTCTGTTTGAATGCAGTTTAACATTTGTCCGATAGATGGTGCAAGCGGTAAACTTAAGTATGTTTTAAATTTAACTGTTTTTCAAGTTGAGCACAAAGCTACACAATGAGCTATTTGTGCTTTTCCCACCACAGGTATTGAAACCTAGTTTATAGCGTGTAAGTCCGTAGGCATACTGCTGTGCCGCTTGGAGCCAGGTTATGAGGTAATGTTTAAATTTAAAATCCAATAGATTCAAATGAGATAACGTTTACTTATACTGAAATTTCGCTTTATTTCACAGTAAAGCACGACTTCTCAAAGAAATAAAATATTTTTCACCTAAAATTGTTATTCAAATAACAATCATTGTTTGCAGATATAAGCTTAGCACGGTTTGTATGGTGACTCACACTATACAATCATATTTCTCGTTTCGGGGTTCGGCCAACTGAACATACTTTATCTGTTAAAATAGTCTCTTCATTTCATAATCTTTTATAGTTTTTCGCCTGACATGGCTAGATGGTTAGGGTGCTCAACTCGTAATCTGAATATCTCGGGTTCGAATCTCCGTCACACCAGACATGCTCATTCTTTTAGCCGTTGGGCATTACACCTCAACGGTCAATTTCATTACTTGTTGGTAAAAGAGTAGTTTAATAGTTGACGGTGAGTAGCGGTGACTAACTGCTTTTCTTCTAGCCTTACACTACTAAATTATAGATGGCTAATGCAGATAGCCCTTGTGTAGCTTTGTGCGAAATTAAAAAAAATACCAACAAAAGTTCGGAATTCTCAGAGGTTTGTGAGATAAGCGGTTAGATTTTACAATTTGAATAGGAGAACCAAAGAGCTGACCTTGCCCTAGACTGTAGCTTGAAGGTTAGGAATGATTAACTTAACTTGTTCCTGTGGATCATTCCGGTGAACACAGCACAACAAACAAACAAGCAACGCTATATCAACATAATACAGTTACTTCAAATATATATATATATATACACTTTATTACTATATTGTAATTTTGTTTTCCTTAAATTCACTGTTTTCTACAATTTATTAGGCTATAACGTTTGAAATATTTGTCCTGCTTTATATTATTTGGTCTCAAAAAAACTCAATATTGTCGCGTATTAATCTTTTTTTTTCTTGAGGTCAGTTAAGCTTCTGTGATGAAAGAAACTGAAAATAATATATTTATATATAGAACAGAGCTGACATATGGCAGTGGAATTTTGGTTTACAATAAAATTATTATATTTAAGAATAAAAAAGGCTTGATTCTCACACTTCACTTATTTTTAAACCGGTTTCTTCTGGTGGAATCCAAATATTCCATGAGTAAGTTTATATATTCGACTGTTATACACGTTCAGTGTCAAAAAAAATATTGAGTAACATATTTTATTCGCGAAGTAAAATACTTAGGAAATTAGTCAGATTATTTTTGTGGTACGTTTGTTTATACTGTTTTATCTGTCTCTAGTATTATTAAAGACCATGCAACCAAAAACCCAGGGACCATAAGCAGCTTGGAACACAAATATTTATATTTTGCATCTGATGGCACTTGAACTTGGTAATCATCTATATCTGTTGGTAATAATTTCCATCAGTTATGAAATATCTGATCTGCTATTGTTTTATAAGTTTATACGATAAGAATGTTTATATCTTAATGGCTTGTAAGCGTCTGTTTTACCCATGTTCTTCTTTCTTCAAGAAATGTCTTTTACAGTTATGCTTAACAGACTTGTAAGCAGTTTGTGTGCCTCTTATCGATGGCTTAGCGTAAGTCTGAGGACATTTCTGGCTAAAAATTAGGTTACGTTACTCGTGTTGGGCAGAGCAAGATAGGAACCAATGTTTACAGGCTACTCGTATGAGCGCATATATCAGAAAATATGCGCAAGTGCTATTTCTAGTGTTCTACTTATGTCACTTTTAACTGTTTATTTAGGTGCAATTATGAACATGTTGTAATGTGTTCTATAGGTGGGTGAATTCCAAGTATAGTTCACATAACGATAACGAATTAATTTATTTCTTTAGTAACGTTTCATAGAGGCCATGTTTATTCGCAAGTCTAAATTTGAAACAAACTTTTCATTAGAAACTCTACATTTTAGTTGTTGTTTGCATATCTGCTATGATAATGATTCAATACATCCTGTACTATACAGAAATAAGGGTAAAACAACTGGATTAATCGCTTCAGTGCCACTTAATGATAAAGTACTTCTGATGGATAATTTTAATGTACAAATAAAACTATACTAAACTGTCCAGCCACCTAAATGGTTTCCTTTTCCGAGTGTTATGATATACATACAGATGGAATTGCCTTTTATGTCTTTCTGTCACTTGGAGTTCTCCCTAGGTAAGTGGTCGAGCTAATTCACTGGTGTCTCGTTCTTTGGTACTCCTCTGGAAGAACTCCCAACAGGAGCCATATAAATTTCAACAGTTGGCTTTTCGTTTAAAAGATTATTCTATTATGTCACCCAGCCTCTCTTCCTCTCACCAAAGTACTCCTCAAAATTATCACCATGGATGACCTTTGGCTGGACCACGTCTCCTTCTGGATTATTTAAAGTTTTTAACTTTGGAGTCTATCCTCCTCTTGTAGCAAAGATAGTATAGATCGTAGATATCCAACACTATCATCCTAGTGACTTTCATTGCATCACTAGTTAGTTTAAGTCCTTCCTGGGGAAAGTGGTTTATGACACGAATCGTATTCCTTAGTTCCTTTAGTATTCCTTTTCTGTGTAATATTCTACTGAGTGGCTATCCTCCAGATGGTCACGTGGTACTTCAAGTTTCTCTTAAACGTTAATAATAGCGGTGTATTGTCTGTAGCTTCGTGTATTGCTGTTCGATAATTCATAGGTAGCAGTGGAAGATGCTGGCCCTGCGTTTCCTGACATCCGTCCACATAAACGGCTAACTGATTCAACAATGCGTGGTTGTATCTCTCATCATGCCCTTAAGACATAGATGAAAGGATATTGTCCTGGTCATTTTGGTTTCAAGGATATGATATATGTTTCGTCCCTGATGTGAGTGGAGTTCCATAATAACAAAAAATCTTGAAACAAATTCATTGACGACATTTCCCTGCTAGAGTTTCTACTTTCTGTTTAGAAACAGCATATTCTTCTGGCAGGTTGACAAATAATCATCATATCCATGATACATTCAGTCCAGTTGCTATTCTGGGGCAGAAGACTAATCACATCTACAGAGGTGTGTGTTCCTAAAGTGTAAGGTATGCATTGATTGCCTTTATCAAACTAAAAAATGAAATAATTAATATATGCCAGTATTTAGAAATATAAATACTAAAATACGTAAACAAACAAGGCTGGAACAAAATAAATGCCACATAATCATTTTTATTGTTCTTTAAGTGAACATTATTGCAGACAGTCACATGCTGTTTGTCATATACGATTGTTTCCATTAGGACATACAACTATGGTCATTATAATGGTTTCGGTGCTGAAAACTGTGTACATTTTGACAAAATAGGTTTCCCGGTTACTTTTTAAGCTTTTCCATATTTAGACTTTTTATACGTTAGATCAAAATGACGTAATAGTTTTCATACAGTTTTGAAATAATTCCTTTTTATAATAACACTTGTAGTCCAATAGTACAACTATAGTACAACTCCCCACCACTACCACCAGTGTAGTCCAATAGTACAACTATAGTACAACTCCCCACCACTACCACCGGTGTAGTCCAATAGTACAACTCCCCACCACTACCACCGGTGTAGTCCAATAGTACAACTCCCCACCACTACCACCGGTGTAGTCCAATAGTACAACTATAGTACAACTCCCCACCACTACCACCGGTGTAGTCCAATAGTACAACTATAGTACAACTCCCCACCACTACCACCGGTGTAGTCCAATAGTACAGCTCCCCACCACTACCACCGGTGTAGTCCAATAGTACAACTCCCCACCACTACCACCGGTGTAGTCCAATAGTACAACTCCCCACCACTACCACCGGTGTAGTCCAATAGTACAACTCCCCACCACTACCACCGGTGTAGTCCAATAGTACAACTATAGTACAACTCCCCACCACTACCACCGGTGTAGTCCAATAGTACAGCTCCCCACCACTACCACCGGTGTAGTCCAATAGTACAGCTCCCCACCACTACCACCGGTGTAGTCCAATAGTACAACTCCCCACCACTACCACCGGTGTAGTCCAATAGTACAACTCCCCACCACTACCACCGGTGTAGTCCAATAGTACAACTCCCCACCACTACCACCGGTGTAGTCCAATAGTACAGCTCCCCACCACTACCACCGGTGTAGTCCAATAGTACAACTCCGCACCACTACCACCGGTGTAGTCCAATAGTACAGCTCCCCACCACTACCACCGGTGTAGTCCAATAGTACAACTCCCCACCACTACCACCGGTGTAGTCCAATAGTACAGCTCCCCACCACTACCACCGGTGTAGTCCAATAGTACAGCTCCCCACCACTACCACCGGTGTAGTCCAATAGTACAGCTCCCCACCACTACCACCGGTGTAGTCCAATAGTACAACTCCCCACCACTACCACCGGTGTAGTCCAATAGTACAGCTCCCCACCACTACCACCGGTGTAGTCCAATAGTACAACTCCCCACCACTACCACCGGTGTAGTCCAATAGTACAACTCCCCACCACTACCACCGGTGTAGTCCAATAGTACAGCTCCCCACCACTACCACCGGTGTAGTCCAATAGTACAACTCCGCACCACTACCACCGGTGTAGTCCAATAGTACAGCTCCCCACCACTACCACCGGTGTAGTCCAATAGTACAACTCCCCACCACTACCACCGGTGTAGTCCAATAGTACAGCTCCCCACCACTACCACCGGTGTAGTCCAATAGTACAGCTCCCCACCACTACCACCGGTGTAGTCCAATAGTACAGCTCCCCACCACTACCACCGGTGTAGTCCAATAGTACAACTCCCCACCACTACCACCGGTGTAGTCCAATAGTACAACTCCCCACCACTACCACCGGTGTAGTCCAATAGTACAACTCCCCACCACTACCACCGGTGTAGTCCAATAGTACAGCTCCCCACCACTACCACCGGTGTAGTCCAATAGTACAACTCCGCACCACTACCACCGGTGTAGTCCAATAGTACAGCTCCCCACCACTACCACCGGTGTAGTCCAATAGTACAACTCCCCACCACTACCACCGGTGTAGTCCAATAGTACAGCTCCCCACCACTACCACCGGTGTAGTCCAATAGTACAGCTCCCCACCACTACCACCGGTGTAGTCCAATAGTACAGCTCCCCACCACTACCACCGGTGTAGTCCAATAGTACAGCTCCCCACCACTACCACCGGTGTAGTCCAATAGTACAACTATAGTACAACTCCCCACCACTACCACCGGTGTAGTCCAATAGTACAACTCCCCACCACTACCACCGGTGGATCACACCATTTCATAATAGTTGAACTTTAAAGTTTGAAGCACATTGAAAGGCAAGCAACTAACTGCACACGTTGCTAAATCCAAGCAGACATAGTGTGGGTCAGCTGCCCGAATATGACTGCGTTATAGGAAACATATTGAAACAATACAAAAGTGAACTATTATGTAAGCCATTTTAATACGTATTTGTTTGATAGCGATGAACGCCTAATTGGATGTTTTCAAAAATGATTTTCTTGTTGTTGTTTTTTCAAATAACAAGAATTCTTGACATAGTACAAGATACATCGATACGGATAACATTCATAATTCAATAGAACATTTCTATATCATCTTCGAGCAATAATTTCCGAGAAGACGTTTCATGAGACTAGTATTCATCACATGTTAGGTAGCCAAACAAAAACGTGATTCAAGGATCCATGAAAACGTAAAAAAAATACGAAAGTAGGGAAAGATTGATTAATATAGTTTGTTTTCAACCAGACAAGAGCTGTTCATTAGAGGATGTGACAAAACAACTGATTTAACAAACAAAGGAAATGACGTCAAACTTGTCATCTCTAATACGAAGAACTAAAACATTTATTTGTACTTATTAAGCTATCGACGTTAATTCAGAGTAATTTGGTTGTGTGTTTATTCAACGTATTGCTTGCTGAAATAAAAAAGTTATTCAAATTAATCTTATTTGCACAATACTAGATAATACAACTGATGTAATTTTTTCAAGTGATATATATGGACAAGCTTTGGGAAAAGATTTGGATTTCTCATATAGAACTGTACAATATCTGAAGATTTGATGTCTGAAACAATGAACAATATCTGAAGATCTAATTGCTGAATAACTGAACAATATCTGAATATCTAATGGCTGAAACAATGAACAACATCTGACGATCTAGTGGCTGAAGAAATGTACAATATCTGAAGATTTAATGGCTGAAACATTTAGCAACATCTGAGAAACCTAATGGATGAAAAACTGTACAGTATCTCAAGATCTAATGGCTGCAACGATGAACAATATCTGAAGTTGTAATGGCTTTAACAGTATACGATATCTAAAGATCTAATGGCTGAAACAATGAATAATATGTGAAGATCTAGTGGCTGACGAACTTTACAATATCCGAAGATCTAATGGTTGAGAGAATGAACTATATCTGAAGATCTAATGGTTGAAACACTATACAATATCTGAAAACCTAATGGCTGAAGAACTGTACAATATGGCTGAAACAATGAACAATATTTGAAAGTCTAATGGCCAAAACACTGAACAATATCTGAATATCTAATGGGTGAAATACTGTACAATGTTATCCTACTGTCATATCTTCAGTATGGCTGTGAACGTAAGCTTGTATGGTTGTCAAGACTTATGAATGCGATTCTTTTCACTGTTTTGCTTACTGTTTTCCTTGTGAAAAGGATAGTGTTGATTTACAAAAGGGGTTAGATCATTTATTGAGTTGGGCAAATAAATATCAGATGGGTTTTAATTATAATAAACACAAGGTAATATCATAAAGTGAATTCTAAGCATAATTTGTATGGTAGTAATCTTAAAAGTGTCATTAAAGAAAAATATCTTGCTGTAATAGTTAATCAAAGTCTAAAGCCATCCAACCAGTGTGCTGTTGTTAGTGGATAGGGAAAATAGGATTTTAGGTTGTATGTACGAGGAGCTATAATTTCATTGTGTAGGTGGGTCATTCATAAGGTCCATTTGGAGTATTGTGTTAATTTTTAGGTTCCTTACCTTATGAAATATATTGAATTGTTGGAAAGAGTTCAGGGGAGGGCTACAGAAAATATTATTATGTGAGAATAAGTTAAGATTTTTTCACATTTTTTCTCATGTAAAAAACAGCAACAAGGAGTGGATCTTGTTGAGGTGTTTAAGATTATTTAGAGAACTAATAGTGTTCATATTTAATGATGAGTCTCATAAAAGTTGGAAAATAAATATGCATTTTGGCAGAGAATAAGTTATCTTCAGAAAAAACAGCTTTATTTTTGTAACAGGGTGGTTTGTCTCTGGAACAGGTTGCCTTCGGACATGATGGATTCAGTTAATTTAAGAGAAACCTTGATAAATGTACTCATGATAAAGGCTGGCTTTGAGGTATTGTTATGTGTTTAGTTTAATTTAGTCGATATGAAAGCCTAGATGGACCAACAGATCTCTTGTTGTACTTCAAGCTATATTGTAAAGCGAGAGAAGTTAGTTATCTCGAGAAACTAAAACAATACTGTAAGAAGATTCCAATTAAATGCTATAAACTACACGTGTCAGTCACGTGGCTTTTCTATAGTCATTGGTAATATGAAGTTTAATCTGGAAGGAAATAGAATACTGACGCAACAAAACAAACTTCGTCAACAGCAGTGTTAATAAAGTGTGCAATATCGATCTTCCTCAGAATACTGTTAAATATACTAAATGTTTGTCTCTTCCAGGAAGTCGTTTTCTTTTACTGTGTGCAAACTAGGACTCGATAACCAAGTTACTTGCTGTAAATACACAAAAAATTACCATTTCAATTTGCTAGCGGTTCCAGGGAAAAGACAACCCCTCTTTTTGATGGAATGTCAAGTAAAACTAAACAAAGGAATTGTTTTAAAAACGTGTGGGAGAACACAATTACTACTTATCAAAATTCTTAGATCCCTCACACTGGCAATACAAGAACAGTAACTGACCAAGTATTATAATTATATGTGTGTTACCTCGTGTAGCTTACTAACATCGTTACGTATTGTTGTTAGTTTTAAAACTTATCATACATTTTAGATTTCGAAATAGTGAAAAACGACTTTAATTTTCAGCCACAAACAGGTCGTGTTATGAAACTGATTTCATCAGGTGGTATAACGAAAGACACATTTCTCTGAATCTTGTGGTACAAACAGCCAATCAGCGATTACTATTTTACAAGGTTGCGTGACGTTCAAAGAATTTGCGCCAGTTCGACTTGGTGCACGTAGTGATCGAAAAAACGTCAGAGTTGTAGTTTCTTAAGAAATTTTTGTTGTGACGGTTTAAAATATCGAATCAAAACGGACTTATTTCGAATAATTGCAAGACGTGATAATATGGGTGTAAGTGTAACTACATAACACACTCATTTTGACACGACACCTTTAACTGCTGTTTCTGATAAGTGATCTAATAGTGGTATATATTCGAAGGTTTGAGTCACTCACTGTTCTTACTGTGTGTTAGTTTCCTAACATTTTATCGGTAGTGCTAAAGTGAAAGTGGTGGCCTCTAGTGGATATTTATATCAAGAAACGAATTAACGTGTTGGTAAGCACGCGACTTTTCGATTGAAGACTGCCATGAATTCGCTCCCACACATCGATTGGTCCACTGAGAGTAACAGAATACATCTTAAATCTCCAAGCAAATCTAAAAGGGGCTATTCTAGGTTGAATAGAGGGTATTTAGAACCAGGTAACCATGGTAAGTGTGAGAAAGAACGAGCTTTTTTGTGGTATGGGAATTTTGCTTGTATATCAAATGTTTTAAGAATTCGTGTTATAAATAACGAATAGACACAGTTTAAGACAGAGAACACAACATTTATGTATCTGGTTAAAAGATAAAATAAACAATTAATTGAATTAGAGAGTACCTCTCCTTCCGGTGAAGAAGCGGAAACTTTAACGGCTGTAAATCCTACAACTCACGGGTGATCCATGAAGTAAACACAATAGCAAACCATTGAGAATATTTGCGCCAAACGAAACAACAGCCAATGAATCAGTAAGGCTTCGTTTTTGTTCTTATTGTCAAATAAAATATTATTATCTGACAACAATAAATAAAATAATATTATTTTATTTGTTTTTGGTTGTCAGATGACAATATTATTTTATTTGTTGTTGTCAGATAATATTTTATCTGATGTTGTTCTTGCCAGATAATTATATTATTTTCTTTGTTGTTGTCAGATAATAATATTATTTTATTTGTCCTTGTCAGATAATAACATTATTTTATTTCTTCTTGTTGTCAGATAATATTATTTTATTTATTTTTATTGTCAGACAATAATATTATATTTTGTTTCTGTTTTCAGGTAATAATATTACTTATTTGTTCTTGTTATTACATAATAATATTATTTTATTTGTTCTTCTTGTCAGGTTATAACATTATTTTATTTCTTGTTGTTGTCAGATGATAATGTTATTTTATTTGTTTTTGTCAGATGATAATGTTATTTTATTTGTTTTTGTCAGATAATATTTTATTTGTTGTTGTTGTGGTCAGATAATAATATTATTTTATTTATTCTTGCTTTTAGAAAATATTATTTTATTTATTCTTGCTTTTAGAAAATATTATTTTATTTATTCTTATAGTCAATCTACAACCCATTCGTTTTATATATACAATTCTGTCACCTATTTGAAGGCTTGGCTACTCCGACGTTCTTCCGTTTTACATCACTTATGTTAAAACGTTTTTATGAATACCTTCAACTCGTATTTGTTTTAGGCCTAATTTTGTACCTAGTTTTTCTTTTTTTTCTAGTTTTTCTTTTTTTTCTAGTTTTTCATTAACAGTTTCTACTGTGTGCCTCAGGATTACAGAGAGTTTGTGTTTGTTTGTTTATAGACCACGGTGAGTCGAATCATGAATTTTGTTTGCACACTTCCGCTGTGTCACTGGGCAACACGGTCCACATGGGCAAGAATCTGTGTGCTGAAATATGACTGATACATTCCATAGGGACAGCTATTTAAGTCCTGAAATAGGATTAACACAGTTCACAGGGGCTAACATCTTGGTGCTAGAGTAGTGCTGATACGATCCACAGGGACAGAAGTCTAATGGCTAGAATAGGACTGATCCCTTTCACAGGGGCAGACGCCTAGTAGCTGGAATAGAACTGATACTGTCCACAAGGACAGACATCTATGTGCTAGAGTGGAACTGATACAGTTCAAAGAGGTAAACATCTAGGTGCTAGAATTAGGACTAATACAGTTTACAGTGGCAGGCGTCTAGTAGCTAGAATAGGACTGATAAAGGCCACAGGGGCAGATGTCTAGGTTGTAGCATTAGGACTGATACAGGCCACAGGGGCAGATGTCTAGACCTAAAATAGACCTAATGCGGTTCACAGGAGCAGACATCAGTAAGATAGACCAGTTTGAGTACAATAATCACAATCAGTCTGAGAAATATATTCGGCTAGCGTCGAACAAAAAATAAAAACCAACAAACATGTAATCGACGTTTCATTGAACATTATGCAATTCCTTCTTTAATGTCCTTCAAGATTCAGCGGGAAGTTTCACTGGTCAATTTACTGGTTTAGTTCCCTGCGTATAACTCGGTAAGTAGCTTCATGTTAATGGGTTTTAGTCCCATGTGTCTGCCCCTCCATCGACAAGGAAGAGGTGGCTAGAACATCTCTCTTAAAGTGTTTTGGAATGCTTGTTATAGTTATAATAGGTTGTTACAAATTGTTGTAACTGCTATTATACGTTAAAAATTGTCAACTAACTTGTAAAAGCTTCAAAAATTAGGAGAAAGCAAGTTGTTAATATGATTGTGTTGGTTTGATTAATTTGTGGAAACACGCGAAAACGTTTCTCCTTTAAAATTTAATTAACAGCATGCGAGCATAAACATTTACTGTTAAAAGTAATATTACACGTAATTTAGTTTTTCTCCTTTAAAATTTAATTAACAGCATGCGAGCATAAACATTTACTGTTAAAAGTAATATTACACGTAGTTTAGTTTTCTGTTTTAATTAGAGCCAGAAGTTTAAAAAATGTGGTCATGCTGGGTTAGGGACGTATAAATTAAAGAAGGAATATAAGAGAAAATCTAATTCATAAAATTATCAGATCGATATTTTTTGGCTCAATAACATTTAAACTTGCATGAAAGAGTGGCAGAGATTGGAGAGGGTCAGAAAGTAGATAATTAACCCGAAGATTATAGGAACAATGCTCTTCATAATTTGTAAATAGTACATCTCGTGTTACCGTTTTATCTCCTCCAAGCCGCTTCCTACTGGCTCATCGCTAAGTGTGAAGGCTTTCAATACTAAAATGAATTTTTGTTGTTGTTCTTGTCGTTGTTTTATATGCGTGGTAGGCATAGCACAGATATCCCACTGTGTAGTTTTGTGCTTAACTGAAAACAAGTTTCTCAAAGTCGTCTAGTGTTTAAAGAAGAAAATAAACAATGTAGGTGTAGTATCGTGTTTAGGGCTGCTACCTATCGGCGGTTACTTTAATATGTTTAGCTGTGAAATAACTGAGCTCGAAAAACTTCTATAATATACATTTACTATCTGCCCCAAGCGATTTAAATATTTAGAAAGAACTCATGACCAAAAAATCAAAAATTATAATAAAAATCACTAAACTGTACAACAATAAAATGTCCGAGAGTTTAATTATTTTTAATGAAGTTGAAAATTTTATTTAAAAAACGTTGTTTACAAAACAGATTCATTGTTTAATTTAAACCATTGTTTGTTTCTTTGTTGTTAAGTCCAAAACTGCGCACTGGGATATCGAATCCTAAATGCATCATTTTGAAAGATTTTTTAGAGAAATAATTTTTAAAGTTTGTTATTAGTAATGAACCTAAAATTATGTTATAGATCTATCATTACAAATTGTGTTAATGATCTACGTAAAATGGAAATGGAGTCACTAGACCAGAGTGCAGAGTATATCATCGCCTTTCATAGGTAACTATAGAATAAATAAAGTCAATCTATACCTCCTTACAAAAACCTTACAATACAAGACAACGCTTATTCAACTGTGTTGATGTCATTCCCTGCTTTTACTGTCAGTACAGTACCGTAATATACAAAACAATGCTCACTCAACTGTATTGAGATTTACTTGGCTAGCTGTGACTCGATATTGGGTGTCTTGCAAATTACTCATGCAGATAAATAGCTGATTTGATAAGCTCTGACTTTATATTGAACTTAAGGTTTCGTCAGCAGTAGAGTGCAAATACGAAGTGTACTATTGTAAAGCTATTGCGGTGCACTCTTCTGGAAAAATTCATGTATTAAATAAAATGATTGGAGCACGATGAGACGAGTCAGTTTATTTAGCAATTCCTGTAGCTTAAAATGGAACGGTTATTACCTTATGGTAAACCGGAACAAACAACTATGATTTGAAGTTCTTAAGATATAGAGGGGACTAAAAAATTGGTTTCTAGAAGAGTAATGTGTGTGTTTTTTCATAGCAAAGCCACATGGGCTATCTGCTGAGTCCATTAAGGATAATGGACGAGAAATATGACTATGAGATAGAAACCAAGAAAGAACTAGTATAATAAAGTATGGTTATTTTCAAGAAAGAAATAGTACAGTAAAGTATGGTTATTTTCAAGAAAAAAATAGTATCGTAAAATATGGGTATTTTCAAGAAAGAAATAGTATAGTAAAGTATGGGTATTTTCAAGAAAGAAATAGTATAGTAAAGTATGAGTATTTTCAAGAAAGAACTAGTATAGTAAATTATGGTTATTTTAAAGAAAGAATTAGTATAGTAAATTATGATTATTTTAAAGAAAGAACTAGTATAATAAAGTATGGTTATTTTAGAGAAAGAATTAGTATAGTAAATTATGATTATTTTCAAGAAAGAACTAGTATAATAAAGTATGGTTATTTTAAAGAAAGAATTAGTATAGTAAATTATGATTATTTTCAAGAAAGAACTAGTATAATAAAGTATGGTTATTTTAAAGAAAGAATTAGTGTAGTAAAGTATGGGTATTTTCAAGAAAGAAATAGTATAGTAAAGTACGGTTATTTCCAAGAAAGAAATAATATAGTAAAATATGGGTATTTTGAAGAAAGAACTAGTATAGTAAAGTATGGTTTTCAATAATTTAATTTAGATGTTTATTTTATAGATGGCGCATGCCATTACGTTAAGATGCGGATAAATTGATATAAAAATTACGTACAATGTGTAGAAACAAGGATTCGATATAAGTACTATCCGTACAATATGTAGAAACAAGTATTCGATGTACGTACGATACGTACAATATGTAGAAACAAGGGTTCGATATAAGTACGACAATGAGTTATCACTTAGTTTATTTAATTCAAAATTATTATTAGGAGTTATCTCATATCTTTAGTTATTAGATCGGTAAGTATATAAGTAAGTTAGATGTACATTATTCAAGAAATTATATTATTTCGTTTTCATTCAGTGGACTGTAATTGATATTACGTTTGTCAAGTAATGAAAAAGATCTACGTAATGGTAGAATATGTTACAACCGTCTTTTTACGAGGGTTAGTTAAAAAAAGAAGATAGCTTTGCTATAGTGCTTTTATAACGAAAAGTAATTATGAAGTCGCGAAACGCTGAAATACTAAGTATGCTTCACTATTTGTTTTTGGTGGTTTTATTTTTATTTGATAGGTTTTCTCTTCTTGATTACGATTGGTTGGAATGCAAGTTTTAAATTTGATACAGAATATGGATATTTACTCGAGACTGAACTTCAGAATGCCAAACAGACTTCGTCTGAAAAACAAATAAACTAAAATTAAATATATCGTTCAGGTGAAGTTTTTGATCAAATCTTAAAGCAGTAAGTAAAACGACCGCAGTTAGTTGTTTATTTGTTTCGTATAGTAACATGAGGGTTTCCTGTGTTAGTAGTTTCTGGGAAGAGAACTAGTAAAGTCCCCTCCGCCAACTCTTGGGCTACTGCAATCGAATAATGAGTTGTGACTGTCACTCTTATAACGTACTCATAGCTACAAAATAAGGAGTTCGGTTTTGTGGCGACGGGGTGCGAACCATGAACCATGTTAAATTTGTAGTTTTTTTTTTTTTGTTTGGCGGTTCAAGGTATCTAGATGTTTGATTTCTAGATATTCACCATAAGCAGTAGGCTTGAATACTTATAATGATGCAATTCAGATTTCAATATCAGTGGTGGATATTGCACGGACAGCCTATTAAGTTCTTGAAACGAATGTTTTCAAAATCCCAGTTTGTACAGCCAGCAAGTAGGTAAGAAATTAAAGTACCTGTCAGTAAGTGTTTTTACTGTAGATTCAACTTATCCTTTAGGGCTTGAAACGTCCTAAAGTGAAGTGAGATAAAGTATGATTATTCTATTTCAAGTGTTGTAAACAAAATTTGAAATGCTTTAATTTGGAATTTTGTTTGCTAGAAATAACTAGTCATCACACCGTGATCTGTAAGCTTCCGTTACTACATAGAAATACGAGTACAATGTCGACTATCCATTAAAAAACAAGTGAATCATTCAGTTCGATAATCAGTGAAGTAGAGAGTTAATAAGGTATTCTTAATAATTTAAACAATGAGTTGGTGTGATTTTTATCGATATAGTAGTGAGGAAATTTGCAGATAAGTTTACTTGTGAGTTAGACGTGCATTAATATTAAAATTTCTAGTTAGCTTGTTAAGTTAGGCCTACACGTGAGCCTAGCAAGTAACAAACATTATTGAATAAATAAATTAATTCGTTATCGTTGTGTGGACTAGGCTTTGCATCATTTTTAATGAGTAATCCAAATGAATCCGCCAAACGATAAAATATGTTTGTCGAGTATAAATGAAACTTTTCAAGTTCATCTGGGCCATGACGCTGTAAATAGAAGATGAGGTTAAAATATGACACAGTATATGACACTATCTTCTAACCTTTATATCGAAATACTGACATACATCTCCAGATTTGTAACAAAACACCTTTGTTATCATTGTCACGAAGTGACCTTTATTTCTTACTGCTACCATAGTTGTCTTACATTTGTCGTAAATTAATGTGTGAATTGTCCAATTAAGTTACAGTATACAGCTAGAGGGCTACACTGTCTCAAAGTTGAGTGTCAGTGATGTGGTCGAAAGTTGCATTAGATGGACTGACGTTCCTGCGATTTTACTCAGTTCTTATGAAGTAAACACATATTAGATTATTTTATAAAGATTCCACTACTAATAAATTACCTCTACAATTACATTCTAAAATTTATTATTTATTTTTTAAAAAAATCGTTCATAAAGTAGAATTTCTGAGCCATACCTTTACTGCAGTAGTTCAGTTCTATCCCCGTCAACCAGTTGTGTATGTGTATGAAAATTTCACACACCAACGACTGAGTGATAGATGTGTAATTCGTCAAGCTGAAATATCGTTTCTTACGTAAGTAGTTCTTCCACAATTGAACAAGAGAGGGAGTGATTCCTAAACCTACTTTCTTTCCATCATAAATCCTATAATACTAAACTCAATTCCCGCGGTAGACGAAGTGCAGATAGCCCGCTGTGTAGCTTTGCACTAAAAAACAAAAACAGCAGCTTTCCGTAAATAGTATTTCCATGACTTTTTCAAAGATATTCAAACGGAAATGTATTTCTCTACTTCCGCGGAAGTTCGCCCAACTGACACCGCTTTCAATATGTTTTAATTGTTTAGGTCACTACACACAATGTTTTTTTCTTCATATAATAAATTTAATCTTTAGCATTATTTAGAAAAGTTGAAAACTAACGAAACGGTTGAGAAATATGTGTAAAGGTTGACATCTTCTATTACTTAGAGCTTATCTATGTTTAATATTTCACGGTATTATTTTTCCAATATGTCACTCGATAATTATCATTATTAATATATTATTCCCAGCCGTAAATTTGCAGTAGTTATTATACATTACGTTAATACACAAGTTTAGGCTTAATAGTGATATCCCTAATTGTGTTTACTTTCAGATACAACGTGAATGTCTACCATATTAAAGGCCTGGCATTGCCGAGCGCGTTAAGGCGTGCACTCGTAATCCGAGGGTCGCGGGTTCGCGCCCGCGTCGCGCTAGACATGCTCGCCCCCCCCCAGCCGTGGGGGTGTATAATGTGACGGTCAATCCCACTATTCGTTGGTAAAAGAGTAGCCCAAGAGTTGGCGGTGGGTGGTAATGACTAGCTGCCTTCCCTCTATTCTTAAACTGCTAAATTAGGGACGGCTAGCACAGATAGCCCGCGAATAGCTTTGTGCGAAATTCCAAAACAAACTACCATATTCATTTTCATAGTATCTAAAACAGTTAAAATAATTTTTCACGTCTATCCGTCACAAAGACGCACCTTATACAAGCTCAGCAGCTCTTAACATGATGTTATTTGCTTTTTTAATTGAAGGTTCGTCTCTTCGACGACAGTTGATAGACCCAGAAAAGCGACGGACGTTTCTGACCCATGGATCTTTTGATGGGTTGTGTCATCATCGAGCTTTAATCCATCGAAACGACTCTAAACGGGTAGGTATGGTTCATTATTATATTGGTCAGTTTGTGATCCATTGCTGGATTGCTTTTGCTCTTGTAAGATTTATCCAGATTTTACAACTGCTCATCACAGGGTGATAAATTCCATGATGGTTTCTTTGAAAGAATTGAAATGAAATAATTATATGGGGCTTCTTAGGTAGGGTTAGGATGAATTGTTCTAGCGGAACACAGGAACAAGCCCACAGGTCAGCACGTGCCCGAACTGACCAATATAGGCACGGCTTGTCCTATAGGTTAACACTCGACTTGTAATCTGAGGATCGCGGGTTCGAATTCTCGTTACACCAAAAATGCTCGGTGGGTGATGACCGTCCCGCTAGTCTTACACTACTAAATTAGGGACGGCTAGCGCAGATAGCCCTCGTGTAGCTTTGCGCGAAATTCAAAACCAAACAAACCTAAAATTAATAAATAAAGATGTCCTTTGCTGCTACCGGAATTTTTCAACACTAGAACTTAAAACCATGCTTTAGTCGGGTTTTAGATGAACATCTAAATACATTTACCACCGATGAGTACAATAAAGAAAAAAAAAGATGTGACTCTTCTTATGAAATACAACAGTTGAAGTTTGACAGTACAGTACAGTGATGTTGGAACGTGATATAAAAATACAGCTGTAGAAGAGACCGTACTGTTTAATATATTGAAACGAAGGTCCAATCGTCCCAGTGGATGGGTGAAACATCCCCTAGACTCAAAGAAGCTCGCCAAGTTTGATCCAAGGTCAAGGTGATGCTGACAGTTTTCTTCGATGCTAAGGGTGTTGTTCACCACGAGTACCTCCCCGAAGGCTCCACAGTAAACCAGACTTACTACATTGAAGTTCTGAAACATCTGAGGGATGCCATCCATCTCAAAAGGTCAGAAATGTGGAGAAGTGGCAACTGGTTTTTCCCATCACGACAACGCTCCAGCCCATTCAGCCTTCAGAACTCGTGAGTTTTTGGCCAAATACTCGATCACTGTTCTTCCCCACCCCTACTCACCTGACCTTGCTCCTTGCGATTTTTTCTTGTTCCCCAAACTCAAAAGACCCTTGAAAGGAAGAAGATTTGAGACGATTCCCGAGATTAAGGCAAATGCGACGAAGGAGCTGGAGAACATTACAAAAGAAGCGTACCAGGACTGTTTCAACAAGTGGAAACACCGTTGGGATAAGTGTGTGCGTTGGGGAGGAGAGTACTTTAAAGGGGTCCTGTAACTTCTAAATAAAGTAATTTTGTTTCATGACGTCAGTCCGCGTATTTTTTTAACAGATCTTGTACTGCATTTACAACAGAATGAATATTTTAAAATGTCCAAACTTGAAACAAATGAGCTTTGCTATTAAAGAATCTTAACTTCATACTTGAATGAAAAAAATACATTATATAGAACAGTCATCAAGTTTTTTAAATTTAATTTAAAGAGAATGACGTTTCGAACTAGCGCTCTTCGTCAGATCTCACAATTTACAACCAATCAATGAAAATCCCTTACAGTTTACAACTAATCAATGAATAGCCTTTACAGTGTACCACCAATCAAAGAAAAGTCTTTTAACTAGCTCGACAGAGTTTTTATGGGTTCGAGATTAATATAATCTCTGGCCAGTTTATTTTTGGAAAATAACCCTGATCGAGCGCCAACTTTCTGAACTGTTGACATAGCAATATGAATATTACTGTGGAAACAGGAATACAATACGAAACGTTCATCTTTTGATACTTTAATTAGTCATAATAATTGTCAATTTCAAATGTGAGGTGTATCATGGGGTAACGGGAAGACTACAACGCTAAAGTCACAACAGATAGCCCGATAAAAACACACCGAAAAAAAACATTTACTAGCTTCTATCTTAATTTGATAACTTTCATTCCAAATATTTTGAAGGAAACTTTTGTTTTTTTGTGTGTGTTTTTTTATTGTTAAGCCTAAAACTACATAATGGGCTATTTGTGCTGTGCCCACCGAAACCCGATTTGGAGTGTAAGCCTTCAAATTTACCACTGATGAACTGAATATTGTTTCGCACAAAATATATGCTGCATGTAAGTATTTACATAAACTAATAAAAATTATTATCGTGTTAAAACTGCTTTATATTTCACCATAATTTTAATAAGCGAGTTATTAATATACGATGTATATTATAAGTGTCAAAGTTTCATACTGACGTTTGTTTACCCTGTATGCAAATATCCTTTAGTTATTATGGATCCGTTAAAAATGTTGCTTCAGGGGAGTATCCGGAAGTACTGTTTAAACCTAGGTTTCATCTACATTTTTCTTTAGATTTAAGGACCGTATTCCACTGTCATATTTAGCCTATAACACCATATTCTACCTTTACGATCATCGTATGTAGTCTATAACACTGTATTCCAACTTTACAATCATCATTTGTATCATATAACACCGTACTGCATCTTTACGATTATCGTATATAGTATATAACACCACATTCTATCTTTATCATCATCTCATGTAGTCTATAACACCGTATTCCACCTTTAAGATCATCACATATAGTTTATAACACTGTATTCCACTTTTACAATCATCACATGTAGTCTATAACACTGTATTCCACCTTTACGATCATCACATGTAGTCTATAACACTGTATTCCACCTTTACGATCATCACATGTAGTCTATAACATTCCTGAAGACATTGTTCAATCTTAGTTAGAGTCAAAAGTCAACTGACTCTCCGTACAAGTAAGAGCTTGCTCCTTGAGCAAATATCTCTGTATTTGCAGAGAATTTCCACAGTAACACACTGAGTGTTAGAGACACACACATTTGTAGTAGTTTAGTTGATAACTGAAGGATATCATAATCATTTATCATGATGTCAAGTAGAATGTCTTCAACGTTATTATAATTATACTCGTTTATATTCAGTTATCAACTAAACTACTACAAATGGATGCGTCTCTAACACTGGGGAAATTCTCTACAAGTACGGATGTCCCCCAGGGAGAGATATTAGCTCTGTTCTCTTCATCAAGTAAGTAAGTAACAAACTCTTAAAATGCCCATAGCCCATTGTTGTATGTATTACTTGTTTTGGACTCTAAGAGAAACTAAGGACCATCCGCCACAATCCTACAATCGGTATCAAACCAAGTAGTTGAATACTTTCAAAAATATAGAATTGAAATATACTGCTCAAAAAATTGAAGGAACATGCACATATTTCAGTATAGCTTTTCTTAATTAAATTTATGTAGGAAAAACATATCCGTTTGTCTACAAGCGTATTTTTAAGCTTGCGAGTGAAGTTTGAAGCAACTCAAACGAAACTCACCTCACTCAAGGAGAATACAATTCAAGGTACCCGATATAAAGTTTTACGTGAAACTATGCCTTCCTCATTCATTCTCGAAACAAACAGCAACATGGATCTTTAGCGACTCGTTCTGTCAAGGTGTACCTTGAGCATTCCAGTGGAACTCGTGTGTCGATCCAAACAGTTCGCAATCGTCTGCACGAAGGACGCTTTAGGGCTAGACGGCCTACAAGAGGCATTATTCTGACAGTGCTATACCATGCAGCCAGGTTTGAGTTTGCTCGTCAGCACATGGACTGGGAACTTCGTTAATGGGCCACTGTACTACGGACAGACGAGAGCAGGTTCACTGTGTCTCGTGATGATGGACGTGCGAGAGTGTGGAGACGCCGAGGAGAGCGATATTCCGCCTGTAACATTGTTCTAGTCGACGTTTATGGAGGAGGTTCGGTAATGATCTGGGCAGGCATATGTTTGGGTGGCCGCACGGACATACCCATATTAGACAGGGGTGTTCTGAACACACGACGATATAGAGACTAAATTCTGGAACCCATTCTGAGACCTTTTGCCGGTGCTGTCGGCGATGAGTTCATCTTGATGCAGGTTAACGCACAAGCCCACGTCGCCAGATTGTGTATGGACTTCCTTGACGAGGAAGGAATAGAGACTTTTGAATGGCCCGTCAGATCTCCAGATTTAAATTCGATTGAATGTTGTTGGGATATTTTGTAAAGACGTGTTAGTGAATGCCAGCACCCTTCTCAGAATGTACAGAAACTCCTACGAGACCTGGTAGATAAGCGGGCTGCCATATCCCAAGATAACATCAATTCGAAGTGTGCTAAATGGGTGTTAGGAGTGTGTCACAGTCCGTGGAGGTCATACTAGATATTGAATGTTTCAAACATTTTTTGAATAAATGCATGTAAACTGTTTAACGTGTTGTTTCATATGGGATGTCAGTTTTGGTCATTTTTTAAAATCTTATTTCTTCATGTTTTATCGTTCATAACATTAAAAAATGGATACAGATGGAACTGAAATGAAGCAAATTTCCTAAAAATAAAAATATTATCACATTTGGAACACGGAGATAAATTATATAAGGAAACGTACGTGTTCCTTTAATTTTTTCGAGCAGCTTATATGTTCCAAATACCAATTTGATCCTGTTCTCAAACGCATCAAAGACACCTGAGTTGTACTTACCTGGAACTTATTCTACAAACATCCACATCTTAGGATTAACGTACGATGAAATTAACATAAATAAATCATATCACCGGAATTAGAAATAAAGGTTATGAACGAGAAAACTATGCAACGATAAAAATACGGAAATGATAGCAAAAGATACCTTTAAACTTTATAAACAGTACATCCGTTTAGAACGTGAATACACCTGTCCAACATCGATCAACACTAAAGCATCTCACATTATTACACAGAATACAGAATTCGGTAAAAACCACAATACTTAGAGTACCCAGGTCAACAAAAATTTTCTTTGTGAACGAATGTGACTCCTTGAATGGTCGTTCAGATAGTTTAACAAAAATCTGCACAATCGTTATATCATACATGATAATAATAGTCCTAAATATCTCTCTCCACTCAATATATATCATAAGAAAAAGACCAACTATGTTAGACATTAAAATACCCCTTACGTCAAGATATCTAAGGTATACATAAATTGTTGCTGTGAAACATGGTCTAATAACTTAATATAGTGAAACATTGGCAGGAGTAGGGAAAGAAACTGTAAAACAGTAACTTAGAAAAAGGAAGTATGATCAGTGTAACTACCCGTCGACTGTATAAACCCTGGTCTAGAGCTGTTTTTGCACCTGCCATGGACGAATTACAGTAACTTTATACGTTATTTTCCGACACGAGAGCTCAAAGTGAACAGTAGCTGACGCCGAAAGTGATGAATATAAAAATATTTCAGACAGGATCTGAATGGCCTATCTGTTGTCTGCCCACCACGGGTATTGAAACAGGTGTAAGTCTGCGGACATCCCGCTGATCCACTATGAGGAGGGTGGGGACTGGAAATTTGTTTTGAATTTCGCGCAAACCTGAACGAGAACTATTGGCGCTAGCCGTTCCTATTTTAGCTGAGTAAGACTAGGTGAAAGGCAACTAGTCATCACCACCCACCGCCAACTCTTGGGCCACCAACGAATAATGGGATTGCCGATAACATTATAACGCCACCACGGCTGAAAGCGCCAGGTTGTTTAGTGCAACGGGAATTAGAACACGCGACCCTCAGATTACGAGTTAAGTGCCCTAACTACTCGGCCATGCCGGGCTGGGGTTGAAAGTTACAGAAATACTTTTTTTTAAGTGTTTCACACAGAGTCTGGAAGTTACAGAACTAATTTTCTGAAAATAAAATATTCCAAACAGTGTCTGGAAGTTACAGAAATAATTTTCCGTCCCAAAGAAATATGCATACGTCCTGCAGTGCAACATGGGGGAAAGATATTTGGTTTTCTTAGTGTTCGATCCCACCTAGTAGAAACTAACTAAAGACGTATACAAACGGAGAGATGTTGAACTAAATTAACTTCACACAAATTGGTTAACATCCTTAATTAAATTACCCGGGTTTATTAACCTCCTTAACACGCTTGGCCATGCCGGGTCGTCCTTAATCTGGTTACACAGGTTTGCTAACGTCCTTAATCAAATTACTCACGTTTGTTAACGTCCTTAATCAAATTACTCACGTTTGTTAACGTCCTTAATCAAATTACTCAGGTTTGTTAACGTCCTTAATCAAGTTATCCCAGCCCGGCATACAGTTACGACAGAGAGTGTTCGTACCCCTGCGTCCCTAGTAGTTTTTCCTCATAACTTTAAAAAGTATCACGATTAGGATTGTGAAAGTACAGTATATTATGAATATTATACTAACATACATTTACATAATTTTTATGTAAATTGAACGACAAATAAACTGTCTATAAACAAATAATCAAATATATGATGAGCAGAAAGTGTTCGTGCGTCTACTTTAATGATCAGTTGTGTAGCCTTTCAGGTGAATTACTTGGCGCAATCTCTCCTCATAGCCCTCCATGATCGTTTGACAGTACTCGTTTGGTATTTTCTTCCATTCTCCCTTACAGAAGACCTCCAAATCTTGCAAGTTTTTTGGATGACGCTGATGAACCCTGGTCTTCAACTCATGCCAAACGTTTTCAATTAGATTGAGATCGTGTGACTACGATGGCCACTCCAGAACGCTTATATGGTTCTTCTGCAACCAGGATCGCACATATTTCGATGTGTGCTTAGGGTCATTGTCGTGCTGGAAGATCCAACGATAACCAAGCCGCAAGTTCCGAGCATCACTCTTGATATAAGTGCCTAACATATCAACGTACTCTTCTTTTTTCATGATTCCGTTGACGCAGTGAAGGCTGCCAACACCAGAAGACCTGAAGGAACCCCATAGCATGATCGAGCCACCTCCATGTTTAACTGTAGGGACGGTGTTCCTTGGAAGATTTCGTTCCCCCTTCTTACGGAAAATATAGCGAAAATCATTGTGGCCAAAAAGCTCGATTTTAGTCTCTTCTGACCAAAGAATACTCTTCTAATAGGTAAAAGGTTTATCTACATGCTTTCTTGCATACCTCAATCGTTCTTATAAATGAACAGGCTTTAAATATGGAGTTCTACAAAGACGGCATGCTTTGAACCCAGAAGAGCGTAACACGTTCGTAACTGTAGAGGTGCTTACCTCAACCCCAGTTTCCCTTACCAGTTTCTCTATGTCATTACGTGTTAAATGAGGGTTCCTACTAACTTGTCTGAGAACCTTCCTCTTGGTTCTCTCTGGAATTTTGGTAAGGCGTTCGGAATGAGGGAGGTTAGCAGTTAATCCTGCAAGCTTAAACTTGGCAATTATGCTTTGAACAGTAAAATTCAGCACATTAAGTTATGTAGCAATACCGGAAAAAGACACACGAGACTTGTATTTCACGATAATTCGGTTTTTTAAATCACTGGACAGTTGTTTCCTGTTCACCATGATGACCAAGCAGATAATGACGGAGACGGCGCTAAATTGCCGAAAGTACATTTCTTGCTGGCTAAATTCCAATAATTATGTTTGTTTGTTTGTTGGAATTTCGCGCAAAGCTACTCGAGGGCTATCTGTGCTAGCCGTCCCTAATTTAGCAGTTTAAGACTAGAGGGAAGGCAACTAGTCATCACCACCCACCGCCAACCCTTGGGCTACTCTTTTACCAAAAAATAGTGGGATTGACCGCAACATTATAACGCCCCACGGCTGGGAGGGTGAGCATGTTTGACGCGACCCTTGGATTACGAGTCGCATGCCTTACGCGCTAGGCCATGCCAGGCCTGTCCAATAATTATGAACCCAGTGTCTAGTTCTGAAATGGTTTAATGTATTTGATTTGCCAAACTAAAATATATTACGGGAATATTAGTTTTTTTCACACGTTCTGAACTGTACGAACACTTTCTGCTCCACATATTTTTGGTTATTTGTTAATTTACACTTTATTTGTAGTTTAATTTACATAAAAAATTATGTAGAAGTGTGTTAGTATAATATTTATAATATATCGTACTTCTGTTATCCTAATCATGATACTTTTTAAGTTATGAGCAAAAAACCACTCGGGACGCAGGAGTACGAACACTTTCTGTCGTAACTGTAACCAGGTAAATAAGGCACGCGACTCGTAATCCGAGGGTCGCAGGCTGAAATCCCCGTCACACCAAACATGCTTGCCCTTTCAGCCATAAGAGCGTTAGAATGGTACAATTAATCTCACTATTCGTTGGTAAAAGAGTAGTCCAAAAGTTGGCGGTGGCTGGTGATGACTTCTAGTATTACACTGCTAAATTAGGGACGGCTAGTGCAGATAGCCCTCGTGTAGCTTTGTGCGAAATTCAAAAGAAACAAACAAACAATCAAGTTACCCAGGTTTGTTAACGTCCTTAATCAAATTATCCAAGTTTAGTAATTTCCTTATTCAAACTACCCACGTTTGTTATCGTCCTTAGTCAAATTTTCCAGATTTGTTAACTTCCTTAATCAAATTAACCAGGTTTGTTAACGTCCTTAATTTAATACCCCAGGTTTGTTTACGTTCTTAATCTAGTTACACAGGTTTGTTAACGTCCTTATTCAAATTACCCAGGTTTATTATCGTCATTAATCATACTACCGACCTTTTTAATCCAGGATGGTTCGTGTATAACGGTAGTTAGTTTTTATAAGTGAATTGTCCATGGTGGGATGTGCAAAGATTGTTCAGTTCTTGCGAGAAAAGTGAATTTATTTTATTCACCAAATCATAAATAGAAGCCTGTCATGGCCAAGCGTGTTAAAGCGTGCCACTCGTAACCTGAGGGTCGCGGGTTCACATCCCCGTCGCGCCAAACATGCCCGCCCTTTCAGTCGTGGGAGCGTTATAATGTGACAGTCAATCCCACTATTCGTTGGTAAAGAGTAGCCCAAGAATGTGCGGTGGGTGGTGATGACTAGCTGCCTTCCCTCTAATATTACACTGCTAAATTAGGGACGGCTAGCACAGATAGCTGTCGAGTAGCTTTGCGCGAAATTCAAAAAACAAACAAACATTATAAATCAGCACAGATGCAACTTTATAACGATTATTTCGTAAGTTATTCAGCTGACAGAAATATAAGATATAAAAGAAAAATTATCTTAAACTGGGTATGGCAGTATGTGCAGGTCTGAAAGATCACAATTTTAAAAGCTAAATTGTTATTGTCATTAACAAATTAATTTAAGTATTTCTTTGCCGAAGAACTGTCGTAGCCTAATGAACAATAATGCCACTATTTGTTTCTTTGTTTTTAATTCGCACAAAGCTACTCCAGGTTTATCTCCAGTAGCCGACCCTAATTTAACAGTGTAAGACAAGAGGGAAGGCACTAGTCATTCCACCCAACGCCAACTCTTGGGTTACTCTTTTACCAATGAATAACGAGATTGACCGTCACATTATAACGCCCTCATGGCTGAAAGGGCGAGCATGTTTGGTTGTACGGGGATTCGAACCCGCGACCCTCAGATGACGAGTCGAACGCCTTAATCCACCTGGCCGTGCCAGGCCATCCTAAAAACAAACAAACATTATAGTCTTGGACAGATGACTGTTCGTATTTGTTAATCACAGATTATATACGAGACGCTTTATAAAAGCAATTTACTGAACATAATAAAGAAGGAAAATATTTTTACACAGGGAAAGGAATTTGCATGTAAAGTACCGATGTATAAAAACGAAAACTTAGAAGTTCTGATAGCAATTATTCTTGCAAAACTTTGCGCCTAATATAATACTAGTAGTTCAAACTGTCGTCATTTTGCATAAAATTATAATCGTTTTATTTCTAAATGCATCACGAACTGTTTCAATTAGTTAAATTCTTTTCAGATTTGTATGTAACCTGTATCTTACTGTGTTAAAACAATAGTTTCGCCCTGTTTTTTAATCTCTCTCTGTCTCTCTGGGAGTGTCTGTGTGTGTAAACAATGAGCCAATGTTAGGTTTCGCTTTTATTTCTATTAGGTTTAAAAATTACGACGTTATTATGCTACGATAATCCGGCGTTGTGTCGCCTTGAAACTTGAGTGTCAAAACCAGTCGTAAACATGACAAGAATATAACGCTAACTTCTAGTTAGCATTTAATTGGCTGCTCTTGTTTTGAGACATTTTTATGAAGACTTCCAGCATTGATTCAAAAATAAAAAATTGAAGAAGGAAATAAATGCTGCGTTTTAAATATTTTAGATGTACGAACGATTACTTGAACCCTGGTTTATTTCCTAGAGGGGGCGTTGTAGAAACTTTTAAACGAAGGTAGATAACGATCCAGTGATCGCTGCGAGTCTAGGACTGACGAATTCGTAAGGTTATTTTGGTGATGGTGATCCAAATTAGACATATCTTTAAAGTAACAAAATGCATTATTTTTAATACTTAACCCTAAAATTACTCATACGATCACCTTCCTAAGCAGATTTTTTATGTCAACAAATATCTATTTGTTGAATTTTACACAAAACTATACGAGACCTATTTGCGCTAGCTGTCACTAGTTTAACAGTGATACTGTAGAAAGAAGGCAGCTAGTCAGCTAAACCTTTTTACCAACGAATAGCCAGATTAAACATCACATTACATTTTAGTCCACCCTCGGATGAAGGGCGGGCATGTTCGGTATTAACGGAGATTCGAACCCGCGAACTTCTGATTACAAGTCAAGCACCCAAAACACCAGACTCAAATATTTACGAATATCAGCCATATTTTTCTTAACGCTACTAGCTCCTACTCGTGTGTCCTGTCTATTTTAAAAGATAAAAATAAATTATTTTATCCAGTTCGTTTTGCGATGCAAAATATAGACCTCAGGGAAAACAAACGTCAGGTGGAAAACCTCTATGATCTGAGGGTGAATTTTGGGAAGAAAATTTCAGAAATTTTTATAATAGAACAAGTAATTTGAAAATACGTAAGTGATGACATGGGACTTGGGTGGATCTGATCGTCGTATTTTAGTGTTCTGAATCCGTAAACTTATCGCTATTTAATAGTGGAATGCATGGAGATTGGAATTTGCTTTCACGGCATTTTTATATACGGTATGTCACAGCTATAACGAATTTTGATGTAAAAACAGTTGTTCTCATTTAAACTGTGGGGCGCTACCGTTTTTAAGCGGGGTGAGAAGCGTTAGAAAACTATTACGTCTTTTAAAAAATAAAATTTATCGTTATCATGCTTGACTGTGTGTGTGTGTTTTAGTGAAACAAATACATTTAAATGAAATTAAACAAGTAAACGAAATCACAAGAAAGGACTGCGTTAGAAACAGCAAATCCCAACCTCTGATTAAAATTACATTACAACCATTATTTTTAAAGCCAAAATAAAACATATTAAAACTAAAAAAATAAACAAAATACGCTACATCTTTAAAAAAAATCCAAGGATACAAGCCACAAGAGGGGACTATAAAATATATCCTATGTTTCGGAAATGGATGTTGAAGTAGGCTCCACATTAACCTCCAATCATAGTGATCTTGTGTGAGGCTAGAGACTTTCAATGAGTTAAACTTTTTTCGGGGGGAAAGGGAGTGAAGTGTTTAGTGAAGAAGAAAAGGGGGCCTAATTTTTTTGAGAAATACTGACATATACAACTGTGCTCTTGTTGTGGTTGAAATATTAACAAAAACAATACGTCGTTTGTTTTTATATACTTCGAAATTTGTCAGGTTTATAACGCCCCTAAATTGAAAGATTGGGTGGGAGGTAACTGGTCAACATTGCACTGCGGTGGACATACCTTAGATAACCCACTATACTGGCTTTATGCTTAACAAAACAACATTTCCCAAACTTCTGTTATTTAAACGAACGAACGAACGAACTATGGCAGGTATTCTGTTTTAAGGAAGGGCATTTTACTTTCCCAACTGAGGTGTTCATGGATAAGAGTATCCTCCTTCGACCTGTTGGCGAATATATTATGAAGTCAAAGAATTAATTATTTTAATGGTGTCAGTAAAAAAGGTCAGGGAATGCCTACTGCAAGATGTTGGTGAATGTCTGGTGGGCGTTGAGACAGAGCGAAGTCCAAGGCCTTCGGTGATTGACGTGATAATGTTGATGATGTAGAAGATGGCGACTATACTGAAGATGATACCTAAATTGTGAAGAAAAGAAACAAGGCAGCAGAATGCAGACAACCCAGTAACTCATGAAATTAACTGGCCTTCATCAAGGTCACTTGCTGGCGGGGATCTGTATATCCAATGCCTTGGATGAGATCACTATCACCATCACAAAGGAGGTTTAACGGGTTATTCCTACCGGACGGGGACAATCACACGCTGATTCCTTCATCTCTCTAAGAAGATTAACTAAGATATGTGATCAGTCATTCACGTCCACCCCTTAAATAAACATGGTTTGTTGCGCGCCAATTTTTTTAATGAGTAAAATTATGAGTTAAAGTTACACAATACAAAGATGCACATTAATTTGTAATAAATACTTATTATTTCCATTTAAAAATATTAAAAGGCTTAATTTTGTATTGTTACACTATTTACTCTACCCTGAGTCAAGAGATAATTTGCACCCTCTTGGGGGCGCGTCACACACTTTGGGAAACACTGCAATAAGGAATGAACGAGAAACATATAGTGATCTAACCAGACGTACGAGAAACTAGCATGGTTTTTGCTAACGGTTACAACAAATATGTTGATCGTACTTTTAAATGTGTGATGCTATCAGTTGTCTAAGAAATGTTTTTACGTGCCACTGTATACCAACTCCTTGGTGGCGTGATGTTGTCTATCTCACTTCACGTAATTATTAAGACGCACAAATGTGATATTGAGCACCTTAATAAAATGCATTTTATGGCTACATGTTCCAAACGTACACATTTTAAAACTATTTGTGTACGTAGCGTACAGTGAGGCGCAGATAGTCTAGTTGCTTTGCGCTATGAAACACCAAACCAACCATCATACAATAAAGGTTTTCTTTTAATTAGTTATGTTGTAGGTCCAGGTTTGTAAAACATTATAAAAGTCGAGGTTGTTAATACTGTATTTAGAAATATATTAAGCTGCTAGAAAACTTATTTTGATGTTAAGAAATTTTTACATGTTACACACTTGTTAACGTCTCTCCCCCCACCTTTCTGCTTAATTCAAAGAAAGTCGAGTTGCACGTTTTCACTCAGTAATATTTACTTATTCGCTTTGTGTGGTCTTAGATAGTCTAGTACTGTACGTATTTTCGTTATTTAAAATGAAAATTAAGTTTTGAATGTGGATTGTGTATCATAGTAGTGACGCCACAAGTATGAGAAATTCTGGCAGGGCTCAGGCAATAAAATTTAGCATCATAACACTGGTTGTTTCCGTTCAAAGTTTCCAATAGATGGCGCTTTTTGACTATGCTAGAAGTTATATATTTAAAATGGATCGAAGTAAGCTGGCATATGCCTCGTTTCTTTATTGTGGGTGTTTTGTGGTAGTAGGATTGTGTGAGGAGATAGTTTCGATTTATAGGATTATTTATATATATCTGCAGTTGTAGAGTTCTTGTCGATAAATAGCGTGAATTAATGTTGTCAGGCCTGATTTTAGGTCTTAGTTCTTAATAACTTAGTATAAAAATGAACTGTTGTTAATTTACGTTATTCAGTATATTAGATTGGTACTTTACACTGTTAATTCGTGAATGATATGAAACGTAAGAGTTAACCGTTTTTAAATTTCATATTATTTTCCATTTTAAAATGCAGGCGCAACGCAACATATTCCGAAAAGTAATAATAAAGATCTAAGGTTGGGCATTAAGGGATTTTCCATCATATTTTGTATGCTACTCGTTCATCGTAAACGAAGCTGGGGAATAATACAGCGGTTCAAGTGGTTTCATTTCGCCTAGTAACAGACGAAACCATGCGTTCCCAACGCCCTAACGTCCAGCACTCTCACCATCTTTTAAGAAGAACAATGGTCAGTAAACAGTTTACTTATTGTTGACTATATAATTTAGTCTTCAGTGTTTCTTTATTTGTACTTTGTGTATCCACGTTATAAGAAGCCGCCGCATGCGTTATGTACTTGTCACTACTGATTTCTACCAAAGCGTGTTGGATGACATTGAATACTGTCATAGACTGTTGCCTCAACATTCTGTAAGGGTGTTGTATTGTTTTCTTGTAAGTGCATCAGATAAGGTATTGAAACTGAAAGTTTTTTGCATATATTGTAGTGCAAAATAGTTGATACTTTGATCACAACAAGAACCAATGCTTCATATCAGTTTTAAAAACTACAATAATAAACTCGAGTTTAAGACTTCTAACCGCTTGGATAACCGCGGAAGTATCTATAACGTTGGTATAATATGCAAGTGTATGTAGTACCACTACAACTTAATTTATTATATTATAAATGGACCTCTTTAATTAACAAGTATGAAAACGTACTTGAATATCTTGTAAAAGAAAATATGTCGGCTACCTTACTGAACTAAGTTAGTAGAATTAGTTAATCTTTTTAAAATAAAGAACAAAAAATAATTCGAAAAACTTTCATCTTTCACCAAAAGGTTTCTTTCTCAACATCGTTTCAATACTGTTTTTGAACATTACTGTTTCTTGTGTACTTCATCCTAAAGGTTTGTTTGTATTCATGTAGTACCCTTTTGTCACCTAACCACCCCTAACTCTATTTTAACGACTGATATGGAACTGTAACTCACTGGTCGATACGTCAGGCTCTTGTCTGGCATAACTGGAAAAGCAATTCTTTAGAAAGGCTGGTTTTTATCGACTATTTGTGATTGCTATAAAACTGAGTTTAGCACTGGTTTTTCATTTTTGACTTAATTTTGCTGTCAGCAGGATCTCGGATAAATTTGTTTCAAATTTCCGTTTGTTTAATACAAAAGGTTTGTCTACTAATAAATGTAGGTACACCAAATAAATGTATAATTAACACCAGAGTGCGCATTTATTACGTGATCTTGTGGTTACGACGCGTATTCCTTGCAAATAGCAATACAGGAAGACTTTCTAAAACACCCACATGTGGGAAGAGATACAGCTGGCTGTTCATACCCAACACTATCAGCTTGTAAGAGTTATATTTAATAATTCTAAACGTCAGCATTCATACAGAAAAACTATTCAACGGAAACATTTCTGGGGGTTTGTGTGTTAAAATAGTTCGTCGATGTTTGTTGTTGTTGTTTTTTAAATAGTAAAGGTAATTAAAATAAACTCGTGTACACCAGCTGACTATGATTTTGTCACGAAACAAGAAGTCTGAAACCCTTTAACTTGAATACTAAATTTTGTATCTCTTCAGAAACGACTTAATGTTTTAATACGACCCGTACCAGCACTACTATACTGGACATACGTTAATAAATCGCATCTTTCTTGAAGTACGTAAAAGACTGATCGTAAACTAAACTCTGAACTCCACTTTTGTTTTATTTTGAACGCGGTAGCAAGTTTGAAAATCTCTCTAAAGGGAGATAGGCGTAACTTGTGAGGCAACGTATATTAGAAGAATTAGTTTATTTATTAAACTATGATGTTCCTAAATACATTTGTTTTGTAAACTTTTTGCCCTGTTTTTAAAAATGACTTTTTATAGTGTTTTGGTGTGTGGGCTCAAATTTCAGAAGTTGGCGAAGATTGATTACAATTACTCTTGTAACTTTGTACGAGGCTAAACTGGCCTTTCAGTAACTGGGGAAGAACTACGTGTCGTAACGTTAGTGTTAAGCCTATTTTTTAAAAATTTAAAATGTTCTAAACATAACTGTTCTCTGTTGTATTCCGGCCGGCTTAAAGATTTGGATCTAGTGAAACGCATCATTGGTAATGGATACGACAAATAATGTAGTTAGAATATGGGGCAAATACTATTGTTTATATTAATGAGCACAAAATAGTTAAGAAGTGACTGTTAATAAAGGTGGTGTTCACGGATGAAAACTCGTAATTAATAGTTGATAAGAGTAAATGTGGATTTGGTCTTTTAAAAAAAAATCATCTTCGTTTGATCACCTTTAGTTAAATAGCTTAATGATGAAGATAAAAGGAACTTGTTTTCTTTACTTCGGTTTTATTTAGTTTTATGCTTTCCGAATATTAGGTATGCGTTTATAATTTACTGTATTTTACAAAATTTTGTCGAGGACTATTAAAACCACGTATCTGTATATATGTAAATTAGTCGACACCAGTGACTGCTTTGTGTGCAGATTTGCAATGCTGCCTAGAACGGGTGTCGAAATCAAGTTTCGAGGGTACAAATAACCCATGTATTAGCTCTGTACTTAACACTCCTACGAAAAAATATTTACATCCACTAAAGTGATACCCTTAGTGGATGCTTTGAAAAAAAAATTTAAATATTATTTCGCAAATGTCTGAAAAGTCAACATTATTGCTCCTTAAAATATAAAGGGATAGGGTCAGTTAATGGGAATTTCATTTAAATACAAAATTATTAGCCTAATATCAATAACCTTTCAAGTTGCTCTGGGGCCTATTCGGCCCCAATTTTCGTAGGAGTGTTAATTACAACCAAACAACTTAACCGCATTTTGAACAATAAAAAATGCGACCTCTATCTTTTTGAAGTGACTAAGTTAAGTTGGAAACGTTACTAGACTACTTGAATATGGATACAGTGAAGTTGAGACATTCAGACCGGGAGTTAATTGGTCGATTGATTGGGCAGAATTCTATACATTTCCTATTTAAATTAGGCATAGTAACAACATTAATAAAACTGTTTAATAGTTATGAGTAAACATAACTTGTATAAATTTTGAAATAAACTAATTTGTAAGTTATGTAAATGAATTGTATTTTTGCGTTATTTTCTCCAAACAATTTAAAATAACTCTCCAAACGATAATGTTAAGTCCCTTGCTTCTGTAAACATCGTGGTAGGAGCGTCAGAGGTTTCACGAGTTCTTTATATATATAAACCCAGAATGAAGTTCTCTCAGAAAAGCATATTAAACTGCGATAAAAGAATGCAACAACTTAAGTGAAAAATTAAAAAGAAAAATGTGTTGTACGCATTGCATCTTCCTTGTATTGTGTAAAACTATGGTTTATCGTACCAGTGGAATAGGACCCAGTGGAGGTAATGTTCGAGTTTCTTACGTTCCTTCAAACAGCTTCAGTTAACTGTAACTTTATCAAATAATTAGACGCGACAAAATAATGTTTCTACATGTTTAAATGCACATCCTAGTAGTTTTATATAACGTATAAAGTAAAAGTAATCTTGTATATTTTGTTGCAACTCTAACTTAATTGTACGTGCAACTACTTCATAAACTAAACTGACTCGCGCTACACTAAATGCCTTTCTATACTTAGACCGAATTAAAACAAATTATTGTATTTAATATATACCTTTAACAGTATCGATCGAATTGTTGCTTGTGTCGTAGACTGGCTACTTAATAGTTTGTTATATCTAGTATACAGCTGCACCATGGTAAAACAAAAGCAATGATAATAACCAGCCTTTAAATTATTTCTTACTGTTTACTTCAGAGCTAGTTCGTCTATCACTACCTTAACTGTCCTGCACGTAAACGTCGAGAAGCAAGTATTTGTAGTTTTGTTTTCATTCTTTTGTAAGCTTGCACGCACTAACATTTATAAATCGTTTTTAGTTGCCTCGGTTACGTGATAACCCTAATAAAAGGGAGTTAATCTACTTTAAAGTGTATTGTGTAATGCCACCTTTACCTATGGTACGTAAATAGTTCGTCAGTTTTACCGCAGAGCCACACAACAGTACTTTTTGTCTACCGTGGGAAATCGAGTTTTATCGTTGTAAACATAATGTAGACAAACGGTAGTCTTTTATCGCATATTTTAATTAACTATTTTGTATATCCCCAAGTGGATCTTTTGTTTTTCGATTGAAGTGATATATTTGTTGCTGGTAGTTTGTGCTTCGGACTTTGGAACCTTGGGTGTATCATAATAGTTAAATCCTAATATATTATTTGAGAGCATCTCACGAGTTAATGGGTACTTTTGATACAACCCATCTATTGTACGAGTTTAGATAAATTTGTAAGGACTGTAACTCTGCTATAGTTTTGCACGAATAATCCGAATGAACATCACGAGTTAAGCAGGAACAACTTGTACAAGAAAACAAACCGTTTGTCGTATCCACATTTCTCGCTGCAGGTGTGATTACAAATGTTTTGAATAGTATTAGATGTAGCTTTAAGATCTTGACTTGTATTGTTAAATTTCATTATGAAGACTAGGCCATGTAATTATGGTAACTACATCACGACCGTGATATGTCACAATAAATGACTATAAACTTCCTCGTTAATTACATAAACATTCCCATAAATTACCATGGTTAATGATTAGATTCCCTGCCTATGGTGCAATAGTTTGATTTTATATCGCTAGTTGTGTGGTTTTTAACAAATTCAGTGAATTATCTATACATCACGTAACTGTGTAGTGTTTAGTTGTATTTTAAGGCCTAGGATGGGCAGGTGGTTAGGGTGCTTGACTCGTAATCTAAGGGTTTGAAACTCCTTTTCCCCAAATGTACCTGCTCTTTCAGCTGTGGGGGGGAGCTTTATGTCACGATTAGTTCCACTGTGTTTGTAAGAGTAGTCTAAGAGTTTGATAGGTGGTGATGGCTAGCGCAGATAGTCTTCATGTAGCTTTGAGTGAAATTTTAATTCTTACAGCACCACCTAGTAGTTTACAAAGCAAGAGCTATAAACTCCATTTCCTGTGAGTTGACCTAACTGTCATTTCTAGGCATACAAACTGGTGTTACTCTTGACATTATATCTTTATTAGTCAGCTGTGTTGACATTTATAGTACTCCATATCTCCTGAAGACTGGGAAAGTAAACAAGGTCTCTTCCTCTGCCATTGATTTCCTTAGCAGCATATTGATTGTTTCATGTTGGTCATATTTGTTTGGTAAGCAGCTTCTTTCGTCTGAAGGTACAGTACTTCCTAACGTGGTTCATTCTGTAGGCTAGATAACTACTATCAGTTCCTTCCTCATCTTCTGGTTCAGAGGTGAAAAAGATGGTGCTTTTCCTTCATTGACCTTTTTATAATTCCTTGTTAAGCCAGTTCGTCACAAGGTGCCTATAGCTAGGTTATCGTAATTTGGTAATCAATTTAATTATTGAACTCTTTAACTGATTACATTAAACTAGTTGATTATTCTCAGAATAGGGTTAACACACTTTTCCAGAGTTGCTTATATTTGTATTAACACCTTTTCTATCCACTATATTGGTCTCATATAAATACTGATACAAACGTACACGTTAATTCACTTATTTCCAAAACTACTCCTTCATGAAAGGCCCCCCCACTAGTGCATAAAATCAAATATTCCCACTAGGAACAAACATTTTCACCTAAATGTTTTCTGGTAGTTACACAATAGTAATAGTAAACAGTTAAAACGTGAAGACTGTTCAAATGCCTTTTTAAAGTTCTTGTAATCAGTTGTGTAATATTATATTTATGCCACTTCCGTATATAATTTAGATTCTTTTAGATAATTTGGGAATTTAAAGAATGATCAATTACTTGTGAAAATATCTTAAGGTTTACTACATTTTATTTAAGCCAAACGATATATAATATGCATAGATAGGAAGGGAATCTCTTCACTCTTCACTTGTCCTAACTTTGCTATAGCTCAAACAACTTGCTCACAGCTGAAACAGTGAATATATTTGATAGAAAAATGTAATAGCCTGAGATTCTATAATTATGAAAGCATCACTAACGAAACCTGAATAAACTAATTGATTCAAAAAGTAGATCTATTTTGTTTAATTAAATACCTGTCACTACAGTAATATTAATATATTTAATTGTAATTTTGTTTAATTTTTTAAAACTCTAATCATTGTAATGGATGCCCATACATAATTGATTTATATAGTTGATGCAAGTCTTGGTTCCTTTGAAACTTGTTATGTATTAACTTGTCTAGGACCAGTCTTAAATTTATTTAAGATTTCAACTAGCTGGCTATTTAAATTTAGAAGTTAACTGAATGTTAGTATGTATGAAATTTTGTATTTGCAAACAAGATTTGTTCACAATTTTAACACAAACATATTTTAATATACAAACAATACAATTTAGTTTTTATCCATAGTTATTACAAACGACTTTATATGCAAGCTTCACAAACATTAAGTCTGTTTGGTCTGGAACTGATTATTTTATCAACATTTCATGATCAGATAAAATAGTTTGCTTTGTATTCTTGGCCTGCTTCACGCTATTTATCAACTGTTTTTTCTCAAAAAATATGTCCTCATAGAAATACTGATGTACAAAGTTAATTGATTGAAGTTATTGGTTTGGAATGTTCTAAATCTGTAAGCGTTCCTGGTCATATCTGTAGTTTCTCCCAATTAATAAGTGTTAGTTACAGCTTCTGAATATTATATACCAACTGGAGCAAACCAATATTAAACTGTTGCTATGCCTACCTTTTCATAATCAAGTGATTCTCAATTTTAGCAAGCAGCAGTACTGGCAACCATAAGAATTGTGCACACACAATAGTACATCTGTGTCAATGTAATAACTTGCCAATGTACAACATGACTAAGTCTATGTTGCTCTGATGTACTGGAAACCACACCTGGTTTGATCACTGATACACTTGCTCATTGATCAATAACATTACACCTGCATGCATATTCGTTGTATCATCTATGCTTGCTTAAGAGTTATGACCTTATGACTAGCAAAAGATCAGATTCCATTGAGCCCAGTTTTCCAGTACTACTCTCCAGGATCCATGAAGGCTTTCTTCACACACAATGTACATTTTGCTGGTATAAGTAAAGTATCAAGGATATCTCTTGGTCATCTCTAGGTAAATGTACTGGTTATTCAGTGAAGTGCATCCAGTGAGGGAAGATAGTGGTGTAGCACAAGCCTTAGAAGGTGAATTCAATTTTATAAAGCATACACATTCACTACATTTTCATTTGACAATGTCTATTACAATTAGTTGGATATGATGAATGTAAAATTCTGATTGTGCAGGCTGGCTGTGTGACCACCATCTTTTGTTGTAAATGCCATTATTGAATCATTTACTCAGTAGCAGCAATGCTGCCTTATGGGTGGTTGTTTGTACTAGTATTTACCAGTTTTTGTATTAACACCTGAACAAACATGCTTAAAGAAAAGTGGACATTTAAATTTGTTTAGGATGTACTGTATGGGAAAAGTGTTTAGTTTGTGTTCTTTAATTGATAGTGATAACTATTTACCATTTCTCTAGTCTTGCACTGCAAAAGTAGGGACAGCCTTCAAATGGCTTTGCATGAAATTGAAAACAAACTAATTCTGATCCTTGAAAATTAAGTATAAACTTGCCACTGGGGAAACTAGACTGTGGTATACATTTCTGTTAACACGTACATAGACAACAATGTGTTGGGCAGTTAAATTGCTATTTTTTACAGATAAGTAGTTACACTAAAACTATAAATATTCAGGTCAGTAAGTTAAGTGACTAATTTCTTTGTAGACAGAAGTTTAATACAACTCTAATCATGTACATTACATGGCATCAAAGCACAAAACTTTGCAATGAATTGTAGATTAATTTGTGTAATTTGTCATGTACACATGTTCACTGTTCCTATAACTATTTTAGCTGACACTAAATAACTTTCAAAGAACATTGGTTCACCTCTTGCACAGGTGAAACAACAAACTTGTATCCATCCCAAGAATGCTGATTGTTGATCCAAGGTTGACATTAATACACTTGTTCTGTGAATGTCTTTTGCACATAGTTACCTTTCCACTCAACTCCAGTGTATTCATTAGAATCAAGCTCGTTGGCTGGTCTGATTGTTTGAACTCGTACATTGCACACTGAGCTGTGTTCTGTTTGGTACTATATCAACCAGGAACTCTTTAGTACTCTGACACTTTACCAAAACCCAAAACTCTGAGAACTAAGCTGATAAACTTTAAGCAAACTTGAGCTTTCATAGTTTACAAATATGTAACATCATTGTTCATCTGTTATTGGTTTTACTGCACCTGTGAAACTATTGCCCAAATTAGACAGCATTGCTTATTCTGCTCTACAAGGAATTGGCAATGCACTCAAAAGTGATTAGGTGCTCCACATCTAAGGTAAGATTTGCTCCTCTTATCTGTAATAAAATCAAGGCAAAGGCATCAGTGGCATAGTGTCCAATGTCCACCAAGGGAATAATAAAGATATCCCTGACCATTCACTGGTTTCCAGTGTGGTTGCATTCCAGTACCAGATTATATAAATAATTGGTTAATCTGTATGATATGGATGCATGTGTATGATGGTCTTACAAAGGTGATATTGCTGCAGATCCTTCTCTTATAGGGTTTTCTTACAAACAGTTTGAAGTTGCTGTATCGCCATATAAACTGCCTCTTCCACATATTTAATTAAAAGAGCATTCTCATGATCTACTGTGAAAATGGTAGATCTTTTCATGGTACCTTCATCCTCTCAAGTCTTCAATTGTTTTGCTTCATCTTCCTCAAGTTAAACCTCTGCAATTTGGTAATGACTATCTCGGAGTTGTACCTTCCTCATTTATGACGTCTAGTGCTGGAGTGTTGAAACAGTATTAGACATTGCACAATGGGCTGCAGAACCAGCTATTCCAAGTCATTACTTACCTGAAATATTTAATGCTCCTTTGCTTTTTCATTAATTGTTTAGCGGTGATCTTCCTTAGTTCACTTGTGGAAGAGCATTGATCATTGCCAGTACTTTCATATTGCCACCTTCCAGCTGCAGTGTCATTTATATTGTAGGCACAGCAATGTAGTTACTGTGACTTGTCTGTGTGGCAAATCACTAGTTTAGTGCCACATAAATTGACATTGACAGCATGTCCTTTAGCTGTAGAGCAACAGGCTCCTTGGTGGCTTGTTTCAGCAGTATCTCCTTATCTAGAGATGTGTGCCAGTGCCACATGGTTCACCATTTAATGCATGCCATCTTACCTACTGGCTATCAGGAGAATGTCCTCCAGTCTTACCTTTTAGTTTTATTGTTCTGATAGTGTCTAGGAATTTACACATACTGCCTTAGCCAGTCTGATTTTCTAGAACCACAATCCAGTGTTAACTGCACAACAAAGTTTTTTTGCTTCTTGAATATTGTTGTGTTGTACCTTTTATAGAATTTTGGCTGCTGATCATGAAAATCACTTCCGAACTTGCCCATCATGTACCATTTCATTGAAGTTTTCAGTTTTGCTACAATGGAGATCTGGGCAACTGGAATCAGTCAATACTTGCTGACTACTGTTGGACACTGCAACATGATGCACTGGACATTTAAATACAAACAAAAATCAGGACCAAAACGCTTTTGATTTGTTTTAACTTAATAGTGTATTAGAAACATAAACACAATTAAATAGGTTACAGCCAGTAAACAGTTAACTGTCTATTTCTCAGTTTCTACGTGATGAAGCAGAACCAAAACTATTTGTGCATACCCACCAGGTACCTGTCACAATCATCAAAAATTTTTCAGGACGGAAAACTTTTCAAAAAATTGTTGTGCAGCATAATCCTTGCTCATTGATTCTTTTCTCACTCAAGATAATTCTTTGTGTGTGTGTGTGTGTGTGTGTGTGTGTGTGCACTAGATGTTTGTAGTCAGTCATTGGATGTAAGAAGATGGTCAGGGACCTTCACATTATCAACTCTTGACTAGCTCCCTCCAGTGACCTACTTTCTTTGCCGTATAACCTCTTGTGGGAAATGTCACTTCTGTCACTAGTTTTTGGAAATTGTAGTACTAGGACTAAAACAACACATGCCATCTTAATAGAAAGCTCTACAAGAGCTTGTGGTTCACTGCACAAATTTTCTTTCCTGCACACTGCAGTATTTTTCTAACAGTTTTATTCTTGGAGCAGAGATAAAGCTGCTTAACAAGAATTGTAAAAAGAATTAATAAACAGTACTTAATCTTGGTAACTAACTTATGTGAGAAATAATAGAGAATGTAAAATATAACCATCTTTTGGTATGGAAAGAGAGGGACACTTATACTGGATTAAAACTATTCTGTCCAATCAACTGAACTATTTAAACTCAATGTTCCTTGTCACTAGCTGCAAAATGTACTCCTTATTAATCTTAATGTACACCGAGCTAGATTTTTTTATTTTTATATAATTGGCATGTGGTAATGTTTTAGAGCAATCTTATCAACAGAATTGCACTTAAAGTACAAAGATTTTTTTTAAGCACGTTGATTTATCTATTTCATTTGCTTTTGTTTTCTAGGTTCCAAGTAATCCTAGAGCTGAAAAGATCGATATTGAGGATCTAGGTATGCTTTAGTAATCTAGTAACTAGCCATATTTCTTTACTGAAAATTATAAACATCTTAGTTTATAGTCTTGGTTGTCCTTATATAACAACCTCTAAACAGATGTTTTGATGGAAGATTGTTATACTAACAGTATTAGTTTTACAATGGATTTGTGTAGACAAATCTTCAGAATGGGGAACTAAACAATCATTTTCTGGAGAAAGTACAATTAAATTGATTGTATGCTGTCAATGTTTTTCTAAATTTCTACTTAAAATTGAGAGCTGAAATCAACTTCTACATTTAAACATTTTTAATAACATTTCAAAGTTTTTTGTTTTTTTGTCCAGAAGAAATTAGACCATAATATTTGTTTTTCTTTCTAATAAACAGGACAAAATGAGGACCTAATATTTGTAAAGTTTTTTCAACATTTCCATTGTTATGACATCATTCCAATTAGTGGCAAGCTGGTTGTGTTTGATACTCAACTGTTGGTAAGGAAACTTACTATACAAGTGTCTAAGTATAGCGTTCATGATAGTGAAAACATAAGACATGATAAATTGGAACTTAAAAAAAACAAAAAAAAAACAAACTTAGGCGTGTTGAAAGTTAGTGCTGAAATCAGAGATCTAACTTAACATTAATTTAACTTATTTAATCAAATTGTTTGATACTCAACCTTACAAGATTTTTTTTGTTCACTTAATCTGTTGTACTCCTACTTTACTTGTGTTTTAGTTGCTCAGTTAGTGTTTAACACATTTACTGCAGCCAGTAATATAAACAATACCTATACTAATGCAGGTGTATTATATTTGAGTATCATTTTAATTGAATTGTTTTTATTTGAAGCCACTTGTAATGTGACCCACTGGTGGAGTGAATGTTAAACATTAACTTCATATTTATTTATTTATTACTAGAACTTGTGAATAATTTGAATAGTAAATTTAAATTACTCATTCAATCTTTGACAAAAATAAAAGCGTATTTTTTCTTTCTCTCAGGTGAAAAGAGCATTTTTTGCCCTAGTTGAAAATGGTAGGTACAAGTTTTACTTTTTGGGAGCAAATGGAGGGGCTAAAGTTCAAAATAGTACGATTATAACAAACCATTGGAAACTGAAGTGGGTTTACTTGTTTACTTTAAGTCAATTCTTGACTGTAGTTTGTTTTCCCACGAATTAATTTTTAGGAAAGTGAGAAGCATCAGGGCAGAGTAGGGCTTCATAGCACAACAGTCATAGCTGAAATGTTTTTGGTAACTGACTGTTAGTACTATTTGAACTTGCTATCAAAGTTTGTATGGAGGATGTAGGGATCTTGCTGGATATTTCAGTATATTTGTAGCTTCAAATCTAGTAGCTTGTTGATGTTTTCTATTTAGATTCCTACAACTAACTAGGCTGTTTTCAAAGTATTTTTAAAGGAGCTTAAAGTTTGCTCTAAGAAACTGCAGTATTATTGTGGGATTCTGTTTTAGTTTAAGCAGGAACTCTCTTACTGTAGTAAAGACCAAAAGTTTCTTAAATATATGAAATGATTTAAATAACAAGTGGGGCTACAGTAGATAAGTTATGAAGTAACTTGGACATAAACTTGTTTTTCAGTAAGATAAGGCATCTCGTCAAAAATGTTTGAGATATTAAGTTGCCTCAATTGTCTTCTTTTAACTACAATCTAAACCTTCCAAACAAAATAACTCTTGTTTATTTAAGGTTTTCTCTATGTAGTAGTAGCAACATTTTTTCTATTTACAAACATGCACACAGGTTACTTAAAAAGTTCTTGATACTATTGTTCAGATTTTTAACTTCATGTGCTATGTTTAGTCCATTATCTGTGTAACTGGTCAATGTTTTATTGATGGTTCTCAAAGTTCTTGACCAGTTTTCATTCTGTAAATTAAATGTTTAATCAGTTTTGATGTTTAAAAATGCCAAGGTTTGTTATATCATTTGAAAAGTTCAAGTAATTAAAAGAAATGACTGACATTCTGTAACTCTGGCCAATGGAAGTATTAATGAACAAGATAACCATAGCTTGGGATGGGAGAGATTAGTTTCCCCCAGCAACTATTGAATGTGTACTGGGGGTTTTTTTTGAATTTAGTATTTATTAGTAAATACTGCAATTGAACTTTGTGAATAAAAGTAGTTGGTAATCATTAAGATGTGCTAGACTTGAAGTTAAATATTGGTTAACCATAAAAGTTAGTACTGATATTTTTGTTATCAGGACAAATGTCTTCAATAATTATGATACTGCATCTACACACCTGTTTTAACTTAAGATGTATTTAATATGTTAAATAAAATGATACCTTGTTGCAATGTTTTTATCTCCTAGGAGTTAGAGCTGCTCCACTGTGGGATAGCACTAAACATCAATTTGTTGGTAAGATTATGGTAGTATACCTTTAGCTAAACTGTTTTTAGCTATGGATATTTATATTAAATAGATAACTATAATTATGCTTATCAGCTTTTGTGATACTTAAAACTGGTCTATCATCACTTAAGTAATGTTATGCCCTCTATAAACATGATTCATAAATTGTGTACTTTGACATTTAAAACTTTCTTTAGTTTTAACATTTCTTTATTCCTACCAAATTGCTTGTACATGAACAGTTTAATTAAATGTAATAAACAAATTTTTAATTATTTACAGGAATGTTGACAATAACAGACTTCATTCATATTCTAAGGACATATTACAAGTCACCTTTGGTAAGTACGTAGTCAATATTCTTTAACTTTACTTGACTACAAGATAACTTTAGCAATCATTGTTTTCTTGAGGGCTGAGTTAAGTCTAATCGGACTAAACCATGTGTCAACCTGGTAATTGTACAACAAGAGTACCCAACAGATTATAATCAAACTAATCTTTTAATTCCTGCTATGCTGCAATATACTCTTAAACAGCTAGTTGTATATAGTGATTTATCTCTTGTGGTTTATGATTGTTAGATTGATTTTTATTGTAATATGTTAGTTTGATACTATAACTGTTGCAAATTGTTAAAAGCAAGTCTTCACTATGAACCTAGTTTCCATTATTCTTTACTAATAAGATGTCTTTAATTTAAGCTCTGTTTTCTTGATCACATCTTTTATAATTGCAGGTTCATATGGAAGAATTGGAAGAACACAAGCTGGAAACATGGAGAAGTGAGTTCAATATTTTGTGATTTGATTTTTATAACAAAATGAGGTGATTATCTTAACTTTCCTTGTCAATATCCAGATAATGTTTTAACATCCTAACAATCTGTTTTGTTACTAGATTCTCCAGATAATTTGAATTCAAAGCTTCTGCATCTTGTAGGGCATATGTATATCTAATCTAACAAGCAGGTGAGAACCCTCTCCTATTATTTACTACCTGCACCTAAACCCACACTAGTGTTTACTTTTAAGGACAGTTTACTCTGTACTTTATAATCTATTCAAGACCTGAATGAAATGTTTGCTTTAATTAATTCTAGGTAACGGATGCCAAACACTAAAAATATGGTCATTTAAGTATTTAATAGTTTCCTAATTTTGGTTCTAACTACCTGAATCTGAAAGACTGCACTTGTATAGCAACACTTTAGTTAGATGCTCTGTAGGTTGACTTTCTAATTGGAAATTTAATGAGGTGTATAGGATGTCAGACTTTATTAATGTACTCTAGTGCAGACATCTTGATTTTAATGCTTTAGGCAGAAGAATATGGACAAAATATTTAATCTAATTTATGTATATAAAGATAATTAAACTCCAAGGTACTTTAAACCGGAGAACACTGGTTAGTGTTATAAAAACTATAATACCTTGTTAGTGAATTTTAAACTGTTAATTAACAAGCTGTTGTGTATGAACCTATAGATATTAAAATAATGACAAAAATTGTGTTGAACAATATAAATTATAAAGTACTTGTATTCCTAAAGTCATCTGATTCAAATTCAGTTAGTGTTTTATCTAAGCTGGAAATTCTCTATTTTCAAGATGTCCTGAAGACAAAGATAAAGCCTTTGTATAGTATTGGACCTGAAGCAAGGTAAATAAGTTTAAGTTCATATTAAAATGTTTTTAAACTTTCTAAGTTAGAAATCAACGTGATATTTTGATTTTTCACTTTCTATTAAGTTTGAGACTTTGCTACTCTGATGCTAGAATGTGTTTAATTTGAAGTAACTTAATATGGTACATTTGATTTGAATATTTGCCTACTATGTTTCTGTTCACCTGTGAGGCAATGCTTGGTAAAACTTTATTAACAAAAAATCTTGCCAGATTTCAAAATTCTCACTTTAAAGATGTAGTAAGCTTCTTAATAAACTGTTAAGAAGCTATAACACGAACTTATCACAACAGGTATTTGTTTACCATACTAACATATTGTGCCAGCAAGTTATTACCAGACCACCAACCCAACTACCACTAGAGGACCTGTCCTAATCACCTGTTTGTGTTGGAAACCAAGTTTGGAATTATAACAATGCTGTTGTTAAGTGATCATGAAACAATATCTGTATAAAAACAAAAACACTAGATTACATGCTGAAGTAAAATAATGGTAATAGCAATACTTGCAAATTAACGTAGGTGAACTTGTAAACTTTTTTAATATATAACTGTCAATTTAACTTTGTTTTATTTATTATATGGAGAATCTCCTCTTAATAACTATTACTGTGAAACAAAATTGTATTTTCTAGCTTGTTTTGTAAAACGTTAAAACTTGGCAATTGCAAATTAATTTGTAACCCTCTTGTACAATCTTGTAGATTAATCACATGCCACTTGAACTGTTAATCTCCACTTTTCCTCCATAGGCTTCTGTACAATAAGAAAACATGGTTTTAGATAAATTTTGTATCATTTGCTGCAGTTTCTTTAATAAACGCTTTCTTTGACATTTGATAAAGACTATACATCAACATAAGCCTAAATTTATAAACATTTCAACAAAATCTTACAAACCTGTTTGCAGAATGTCTTCACTAATTGATGGACAACAAATGCTGAATAGCTCTAAGTGAATTGCTTGCTTAGCCAATAAGTCACTCGTAGCAACTGAAGTGAAAGATTAAGTGGTTACCTCACTGTTATTTTTTCTATATAGTAGAGGAAACTTGTAAATAACAATGTAATTGTTTTTCTCTAGTAAACATATCTACATCAAAACGTTTAAAACTATGTTTATTGTTTCTAGAACACTAATACACCTGTGAGAACATGAAAGTTAATCAGTAATTCTTTTTGAAAAATAGTTTGTATGAAGCCATAAAAATGTTGATTAACAAGAAAGTTCACAGACTTCCTGTGATAGATCCTCTGACTGGAAATGTGCTGTATGTTCTGACACACAAACGAATCCTTAAGTTCCTCTTTCTTTATGTAAGTAAATATTTGTTGTACTTGATAAACCTGCTCTTAAATTACTGTTAAGTTTTATAGAGACATTAACTTTAGCTTTAACGGTGAAAAAGAAACTGAACTGGTATTAACCATTTTTGTTGCTTTCAGCAGGCATGTTGAAAGTGCTGTTTTAATGGTTTAGTACACAGTTAAGAAGTGTACACAAGCTGACTTTTACAAGATTGTATTTCAGTATCCAGGTTTCCAAACCCTGGCATTAATATTTTGCTCTTGTGAATATTTATACTCTTTATGATGTACTTGTATTGTACAGCAATTTAAAAGTATTTTTATGTTGCATAGTTTTATCTTCAACAGCTACTTTTCTGCAAAATGTCTTTTTGTATTTAGTAATTAATAATTTGTAATTTCTGCACATTTTGTACATCTTGTGAAAATCTCTAGATGGCTGAGCTCCCAAGTCCAAGTTACCTCAGCAAAAGTTTAAAGAATCTAAAAATTGGAACTTATGAAAACATTGCCACGGTATGTGTTTTATAAACTTTAAAATAGTTTTAACTTTAGTTTGTTTATATATTCTAGTGTGAAAAATATTTTGTCTAGTTTTAAAAGCACCTCATATTTTAAAGATATATATATTTAGCTTTTGAGTGATCTTTTCAGAAAATCTCGATTGCAGTTAAAGGGTTTTTACCAAGTTTTGTGATCTATTTTTCTACTAGAATGTAATAACATCTTTTTTCCAAATGTTTGAAAAATTGGTTTTAAAAATATTGTCAACTATATCTGGGTCATTATCTCATCATCCTTAATGAAGAAGGATGATATTCAAACTTTTCTTTTTCTTCCCAAAAGCTATTTACATCACTGAGTAAATAATGCAGTTATTTAGATAAATGTACTAAATTAACTGAAAACTAAGATTATAATGCATTACTTTACTTTGTTTAGGCACAACTGAGAATTGATTTTCTTTTGAATGGGGATGATGTATGAAATACTGCTATGCATTGGAAGTACCTTGTATATTACTAACACTTTCAATAAAGTATGTAATATTAGCATTGTTAGTATCAAAATTATAAAATGATAGCAGTAACAATGAATTGTAAAATCATAAGCTTGTTTACAATAACAGTTGCACTTTTCAAAGAATGTTAATCTCTCATAACATCAAATGTGTATTTCTATTATCTTTCAAAATAGATTTTTCAAAATATTTAACCTAACATTTTTCTCATCCATAACTTTGTTCAGTGTTTGTGTTGCCACGCTGGATAAACACATTTTGCATATTTAATCACACCTTGTTATTGAAACATTAACAACATAAGAACCTCATCTTTGTCTTAATACAAGTTTCACTAGAAGCTATGGTGTTATAAATGAATCAAAAAGTAAAAGAAGTGAAACATAAGCAATAACAAAATAAATTTTGCAATACCTTCAAAGACAACTGATAAATATTGTATCCTTCATCTGTTATGAACAGTCCTAAAGGTGTAATTTATAAATATACCATTTTGGACTAAATTCCATTTCTTTAGGTTTTCATATTTTGAATATTGTGGGGACTATTTTTGTACCTAGTGTTAATGCACAGGACTGCAATGTACAAATCTTGCAGGTGTTGTATTGAGTAGACATTACAAGAAATGTGCAATGCAGTTGTCTCATTTTGACAGATAGGTTATCGGCTTTCTGAAATCTGACAAACTTGTTTACAACTTCTTTACATGATGTGTATTTATAAACTTTTTAAAGAATAAAGAAACTCGTTTCTTTCTAGATCAAAGAGAGCACTCCAGTCATTATGGCTTTGAATAACTTCATAGAGAGAAGGGTTTCAGCTTTGCCCATAGTGAACGACAAGGCAAAAGTCGTAGATATATATACAAAATTTGATGTTATTGTAAGTGATTGATTTTAAATTAGTTTAAAAAATTCCTTTTTACCTATAGTTTGTTTTTTCCTAATTATTACTTCAGTTTTTGAAAGTACTTGTATGGAATTGTCAGCAAAATAAGTTTTAAAGTAGTGTATTTTAAAATGACAGATCTAATGTAAATTTGTCGTAACACACAAACATCAAGAGATCACTTCCTACTTTGCAAATTGTCTTTGCACTTGAACCTCTTTCTTTTTGGAAGTCTTGGATTTGTCTTAACTTGTAGTGGTGTTGGCATCCACAACTACTGATGGGAACTTGTTTATGTTTTATTCTCCACTTATTAGGAAAGTAAAACTTGTACTGGAGCATTGCCTGTTTTCTTCCAAATCTTAACTTGTAATCTCATTTTCATTTATTTTTTTTTTAGAACATCTTTACAAGATAACTTGTTCTAAATATTACCTTGGCAACCTTCCTCTGCATCCCTTTAAAATAAAGCTTCCTTCATTAGATAAGAAAACTAAACAGTAAAACTTTAGGATTAAAACACTTAAATATTCATTGTATTTATAATTAGTACAAATACATTAACTACTATAATTTTAGTGTAGATCAGTTTTACTACAAGAGCATTTTGACTTGGATTATTGTATCCATCCTCTGTCTCTGCTCAGTAGCTGAGTTTCAATCTGTATCAAACAAAATGCATTAATATTGCACTTACTATATTTAAACTGTTCACTATATTTATTCAATATGCTACCTGATTAGTCCACTTAGCAGTACCTAAACGTTTTCCATACAACTAGGAGTACCACAGGTTTTTAATGTTATCAGTGAAGTTGCTAACTATACTCATGTTAATCTATAAAAGTATCAAGCACTTAACCCTCCAAATCACTCCTAACGAGATTCAATGGAAATGTTTCCATTAACCTTAAATCTTATGGGGGAAGGGGGGTCTAGATAAAAAAAAATCCAAAACAAAATGCATTTATCCTTTCACAACCTCCACATGTAGTTTCCATATAATCTTTTATGTGATAACTTGTTTAAAAATAAAACTGAACATCCTTTTCCTTCAAATTTAACAAAATTTGCTTCTAAAAATGATTATTATAACTAGGATACTCATCTCATTCTTTGACGTTCAAGAGCTTGCATTCCCACCTTTTCAGCTGTTGAGGTGTTTACAATGTGACAGTAAATCTCGCTTTGTTGACAGAGTAACCCAAAAGCTTACATTGACCAGTTGCCTTCCCTCTAGTTTATTGCACCAAAATTAGGGATGGCTAGTTCAAGTATCCCTCATGATTTCCAGTCTTACTGAAATTTGAGGGGAAAATGAATTTGTGTAGTTGTAAATACAACTCTGATCAAATTGTCCTTCTTTAATTAGGTATCAAAACCAGGTGACATTACCATAATTGTAATATTTGGTCTATTTGAAATTAGAATAAATGGGATTTATGCATTTATAATTATGTAACTCTGAACTTCATAAGCTGTAAGTATAGTTATCAAATAGTTTTAGTTGTTTTATTCATCATCTTATTCCTTTTTCTCTTGTAAGGTCCATTAGTTGTAATATTTTTTTTTTCTTTCTCTTTCTTCCTAATCAAGTATCTGGCAGCTGAAAGAACTTATGACAATCTGGATATAACTGTGAAGAAGGCATTACAATACAGATCTGAGGTTAGTGTCACAATTTAGTTTGAAACTTGTAAAATAAAAAAACTAACAAAAGACAACTTCTGACTAAAAATTCTGTAGGTGGAAGCTTGGTATGTTGGTATTTAAGGCCATTACCAAAGTTCAACAAAACTGACAAATTATGTATTCTTCTTGCAAACACAACTGTTCAGGTTTTAAATGGTTATTGGTTTCTTTTTTATATTGTATGTCACTATCATCGTATCTTTTTGATACTGAACTACTTTTCTGTAAGCATCTCATTGTACCTTACATTGAAGTTCTATTTAAAAAAGTGAAGGAAAATAAGTAACACCTTGTTTCAGTTGGTTACAACATCAATGTTGGACTTGTTTTAAGTAGATGAAACGCAAAAATAATGGATCTGGTAACATATATCAGATTCCTGTAGTTCCAAGATTGTTTGCATATTAATGGAAGATTTTTTCCAAGTATTTCATTAACTTTTTGTTACTATCAAGGTATTTATATTAATGGATATTGTTTAGTTAGTTGGTCAGTGTTTCTTCTTAAGAGATCTCCTATGTTTTGTATAAACTTAACACTAAGAAAATATTCTACACTTATCTGAAACTAGATATCTCCAGTGTTGTTGGTTCTTTTTAATGATAAAATGGAAAAAATTTCTTAACTTTCCACATTGCAGTGTTTCGAAGGAGTACTGACGTGTAAGGTAGATGATAAGCTTAAAGATGTTCTGGAAAAAATGGTAGACTCTGAGGTATGATCAATGAAAGTGTTTTGTAATTTATGGAGATGTTTCAATTTCCCTTACATAACGAACTTTTAAAGCTAAATGAATTGTACAGCCTATTACATTTGAAACTACTGTCAAAATAAAATGACCATAAATATTTGGTTTAAAAAAAATGCTAAAAGTGAATATTGAGACTTTCAGATTTTAAAATTATATGGGTGAATCAAAGTGTGAGACATTAAATTCTCCTTCTAAATCACTCATCACTTCACTATACTGGCTCTCCACTAACTGACTGTACACACACTAATAATGAGAACTTAATTGAAGTTTGACACAAGACTTCAAAATTGAGTTTGGAATCTACACTTATTCAATCTGTTCACTGCAGTTCATCTGATATTTTCCTAAATCATAATCATACTAACATTAAATTTCTTAATGTTTAATTAGTTTCTCTTGTTACTAGATAAACTAGAATAATTAGTTTTGTTACAGCCCTAGTGGTTCCTCTTGTGCATGTAAATATAAGATTAAAAATGCAAACTAAAAGCTACAAACACAATACAGCAGTGTCACTTTCTGCTTACACTCTAATGTCATCTCCCTGAAAATGTGACTTGGTCTATTTACTAATCTCCACTGCAAGGGTTAAACTAGGTCACTTTACTGACCTGACGCTACTTTAGTCACTAAAAGACAAGTCTTTTTAAATAGTTCTTCCCTTCTGTGTTAAAATATACTGTTAAAATTAAACACTTGTTAAACCTATTAACTTGTTACTGGGATGTACCTTATTAAATATCTAACTAATTACTTGCATTTTGTAATTGGGCTGTTTTCAGTTGATAGTAATTTCTAATTTTAAGTTTCTTCTGTATCAAAGCATCAAATATTAACTTAATTGAATTCTTTTCATTCATTGTTGCAAGCTGAATTTGTTTAAAAGATGTTTATTCATTAAGGTAGTCTATTCAACCCTAAAGTTTTTTCTAATATTATTAACTTTACACTAAACAACTGTTTTTTTCTGTATTAATCTTCAGGTGCACAGACTAGTCATTGTTGATCACGAAGACCATGTTGTTGGCATAATTTCACTTTCAGACATCTTGAAGTTCCTGGTTTTCCAATCAACAGGTAAGGTAAAGTTGCTTTGGGTACAAGTGTCTTTCAACCAAATTTCAAAACTTTAGAAAAACTTACTTTTTGCCACTTATTTATCTGAATGTTTAACTAGTTTTTCACATTACATTTATCACACCTGGTATGGTGAGATTTAAAAATAGTTACTTTATAATTAACTTATTTTGTTCTTACATAATGGACAGAAGTAAATGTAGGGTAATAACTATAACTACTGATTCTTAAATGTTGTATCTTGTGGTTTATTCCATTTGGAAACACCACCAAAATATCAATAAAATAAGCATTTCAAATTTTATCACAGCCCCACAAGTCTTAAAGCCAGAATATTAACCCCTACAATGTAGAATTAGAGGAAACAAAATTAATCCAAGTGCATAGGCAGTTCATTGAATATGTTTGAAAACTTTTCTTTCTGAATTTAATGGAAAGTTATCTGTTTGTGTCATAAATTTTAATGTTCTTAAAGATATCAAACACAAGTTTATATAATTTTTTCAATGTGATGTCACATGTTGTAAAGGCACTGCATCTGTAGATTTGTTAACACTGGGTATGATGGAAACAGCTGTTGCTTGGGGCATGTAATCTCTAGTAAACATGAATTCTAAAACCATAAAATATTCAGCATAGACTGAAAGTACAATTAGACTACATATTGCCAACTTAATTTGTATTATGTTAATATTTAGCAGACTTGTACATGAGGCCTTATTGGATGTGATGTGTAACTTAACATGTGAAATACTTTCTTTCTCAAGGTTCATGACCACAGTTAAAGTGACTTGTTGCAGGTCCATCTGTGTGTGGGGTTCTAGTCACTTGTTAATTTGTAAATCTCCAGTATAAATGCATCTTTGACTAAATTACAGGTCCTAAATAATTTTAATTAGTACTTAAGGGTTACACCAAACTTTCAAAAATTGTGTAAGGTTTTTGTTTGTTTTTACAGATAAGAAAATGAAGTTGTGAAAGAATACTGTCACGAAAGTTACGATAAAAATGTTTAAGTTTATGCTTTGTACTTGTAAACAGTAATCCTCACATTAAATTTGTCTTTTGAAGAACACATGTACACAAGAAAGTTATTTTATCATTTGTTTAAGTTGTTTTGTGCCTTTTCTTAATTGTAGATGTTCAGATGTATTTTTAATTAATAAATATTACAATTGTCTCGTACAAAGTGAAGTTTCCTTCAGATTCGAATACATCATTTTATCTATACTTGCATTTTAAACCAGCCCCTTTAAATTAGACAAAGAACACGGGCAAAGTTTATTTAGACAAACAAAAATGCTTATCCATGGCAATTCCCAAACTAAACTTCTTTTCAATGTTAAATTCTCAAACGTAAAATACTTGCATGGAGAAATGAGTGAAAATTGTATGTTTGACTTCACATTGTTTTATATTGTCCCCTAAAATAGGCAGTGTGAACAGGATTACTGTTTAATGAAATATTTTTCCACCTTTGTTCATGTGTCATGGTGTTCTTGTTGACTTTATACACCAAGTAAGCACTATTAAGATGAACTTTAATATGTACATCTAATCAGTGAAATGTTAAGACCTATGATCAGGTGTTGATTATTGGATAAGATCCAATGTTTCCTCATGGATTTTGAATTTCATAACTTGATCTAGTTAATTGCTCTGAACAAATATACAAAGTTTAATGTTTCTTCATACTGAAGTCTCCCTTTCACATACAGCACAGATCCACTACTACAAGTTAGTAGAGTACCCACACTTGACACTAAACACTATTTGTATATTGATTGGAACTTCATTACCACCCCTTTCCTCCTCTGTCACATTCTTTTAGTTGAATATAAAGGTTAACAGACTTCATATTCATGGAGTTGCAGGCTTTACATCGTATTGCATTTTAACAACTATTTAATAGATTTACAACTTTGTATGCATTAAAAACAAAGTTCAATCAAAACAGATCATAACTTTCCCTCATTCACCCATATTTCAAGCGTCTACAACTTTATATCAAATTATTTTCAGAAAAGTAAATGGGATTTAACCACTACTTTTACCATTACTTTAACCTGACAGATCTTCTGTTTCCTTGTGTCTTTGGGCCAGGTAACTTAATACAGGAGTTAACCTCAGCAACTAATTGAGTGTGTTCAACATTTACATAACTTCACTGAAGCAATTTCAGAAGTAAACAAAACCTTGTGTAATTGCAAACGTAGCCAAACAATGTTGAACCTTCCACAGCCTGTCTTAAGTGCTAGCTCTCACACAGCAGTTTTATAACATACTGCCCTATAAATCATGCAACAGAACTTTCCAAAAATTCTACTTTTAGCCAAATTAGACTTCCATCAAAATTAATATTTGAAAAATTATATTGCATCTTAAAACCAATGATGGTTTTAATTACTTGTTACACAAAATGGCAGCAAACTTAACATTAATACTGTACTACCTCCCATAATTAACTCGTGTTAGTTATACAAACATGACCTCTTTAAGTGGTCATTCAATACACTTTTAGTACATTTTTAAAGAATTAAACTTCCTTTAGTGCATATGGATGAGTTGCACAGTCATGCCCAACTTCTCTCCACACTAGTGGCTGATCCAGGAAACTGAGGAGTTTCACAAAAGGGAAAAGAGCCATCATCCTTGAAAGAAATTATCACAATATTTGCTTCTTGAACATTAACATAAGTGAGAACTTCCATACCTTTAGTCAATTAAAGTTTTTGCTGATTGTGACAGGTATGGGGTGTGTGTGTATGCTGCATGTAGGAACTGAGAAATGGTTAAGTTTTTACCAGCAATAACTTTATGTTGAACTTAAGTATTCTATGTCTAGTGCATCATATTGCAGTGTCTAACAGTAGTCAGCAAACATTGACAGAATCCAGTTGCCCTGATATCATTTTTCCATTTTAGCAAAACTGGCCATTTCAATGAAATGGTACATCATGGGAAAGTTTGGAAGTAATTTTCATGGTCAGCAGCAAACAATCCATAGGAAGCATTGTAGCAATGTCCTGGTGAAACTTTTCACCATGCTAACATGTCTGGTCTGAGGGGCAACAAAAATGACCTCTGATCTTGGCCTCAGTTATTCTTGAACATGTCTAACTAAAACATTCACCTTCTTTGTTCATTGCTTTCATGGAATTAAGTCCCCATTTTCTTGACTGGATGTGCTTCAGCAACATTTCCATGTTCTTGTAGCTTACTTTCAAGTGTGCTGCATAGCCAACAGGTATTGAAGCATGAATGTTGTCATTGTGTAATAAAACAGCTTTGAGGCTTAACAATGAATCAATAAAGAGATGCCACTCTAGCAGGTCATGGTCACAACCCAAAGCAGAGAACACTCCTTCAATGTCAATACAGAAAGAGACTGTCAACTTGTGCAAAGAATTTGGTTATATTATTTTTGCAACTTTGAAAAACAATTTCATACCCAGTTACAGCAAACACTATTCCTGCAGTCTCAAATCCAGCAATTCGGCTTTTGGTTTTGATAGACCCAAATCTCTGACCAGATTCAATTCTGACTGTTATGACATGTGGATCTCCTGAGGAGCATGGTTCAGAATCCAGATCAATGTCACTGGCAGTTTCTTGCATTGCACTTCATCTGGTTTGTCTGAGATCCATTCCTTTGGGGGTTTTGGAATTGGAAGACATGGCATGGGTCTTGTTGCTGAAAGCAGATTAGGGTATTCAATTAACTTCTGATTGACTAATTTGTCTAGTTTCTCTACCAAAAACAAGTAACAGTCCGTCACATTTTCTTTCTGTTCTTGCCATATCATTGGGACAGCAAACAGCATTGTCTTTAGAGTGCCTTTGAGTCAAGCTCTCAGATTTCAAGTCACACAACAAATGAGGTGCTCATTCCTGGTCTTGATCACCAATTTTACAGCCAAAGTACACATATGCTTTCTTCACACAAGCAGTCATTGAGCATCTCTGAAAAAGTGTACTTGCCACAAATATAGCAGAATGTATTGTGGCTGTTAAGACAATGACGAGACATTATCTGACACCAATTGTGCTGTAAAACTTCTGACATCTAATTTGTTACGGTGTTACTGAGGCAATGCTTTATTCTGACACTACGTATACACTAAGGTCAATTAATCCAATAAGCAGCATCTGTGTATGCAAGCTATTTTTATAGCCTGCTGAAACTGTCAAGCTGGCTCCAGGTTGCATACTTCTACAGAACAGCTTCAAACTTGGCCTGATTTCATGCCCAGACTGCAAAAAAATTGTTCATAGGTCTTACAGAAACTAATTTTGACACAAATACAAGACAAAACTGAAGATGTCAATAAAACTGATGGCAAATTTAGATTTGATTTTAGTGATCAGTAGCCAAAAATCTATGGAACAACAAAGTGTTCAAGAAGCATAAACTGTTGTGCAATGTTATGGCTCACAACTGAAATTTGGTACTTCTGCAGGTGCTTCCTCTGATTATAGAACAGCCATAGATATGAATTTTCTCCCCCATTATCAGCTATGCACAGATTTCCTGTAACAAACCTCCAATTTCTGGTACTCTGGGCATGATGTGTGCCTAATATTTGGTTGTACCTTATTCACATGTAGTATCCTGCAAATGGTGGATTTTATGTTAAAGAACTAGTCTCATTAGGTTCACTAAATCCAATCTGAGTTGAGCAACTTCCATACCACCCAGTCCTCTGTAACAGTTAAAACAGGTGTAAGATTATCTTTATTTCCTGGAAAGCAAACTTGTGCATCTACCTGGGTTGTTCTCACTCACTATAAAAGCTTATTGACATTGTGGTATGGTCACTTGGAAGTTGTAGATGTACAAAAAGCATCTGTATCAAAATGAGACGTGATGCTTAGTACATCATAATGGAATTCAGCAAGTCATCCTAGTCAGTTTAACCCTTTTAGCACTGAATAAAAAATAATGTTTGGCATGGCACTGAATATATTTTTGATACTTCAACCAATTATGGTATCTGTACTAAAAGCATGATAGCTGGGCAATCCCTGAAATGTTCAGTGATTGTACCCCAAACTATATATGCTAAATTCAATACATAGGAATAAAGGGAATACACCCTGACACACAACAAAGTGCTAGGTAAAGTACATACATATTGTGCAGCAGCCTGTCGATAGTCTTTGTGGTTGATATATCTTGTGGCATGGTAAAAGCACATGGGGAAATTGCACTGTTTCCAGAAATAACACTGGTTTACAAAGAAATTGAGGCAAGCACAAAAATAGCTGTTTTAACCTAATTTGGGAGTGCTTAATTCAGACTTGAAATCCGTTTTTACTCATCACCTCTAGTTTTTTTAGATATGCATACTGTACATAAAGGTGTATATACATTCAGGGTTAATTTCTAATGTTGTGTGACTTATGTCTTCATCTGATTTATTTGCATTTATTGCATAATAACTAAAGAAGAATTGCCTCCAAGGGAAGATTCTGCCAAGTCAATCTCTTCCGAAGATATTGACTCTTCTTATTCAGGAACAAGTGGCAATGAGCCACGCTGGATCACGCAAGAAGACCTGAATGACCTTGTTCGTGATTTGTATCTGTCAAAACGTCAGTCAGAGCTCTTGGCTTCTTGGCTTAAACAGTGGAGCCTAGTCCAGGAAGATGTAAGGATCACCAGTTTCAGGAATCTGAACAAAGACCTTGCTTTATTTTTCGACATGAAAAACAAGTTGTGATACTGCACAAATGTACCTGGCTTGCTCACTTTCCTTGGTTTGCCACATAATCCTTCAGACTGGCATCTTTTCATACTCTTCCAAGCAAAGTCTCAAGGCTGTGCTTCTGCACAACGGGAATAAATATCCCAGCATTCCCACTGCACACTCCGTCCATCTAAAGGAGTCCTATGACAATATGGAGCTTCTTTTAGAAGCTGTTAAGTACAACCAGTACCAGTGGAGTCTGTGTGGGGACCTCAAGGTCATTGGTCTTCTTATGAGTATGCAAGCGGGCTTCACAAAGTACTGTTGCTTTCTCTGTCTCTGGGATAATCGAGCTGTATCCCAGCATTACAAGCAGAAAGACTGGGGGTCTAGAAGCACTTTCGTTCCTGGCGCACACAGCGTCAAGGAGAATCCTCTGGTTGACATGAAGGTGCTTCTTCCTCCTTTTCAGATGAAGCTTGGTTTGATGAAGAATTTCGTGAAGGCCATGGACAAAAATGGGGCTGCCTTCCAACACTTGTCTACTGTGTTCCCAGGTCTCAGTGCTGCTAAGCTCAAAGAGGGCATCTTTGTTGGACCTCAAATCCGAGAAGTGGTGAAGGATACTGATTTTGAGGAGCTTCTTACCTTAAAGGAACAGAGCATGGGAAGCATTTATGTCAGTCTGTAGTGGCTTCCTTGGTAACACGCGTACCAAATTACCAAGCCTATATTGAGAAGTTACTAAAGACTTATGAGGATATGGGATGCCAAATGTCACTCAAAATTCATTTTCTCCATTCCCACCTCAACTTCTTCCCTCCAAACCTTGGAGCAGTGAGTGATGAGCACGGAGAAAGATTCCACCAAGACATTACGAAGATGGAGAGCAACTACCAAGGCAAGTGGAACCCCAGCATGATGGGAGACTTCTGCTGGATGCTCTTGCACGACATCCCGGAGGCAGAATACACCAGATCATTAAGAAAACACACTTCTAACTGTCTGTGGTACTATGAATTGTGTACATTGTGTCATCCATGTATATTTATTCTGTCAATGTTATTTATCTATCCTGTTTTATCTGTAATAAGCTGCTGCAACTGTTGAAATAAGCACGTATATACTAAAATGAGACTTATTTAAAAGCCAGAAAACTAGAGGTGATAGAGCAAAACTGTTTAAATTTGAATTCAGCACACCCAAATTAGTAGAAAAAAACACCTATTCACATTCTTGCCTCAGACAAAAACTTTTTTTTGTAAACCAGTGTAATTAGTCTGCTTTCTTTTCCATCTAGCTGTACATTGATTGCTGCAAACAGTACAGTCAGGTTTGTGTTTTTTGTCCTCATATTGTCCAATACTGTGTCTTTCCACTAAGTGCCAACCTTTATCAGTACTTTGTCTTCCTTTTCATTTAGATTTGCTGACATATCTCTCCAGCAAATTTTGAATCATCTGATCTCTGAATAGTCTTGGAGATACTGGGTTTTCATTGTTGCTCTTGCAGTCTGCACAATAAATATCTGTTAACAAGAGCTACTTCTCTAAGCCAATGGTAAATGGTAAAATACCACTTGGTACCTTTGTGAGGATACATAAAGGTTCCCAGCTTCTGGTCGATGATGTCTACTCCATGTATTTGTGTATGTTTCAGTAAGCAGTGGTTTTTTGCATTTCTGTATCCATGAGGCTCTCCTCTGGATCAAATTCTTTTATCTGTGGTGCCATTTCTAGAAATGGTCAATTTTTAAAAGTACACTGAGTGTTATGCCAAGCACATTCTACCATATTACCATCACATCTCCTTTGCTAAGATGCAATCGTATAGGGTGGATATCTGATGGCATGTGTTTCTGTCCAGCCTTAACTGTGCCACAACCCCAGTTCCATTCATCTTATTCTTCACCTTTATTCAAAAATTTTAAAGTTCTCCATGTAGACGATGTCCCTTATTCCAAAACTCCTCCGGTAGATTAAAACGTAGTCTCTGTGAATGAGCATCCAGCCACAGGCACTATTGTAGTGTTCCCACAATATGTAATAAATTTCAGTGCATATCTAAATTTACTTTCACACAATGCAAATTGTTTGCTCCATGTGGGTTTTGATGTTAAATACTATTTGAAATGAACTCTCCCTTTCAATTTGATGATACTTTCATCAATGGACAGCTCATGTTGTGGAGCATATATACTGCAAAGGTATTTTGATTTGGAGACTCATCAGATCCCAAATTTTCCACAGTGGATCATAATATGGATCTCCAGTGTTTGGCTGATCATGCTTATTGTTAGCAAAAACAATTAAGTGTTTTGTTATTATCTCGTAGCATTATCTCTGTAAATGGCACAAAAGTTAGTCAAAAGGAGCCACAGTAATCTTCCAGTTCATGTTTCTGGCACAACCCCACTGCTATTTGTATTGCAACATATTCTTTGAGTTCATTGACGTTAGTCTCAATCCATTTCATAAAATGGGACTAAGATGGCAATTCAGTGGTGCAGTCAAAATACTGCAAAGCATCTCTTTGTTTTATTACAAATCAGTTCAAATGCTTCATCAGGAAAGAAAAGCTTAATACTGAAATGGAGTGAAACTTGCTGTATCAATCAGAACTCCAGTGGGAATGGTAAAATCTGGCAACCAGTCAGATTCAAACTTATATGTCACTAATATTGCCCTGGAAAATTTGGATCCAGGTTTTGGTCTTCAGGTTCATTATCAGTTTCAGGGAGAGCTTACAGCTGTGCTATACTAGTTGCTCTACCTCTCCTCAAACTTCTCTTTGTACCTCTGCAAATATACTCCTTGATCATCCCTGAGCACCACCACTGGAAGTGCTAGGGGCATCTGCAAAATAAAATAAACTTGTACATGTACATAGAGATATAGAACTTTTCTGACGTTCCATGTATGTATATATGTATGTTATATTTATTTTCCTATCGACAATATATGAAAACATAAACATAGCCCTGATCAGTCAGTTTATGGAATAAGTTATGACTCTACCTACACCTAACTACACCCTGTGCTTACCTAAAGCGGGGGCAGATTCCAGACCACAAATGTCTTATCACTTTTGTCTGTTACAAGTAAGCTTTCACTATCATCGACCTCACACTGTCACTCTCTTCATCATTAAAACTTTTGATTACTACTTTAGTGGTATAAGCTTTTCCTTTTGGAATTCTAACAATGTTGCAAGTAAACAATGAATACATGTGGTTCTAGCCTCAAGGGGGTCTACAGGCCTGTGTGATTATGATAATTAGCCACGAGGGGATGTTTACATCTTGTCAACAAAGACTGCCTGCCATGCTGAGCCTTCAAGTCAACTTCGGTTGCCAACTGCACCGAGCACAGAGGGTTAAACAGGATTAACAAATGTTTACCATGTGCTTAACTGCTACTTTTTTTAGGAACTGGTAATTCATGTTTTCACAACATACAACACTAATCATAAGATGGATGATAATAATAATATCCTGTTAACTTGGCAATTGGGTATTTTAATCAGTTCTGTCCTTCAGAAAGGGACTCTATGATGAAAGTCTTTGACACACACACACACAGACCAAGTCTGAAAAACTGCAAAATTCTCAGTGTTTGTTAAACTTGTAATTTCTTCAGTTACCTGATGTCCTGGAACAAGCAACTAGAACATTCATTTAAACCTTTTAAAAACAAATCTTTTACTTTCCATTATTTATATTTTCCTGATTCATTATTAGCACATTAGTTTTTATTACAGAAATTATCTGCAATCATTCCACTACATTTAACATTCACTATTTCTACTAACAGTAGTTTCCTTGCTAAAATCTAACAAATGTGTGCCTGTTTCCACATCCTACTTTGACTTGTAATAAAATTCAATCCTTGTAATTTTTCCTTTTTACTGAATTCCTTGAAGCATGTTTCCAGTTTCTGTAGCCACCAATAATCAGCATCTACAATATACACAGGAAAACAAGTCATTTTAATAATAGCTCATATATCAGATAAGTTATACACAAACCACCAAATATTTTGAAGGAATATCAAACATGACTAAGCTTTTCTGAAGCAATATACTAGAATGCATTAGTTTTCTTGGAGGCACAAATGTTAGAGCACATCCACTTGCAGAAGGCTCTACTGGAACAAGTGTCAAAATTTAACCTAGAAAAAAATACTTGTCCAGATCCCAACGTCTTAACTCTTTTATAATAATCCAATCTTGGTTTCATAGTACTAGCTATGAAAACATTTTCCTTAACTGATACACAAGATTTTACTTTATCTTCATACATCTCTACCCTGATCTTCAGTTTGTTTAAATTACACAAACTATTTGAGCTAGAAATAAGCTATATTTTAGTTTCATCATTACACTTAAACATTTGTTGTAATTTTGTCAACTTTGAAATATCTATGTCTGTAAAGTAATGTTCATTTAAATGAGCACCAGGTTCAAACTTCCAAATTACAGAATGTTCCAGTTCTCAAAGTATTTTAATAGCATGTTGGCTTCTATGTAAAACCCTAAGAGTTGTATACTCATGTACTGAGATGGGGTAATTTTCTTCAATTCATCTCCATGCTACAGAAGTGGATGTGTCAACATATTTTTTATTATAAGAAATGTAAGCAGAAGGAATATAGAACTTCAGTTTACAATTGTATCTTTAGCTATACTTCTATTTACTACCTCCAACCATTAGCATTACAAGGCTGTGCTAGTTAAATTTTATATCTTTAAAATGCCAATGACACTTGAATATTGTTGTCATAAAATCATCTAAATCTCATAAGTAATGGCTTAACATGTTTTAAAACTAATTTTTTAATTATCCTGCATCTAGAGTGCTAATCTGCTGCCAGGTTTTGGAAGTCAATGTACTATGTCTGTGTTGATAATGGTTGGAATTCAATCCTGGGTCTTCCTGCCCGAAACAGTTATCCATGTGACAAGGGATCTATTGAACTTAATTGCAAATATTTTTTCCTTGTTCGTATTGAATGATATTAGTACTGGTCTAACTTATTAATTTATATTCTCCTCCCACACACTAGATAACTGTAGTTAAGATTGGTATTAGCGAATTATCTTCACACTCCTGAATTCTGACATTTGTTGCTGTTTTGGAACTCAACTTGCAACACCCTCTGCATAAGATCTTCAGGTAGTTTGGTGTGTCATATTGTATTTCATAGCTTCTGTTCTTGTGCAATGTTCTGTACTGTTCCTGTTTTCAGAGCTTTCTCCCGTTAGGGAACCAACCACAGCTGTGTCTGAGCAAATGTTCTAGTTTTGCATTGTTAGATTGGAGTAGTAATTTTTTATCCTTCTTAGTTTATTTTGGAAAAAGCCAAAACTACCTATTACCTTTTCTTCAAATTTTCAACAAAAGATATTTATTGTAAAATATTCATAACAAATATTTAAAACTTAACCTTCAGTATTTCTCCTCTAGTTAGAAGTCAAACGTAATTGAAATATGAGATTGAGTGGTAATAATACTAAAGTCTAAGATTTATAATAAAACCACAATAACAATGTTTCATCTATTGAAAATATTTTACATTCCTGCGATAGCTAAAACTCAAAACTAAGCCAACACCTGAATGACGTCCATGAAGACCCAGGCCTAAATTCCTACAATAATCAACAGGGCAATATTTCTCTGAAGATGTTGGATGAAAACTAGTTAACAAGTAAAAAGTATTGAAGTATTATAAAAAGGCAAATAACTAAAGGTCAGAACAAAGCTCCAGCCTGGGCCATCTGTGTACCACCAGCAGTACTGAAAAGTGGTTTTTAGTATTAAACCCTGCAGCCTTAATTGTTCCCCACTGGTATAGTGATAAAGAATTGGAAAGCTATTAAATAGCAGTGACATCTCATTACCTTACCTCCACCATGCTCTGTCCTGTTAAGCTTGGCTCTAATTACACAATATTACAAATCATCTTAAAGCAGACAGAAATGATCTCTGTACAGAACCATATTTAATTTCACTCAGAGCAATAAAATAAAAATCCACAATATTTGTTTAGGCTTAGCTTTAATCTTTTAGACATATCTTTCAATATGGTTTTTCCTATCACAGAAAAATTCAGATTGTAGGCACTAACTGGTAGTGGTTGTTAGTGTCCCTCTGTCGGCACTGCTGCCACATCAGGACTCCACAAACAATCAGTAGAACAGATGCTGCAAGTCCAAGGCCAATTACAGCCATAGCTGGAATGATAATAATCGTGGGATTATACTCTTATACCACACTTCCAAAAATAAGAAACTCAATGAACTAGAATAACAAAATATTTACTAAACAAACTTCATTTCAACATCATAATGTATGGCAATTTGTATACATTGTGTGAAATGCTTTCAAAATTCAAATATTTCTGGGATTAAGTCCAGAAGAAACTAAATGGCACATATTCAAAAACAGTTTTGGATTATGTCCAGATGCAATTTGATTGTACATAGAGTGGTTAGAATGTAATGATACTCTTCCACCATGATGTGGACTTACTGCATTGAAAAAAATGTGAAACAATTATATTTGCCCTAAACTGAATATTTAAGGACAAGTGTTGATTAATTCTAACCTAAACTATGGATTTAATCCCTGTTATTGAAGTCTCTTACAATCAAGAAATTTTCTTAACTTTTAAAAATTTTATAGGTGGATGTTCTTTTTAAATTTTATTTTGCATCTTTTGTAAGATGCACCTCTTAGCAATTTTATTTCAATATTCTAGCCTTTAGCTTCAGCTGCAGAGGACCTGGTCTGGAATGGTTGGTATGTTAATTATGTATTGATTTCTTAGAAAACAGAGGATACTTTTGGTGACATCCAACTCTATATACAAGAATATGCATGAATACAAACGTGTGACTCACAGCTTACCATTTTTAGACACAACTTCTTCAACAGTCAAACCACACTCCTTTTCCCAGTCCTGTGGTATAAGGTTAGATGTCAAATGTATAAAGTGACCAACTGGACATTCATGTTGTGGACACTCCGGAAGTGTCAAAAGGTATGGTTCAGTGCTAGTATCATTAAGGTAAAGAACTTTGATGGTATGATTATGCTGTCCATTTCTGTGTAGTTCAAGGATGACAGTAGCACAGTAAGGAGGAACCAACATGTTGAAGACACCAAGAGCATGAAGTAACAATGACACTTGAGTATCATGCTAAAGCCAGCAATGAAATAATTGTCAGTTCCTATTCAATTTAAATTGCTTTGACAAAGTGAATAATCTAACAGTACACAGTTTAAGAACAGGTTTTACTTAAATGTGACTAAGCTGGTATAATTCTAAAAAAATTAAGCCTTAAAATGTGTTTCAGTGAATTTGTTTTATGTAATTGGAACTCCTCAGAGTTGGTTTGAAAAGTTGCAAAGAGCAAGAACATGAAACTTACTTCAAACATATAAATTCTACTTTACGTTTAATCTACATAATCTTCTTTGAAACAGTGCTGCATTCAACATACCATGTGACTCACAAAAATCTATTTAGGTGTTCTTTTAATATTTAGTTTAATCTTATACAAGTTATTTTCTTAATTTAAAAGGTTGAATTATATAATCTAGAGTTCAATTCCAAACTCATTAATATAACCTCAAAATACCTCAACAAAGGTTTGAATGCAAGCCCACAAATACAATGATACACACTCTGACCTCTAACCTATGGGAAAAGGGTTAAAGTAATCCATTTGGAACAAAAACACCACCACTGCCATTAATCGCCTTGATTACTAGTGAGATTTCGCTAAATTTTATTCATGGGTTCATGCTGAATTTTGTAAAACAAAAATGTTAACAATACTAATGAACTGCACAAAGACAACTTAGAAACTTGCAGGTTAAATTAATATTACCATTTGAAAGTTTCTTAAAATCACAGACCAGCTCAACCAATGAAATTCATACAAAATGACAACTTACACATATCTGTTATAATTTTATCCTGAAGACAAAATCCACATATACAATTCTAAAAATAAACTGTACTTAGTAAAACAAATTACTTACTGAAGAATACATGAAAACTGTTAGTTTTGGCAACTTTCCATTAATTTTCTTCTGTATATTAGAAATCATGTCTTTAAGCAGCAGGCCTGGTTTGCATTCATGGGAGAAAACAAACACAATTTGGAAACTTTTAAAATCAACACATTAAGCAACTTTCACATTTCTGTTTAATGGTATAACTGAAAATGGGTTAAATAAATATTTAGGATTAATTGCTTTTGTGAAGAACAGAATTCATTAAACTGTAGTTCACTCAGTTACAGTAACCATTTGGAAACTACAACTGGGTGATCAACTTAAGAAGTACATTTATGTCAAATATACTGAAAATAACCACCTCATTATTACAATTATCCACTAATCAAAATGGTAATGCAAGATAAAACAAAGTTTAAACCAATATTTACATCTAGTCTGCAACAGTAAGAGAAAAACTACAATAATACAAGTTAACTGGGATGTAGATGAGTCTTGAATACAGGGACCATAGTCCATGTATGGAACAGACACAGCAGTGATAGTGCCAGTGAACTCATTCCTGCAAATACCAACATGGCCCAGTTGTTTTTTATATCAGCAAGAACAAGGTGCAAACTAACATGAAACAATGCCAGGGCTAGTAGCGAACAAAGTGAGTCAGTATAAATAGTGCAATTTGAGTACTGCATAGCTTCTATGTGATCGAGGACAAAGGAAATGTCATACAGTTCAGCAGTGAATGGAGAAGCGGTAGAGGGGATTCTGTGCACAATCACCAAACCACCACCCACACAGACAGGCGAGTTCAAACTATCTGTATAAATAGGAGTGGAAGGATGGTTCAAAAGATGTTCAGCAAATAGCAGATGGTATTTCTAATCAGGAGTGTCTTCTTTTCTCAGATGACTTAAAGATAAGTTACATTTGGGGACTGTAAGAAGCGATGGAAGGATTGATTGACCAGTTAATACTGCAATGTTAGCTAAGGACAGACCTAATTAATCCAACTGTTCCTGAATAGGAAGGCCAAAAGGAGCAATGGCAGATCATCTGTTTTGAAAAAGTATGACCCACTGAGGAAGAAAAACACAATCCCAGGTGAGATGCTTTGGTAAGGAACAAAGTTTGAAGCATATAGTAAAAACAGTTGCAAGCAGTGGAGGTGCAAAGAAGGTTCATGAGACTATGTATAAGCTCTGAACTGGGGAAGTGCAGAAAGCTCCAGTGCATAGCTGAAGTCCTCACTGATGAATGGAGTCCAGCATCTTTAAGACTAAGATCCTGGCAGAACCATAAACCAGTGATCCGTAGTCAAGTTTAAACTAAATAAGAGCATGATATGTCTGTAGCACAGAACACTGATCTACTATCCAAGTGGTGGAAGAGAGGACATGGAGGATGTTCAGTACTCTTCTACATTTAACCCATAGCTGCTTTAAGTGTAGTATAAAGGTCAGCTTATGGTCACAGGCAGCACAACTTCATTGATATGGAGTTCAGGATCAGGGTGAATACCCCATTGGCAGCAAAAATGCATGCAGCCAGTTTCAGAGAGAGAGAAGTTAAAGCCATTTACTTGGATCCACCTTAGTAATCAAATGAGGGCAGTCTGTAGCTGCCATTAAATACACCTTATCTTCAACAACTGGCATGAGATGTGGAAGTCATCAACATAGAGCCCATTTCCAACACCAAGGAGTTGTTCAGTGATGGCAATAATCTTTATACTGAAGTGTGACACTCAAAACACAGCCCTCAGGCACTGTAAGTTCCTGTAGAAAAGAATGGGAAAGTGTCAAACCCACACGAACTTGGAAGCCCCCTGTCCATTAAAAAATGTTTCATAAAAATGGGCAATGGCCCTGTAACCCATACATATTGAGGTTTTGCAGAATACCATACCTCAATGTTGTATCATAAGCCTTCTTAATGTCAAAGAATATTGACACAAGATGTTGTCATTTGAGAAAAGGCTTTGATGATTGACGTTTCAAGCTGAATCAGGTGGTCCATGGTTAAGCGCTGTCATCAGAACCCAAACAAGATGGGCATTAACCATCTTCTCTAAGGTCTTACAGAAACACCTTGTCAAAGCAATTGGACAGTAGTTTGAAGGAATCTTGGCATTCTTCCCTGGGTTAGAGAAAGGGAGGACAATAGTTTGGGGCCAGGCATCAAGAAAAACATTCTTCTGCCAGATCTAGTTAAAAACAATCGGAAGAATAGCAAGAGATAAATGATGCAGTATTTCGTAGTGTACATCATTAGGTCTGACCAATGTTCTGCCAGTTTGAGTTCCAGCAGCTTAAAGGAAGATTATTCATAGAGGCTAAGAAGGTGGAGGAAGAAACAGAAGTACAAGATACCTATCCAGAGCTTTCACCTAGTGTATTGGCAATGTTCAAGGTGTCAGACCATCAGAGATCAAAATTGAGAGGGGCACAAAATTATGTTGCCCACTGACTTTCAAATCTTGTCCCATATGACTTTGGAACTGGTGGTAGAAGATATGTTGGTAGTGAACTTAATCCAAGATTCCTTCTCACTTTGAAGTCTTACCCACCAAGCATGTGCATGGGCCTGCAGGAAAGCTATGCAGTGTGAGAGTGTGGGATACCTACAAAAAGTATCCCAGGCCTATTTTTGAGCCTTCCACGCCATTGACAGGCAGAATTTCACTACAGATGAGGATATTGTGGCAAACGTGTCAAGGTTTTAGGAATACACTGAGCATCTACCTGTATAATACAGTCAATGGCAGGATCAAGTTCTGCAAGAGCAGTGAAGATCAGTCCAGCTTCCACTGGGGCACATGGGTAGAATGACTGGCATCAGTCATGGCCAGTCTTTCTCTCCATATTATAGGAAAATTATCACTGCCTCGTGTATTACAGTCAACCTTCCATGATAAGTGGGAGAAAATTGAGAGATAATAGCAATAAAGGACTGAAAATAAGTATAAGAACTGCTATTGAAATAAAGGTTGTGATCAGCGAGCATACGCTCTACAGAGCGACACCTCCCCCGAGGAGAAAATGTCCATTAAAGTCCCCCAAGAGTAAAAAGAAAAACAGCAATTGTTTAATGAGAGCATCAAGGGCTGATTGATCATATGTCTCTCCAGGAGACAGGTAGAGTTAAAAAACAGTGATGGTTCAACCCAAAGAAACATGAATGGCAACAGCCTCCAAGGATGTGTCAAGTGGCAAAGACAGGATGAGCATATCCTGATCAACCAACAGTGCCATCCCTCCATGCACTCGTCCATCACAGAGCCTGACATTTCTGTACAAAGAAAAATGCTGAAAGGTGACGGTATCAGGAGGTTTCATATTAGGAAAGACATACAGAATGGTAGGAAGCAGTGTTTTTGATGTCATCCAAATTAGAACATAAACCTCGACCGTTCCACTGTATTAAAGTGGCCATTTTTATTTGTGTGTAGGTGAACTGGATAGAGAACTCTTGTTTACAGCTGTGTCTTCTGCCCTCCATGGATCCTGCCCTGCATCAATTGGGCAAGCATTTGCTGTTGGAAGAGGATTCTAGCCAATGATCATTTTGTATCTTAGGGTGGGAGAAGAAGATGTAACTAAGGAAATTCCCCTACCTGGAATCAAAAGAAGTGGATCTTGGGAGTTTCTGGAATGTATGTTAGAGACAGAGACAGGTATTGAAGTTGATTCATCAGTTCTTTTAACCATGGAGGTCACAAGACTTTTCATTTGGTTTGAGAATGATTCTTTTGGAGGGACAGATAGAATTGTCTGCACTCTGTAGTAGTGGAATGAAGTGCAGCAGCATACAACTGAGATGAAATGATGGACAGCAACTTTCAAGCCTCAGGGTAAATAATGTTTCGAATCATTTACAAACACTGCACCTCCTTTTCCTCCAACCATTTAGGGCAAGAATGAATGTTAGATAAGTGAGAGTCATTGCAATTGATGCAAGTAAGATCTGTTTCAGGCATCATGGTCCTTCCACCTCAATGAGCACATGTCAAGGAACCACAAGTGGATGTCTTAAAGTGACTGAAGCACTGACACTGAAAACGTATGAAAGGGTTTGAAATGTATGGTGCACCCTGCAATTAAGATAACCTACCTTGATGGTGGATGTGGTGATGTAAACGTCAGAATAAGGACACTGGTCAGCATCATAATTCCAACTTTGTGAGTGGAGAAACAAGCAAGAATCTCTGACTCAGATGATCTTCAAATCCCTCTCAACAATAACTCCTTATGATGAATTCAAAGTAGCATGAGGTGTAACCTCAATCAGTATATCCCTTATTGTCTATGAATGCAAGAGGAGTTCACTGTGTTGAGATGTGGATGTTTCCACTAATATGTCACCAAAGTAAAGCTTTTTGATTGACTTTGGAGAGCCAGCAAGTCCCTCTTCCCTTCTGAGCAAAAAAGGGAGATATCTACCCTAGAAGTTTGTCTAAAAGAGAATGTAGTATAAGAAAATGAAGTACAACAGGTGTTACAGATTTTGAAGATTGCTGCTCAAAATCTTCAAGATGGGGTCATTTACCTATGGCTTGTTCTTTTCCCTATTTTAAGTTTTTATTTGGAGGTTCAATAATAAAAAAGGAATATTTCTGTGCCCACTGACCCCATCCACCACGAAGCCCAATGAGGGAACGCATTACAACACCAGACACAGACACTGCAGTAATGCCAGGGTTTCGTAAACACTATACACACACACACACACACCAGTATCAGATGCAATGTCTGCAACACCTGCTGAGAACTTCTAACACTGGTACTTGATTGAACCTTACCAAAGGGGACCACCCCAAAGCTACCCATCTGCAGGAATTCAAAGCCAAAGTGGTGTGTTAGGGCTGGGCCAGTCACTCATTATGATCCTCTCCTACCCTTCACGAGTCACCATGCACAGCAAATACATGGGTGGATGTTTAGATCACAGAGAAGGTAAACTGAAAGAACAGAACCTTCCCTGGGATGTCGCCTTACCCCATACAGGAATCCACACTAAGGGCCAACTGAATTATTAATTTGTACTTAAAAAGTTCCACTGACACCTGGTTATGTTAAAAACACATTTCTGTTTCAATAGCAACAGTTTGATCTTTCCTTTAATGTGGAACTTTGTTAGCAGAGTAACATTTCCTGAAATGTTCTTTTAAGTGCAGATACTTAAATGTAATTTTACTTAAAGTAAAAATATTTGTCAGAACCATGAAACAAAAGTACTCTTCTAAAAACTGATTTTAAATTCCTGAAACTGTTTCTCATATTAATTTAGACTTATATTATTGTATTAAAATGTTCTTACTGGATCTTAAAGCATAAATCTGAACAAATTAATATTTCCAAATAGAACTTATTTAACATTTATCATGTTGATCATGGTAATAATTATCCAATACATGATGAAAACAAACTCCAAAAGTGTTTTTACACTCATTGAAACTGAAGTAAAATATATTTAGTATTGAAATTAGTTGAACATTGGTCTTCTAAGCCCAGAAGAATATTGCTCCTTTAAAGATGCTTGTCCACACAAAAAGTAATAATTAAGCCTGTGATGACTTTACCAGTTCTAAGCCTTAGTATAACCTCTGAATCAAATCCCAAGTGAAAGTTCCAGTTGCTAATGTTGACCAGTTGTTCCCACATGGAATCTACCCAGTCAGGCAATGTTAAGTTGTGGAGTTTCTAGATGGGAAAAGTAAAACAAGACAAGTTATGTTTAGGAATACTTTACCAGTGTGGCAGTAGTTTAAAATATACTGTAAATCAAACAAAACAACCACCTTTCAGAAATAAATTATTTGTAAAAGGATAAAATATTTATTTTAAAACAATCACATGCAAAATGAATTGAACTTAATACAATCTCAATAGTGATGCATCACCTCAATTTTCAAAGTATCATACACTCTCCCTACATCTCTCCAAGTTTCAATCTTTTCACCAGAATGCTCAGACAGACTCCTGTAAAGCTTCTGAAAAATTAAATAAATGATTACATCAGAACTTCTGTGTTCCCTATTTCAATATACAACTCTTACAAAAGTGGCTAAAACATTTAAAACACCAAAGATTCCAATACATCTTTTATGTTAAACCCTTTTCCTTCACATCATGGTTGTTTAATTATTGTACTACAATTTTCTTTTGGTTTGCACTTTTGAACAAAGGATGATCATGAAGTCCCTGAGTTGGGCTGGATTTCTTGGAAAGATACATTACTTAGGGAAGGACTGTGACTTAACAACAAAGCAAAATTATGCAAATTATATTATTTAACTTACCACGTAAAATATTAAACGAGAATGTTCACCAAAATTATCTTTATTTTTATGCTGCAATGATGAAGTGTCACAAATGTTTTCACAAAGTGTTTTCATTTCAAATTTAAACACAACAGTTTATAACTTCATTTTAAACCCTGTTTCTATCACCCACTAAATCTTTGTGATAAAATTAAAATCCTTGAGATTTAAGGCCAACAACATTTGTCTTTAATATCTAAAGAAAAACTTGGTATCCATAAAGTTTGTGATGTTACTCTAGAGGGCATACCTTAAGTTTACTGTATGGTTCCACATATAACATACAAAAAAACTGTTTTCTGATAAACTGGGACAAGATTTTAAAAAATAAATTTTAAATAAATAGTTAAAACTTTGAGTAATTTATTAAACAGTAAATAAAATAACTTGCACAAACACACATTAGGAAGGGCTTATTTTCAAATGCACTTAATTATCACTTCTGGCAAAGCCATAAACATTCACTAGTATTTTGTAATTGTAATATTGTACCCAATTCACTTAAGTGTGGAAGTAATGGAATCAAGAGTATTTTGAGAAAATGTTACTCAGAATTATTTTTCACTGTAGGGATTTTATAGTTTCCAATGGCAATCAAACTGCAGCAATACTGAAATAAGAAGTAACTAAATTTTCTAAAACAATTTATTGGTAGTGAAATAAAACATTATTTTATCACGAGTTTCGTATAGTATGAGGACTCCTCCAGTAGTATGTTATACATCTACAACTTAAAACTACTACTGAATGCTCAAGCTGTTTAATAGTATTAACACAGGACTTGTATTCCAAAGATGGCTGGCATAAGTATTAAAACTTTAAATAAAATAAAGTACAGACCAACATTTTGACCTTCTTAGGTGATCTTCAGTCTTTATAAATACATTTTTACTTCAAATGAATTTCTCACCATATTGAATGTAGGACTTGTTTTACTTCATAATGGATGTAGTGGTTGTTTGGTACTACTTAGGTAACATTACAAGCATGAACATTAAACACCAAGTACCTTGTATCACTAACAGAAACTGAAAAGTAATATCTTGATTGTTCAGAGCTGACTTCTTTCCTATAAATCAGAAGAATCTCTTTTATATGCAAAAATGGCTCGTTTGGGTTTAGAAAATATTTTAAATAGAAGGTTGAAACATTGTTCACTCTTCTATTTAAAATATTTTCTAAACCCAAACAAGCCGTTTTTGCATATAAAATTCTCAACAAGTGGGTTTCTCAAGATCACTGAGAAGAATCTCTTACTCATAGCAACATCTCATTTTTAGCTTTACCAGTTATTTTAGATGCAACTTTAGATGTTACAGTTTTGCACATATTGAAGTATACTGAATTTGTTGTGAATAAGAGATTACAGTTAATCACAATTCTGTAGTTAACACCTTAAGGTACAGAGGAGCTTAGTTGAAACACCTGACCAGTATGCAAGCACCTACAGTAGAGCCAATCAGCAAATACAAGTTAAAAGATAAGAAACATTACTTGTTTTACAAAAATAATTATTAATGAACAAACTGTCCTTTTAACACTATGTACTTAACAGTAAATCCCTAACATGTTGGTGCTAAACAGATATTTAATACTGCTTTCGACACAATGCACAAGCTTAAGCCTAAGAGCTAGGAAAATACAAGTACAGAAAAACTTACATCAGCACATGATGAACTAACGCACATCTTAGTTTACTGTTAAGCACACAAAATGCACCATTTTTATTAACATACATACAACATTAGTTTACAGTTGCTCTTTGGTTATAGCTTAAACTAACTTTTAAACAATTTATCCACTAGTATCATCCTTAATTTTGAACCAACAGACAAGAGAGAATGCATCTAGATAGAGCATCAACCACAAGATCTTGGGCTACTTTTTCTAACCTAATAGTGGGATTTTACCATCACTCTTATAATACTCACACCACCACAGTATAAACCCAGCTTTGGCAGTAGTAAGCTCTAACTGTCATTGTATCCATTTACAAAATCAATTACCCATGGCTTCTAAACAGTGGAGAGACAATGTAAAATTATTTGTTTACATGTTAAATGTTATAAACTTATTAACTCACTTGATGGTCATTATTAAACTTCTGAGCCATTGGAGATTTCAAAATTCTTAAAACTTCTTTATCAGATTCTGGACATTCTGATTCTGGATACAACATCTGTTTCCAAATAAAATGTTTAAGTTAACTCATTTCTTTTCACTACATAATAACAAATGTATTATTTAAATTACAGCATATAAAAAGCAGAGAACATATTTAGATGTTAGCAAAAATAACAAAATCTGCTGAACAGTACAATAATCATTTTTACTCTTAAAAATCCTTCAGAAATGCTAGGGTATAGCCACTCACTGTTTGAGACAAAAAAGAAACAATGAGAGGAACAATGAGAGTTAAATACAATTACAAACATATTTATTACCATCCCTAAGTTCTTAAAAATATTGCCAGTAAAGTTTCATGTTCAAATATCAATAAACTTAATTTTTTCTGTGTCTTCAACACTTACACCATCTTCTGCTAAAGGAACAGTTTCAATTGGCATCGGCTGCCAATTGAGATTATTATTCCATTTCCAATAACCTTGAGGTTTGTAGAGTGCAGCTAAGTTACATTCAGCACTCTCAAGACAGCGTTCCTTGGCTGAGCTGCGGATGGATATCTATATACAAAAACATACATCTGAGGCTTTAAAAACTATCCAGCTTAAGTATTTACTTTAAAACTGTAGTCAGTCTTGTGAAATTAATGTAATACCAGTAACACGGTAAACTGAACTATTAACACAGTTCCAGGACTATCAACTTTATGAGGAGAACACAGTAAACTGCTCTGGTTATAGTTCTACAAAACATTAACTGTCAGTGAATTAAAACAAGTTTAGAACAAACTAGTACTTAAAACCTAACACAGCAGGACAATTCAATACTCTGTTGAGAGACAACAGAGTAGAATGATCAACGAAGAGAGAGACAAACTAGAATTTTTCAACACACACAAACTGGAATGATGAATAGATATAATAAACAAGAATAATCAACAAACAGATAGCAAGATAGTAAACTGCAATGATCAAGAAACAGAAACTAAAATGATGAACAGAGAGACACAATAAACCTAGAATTATGAACAGAGACAATAAACTAGAATAATTGACAGAGATGAAGAAACAATAATCAGAATGCTTAATAGAAAAAGAGACTAATCTAGAAGAATAAGAGATAAAGCCAATAAACTAGAAATGATGAACAGAAAGAAACCTAAAGGATTTTCAGCCTGTAAATCAGAAGAATCAACAGAGATAGTGAATTAGAAGGATAAACATCAGGCTCATCATAAACATTCTATATCCTTAAAAGGCTTTTGTCAAAATAACTAATGTGAGATGTTACAATGTGTTTGTCTAAATGAAACAATGCTGCTTACAAGAAAGTTTCATGCACACACAACTGTAACCACACACTTGCCTAGCATACCTTTCACTAAAACTTGAGACTCCTCTTTACAACAGTCAAATAAAACTATACAAACAAATCTGTATCTGTCCTTTTAATATCTCAAATGAAAAAACGAGTTTCAAAGTGACTGTGTTAAGTTCAACATGACATAAAATATTGTTGAATTTTAAAATCTTGTTTACCTGTATTGCTTCTAAGAATTTTAAAACTGACATTAATTTAATACAGTGGTTCCCAACCAGCAGTGTGAGATACCATTTCATTTTTTTGTTTATATTAAGAGTAGGGTTTATGCAACTTTTAGATTGTTGTAATATTTCTTCTTTTCCAAATGTTTTTTTTTGTTTATATATCATTAAAAACTAATTATAAAAATTTGTTTTGGCTACCTTCACCTTTATTCTTAAATAAATAATTACTGTGAGGGGCGCAAGAACATATTAAAATTTTTTAGGGGTGCAGGGCATAAAAAAGGTTGGGAACCACTGGGTTAATACAACAAAGACATAGGTTTTGATGAAAGACAGATAGTATGAAGTTACTGAACAAGAAAATTCTATATTAATGTTTTCAGTTATGTCAAAAAACAGTGAGGGTATCTTGACACTAAACAGTAATAATTTAAATCAATATTCTAAGATGAAAATTACCACCACCATAGAGAAGTATTCTCATTTTAATGCTCAAACTATTATAACAAACAGTTGTTAACTTTAGCACTTACATTAGTTATTTTTATTCATATTAATCTTTTCTCTGACCAAAATTATATACTTAATTATCCTTCAGAAAAATCTAAACACACGCTGTGGAAAGAACATTTTGTGTTGTAGTTACTTTTGTACCTAACATACCTACATCTCAATCAGGAAACTAAAGAAGTTTCCCATCACTCAAAATCTTAACACCCACCTCTCTTGGATTATCTGTCAGGAAATCTTTGTAATATTTTCTCAAATATTGTCCCAATTCATACTGTTGTTGCTTCCCAAGCTGAAAGAAATGTGTTAACAACAATGTCACATCTGGGATAATGTTTGGTTATAAGAAAATAACTGAAATATTTCTAAAATAATTTACAAAACAATATTAAAACTAACTTGTTACCAACCAATTAAACCCATCAGGTAAATTGTATATCTGATATCTTATCAGTTCAGGACTTGTGTGTGATATCCATCCATTCCACTTCAATCCAGGGCCTACATCTGATAATTTACCCTAAGCTTCAACCTAGAACCTTTTTGTAATATTCTACCAACTCAGACTCAACCCAGAACCTGTATGCAATATTTTACTGCTCATATTTGACCCACAACCTTTACATAACACAACAAATTAACCAAAACTTAAAATGTAAGCTGTTGGAAAATTTAATAATTCATATCTTAACAGTTCCTACAAATACAAAACAATTATGAATATACAACCTAGAAAAAGAAACACACACTCTGCACAATAACTACATAAAAAAATGAAAAGAACTATTTAAAAAATTCCCAAATGAAAAATCATACATGCCTTTGCCTCCTATTACCTTAAAACTAAAATTAAGAAGTCCCTATTGAGGCCATTTTGAAATGTGCAAATACATATAGTCCCAATAATAGAAGGCATTTATTTCTTTACACATATAAGTCATGGTTATCTCAAATATCCAGGCTTCTTGTTGAAGGCAAGTCTTAAGGTTTATCAAAGAAATAGCTTTGAGATTTTTGGATCATAAACCAAATAGTCTCTTTTCATTTACAACTTGACATTCTTACTTTGAAGCCTTAATCCAGTCCATAATTACGGTTATCCTTGGCTTTTGGACTTCACTGAACTGACTGGTCACTCCAGAGCACTTGGTGAAGACAACCCTGTTTCCTTGGAACTTCTTTACTTTCCCAGACTTCTCACTTGCACTTGTTACAATGGAATCAGATGAACTGACAGTAGGTCTTCTGTAAGGATACTTTTCTCTTGTATGGTTCTATTACTATTTTTCTAGACTTCAAAACAGCTTTGTTTTGGAAGGGTTTCTTCCTGATTTTTATCAATTTTCTGGTTACAGGAATATTGCTTTTGATGCAGCTGTCTGAATTTTCCCTTCTTTTCCTTAACCATGTTCTTATGACTGAACTTGTAGATGCTGTGGTTTGGCACCTAGAAGTGTTTGGTTACTAAGTCGTCTTGAGAATGGCTTGCCATGCATTTCATCTTTCACATGGTGACTATAAAGGAACTTTTTGCCACTATTTCCATAATTCAAAAAGTAGTTATAAACAATACAAAAACACTGTCCAGATAAAGCAGTCCCTATTCCGTATTCATTGTTAATATGACCACATTAACAAATAATTTTCTTTATACCACTGCCAATGCCATTTATTTTTCTCAAATTTATTATGACAAAACATCTATCACACAGCCATGCAGTTAATAATGTATAAATGAGAATTAATAGAAATTATGTTTGAAACCTGATGGTGTGTTATAAAACTACACACAACTGTTTTACCTAGTTTGTGTGTGCAGTAATACAAGAAATGCCCTTTAATTAATTTTTCTTTGTTTCTTCAAATTCTTAAGGAGATTATAATCATAATAGAAAAACTAATACTAACTTTAATCCAGAATATTTGCAAGGTATTTCACCTTTCGAAAGCACTTGGGTTATAAGGGTTTCTATTTCAGTTTTATCAAGACTTTTTAAACCTACATTTCATTAGCACATTTTGAAACAGTAGTTTCACTGAATCATGGAAACTACTAATTGCTCAATCACAGATTCTTGCAAAATAGTCTATCCGTATGTAACATACAATACAGGATGTAGGTGTGGTACTCCATGTGTACTGGTGTTATAACAGTGATAACAGAAAGACTTGAAAACACTTAGGATTTTAGAAATTGTATATTACAAAATCACCAAAAGATCAAACAGGTTAACATAACCACCTATGAAATGTTACCATATCATTTTAAAGGAAGTGCTTATAAATAACTATATTTTTAATTCAAGTCTGTAAAACCTGTACTGTTACACAATAAAGATGAAAGAAAGGATGAGCTCTTATTTTATAAATATATACATACATAAGACTATATTGACCAATAGATGCAGTACAATTTTCACTAACACTAGTTTTCATTTAAAGAACCATTCTGTGTTTGTTTACAAAGTATAGCTCAAGTTCATACCAGTACACCTCTTTACTTTAATAAATCAAATGTAAGTACTTAATGATTAAAACAACCCCTTACCATTTGTAATAAAATTCACAGAATGCACAGTTTTTCCAATATTTCTCTTAATTTACCTATTCTGGAGCTCAGACCACAGCTTCTAAAGTCTCATACAATGTATTATATAAATATTCTTTCAGAAAACCTCTCATGAAACAGCCCAACTGATGAGTTCTAATATTCAATGAGAGGCCTCTTGGCCAGTGCCTTCTGAGAGATAGGAGATAAATCTTAAATGCTATTTTTTCACACCTCTGATTTTCAACTGAAAATGAACAGTTATAAATTATGTTTTTAGCTGCAGTTTTTGCAAAGAAATGTAAAAATACTTCTTGAACAAAGGGCAAATTGCTATAAAAATCTATTTGCTGGTCCCCATATCATAAAATATACACAAAAATTAAAATACAAATATAACTTACAGGATTGTTCTTGTTTTGACAATTAATACAATACCATGCTTGCTTCTATCAGGAATGAAATATACTACTTTTGTATCTAAGCTCTTTATACATATTTGTTCATGTATTTTATGGTTTTCAAAATATGTAAATTTGAATGTAAAATACCCCATGCATAAACTAATAAAATAATTCTTAGTTTACATTAGTGTAACCAAATGATGTTTAGTATATCTGTATCAATATAACAGATTAATCTTTTTTTTAATTTTTTTACTTCATTACATAATCTTCCTGAAGCTGACAATAAGATTTTGCTACATAAAAGCATTGTAATGATAAAATACTGTTGTAGTAATCAGAGGCATTGCTAATTATTTACGAAAGCTCAGGCCCCCCATGTGGGAATTTTTGCCATTTCAGTATTACACTTATCGCGGTTAGTTATCCTAATTTTTCAAGATGCCAACTGACAATTTGGAGCAATGCAAATGTAAGTGGGGTATTGGCCCCCATTTACTGGTGGCAGTAATGGTAAATAATATTGTTGAATTATATACATTTAATATTTTCTATGACTCAGAGTTTAAGAATTAAGGGAACATATTTAGTACAGTTTAAAAATCAGAGGTACACATGTTTAAATGTCTGTATGTATGTGCCATATTTCTGCATTACAACATTTTTGGAAACTTTTATAGCTTCCTAGAAATACACAATGAATGTTTTTTCTAGCAATATAATAAAAACAAAGCAAAGAAAACACCACTTCATTAAGAAGCAAAGTATAACAGTACAATTTATTGTCCCAGGTTGTCATGAATTTTATCACAAATATCAGGCATATCGATTTATTGTGCTCAGCCAGTTTTCAGTATTTATACTGTAACATTTAAAGCACTTCATTATGAAAAAAATTCCAAACTATAAAACAAACATTTTTCATTTCCTAACATGTAAACAAATCCATTTTGTAATAACAATTAACTTCTCATACCTTATATGGCTTGAATTTTGCACTAAGCTATACAAAGGTTGTGTGTGTTTGCCATCCCTAATTTAATGATAGACTAGAAGTAAGGCAGCTAGTCATCACCATCAAATACCAATTCTGGTATTTGGAAAACAAATGCATCTAGCTTATAAGGCTTAACTTTTTATAAAGCAAATGCTATATATTTCCTAATAAGCAAGTAGCCTTTAAAGACAAAGCGTTATGAATAACAAATAAAAATTTCACGTCAATTTTTGTGTCAGTGAGAAATGTAAATTTTACAATTCTGGTAAAGAATGTATATACTTCATTTGAAAATTTGTAGTTGTTTGGCATTTTATAGTGCAAAGTAACTAGTCTATCTGTACCAAACAACTGGTAAACAAATAAAATAACAGAAAAATATCAAAGTGTACAAGAAAATTAAGTTAAAATAACAACAGTGGCTCAACATTATATAAAAACTTAAATAGAATTTAAAAGGCCAATGGCATTCAAAAAATTAAAAACATTTGTAAAGTATGTAGTGTCACAACTGTCAATGACACTGTCCATAATCAAAGGTAAAAACATGTCTAAACTGGTGCCATTTCTCCTAGTCATAACAACAGTATGACAGTAAAATGTAAGCTATCGTGACTTGTGTGTCACACAGACCACACACTAATGCATCAGTCCCAAATAAAAGAAAACGATTAGTTAAAAATCTAATCAAATGCATAGTCTAGTCAGGACAACTTCCTCCTTCTGATCCTTATGGAAACTAGACTGCCAAAATCCAATAGAAAGTTTTATCTGGGAAAGCTTGTTATCACATTTCTTATTCCAAGTCAACTACCAACTGGCACAGAGCCGAACCTTGAGTAGAGGACTGCAGTCCATATATGGAACAAGCTCAACAGTGATAACGTCAGAGCAGACAGACTTAGCTGTGGTGTCAACTAACTTGTTCCCTCAAATACCAACATGATCTGGTATCCAGAAAAATTGGATAAAAGTAGATGATAAAGATGAATGGGGCAGTCAGTTTTGAATATCAATGAGAATAAGGTGAGAACTAATGTAAAGTGATTCAAGGGCCAATGGAGAGCTAAGTAAATTGGCATAAATAGTACAGTTTGTATACTGCAAACCTTCTACATGATCCAAAGCAAGAGAAGTGATGTACAATTTGGCAGTGAACAGAGAAATTGTAGAGAGGACCCAGTATGCAACCACTGAATTACAACAAATAATGGCAGAACCCACAGAGTACCTGATTTTGAACTATCCACATAAATGGGAATGGAAAGATGTTAAACAAGTAGAAGATGGTACTTCTAATTGGGAGTATCTACCTTCTTCAGATAACTCAAAAAAAGGTCACATTTGGGGATGGTAACAAGTCATAATGGGATGATGCACTGACCTTTGGAGACAGAAAAGTTATCCACAGACAGACCCAGTTCAGCTGTGTCTGGAGACAAAGGCCAAAATGAATAATGGCAGACTGTCTATTTTGAAAAATATGGCCCACTGAGGGAGGAAAACACAAACCCAGGTAGAATATCATGGTAAGGATCGAAGTTTTAAAGCATACAGTAAAGACAGTTTCAAATGACTGAGGTGTAGAGGAAGTTCATGAGAATTCAGTGTACAAACTCTGGACTGGAGAAATGTGGAAAGCCTCCACACATAGCCAAAGCCCCAAATGATGAACAGGGTCCAACAGTCTTCAAAGCCAAGGTTCTGACAGAGCCATAGATAAGAAACCCATAATCCACTTTTGACTGAATGAAAGCAGAATAGATCTCGAGCACAGAAAATCAACCTGCTCCCCAAGAGGTGGGAGAGAGGTCATGCAGGATGTTCAGTGGCCTTGTACACTTCATGCATAGCTACTTAATGTGTGAAATTAAAGTCAGCTTACAGCCAAATATAAGCCCCAAGAACTTTACCTCAGGACACAGGAAGCACAACTTCACTAAGACAGAGCTCAAGATTGGAGTGGAAACCTATTGGTGGCAAAAGTGCATCTAGACAGTTTGAGAGAAAAGGTAAAACTGTTTGCCATGGTCCACTTTAGTAAACAGTTGAGGAAAATCTGTTATTGCTGCTCCATAAACCTCATGCTCAATGACTGACACGAGATGTGAAAGTCATCAACAAAGTCCATTTGCAACTGTAGTGGAAGTTGTCCATGAAAAGCATTAATCTTTATAACAAAAGAGTGAAATGCTCAAGACACAGCCATGTTCCTGTGAGCAACAATGGGAAAATGTCAAAAACACAAAGTTGGAATCACTGGTAAATTAAAAAAATTGATAACAATGGGAAAATGGGCATGCAACCCATGAGGGGAGGTCTCACAAAATGCCATACTTCTACATTGTATCATAAGCTTCCTCATGATAAAAAAAAACAGAAACAAGATGTTGCTTGAGAAATGCTTCCGTGATTGACATTTCAAGACAAATCAGATGGTCTATGGTGGAAAACTGTCATTAAAACTCAGTGGGTGGGCGAGAAGAGGTTATCTGATTCGAAGAACCAGACAAGACAAGCATTAATCGTGCTCTCCAAGATCTTACAAAGACAGCTAGTCAAAGCAATTGAACTATAGTTTGAAGGAATCTCAAGATCCTTCCTGGGCTTGGAAAAATGGAAGACAATAGCTCAGTGCCAAGCAAAGTATTCTCCTGCTAGATCCAGTTAAAAACAACCAGAAAAGTAATGAGAGATGGTACAGCATCTTGTAATGAATATCATTGGGTCTGACTGGTGTACTGCCAGACCAATGAAGAGCATGTTCCATTAGTGTAAAGTCACTTATTTTACTAACAAGATGTATAAGCAGAACACAGAGATAACTGGTTCATCGACTGACTAATTAATTAAGCAACTGTAATTAACTGATTAGTGTAGTGGATCCCTCTTTACCTACAGAATAAAAAACATTACCTAAAAGACTACAAAGCAAAATGAAACACTACATGTATTCCACCATTATATGAAGCTTACATTATCTTTTACACTCTTCCTTACAGCACTGTTTAGCTGTGAATTTAACAGCTCTAGTCTGCTGCAGTGAAAGTAGAAAATTCAAAAATAGATTAAGCCTGTTGATTGTCTTTTTTTTTTCACCAAAATTCACATTCTGGTGAATAAAAGGAATTCACAAGTCTTTCTTGTAAGGGCAACAGATATCCAAAACATGTTTACTACATAATTTGCACAAGAATAATGAATTCATTTTTCACTTAATCCTAAAGAAGATAGATCCAACAACTAAAACCATTAAGGTTTGATTATTGTTGCAGTTTTTAATGTGATTTTCATAACCATTTTTATTCTACTATGAATGTAACTGTTATGAATTATTTGAAACCTAAAAACATCAGCTAAAAACTCTAAACAGTTAGGTTTGGGAGTTGTTGAGACTTCTAAAATTGCAACTTGCAACTGAATGTTTCTATTTGGAATACTTATGACTGTACACTATCAGAGACTTGTTACACAAACAGAAGAATTTATTTAAACATCTGATGAAAATGCTACAATGCTGTTAAATAAAGGAAATTTTCTTCCTGGGTTTGATTCTTTTTTTAGAAAACAATACATCAGTTTGCATCCTTTATTACAAATTAAATTATATTCATCACAAAGTTATTGATTTAATAAAAGACTAGTCTAAATATCATCCTTAAATCATTTTAATTGTGTGTAATATGTAAATTTGAGGTTAAATTTTACATTTGTACATTACTTTCAATAATAACTGAAATAAATTTTATCTTACAGAAGCAACCAATGGATTAACTTTCCCAAACTAATAGTTTCTTTCAATTATAAACAAACATATCCACATAATACTCTTGTCAAATACCTTAAAATGAATAATATGAAGTGTATACTACAAAATCATTTCAACAAAACATCACATATTTTCATTATACATTCCTATAACCTTTGCTTTTTTTTTTAATATATCATCATAAATTGTTTTCCAAATACAATACTATATCAAACATTTTTCATGTACATTCACATTGCTATAAAGCTTTAAAACAGTGCTTGCCACTCACCAAAATACCTGTACAAAATAATCTTTATAAAACTAACTTTTCCTTACGTTTGTCAATCTTCCGAGTCCTTCTGGCCATGTATAATTTTTATTTGGATCTGTATCAAACATTGTAATGGGTGTGCGATCACCATGGCGATAAAGCTGTAATGACACTTGTACATTATATGAAGTTAAAATAAATCCAACAATACAATATGTAATAAGTACAAATGTGGATCTCCTAATACACATCTATTAACACATACACTGTACTACATGGCAACATGAAACTTTCACTTTACTAGCACATCTAACGAAAACTACACATTTCATTTACTATATATTTAGCCAATAAAACAAAATGCTTGTATACTGTCTTGTAATAACTCATATAGAAATTTATTTAACTTACCAGGATCCACAAGTCTTTTACTCTGTCAAAGATATAATTGTACCTTGGTTTTATGCTTGGCTTTTTAATAATAACTAAACAGATAGCCTGTAACAAGAAAATAGCTGACTGTTTACTAGAAATGGGAATTATACTCTTAACAAGGTTCTGCAGTTTTTGGTTCTATAAACAATCCTTCAGATATTAACATTAAAAGACGAGCACTCTCAGGGATTGTATCACGTCTTGGAATAAATTACTTATTAATATTGGTAAATCATATTAGAAAGTTGAAAGTTCTTTTTTAGAGTGATTCTGCACATATTTGAAATAAAATCTTTCGACTGTAAAAAAAAAAAGTTTGATAGGGTCAGGATGTTAAACACCATTTGATTTACAGAGTTAATGAAAATCATATTTTAGGAAATTTCAAAATATTTTATAGACTGTATTAAACACACGGAACAGGTAATTTTATTTGTGAGAAGCTGGCTTGAAGATTATAAAAGAAATGTTGTCACCGAACTTCCTCATTTGACTGAGTTTTTTTGAACAGAGAGATAATTGTTTGAATTTTTTGCAGTTGACCAGGCTACTGATGTTGCTATTTAAATTCATATACAATATATATAAGAATTATCAACTGTCTATGCTACCAAAACTTTAGGTTTATAAAACATTACTATATAAAGATTCAAGGCTTCAACAATCCTAGCTTACATAATTTACCAGTGACTCTTACAATAGCAGCTTCTTCATACCTACCTAGAAATCATATCCTATTTATTACTTGATATGAAGAGAAGCAAGTAAATAATCCACATAAATTGAAAAACAGTCAGTCTCTAAAAGATATACTTAAAAACATTAATTTTTGGTTTTAAAATTTAAAGGGGAATACACATCTGGTGTTTGCAAAACCCATAAGAGCACATCTGCATTGTAGGTAGTGTACTGCAGCCAATTAGAATACCTACAGCTGACTTTGATAAACCAAAGCTCTACTTATCGCCAACAATTCTAATCAGGTTATCATTCAGAGACAGAAGGGTATAATGTTAATTCTGGTGTTCTTTATGTCAGAGTTTCAAAAAAGATTATTTCAAAGAACTATCTATAAGATTATTTTAACAATGAAAAACTAGGTGGATACTCTGATAAAGAAAAAGGGAATGTTTATATTATTTTTTCAAGACCCAAACTTAAAATTTTTAGGGTATCTAAGCCTCATCATTTTATAATTTTACAGTGAATTAAGAGATTATGGACCCAACTAGTTTTATAATTCCAATTACTTAATAACATATTCTATTAATATTCAAACAAGTCCAGTTAATTTACCAATATAAAGAACGAACTTAGTGTTAAAGAATACAAAATGTCCATCTTTAATGGAAGTTTAAAAAATAAAACATGGTTTGTTCCTCTTTGACTAGCCAGCTGTACACTAGAACAATGATTGTGTGTTGTTTCTTTTTTTTATTTAGCATTTGATTGGTTGGTTGTTTTCTCTTTTGTGTTGATTTTTTTAATAATAATGATAAAAACATAAACTGATTTTCAAAATGTCCTTTTCCCTCACATCTCCAAATAACTTAATCACATGACTTGCATTCTTTTGTTGTGGAGGTTCATACTTTCCATGTATGGTTACATGGCAACATGAAAGTGACATACAGTCTGTAGCATGCACTTCCAAATTGACTGAATGGAGCTAAAATGATTAGCCAATTAAAAAACAAAAAACACAAGAAATGGTGTTATTTTGTATTACAATGCTATGTACAAACAGAGACTTTCACAGAAAAAAAACATCTGATATCCAATAACCCTATCAATGAAGCAAATATAGTCCACTAATAAATAGTTGTATTATACTTGAATGTCTCTTTTCTATATACATGAATGAAAATTTTAGTAAGCAAATGTTTAGCTTGTGTGAACATAATATTCACTTAAAAATCGAAGATACTGAACTTCCTATAAACTATAAAAGTTTTCAAATTTGTAATTGCAATAATTATAAAAAGAAATACTGGTCTTTCAGATTTTGAAGAAATCTTAATTTAGAAGACATGATTATATTGCTTTTCTTTTTAACTAGAAATTACACCAGTAAAGTTGAGAGATTTTACATAAGTTTTATTTAGGTAATTTTATGTATGATATTATACAAAAACATACCAATAACTTTCAGTGAACTATATATGCTTTTTTCCAGTAAATTGGTCACTTAGGACCATTAGATATAACAACTGTGTGGATTTGACAAAACTTAAGACCTAAAAAAATGCATTTTTATCCAAACCTGTAATGGTTTTTGAACAGCATACACACAAAAAAAGTATTTAACTGGAATTTAAATACAACAATCATTAAAAAGAGTAATAAGCACAACTGAAATACATACCTCCTGAGTAGCAATTTGTAATAAGAAAAATTTATAAAAAACACACTTTACATTACATTATGTAAATTAGATTAAAAATATAACTTACAATTTGAAGAAGTTGAAGTGAGCTTTGATCACCCGCTTTCACTGTCACTATCAGTATTTGTAAAAATACACAGTAGAAAATATCCAGGAAATAATTTCTGATTAACATTTCAAAAGCAGAACACTATCGTATCAATAAAATATAATACAAGTGATCTGAAACAAATTCCTAGCTTGTAATAATGTTGGGTAACAAAAATACAAATGTCGATGAAAAGAAAATTGATATTTTCAAATGTATATTTTTTTACTTAAAAGATAAAAGAAAAAAATTGCGTTTTAAAAGCCTATGACTTATATTGTTATTCGAATTGGAAAAATTTGAGCTGCAACCCACTCAAGTTTTGGTCTGTACTTAAACTCGTAAAAAGGTTTTAAAATTACCCGACTTCAAAAAGTTTCCTCTATAGCCTTCACACGTAGCACACGTTTAACATCATTACTACTAACATACTAGGACTTCAACATTAGTACCAAAAATAATAACAGACTATAACACGTACAACAAGAGATCAAGCAAGAAAGTTTTAAAAAATATATTGAGTTTAGATGTTGTCTTTAAATACTATTAACCACCCGTCTGCATCTCAGAGTATGTGAACTAAATACGTTTGCACTAATGGTAGAGGATGCAACCACGACTACCACACGTAATACATTCCAGCTCCTACACATCTGTTACAAACTACAAAAAAAAAAACAGAAAGCATTCAACATTTACTTCTTCCATCTTGACATCTAGTGGCGTTATTGAATTTATCCTGCTTTAATATGTGTTTTACTCAGTACAGCGAACAAAAATAAATATAAATGTTAATTACACATAAATTATATCGATATTCTTTAAATGTATTATTTACATAAAAATTTAATATAAAATAAAAAACTTGAAACCACACGCTCTTCGAGTCTTAGTAATGGGTCTAGAAATTTGGATGATCCCATAAATCGATTTATATCGAAGCCATAAGTTAATTTCATAATCATCAGGTGGGTTAAGGCGTGCGACTTGTAATCTGAAGATCGCGGGTTCGCATCCCCGTCGCGCCAAACATGCTTGCCCTTTTACCCGGGGGGGCGTTAGAATGTGTCGGTCAATCCCACTATTTATTGGTTAAAAAGTAGCCCAAGAGCTGGCAGTAGGTGGTGATGACTAGCTACTTTCCCTCTAGTCTTACACTACTAAATTAGGGACGGCTAGCACAGATTGCCCTCAAGCAGCTTTGTACGAAATTCAAAAACAAGCAAACAAATTAGCCCAGCATAGCCACGTGTTTAGGGAACTTGACTCCCAATCTGAGGGGCGCGGGCTCAAATCCCTGTATCACCAAATATGCTCACCCTTTTAGCCGTGAGAGCGTTATAATGCTACAGTTAATTCTACTATTCGTTGGTAAAGAGAGTAGTCCAAGTGTTGTCGGTGGGTGATGATGACTAGTTGACTTCCCTCTAGTCTTTCACTGTTACATTAGGAACGGCTAGGGCAGATAGCTCATGTGTAGCTTTGCGTGAGGTTAAAAAAATCGAACCTCACTGTTTAGGAAACAGAGTGATTGACTACAAATATTACTGCCTGGGGAGAAAGTTTTTCACATACTTGGAAAGTTTATACGCAAATTTCTCTGCTATCTGCTTCCAACAACTGGGCTTTAATTAACTACTCGTACACGTTCCACAAACAATTACTTCATGTGTTTGTACGTTTGTAATGTACAAGTGTTCAACAAATATTTCTCTTCATTATAACCTTTACCAGGAGTGCGTAAAAACGATGGATAAACAAAATTATCACGTGTTGGACTTCTACTCGCCTTGGAAGGGGATTTGTACGAGTCCCGCTGGTTACACTCATATATTTATATTACTAATATGATTTTCTCTAGTTTCTTGGATTATGATTTGAGAATTCCTAGTTTGAAAATCCAAGGCTACATTTCCAAAATAAGTAACAAAAAATTCCTAGCTGTTAAGACGAGTGAGTAATAAGTGGTTAGTGGAGCAGCTTTTGATGATAAACTTTTAAAGATGTTTTTCATATTATTCTGTAGAAAGCGTGTTTAAATTTTTCTTTGTGTTTAAGTAGTTTAAGGTAGTTAGGAAAGACATTAAAATAACACATTAAAACCATATTTCATCAATCATAAAAACATACATCCCCTTTGAGAAACATTGCTGTAGACAACAGCTGAGCTAGGTGTAGTTGAGAAGTACAAATTGAAAACCTAAAGTATCTATTCTGTCTATCCCACGCTAGTACAGCGGTAGGTCGATGGACTTAAACCCTAAAATAAGGGGTTCGATTTCCCCTCGGTGGGCTCAGCAGATAAACCGATGTGGCTTTGCTATAAGAAAAACACACACACACACTACTTTGTCTAAAACATTACTCAGCTGAAGGACCATTACGTTGTGTGTTGTGTTATATAGAAATAGTAACGAAAACTTTTTATTCTGAAATTGCTGGAATGAAAAAGTATCAACAATTAGATATCTTTTGGGGTGGGGGAATCTAAATCACGCATTACTACACTCGCAGGGTTGATGTACACGTTAGGTGGTGAAGATAGAAGTTCTCTACTTTCTCATATTCTACCGTTCCAACATACCATCATTTTAAAATAAGATTTTTTGTTACTAGTTTCGCCCCCCAGTGGCTCAGCGGTATGTCTGCGGACTTGCACGCTAAAATCCGGGTTTCGTTACCCGTGGTGGGCAGAGCACAGATAGCCCATTGTGTAGCTTTGTGCTTAATTCAAAACAACAAAACAACAACAACAAATTACTAGTTTCTGCGTTTACTAAGAGCCGAAGTTTTGACTTCTAAAGGAGGTATAACTTCTAGATGTAAGGCACAATTTCGCCAACTTATTCGGTTCTATTTTGTTGAGAGCCATAATATAATCTACAAATATGACTTCTTGAAGCAAGGTAAGTCATGTCCAAAATACCGTGTGCCGCGGTAAGGAGTGTACGGTAGATTATCTGCTTCTATATAAAACACATAATAAGTTACTGAATGTTACATGCTGCCATAGGTGTGAGAAGGCACATCTTAGGGAGTGTTTTGGTGTATAGGCTAATCGTGGGCATACTGTGGTGCACGAAATACAGCTGACAGAGAGGAAGAAAAATCGATATTTTTGCAGTTCACTTTCTAAACTTCATGTTCCATACTTGATTGGGGAAAAGGTTTTTGTCTCTATCCCTTTGGCTCGGTTTACCTCGAAGAACTGACATATGCGGTACCATATACAATGCACAGACCGCCATATTTAAACGGATCTATCTCTACATAGAGATTGCTTTCTGATAAAGTGACTTTCACCAAACTTTACTGCGTGTTTTTTAGTCACTGTAAGAAGTAACACACTACCTTCATTGTAAAGAATCTGTGAAACAATTTCGTATTTTGTAGTGACGCTTTCATAAACATTTTATCCTATTTTAGAAAATCTAATAAACTGTACGATATTCCAGCCAACGTATTTTAAATTCAGAGATAAGAGGAATAATCAAGGATTAGTATGTAACCTGGAAATAGAAAATGGTCAACAGCTTGTGACACAACCAGTATGTAACCTGGAAACAGAGCAAAGTCAATAGCTTGTGACACAACCAGCATGTAACCTGGAAACAAAGCAAAGTCAACAGCTTGTGATACAACTAGCATGTAACCTGGAAACAAAGCAAGGTCAACAGTTTGTGATACAACCAGCATGTAACCTGGAAACAGAACATGGTCAACTGCTTGTAACACAACTAGCATGTAACCTGGAAACAGAGCAAGGTCAAGAGTTTGTGACACAACTAGCATGTAACGTGGAAACAAAGCAAGGTCAACAGTTTGCGATACAACCAGCATGTAACCTGGAAACAGAACAAAGTCAATAGCTTGTGACACAACCAGAATGTAACCTGGAAACAGAGCAAGGTCAAGAGTTTGCGATACAACCAGCATGTAACCTGGAAACAGAACAAAGTCAATAGCTTGTGACACAACCAGAATGTAACCTGGAAACAGAGCAAGGTCAACAGTTTGTGATACAATCAGCATGTAACCTGGTAACAGAACATGGTCAACAGCTTGTGACACAACTAGCATGTGACCTGGAAACAGAGCAAGGACAACTGCTTGTAAAACAGCCAGCATGGAATATGGAAAAACAGCAAGGTCAACAGTTTGTGACACAACCAGCATGTAACCTGGAAACTTAACATGTGGAATAACAGTTTATAACTATACGTGGTAAAAAGTAGATTAAATATTTGAATTAGTTTGACACAAGATGCAACGAGGAAAAATAATATATTATTTGTAATATCAATAAGATACCCTTGTTGGTGCCCAATTCAGATAAAAAATATTTTTAACTTGTAGAGAACATGTTAACGTATTTTATATGCAAAAACGGCTCGTTCAGGTTGAGAAAATATTTCAAATTGAAGAGCGAACAACGATCCGACCTTCTTCGGTCATCGTCATGTTTGTCATGTAAACGTTTGAGCAAGTGAATAATTTAGTCCCCCGCTAATACAGCGGTAAGGCTACGGATTTACACGCTAAAATCAGGGGTTAGATTCCCCTCGGTGTACTCAGCAGATAGCCCGATGTGGGTTTGCTATAAGAAAACACTCAAACACACTGAATAAATTGTCTAAAACTAAACTGCCCTCTATGTGACACGTACTGAACTATACAGACAATTAATTTCCCTTCCTCTCTTTTAATATATATTTTGTTAATTTTATGCTTCTAATTAGGTTGAAATATTATTCTGACAAACGGGACATTTAAAATGAAAAATACGTGAAACTATAAAAAATTATTTAATTGTTATGACATACATACGTCGACGTTACTTTCTAACCACCTGAATTTCTTTGAAAACGTCCACTTAACATTAAATAATTTGGCCAGTTGTAGTCTAGTGGTCAGCTTGTCGAAGGCCCCGGGGTTCGAAATGTTGCGTCCACTGATGGATATGTTAGACGTTTTCTTGGCTTGTTCTAATTTTCAAATCTACACCGTGGGCTATCTGTGCTCTGTCCTATGCGGGAATTTAAACCCATTTTTTAATACTATAAGCCTATTGAAGTAACTCTGAGCCATTACGTAGAATGTTTGATGTCTTCTTTGTTTGTTGTAAAACAGAAAGCTAATCAAGAAACAAGGGGCTGTCCGTGCTTCGTTCACTACAGGTGTCGAAAACCGATTTTATTTTTTTACGATATAAGCCTTTTGATATATCGCTGAGCCGCTGGGAGCGTATTCGATATCTGTTGTATGTTTGTTATAAAGCACAAAACTAAATAACCGGCTACCTGTACTATTGACATTGCTGGTATCGAAACCTGAATCTTATTTATATAAGCCCACAGCTGAGCCACTGTGAGTGTGGGTATGCTGGATATCTTTAAAAATATGTATTATAGTACTTTTTGTGGAAATTATTATATCACTAAATATATGTAAAACTTCGATAGCTTACTCTGATTGGAAGTTAATATTAATTGTTTATTATGAGATACGTGTAGTCAAAAACTGTTTTATTCTTAAGAGATTCTACAACATTTATCCAATTATAAATAATTAACACATCATAATGAACAGGGTATTCTAAACTTCTCCGACTTTTACTGAAAAGTAAATTACATTTCAACTATTTACGTCCAATAAGCGTTTTCAAGTTTGTTTTGTTTGTTTTTGAATTTCGCACAAAGCTACTCGAGGGCTATCTGTGCTAGCCGTCCCTAATTTAGCAGTGTAAGACTAGAGGGAACGCAGCTAGTCATCACCACCCACCGCCAACTCTTGACCTACTCTTTTACCAACGAATAGTGGGATTGACCGTAACATTATACGCCCTCACGGCTGGGAAGGCGAGCATGTTTAGCAAGACACGGGCGCGAAACCGCGACCTTCGGATTACGAGTCGCACGCCTTACGCGCTTGGTCATGCCAGGCCGCGTTTTCCGTTCCGATGTGTCGGTATTTGAGTATTGTTGTTAAATACCCAGGAGGGTCAGGTACATTTGACCTCTTCCTCCTTCCCGAACATTCATAGCATCAAAACAAAATTTTTTTGATTTTTTTGTTATTATTATTTATTTATTTATTATTCTTTTTATTATTTTTTTTATAGCTTTGGGCCAGAGTAAAAGTATAACTTGATGCTCAGGCCCATTTCAGGGCTCAGACCATGCATGGACGAAACAATAATTTTTTTTTTTTAATTCTCTCTTGTGGTTTTTTAATTTTTTTTAACAGCGTAAGAGCTTATAATGTGACGGTTAATATCACTATTCTTTAGTAAAAGAGTAGCCCAAGAGTTGGCGGTGAGTGGTGAAGATTAGCAAATAGCCCTCGTGTAGCTTTGCGCGAAATTCAAAAACAAACAAACAAACAAAACAACATTCCCGCTGTTTTAAGGATTAATACTATAGACTATAGAACACAGAAATAATTTCACTTTGTTGATGAGTTGAGAGTCTAATTGATGTATGGTATACAGTAGAGATATTTTAACATAATTAGCGAATAGTATATGGTAAAAATATGTTAACATAGCGCATGGTATACAGTAGAGATATTTTAACATAATTAGCGAATAGTATATGGTAAAAATATGTTAACATAGCGCATGGTATACGGTAGAGATATTTTAACATAGTGTAGTAGATATGTTTTAACATTAGTTTAATTATTTTGTGGCGTGAGTTAGGTTGTCAACAATATCTACGAGAAACAACGTAATTAGTTTAATTTCTTCACGAAGCGGAATTGAAATTTTTTAACAAAGTCAAACGGCCGTTTTAAAATAAAAGGAAGGATCTTAATTTTTCACAGTAAAACGAAAGAAGAAGTGTACTATCATAGATCTTGATGTAACACAGTTACAAAACTTTCAGATAGATTCGATCAACTTTTCTTTGTACCTCATACTTTTATACTGACATCAATTACTTACATTTCGATACCGTACGATTTGAAATAATAATTTTGTATGTTACAAAATGGTGTATCATATAAAAATACTTCACCATCCACAAATTAATAACTGGCTATATTAAATATTATAACTCCTGCAGACTCAACAATAGCTATAAATCAGGTTTTGACATCCATCAATGCGCTAAGCATCACTAGCCAGTCGTGTAGCTTTGTGTTCAATAGCAAACAAACGAATAATTAACAATCATTTGTTTTGGTGTAGTGTGGGATGTTCAGCGCTAGGTGTTTTCTTCGTTTCGTATTATTAGACAAATTAATATTTATGCATGACTGGTCTGATTTTTTATATCTTCAGAACACAAAGCTGTCGTAGGATTTCACTATACTGGGTAGGATAAAGCCATTGAATAAGGCATTAAAATGTCCATGTTACTTTTAACCTTTGCCATTATATCGTCCGTACTAATTGACCGAAGGTTACTCAGTTCTGATGATTTGTCATAGTAACATAAATGTTTGAGCATCAGGCTTAAAACCAGTCATTCATGGAGCGTCAGGTTCAAAAATAGCAATTTATAGAGTGCCAGCTTTAAAACCAGCCATTCATAGAGCGTCAGGCTTAAAATCAGCCAGTCATAGAATGTCAGGCTCAAAAAGAGCCATTTATAAATCATCAAACTGAAAATCAGCTAATCATAAAGCACCAGACTGAAAAACAGCCATTTATAGAGCGTGAGGCTCAAAAACAGCATTTATATAGCATCAGGTTTAAAAACAACCATTTATAGAGCATCAAGCTGAAAACCAGCCATTCATAGAGTGTCAGGCTAAAAAAGGAAAATTTATAGTACATCAGACTAAAAACCAGCCATTCACAAATGCTTGCCCTTTCAACCGTTAAGGAGTTATACTGTGATGGTAAATCCCACTATTCGTTGATTAAAGAGTAGCCCAAGAGTTGGTGGCAGGTGTTGTTGACTAGCTATCTTCCCTCTAGTGTTAACACTACTAAATTAGGGACGGCTAGCGCAGATAGCTCTAGTGTAGATTTGCACGAAATTAAAAAAACAAACAAACAATCAATCAATCAAAGAGAATGCAAGAGTTGTCGTTAGATGGTATTGACTAGCTTTCCATCTAGTTTATCAGCTTAAAGCCAGAGAGATAAACCTTGTATCGCTTTACATGAGATTCTGAAACAAAAAATAGTTAATTAGTTTTAAAATAAGGCAACTTATGTAACGTCAGTGTTTACGTTATAGATCGGAATTTAGAATATATTTTCCGTTCCACCGTATTGCTTGCTGTCTTCTGACGGAGAAACAAGGTTACATTACTATTATATTAACTGTATAAAGTACTACTCTATAACAGTAACAGTTTTGGGCTTGACTTTATTGGGTGAGTGATCTATTCAGCGTGTCAATTTCCAACCTGTGTACACCCACAAAGTTTTCAAAATTTAAATTATTCTGTAAACCCGAGTAACTGCTTACGGCTTCTTGCAATATCCAACATCTTGGCAGCAAATCCGTCCTATGTTCGCTGAAAATGGATAGCTCCGTTAAGCAAAACTAGATATCACGCCACCCCCATCCTTTGGAAACACAGAAAGCTTCACGTGCTGCGTTTTATGGCTTAAATTTTTTTTTTTTACGCGCGTTGTAACTAAGGGACATTAACTGTTCGAAGGAACGTTGATTTTTATATGTGCAATCGTTAAATATATCGTGTTTGCATCAACTAAGGACAATGTAAAGCCAGTGTTATTTCAAACATGAGTTATGTGGTGATGGCAACATATTAACTGTTTGCATTTCTAAGATCTTTGACATTTGAAAGTGGATACATAACATAATGACGAAGTTTACTCAGTATACGTTAATAAATGGCTTGATATTAGATAGTAATAAATAGGAAACGATACTACCTGTTTGTTGTTGTTTAAGTCTAAAAGATACCTTTTAAGTTTGGTTCTCTTGATTAATGTAGTATTATTCCTTGTTTCTATAACTTTATCCATAGTACTAGGATGCCTTCCACTTGGTTGGTGTAATCCACCACTTTATTTGAAACCATAACCCAATACTTGTGTTTATTTGTTCTGAATGTCTCGCAAAGCTAGATGAGAGCTATCGGCGCTAGTCGTTCTTAATTTAATTGTGTAAGACTAGAGAGTGCAAATAAGAACAACATCACATTTAGACAGTGGTTGGTAGTACTACTGGTATTGTAGGTTTTACAGTTTCAGCGTTCATTTCTTTGACTTCAAAGTCTTCGTATGGTCGACCCAATGTGTCTCTGGTAGCACCTGGGGCACGTGAACTTCTATATCATGAAGTATTGAGATGATTCTGTAAAGCTGAAGAGCTCTTTAAATCACATTTTAATCAAACTTTTAGATACAGCACTGTTTGATAATTTATTCTTATTGTTATTTTTAAAGTGATGTTTAAATAACGCATGAATAAAGTATCAGGTTAGCTTTTCATTTCTGGACGACATTATTCGATTAAAAATGACAACTGAAAATAGTTGTTTTTACATCTGAGCATTTATATAATGTTCTCCACGTTTGGTTCAAAAATATTTTGATTTTCTGTTATTTTGAACGCTCTTTTTTCTGGGTTTTAATCAGGATTTTTGTAAATTTTAGGAAGACGAGACTTTCACAACATGATTAAAATCTATTGAACTTAGGTTTAATACAATTTTAGTAGTGCATATACCATTTAACGTATTCACATCTGGGAACGAGAGTTTGCCATTCTGTTAAATTTTAGCAGTAAATTTTATCAATGTCAGACTTCATGACATGTATTAAGGTAACTAACATGGAACGGTAAGAAAATATACATTATTACTCTCTACCCATAAAACGTTTACCACTTAACAATGAAGATATTTATTAACTGACTCAACATTATTATACACCGTGAAATGTCATCAACATAACTCCAGGTACATAGGGAAGGACTGTAACCAAACTTTGCTATCAACATAGCTCCTGATACACAGGACAGGACTGTAACCAAACTTTGTCATCAGCATACCTTCTGATACACAGAACAGAACTGTAACCAAATGTTTTCATTAACATACCTTCTGATACACAGGACAAGGTAGTAACCAGACTTTTTCATCAACATGCCTCCTGATACACAAGACAGGACTGTAACCAAACTTTGTCATCAACATAACTCCTAATACACAAGAAGGACTGTTACCAAACTTCGTCATCAACATGCCTCCTGATACACAAAACAGGACTGTAACCAAACTTTGTCATCAACATAACTCCAGATAACAAGACAGGACTGTAACCAAACTTTGTCATCAACATGCCTTCTGATACACAAGACAGGACTGTAACCAAACTTTGTCATCAACATAACTCCTGATACACAGGACAAGGTGGTAACCAGACTTGGTCATCAACATGCCTCCTGATACACAAGGCAGGACTGTAACCAAACTTTGTCATCAACATAACTCCTGATACACGGGACAGGAAGCACAAGAAAAGATTAGAACGATCAGAAGCCATTACTCAATCTGTTTATATAGTTTTACTGGTAAACACAAGATGTGATCATTCCTTATATCCTTATACTTTCATCTAGGGGTATATTTGTGAACAATAAATCATCATTATCACTAAACTTTCTCCGTTTCAAGTTATTGAAAAATCCAAGTGCATTTTTAATAGAATATAGATGCTTACACTTAAACCAGTTAATCTAATCGGACATCTCTGTTTGTGAACTTTACACTGTGTGCCTGTTCTTTTTTTCTTCCATTACGATACTACCTGTTTGTTGTTGTTTAAGTCTAAAAGATACCTTTTAAGTTTGGTTCTCTTGATTAATGTAGTATTATTCCTTGTTTCTATAACTTTATCCATAGTACTAGGATGCCTTCCACTTGGTTGGTGTAATCCACCACTTTATTTGAAACCATAACCCAATACTTGTGTTTATTTGTTCTGAATGTCTCGCAAAGCTAGATGAGAGCTATCGGCGCTAGTCGTTCCTAATTTAATTGTGTAAGACTAGAGAGAAGGCAGCTAGTCATCCCCACCCACCTCCAACTCTTTGGCTACTCTTTTACCAATGGATTATGCGATTAACCGTCATATTATAACACCCACAGAACTGAAAGGGCGAGTATCTTTGGTGTTACTGAGATTCAAACCCGCGGCACTCAGATTACGAGTCAAGCGCCTTAACCACCTGACCATGCCTGGCCTATTGCTTGTATCTGAGTTATTTCTCACAATGGCCTCAAATTTTCTTTCAGTGGTCGAGTTTGGTCCTTTCTCAAACTACTATACTTTTTTCTTAAACTTGAAGCTCAATCTGTTATACACATATTTTACAAAGTTGACACTTAAACAATGTTTTAAAAAATCTTTATTTAGTCATCAGGCAAATGGTAGTCTGAGAAGTTATTAGTGGTAATATCTGGGTGTTTCAAGAACGTGTACTCACGTCTACGTTTTTGAAGGTCATTGAATATACGTAACTGTCAGATAATAAACGCAGTTAATTAAATCTTTTCGTATGGAGTTCACAATGCTAACCTTCAAATAACTTAGGTCTACGGGTACATTGAGTTAAAAAATGCAATTCTTGACCAGAAGATGACCACTGTTCCCTTTCATTTCCAAATGTAAAAATGTAAAGACAGAAGAAACATGACTTACATTCATTGAATAGTTATTTATAGTTGTTTTAACAATCTTGAAAAGTAACAACAGCTATTTCCAAAATAAATTAACAGAGGGCAGTAACACCTTTTTACACAAAGACGACTGACGTTACGTTATTCGTACTGTTATCACATAATTCTTCATGTAGGATTTTAATTAGGCTTAGATACCTAAGTCCCACATTAAAGTTTTGAGTTTTAATATTTCTATATAGCGGTTATTTGATCTGATCATACTGTTGGTCTGCTTCTGAAGACCTAACTTTTTGTTTTAGTTCTAAGAAATTATGAAGAATGTAAAATAATTATCAAATCACACCGTATCTGCTACATCCAGTGACGTGTAGGCCTTTAGGGGATACCAAGTGAAGACTATCAACTCTGACTTCTAACTATACTACTGAGGAAAACACTTCATTCGTCAGCATGTGCCCTTGCAGTTAGTAATTTGTGAACTTTCTTTTTCAAATAATACGTGATTATCGAAGTTTTACAGAGGTTAAGTTTGACGAATTTTGAACCTCATGTTATGTATATGTATAAATATTTTGTAAACGACAACATGTCGTATTGTGTTTGAATTTTCATTTGTATTATTCATTTTTCCATATTGATATTATTGTTTCGGAGTTTAAACTAAAATATGTTATTTATTTAGGGTAACGTTTTAGAACTTTCTCGAATTAAGTAGACCAATCACATGTTTGTAAATGAGTGCTGGTGACTTCCTGTCTAGAAGTGTAGTCTCGTGCAAGAACGGATATGCGTGGATAGCTCTGGAGTTGTATGGAAATTGCAAGATTGTTCGAGAAATAGGCCTATCGGTATAAAACACGGTGAAAAGAGACAGATTCAGGCATCAGTCATCAGTTTTATTCGAGGGCGAGAGATTCAGTCATTAATTTTATTCGAAGACAAAGAGTGAGATTCAGACACCAGTTTCATTTCAAAAGAAGAGAGTTAGTTATTTGAGAAAGATTAAGTGTTTGCTGTGAATATTCAACTTGGATTTGTGATTGAAATTAGATCTACGGAAGCCGTGATTTTATTTCGTCAATCTCTACGATACTTCTGAATTACCGCTTGTGCTGAGAAACGGCGATTTCACTGAACTGTGAACTGTTTCGGAATCTCTTCGTGGGACCAAATTCACACCCTAGACTGGAATTTGAGACTTTAATTTTAGATCATTATATTAGATACAGGCCAGTACCGTTTTGTGTTGTGATTTATTTTGAAGTTTGAAACTAATATTATTTTGTTTTGTAATTAATTTCGAATGTTATAACTTAATATCTGTCTGTCACTGTTATTATATATAATTTGTGTTATATCTGTTATATTTGTTAATAGTTTAGTGTAATAAATTATACAAGCTGTTATCTGCGTTTTTCTGTTGCGTTTAATCTACGAAGAACTTAAAACATCAAAAATACGTAACACCTCACCACAACTGCAAAGTCAATGTGATCTCATCTGGTTAGGTTCTATTCGACGATCGTGAATCTTGACAATAGCCCTGCATCTTAGATTGTATTGCAAAAAGTTGTGTCGAAAGTTACACAAATTTCAAAGCACACCACACCTCCATGCATGCTCTCCAAAATTCACCTTGTGTACGAAAAGTGATATATTTTCAGTGGCATCACATTACCTAAGAATTACTTGTTATCTTGTTTGTAATTAAACACAAAGCTACACAATGGGCGATCTGTGTTCTGCCCACCACGAATATCGAAACTTGGATTCTAGCATTTTAAGTCCGCATACACACCACTGTACCTCTGGGGGGCAAAAGAGTTGCTATCCTAAAGTTAATGTTGGTTACTGTCAACTGTCACTTTCTTACTGTGGTACCACTAAGAGGAATAACCTGAAAAACACTAAACATTGTAAAATTGAGTTCTGATGCATTCTGTTTCTCTGAGACTTTACATGGGCTATGACTGTCATGTGACTCATTGATTTCCATATACAGAATAATTTTAACATAAAGTATTTACTCTTCTGTGTTATACATACAACGGATTTATTATCAAATATTTATTTTGATATTTATGTTTGTTTTAGTTAAATATGTGTTGAGAAGTGCATGTAACTTATACTGTTAAATGTGTATTGCGCAATTCTCACCTGTTCCCTAAATTTGTAGAAGATTCTCGAGTGTAAGAATCAACAATATACTGTGTAGGTATGTAAATATTAGTGACTGCTAGTATTGTTGCCAACTGAAATTTCGAGAACTTTGCTGAATGATTATGAAAGATAGCCATTCTAAAACACGAAGAGGCAGAATATGCTGCTGGTTTGTTACAGTTGGTATACTATAAGCCTTATTAGCTGTGACTGTGATTAGCGCATCTCAGTCGTGAAACTGTGTGTATCAGTAATTTCAACATGAACTGTAATATAATTCTAATTATAATACAGTTCTGAGTAAATCGTTTATTGAACAATTTCTAACGACTGATTATCGTATTAATTTATATTTTCTATAGTAATTCCAAGCACACGAATAAATGTTTTCACATTCACGATTTTATTTTTTAGTTGTACTAAAAACTCATTTACGTTTTCGATTTTTTTCGAACGCACTATAAACGTGGTTTCATTTTTGACTTTTTGTAAACACGCTGAAAACATGTTTATGATCATGACTTTTCTTTCAAACGCAGTTACAAAAACGGAAAGCATGTGCAGACTATTGCCTAATCACGAAATGACCCAAATTAGTTTAAATTACTGTTTTAATAAGTCATCGTCTTATATGATATCTCCGATATAATTTCAGGTTTACTCCACACTTTCGATTTATTATTTCTTGCAACAAGATATTTCGTTTTGTGAAGCTCTTTATTCTATTTGCCACATTTCAACTTTTTTTTTTTTTTCCAAACTGCTGACTTAAGGTTTAATAATATTCTTGTAAAACCCACTTTGTTGCTAGCGTCCCCCTTAACCTCTTTAATAATGGTCTTCTGAGCATTCCTGGTAAGTTTTGTATTGGCTATTACCTCAACCAATTCTTATTTTTCCGCGCCAAAGATAGTAGCTGGAACATTTGTTCCAGCAAGTATGTTTTAATTACGTTTCACTGCTTCTAGCAGCAAACTAGGCTGTGATGTCATACACGTTTTTGCTAGGCTGTTTTGGGCACATGCATGTCAACATTTTCCGTTTCAAACAGTTAGAAATAATGGGCTCGTCGAAAAGGGCAGAAAGTCATGGTAACAATTGAACCCACAGTTGTTAGTTCACATGTACACGATAAAGTTTCGGAAAGCTTATAACGCTAAGGTTCAGAGTTCTTTCCCACCGGAAGCACAACAAGAATAGCCCATTGTGCAGCGTTGCGTTAAAAATAATAATTCAAAACCTATAATTGTGACTTTGTCAGATGTGCACACACTATGTTCTGTCAGCACTGTTGAAGATACTTTATTCTTTAGTTTCTTTTACGAAAAGTAGTTTAGCATCGAGTAGAAAAAAGAAACATCAAGACATCCTGTTTTCAAAATCAAATGTCCAATCCACCATGAGAAACCTTTACTGACTTCTCTTGCTGTGAAACTAATTTGCTACACGTTATAAACATGTTAGTATAAATGTACGAATTAGACTTACTCACTACATGTTAGGCTACATGATATAAAAACTAATTGAGATCAATTATTTTTTGCTCCCTATTCCCCCCACCCCACTGACTCAGCGGTAAGTCTGAAGGCTTATGATGGTAAAATCCTGGTTTTGATCTCCGTGGTTAGCACGGCACAGATGGTTTATTGTACCTTTCTCTCTTGACAACAAACAAAAACATCCACTTTCACATCTGGAAAAGTGTCAATAATACCACTCTGATGTTTACCTTCTCAAAGTGTTATTGGTAATCTAGAAATGTAAAACTAAATAAATTAATTATTGTTTTTTTAAGTTAAGAGTGATTAACTTCAATTTTAACTTAGTAGGCCTAAGATATACGATAGCCAAGACAATTCATATATGTACTTCACCTTACTAAAGCAAGACTGTGTTGTAAGCTATATTTTTTATGTTGTAATTTAACTAGAGAGAGCTGTGGGTCATGATGTTGACGTTAAGATAAGAGAGTTTAATAAAGTAGGCTACAAAATTTTAAGTATCTGATGTCATATGCTTTCTAATATATTCGAAGTTAAATTGTGAATGTGAGATAGTTATGAAGTGTGTAGACGTATTTTCATGATAGCGAGTGAACTAATCCTGTGTGTTAGCTATCAAGATTGCTTATTTTATGTTAGTTGACGTTATTTGTAACGTAAGCCCTCAACAAACTACAGTAATGTATAACTGTGCAACTTTATAGAAATATTGAAGGACGAAGGTTTTGTTTGCCTGCTGTTATCTTTTCACTAAATACGAAAGAATACAATGGGCCGTCTGTGCAGTGTCTATAACAAGGTATCGAAATCTGGTTTTTAGCTTTATAAACCACCAGATTTACAGTTAACCCACTGGAGGGCGAAGGAAGTAAAGTAATTTATTAACGCTACATAGACTAAATATTGAATTATTTTTACCAGGTAATTCCACTGAACCCGCCAAAAAATAACAATGCCATTACAATAAATGTGCTTATTATAAAACGTAGGGCCCGGCATGGCCAGGTGGTTAAGGCGCTCCACTCGTAATCTGAAGGTCGCCGGTTTGAATCCCTGTCGCACCAAATTTGCTCCCCCTTTCACCCGTGGGGGCGTTATAATGTGACGGTCAATCCCACTATTTGTTGGTAAAAGAGTTGCCCAAGAGTTGGCGATGGATGGTGATGACTAGCTGCTTTCCCTTTATTATTGCATTACTAAATCAGGGACGGCTAGCGTAGATAGCTCTAGTTTAGCTTTGAGCGAAATTAAAAAACAAAACGTAGACCAGTTTTTCTTGTAGATAAATGCCTAAAACTGCATCATACTTCATGACATGACCAACGTATACGTTATTAACGCTTAAATTACAGTGCAGTAAATATAACTAATTGTGACAATTTAAAAGTTTAACATCAGTTTTTAAAAAGAAGCCTACTTCAGATGGTAAACACTGTAAGATCAGAGCTAAATTGTTTTAAACGTAACATAACCAGTTCTTGACATTCTGCACACACCATGATTATATTTGACAGGAAGTTCCTAATGTAATAAACAAAGAATAATCGAAATTCAAACTTCGACTTGCGAAAAAAATAAATGATTTGTTTTTTATAGTTTTCTTTAGACATAAGCTTGGTTCCCAATTCATAAAATTTCGTACAAGTAGACGTCTTATTTCAACTTAATATTTTTAATTTAAAAACATGTTACATCAAATACGTCCTATGTATTATTGCTTTGCAACGTGTCGTAAAACGTAAAACACATATCTCTCAGACATACAAGTAACCTTTACTCCTCACTGCTGGGTCATCGCTTGTTTAACTTCAGTTGAAATCAGTAAACTTCAGATCTATTTTCAAGACAACATCGTATTAAAGTTGTCTAATCGTAAATTGTTAGCTAATTATTCCTAGCTTTACGCACGTAAAAAGACTCATTTAGCTTGACGATACTGTGTTTGGTTGTATGTTTCTTTCGAAGTATGTTTTATATTATGCGAATGGTGTATTTCGTGGCCTGTAATTTCGCGTGTACTATTGACCGTGAAACATCAGTATACGTTTATTTTGTATCTCTTCCCAGTGATTATAGCCAGACTTCTGGCTACTTAGCTGAGGGCCTTGTTAGCTTACGTAGACTGTGAATCCAGATATTTCTGGTTCATATCCCATTGTTAAAAAAATGCGCTCCGCACTCTGTGAGACTGTGAGTGCAGTAACGGCCAACTACCAATATTTGGTCACCCAGGAGTGGACCAAGCTGTAGCGGCGGGCGCTATTGTAGCTGTCTTCATTATAATCTAGTTTCTCTGCGTTGAATTTTGCGCGAAGGTATTCGAGGGCTATCTGCGCTACTCGTTCCTCATTGAGCAGTGATAGGTTAAAGAGAAGACAGCTAGCTAGTCACACCACCCGCTGCCAACTCTTGGACTACTCCTAACCGACCATTGGTTGTGATATTATAACACCACACGGTAAGGGCAAACATGATTAGATCCGAACCAGCAACCTTCAGGTGTGAGTTGAGCGCTCTAACCACCAGACCATGGCAAGCCTTCTCTAATTTGTTAGTTCTAAATTAGGGATGGCTATGTACAGATACCCTTTTGTGTAGCAATGTTAAAGAAATTTAAAGAAATGACATGGAAACAAAGAACTCATATATTCAGGTAGGAGATAGCGTCATCTCGTAGATAATCGATCTTTCTTTAAAAATTAAAACAAATTATTTAACCTTAAGAAAAATTGCTTTTAGTCCTCATACATCAGGGTGAGTATCAATATAACAACAAATCATTAACTGTCTCGTCCTCATGAGACCATATATATATGTAAGGAGATAACATATCATACATAAGTCTGGTGCTAAGTAAATGCTGTCATGGGACCATACATATATGTAGGAGGATAATATACCATACATAAGTGTGATGTTAAGTAACTGCTGTCATGGGACTATATATATGTGGGGGGAATAATATATCATACATAAGTGGTGTTAAGTAATTATTGTCATTGGGCCATATATCAACCCAGAACTAATTCGTTTATTGTGAACCGTCTGTAAAATATTCAGTTCCAGACCATATAGAAAACTCAGTATTGTTTGTGAGTAGATAAAACACATGTATATAAACTGTTATTTGTAACAAATATTTGTAATACCGTTACTGTAAGTTGTATTATTTCTTACATATTAAAATACATTTGTGTTAAAAAAGTTTTGTTGTTGTTTTTTAATTTCGCGAATAGCTACAGGAGGAATATGTGTACTAGCCTACCCTCATTTAGCAGTGTAAGACCAAAGGAAAAGCAGATGGTCATCACCACCCACCACCAAGTGTTGAGATACTCTTTTTACCCATGAACAGTGAGTGGGATTGATTGTAAATTATAACGCCTGCATATATATATATGAGGAATGACAAGTCATTCGTAAGTGTAGTGTTAAGTATATGCACAGAGAATTAAGTATGTCATCAAATTACCAATTGTATATTTAATTTCGAAAACATCATGCATGATTACCTATTAATTTTTAAATTTTAAAATATGCAAAAAATATACATTGATTGAATGAACCCGAGATGACCAAGCCATGGTAACAGCTTATGTGATGGTTTATGAAATTCTTGCAGGATGACCTGTCACAACAGAACATCCAGTATATGCGTAGGAAGAAATACTAACACTTACTACATCTGAGATAAGCCAGAGAGCTAATGATTATACAATGTCACACGCGTTTCTAAAAATAAATGTGGGACTAGGAGATGTTTATCTACAAAAGTAAGAGTGGGTTTGTTTGTTTGTAATTACGCATAAACCTACACAGTGGGCTATCTGTGCTCTGCCCACCACAGATTTCTAGCGTTCTAAGTCCATAGACTTATCGCTGTATCATTGGGGGGCCGTGGGTGTGGGAGAGATGTTCATTTGTAGCCGTGGGACTGGTAGAGATGTCTATCTATAACTGTGGTTCATGACCTGGGGGTCGTTTGAAGTTTCTCGGGGGTCACGGATGGTTTGGGAATTATTGGGGAAATCACGGAGCAATTTGTATTTTTTTGTGGAAAGTGTCCACCAATGAGAGACAGGCTGAAGTGCGGCAGTTGAACCGCGTCGAGATGCTTGTTGTACAACCACCTGTCCAATTTTGAGAAAAAAAATTCATATATTACAACGTTTTGAATTGCCTAAATTTTTTAACTATATAATATTAATACATCGAATTTAAACTTAAATATCAAAAGTTTCCATCGTATTTAGCATATTTTATCATTACATACATACATATATCAACCCTCACACTGAGTGAATAATTAGGTTTTGTGTGATGTTCAGTAATTCCATGGATTTTACATTTGTTTAACACTTGTAGCATTTCTCAAGGCCATTTATTTGTAATATTTTCAATAAATTAGGATTTTTATATAGTTTTGTTTTATTCTACCTTTACGCAAAGTTCATCATTACAAAAAAATTATTATAGGGGTCACGGTAATACCCTGGAGAGTCTCAGGGGGTAAGACGATGAAAAAGGTTAAGAACCGCCGATCTACAACAATGGGACTGGTAAAGATGTTTATTTATGCAGTCGACGTTTCGTTAGAATGTTTAATAATCAATATTTCATGTAGTTTATTATAGTAGGCGGAATATTGGATACGATGTATAAGTTTGTTTGTTTATAGTTAAACACACAGCTACACGATGAGCTATCGGTGTTAAGCCCACAACGGATGTCGAAACTCGATTTTTAGCGTTACAAATCTGTAGACATGGTACTAAGCTCTTGGCGGGGAAACAGTCACTGTTTCTGGTAGAGTTAATTATGGCGGTCAATATTTCATTTATAATCTGTACCTCTCAACCCTTTTTGCATAGCTTATGTGTTCAGTATTTATTAAAACAACAATTTACAAAACTGTAGATAGAATTTTGTTTCGGTCACGTTTTATGCAGGCATGTTGTTATGTTATACGAACTGCGTACAGCTGTGTTTGGTATCTGCTAACCTATTTATCGTTAGTAAAGTCATCTCGAGACCCCTTAAGATTGATAACCTTGAACTTGGTTGTTAGCACGTGCTGACAAGTGGTGAAAACATAATGGCTGTAACTTCTATTTCTGGAACCTTTTGACATACAAATCACCTAAGTAACGTACATTTCTCTGGAGGGCGTAGCGGACTGCTGCTTCCTGTAAATAACAAACATATTTCCAGTTTTAGCGGAACTGACAAGAAAATGTTATAGAAATAAGAAATTAACTTTTGTAAAACTAGCCATATATTATTTAATACTGAAGACTGTTTGGTTCATATTTTCGACATCAGAAAGTTTGTTTGTTTGAATTTCGCGCAAAGCTATACGAGGGCTATCTGAGCTAGCCATCCCTAATTTAGCAGTGTAAGACTAGAGGGAAGGCAGCTATCCATCAGCATGCACCGTCAACTCTTGGGCTACTTTTTTACTAACGAATAGTGCGATTGAGCGTCACATTATAACTGAAAGGGCGAGCATGTTTGGTGTGACCGGGATTCGCACCCACAGCCCTCAGATTACGAGTCGAACGCCTTAACCACTGGGCCATACAGGGCTTGCGAGGAGAGAAGGAGAGAGAAAGAAAGCATACACATGTTGTTTCCTAAAAGAACAAACCAACTGGTAATGTCGAACATCTCATTCTACACAAGTAGACAGGTGGCCGCTCAGGTATCGAGTCAAGTTCTCAGACGGGTCGAATGTATCAAAATAATGCTTACAGCTGCAATAACATGTCTGTCGAAACCACTGGAAAGGTGGAAATAGGTTGTTGTTGATGTTGTTTTTTAATTTCCCACAAAGCTACTCAAGGGCTCTCTGTGCTATCCGTCCCTAATTTAACAATGTAAAACTAGAGGGAAGGCAACTAGTCATCACCACCCACCGCCAACTTCTGGTGTACTCTTTTCTCAACAAATAGTGGGATTCACTGTTACAGTATAACATCCCCACGGCTGAAAGGGCGAGCATGTTTGGCGCGACTGGGAAAAATGAGAACTTTCCATGCCGGGAATCGAACCCGGGCCTCCTGGAAATAGATAGTAGTTACAATGTTCGTGTTTCTCGTTGTTATTTTTATTTCTTAAGAGCCTCTGAAAATATAATCAGATTGAAATTAAAATGACCTTTCACTTTTACCTACAATATACATGGAATGGTCCACCAAATGTAATCCAAGAAAACAATATGGAGCCAAAGTAGAAATCTGTAGAATGAATAAATAATGTTTACAGTATAGCCAGCCTTGTTTACTTACTTTTTACGATCCTTATTTGCAGGTTTTCAAATCCCAATTTTTTATTTATCTTGTACATGTGTGTGTGTGTGTGTGTTTATGCACAGTTATGCCATATTGTTGATATTTACTGATATGGTGTATTATATATACACATACATATACTTAGAGATATGGTACGGGGCTCGGCAAGGCCAGGTGGTTCAGAATCTCGACTCGTAATCTGAGGGTCGCGGGCTCGAATCCCTGTCACACCAAACATGCTCACCCTTTCAGCTGTGGGGTCGTTATTATGTGATGTGACTATTCGTTGGTAAGAGTAGCCCTTATTTTATTTGTTTTTAATTTTGCGCAAAGCTATACGAGGGTTATCTGCGTTAGACGTCCCTAATTTAGCAGTGTAAGACTAGAGGGAAGGCAAGTGCAGATAGCCCTCGTGTAGCTTTGCGTGAAATTAAAAACAAAAAAACAAATAAATATGGTACGTTATATGTATATATGTTAAAATTTATGGCATTATATATACATAACGATAGAGATATGGTATGCTATATTTATATATCGACAGAGATATGGCAAATTGTATTTATATATTTTCACAGATGTGGTATGTTGAATATATTTGCAGAGTTATGACATGTTATAAGTAATAATGGTTATACATATATATTTAAGGTGTATTTTGAACTCTAACATGAATAACTAAAACAAGTTCTTCCCCTCCTTTAGGTTAAATATTAACCGTAACGTACCGTCCCACATTTCTGTACACTTCCTTGGGTGTAGTTAAACGTTTTTACAACTACAGCCGATGTTAATATGTTTCAGTTTACTGAGGACTCTTTTGGATGTGACTGTTTTGTTTTATCGGTTCTCTGTGTTTGTTGGTAAAACAGCATTCTTCTTCACGACGGTATAAGAACCTTCGGACATGTTATAAATTATTTATGGGAAGCACTGCTAGGTTCGATGAAGTATCTCGTAGTTTAACAATGTACGAAAGCTGGATTGAAACGTATTTTCTTGTAACTTTGTTGACTGAGACTTGAAATGACGTCATACCAAAAGTTTGCAACAAGTGTGTGACGGCGAATAACGAGCTATCTAAACAAGCGTTTTGTCACTGTCTACTGGCATATTGTTAAATGTGACAAGCTGACATATAGTCATAAATCATGAGTGGTCTACTCCGCAGATCTCGTATGTGCTATAGTTCAGGGATCGTTTTACAAGAAGTATTAGTTGGTGTTTCTGTATTATTTGTACCCAATGAGACAGCGGTAAATCTTCGGATTTATAACGCTTAAATTAGGGACTCGATTTCCCTCGGTGGACACAGCAGAAAGCTCGATGTGGATTTGCTTTTAGAAAAACACTGGTATCATAATTTTGACGTTTGTCGAAAAACTTTATTTGTTAGTATATATTGCCACATATATTGAAAATGCGCTTTTCTATTTCTACATAAATTTATCTCAAGTTAAATGCATACCAACTGTTTCAGTTGAAGCAGGTGGACGTGCATGTCAAAGTAACTATTTCACAACATCTCAAGATCTGACGTTACGTGGCTGATAACGAATGAGGTATCTGGTCCTGTGTGATAGGCAAGTGGACGTGATCATGTCTGGAGCAACCTGTCTATATATGTATTAACATAATAATACAGAAACGAATGTCAGCCAGACAACGTGAGATCAAGTTGTTTTATGTACTGGTTATTTTGGTGAGTCCCACACACACTGTATGATATTAAGATGTATAATTTTCAACTTACCAGTTTGTTCCTATATCGGTCATTTCTGGTGAGTTTCACACACCGTACCACATTAAGTAATTTTTTTTTCGTACCTCTTATGAAACCCAGTGTGAACGACTGACAGATAAAACGAGATCAGCGATAAATATTTGTATTTGCATCGCCACAATCCGAGGTTCGATCATTCTTGTAGTGACTGGGTTCTGAAACTGATCCATCATTGTAGTGTATAGGTTCTGGTACTGATCCATTCTTTCAGTAGCTAGAATCCCGTACTGATCCATCATTATAGTGTATAGGTTCTGATACTGATCCATTCTTTTAGTGACTAGGTTCTGGCACTTATTCATTCATGTAGTGTCTAGTTTCTGGTACTGGTCCATCCTTGTAGTGACTAGAATCCAGTACTGATCTATCTTTGTAGTGTTTAGGTTCAGTTTATGATCCATCTTTGTATTGACTAGATTCTGGTAGCGATTTATTCTTGTAGTGACTAGGTTTCAGTACTGATCCATCTTTATATTGGCTAGGTTCTGGTACTAATCCATTTTTGTTGTGACTAGGATCCGGTACTGATCCATCCTTTTAGTAAGTACGTTCAGGTACTGATTCATCCCTGTTGTGACTAGGTTCCGGTACTGATTCATCTTTGTATTGGCTAGGTTCTGGTACTAATCCATTCTCGTTATGACCAGGATCCGGTACTGATTTATCTTTGTAGTGACTAGGTCCAGGTAATGATCCATCTTTGTATTGACAATGTTCCAGTACTGATACATCTTTGTATTAACTAGGGTCATTCAGATAAGGTACTGATACATCCTTTCATTGACTGGGTTGTGGTACTAATCCATATCTGTAGTGACTAGGTTCAGGTACTGATCCATCCTTGTAATGACTAGGTTCTGGTACTAATAATACATATTTGTAGTGACAAGGTTCTGGTACTGATTCTTCCATGTTGTGACAGAGTTCTAGTACTAAACTAGAACTGTAAAACGTTTCTCACCAATGGACTTTGCAAAAATAATATATTCCTTTATATATTTATATTTTTTCTTTATATAAACAGTAACTTTCTTCTTCTCAGACCAATAATCATTAAACTAAGCTATATTTGGTTTAAAATTGACAGTTTTGGTTCCTTTTTACTTCCTCTCTTAAATAAATGTATACGTCCTACCTACCAAACTTGGATATAATTTTTACTAACGCGGGATCGAATTACGTCATCGAGTATGCTAGCCTTTCAGCTTTGAGAGCATTATAAAGTGGCGTCTAATCCTTCCATTCTTCGGCAAAAAGTAACTAAAACATTGGCAGTGTGTGATATTCACTATCAGACTTTAAAGGAGGGTTTGTTTGTTTTTTGAATTTCGCGCAAAGCTAATCGAGAGCTATCTGTGCTAGCCATCCCTAATTTAGCAGTGTAGGACTAGAGGGAAGACAGCTAGTCATCACTACCCACCGCCAACTCTTGAGCTACTCTTTTACCAATGAATAGTGGGATTGACCGTTACATTATAACGCCCCCACGGTTGGGAGGGCGAGCATGTTTGGTGCGTTAAAAAAGGGAAGGCTAGCCTAGATATCCCTGTTGTAGTGTTGTGCGAAATGCCCGAAAATAAAGTAAATAGTTCCAATAAACATGTAGAGCTGATTTTTTTATTTTCTTTTATCTACTTTAAAATACATTACATAAAGTAGACACACAGTCATGTGAAAAATTAGGGCACCCTATGAATGCCTGTGTATTTGTGTAACATTTTTGAATATTTTGGGGTGTCCCAAAATAACGTTTATACAGCTAATAAACTGTTTTTTTTGTTTCAGATTTAACACGTGTCCAAGGATGGCGGATAATCAGCTTACAATCGAGCACAAAATATTCATTCTCAAAACTTTATGGAAAGTCGAAAACAAAGCTGAAGTGCAAAGACGTTTCACTAGAAAGTTCCATATGGATGCACCACCTCGCCCCAGCATTTCACGCATCATTTCTTCCCGTATGAGATGTGTCTGCAGCAGAACGGATTTCAGTTTGAACACCTGAAGTGAAGCAAGCAAATTGTGACATTTTACAATTTCAACCAAGGAGAATTTTCCTTGGGAAGAACTTTATTTGTTATTTTTTCCCTTGATTTCAGTATTAAATCTTTAAATAAATCCTTTGGCTATCACATGTATCTTATTTCATTGTTAAAATCAATAAACATTTGGGTCATTGTCGTGTTGTAGGGTCCAGTTCCGCTTCAGCTTTAATTTTCGTACAGATGGTCTCACATGATCTTCAAGCATCCTTTAATACACAGTACAATTCATGATAGATTCTATGCTTGTGAGTTGTCCAGGTCCTGTTGCAGCAAAGCAGCCCCAAATCATAACATTTCCACCCCCAATGCTTCACAGTTGGTATGAGGTTCTTTTCCTGGAATGCTGTATTTGGTTTACGCCAAACATGTCCTCTGTTCTGGTGTCCAAATAAATCAAATTTGGACTCATCTATCCAAAGAACATTATTCCAGAAGACCTGGTCTTTGTCTACATTTTCTCTGGCAAACTTTAGTCTGGTTTTGATGTTTCTCTTAGAGTGCAAATATTTCCTCCTTGCACACCTCCCATGCAAGTTAAACTTGTGTAGTCACTTTCTGATTGTAGAGACATGCACTTTCACATCAACAGTAGCCAGAACCTGCTGTAGGTCCCGTGATGACATGTTAGGGTGTGTGGAGACCTCTTGTAGCATCTTGCAATCTGCTTTCAGGGTGAACTTGCTTGGACGACCAGACCTGGGCATGTTGGCAGTTGTTTTAAAAGGCCTCCACTGTTGACTATTTTCCGGACAGTGGAATGGCTGATTTCAAAATCTTTTGAGATCTTTTTAAATTCCTTAACAGACTCATAAGCTGCTACAATTTTCTTTCTGAAGGCCTCAGACAGCTCTTTTGCTCTCACCATGGTGCTCACTCTCATTTCAACAGTCAGGAGCACACCGAACTGAATGTCTGAGGTTTAAATAGAGCAAGCCTCATTCAAAGTTCTGAGTAACGATCTTCTAATCATGTGCACCTGGTGTGATACAACTATGTGTGAGTTGAGCCATTTGAAGTGGGAATAAATGTGGGGTGTCCTAACTTTTTGTAGAATTACATTTACAGAAGATCTTAAAAAGTATTTTATTCAGTTTTAATTGTTTAGTTATATTCCTATAATCTCTCAGTATTGTTAAAACTGAGATTAAATATCTATATATCCAAAAATGTCACAAAAATACACAGGCTTTCATAAGGTGTCCTAACTTTTTCACATGACTGTACGATAGTTTATCGAATATATCTGATAAATAAAGGTTTGTGTACCAACTGTCAGTATACTTCCAGGCAACCTCAAAAGCATTTTAAATCTGAGAGAACCTATAAATGTAAACACTTCGTCTACAAGTACTGTTGAACTTATTTAAAAATAGAAATAAAAGCGTTTTAGCCAAAGATTGAAATTAGATTTAATTGTAATACATTCCACTGATATTCATATCTTAAAACTCATTTGAGAAACAAGTTAAACAACTCTTTCTATTCTACACTGATCGCCCTCTTTGTCAGTTTATAGACTTCTCACTTCATAGAGTACATGTTTTTAACATTGTGTATCATAGTTAATATATTTCTGAGGAAAAATGTAATAGATAAGGTTTCCCAAGATTTGAAGTTAAGGAGAGAGAAATATTAAGTTTTGAATTTTTGAGTCTGATTTATAAGGTGTAATGTGAAATAGGTTTGTTTACGAGTCCTGTTTTTTATTTCTGTAACTAAATCGACGACGCCAGAGTGAAAAGAAAGCTCCCACAATACATCATGAAGTGTTATTGAGAAAGATGGTTAAAAATAAGAAGTTACGTTTGATTAAATTTTAATGAAAGAGATTGTACGAAATACATTGTAAAAGTTGGAAATATTAGTTTGTCAGTTATACGTTGAGGTTACTGATATGAAACATAATATTTTCTCACAGTTACTACACTGGGTATTTCATGTTATAAAAACAAATATATATTTATTTCTTACTAATCGTCTGTTTTTATAACGACTTAACATTAATACGTAATTGTTATCTGTTAGAAATGTATGATTGAATATACACATTTTTTAAACTAGAGCGAAAACAAGGTGTTAGATTTTAAAATGTAAGATTAGAAGAGTAAAACGATTAATATTATGCTAAACAGACGTAGATGCAAAAAGTCAGAATATAATAATTGTTTTAACCTCATCTGTAACTGTACTGAATGACATTCACTTTGTTTAAATAAAAGCCATATATCTATTAAACTACATCTACCTGCACTAAATGTTATCCATAACTGTACTGAATTACCTTCACCAGTTATATCTAAATGTCATATATCTATTAAAGTGCTTGTATCTTTACTAAATGTTATCTATAACTGCACTGAATTACCTTCACCAGTTATATCTAAATGTCATATATCTATTAAGCTACTTGTACCTGAACTAAATGTCATCTATACCTGTGCGGAATGGCATTCACCTGTTGCACCTAAATGTCATGTATCTCTACTAAATGTCATCTATGACTGTACTGGATGCCATTCGTTATTTTTTATATAAATGTCATATATCTATAAACTGTAGTGAATGACATAACCTTGTTATATTTAAATGTCATATGTCTTTTAAACTGCGTCTACCTGTACTAAATGTAATCTATACCTGTACTGAATGACGTCCACTTGTTTTATCTAAATATTATACATCTACTAAACGACGTCTACCTGTACTAAATGTCATCTATAACTCTACTGAACCACATTCTATATACGTAATTGAAATATATCTATTTAACTATGTCTAACATTACCAAGCATCGTCTATAACTGTACTGAATGACATCTATCTATTATATCTAAATGTCATATATCTATTAAATTTCGACTACTTGTACTGAATGTCATCTATAACTACACGGAATACATTCACTTTTTATTTGTATTTGTAATATGACTACTAAACCACGTTTCCTATACCAAATTTCATCTATAAATGTAATAAATGACTTTCACTTGTCATATCTAATTGCAAAATATGTATTGAACTACATCTACCAGTTCTAAATGTCATCCATAACTGTACTGAATAATATTCACTATATTTATAAAATGTCATATGTCTATTAAACTACATCTGCTTTACTAAATGTCATCTATAACTATACTGAATGACATCTTCCTATTATATCTAAATGTCATTTATCTATTAAACCTCATCTACCTGTACTATATGTTATCTATAACTGTACTGAATACATTCACATTTTATTTGCATTTGTAATGTATCTACTAAACCACGTTAGCTATGTTAATGTCATCTATAAATGTACTAAATGACATTTGCATGTTATATCTAAATGCCATCTATAACTGTACTTAATGATATTCACTTGTTTTATTTAAATGTCATATGTCTATTAAACTACTTCTACCTGCACTAAATGTCATCTATATGTGTATGGAATAACATTCACTTGTTATATCTAAATGTCATTAATCTATTAAACCACGTTTACCTGTACTAAATAAAATCTATAACTGTACTCAGTGATATTCACTTGCTTTATTTAAATGTCATATGTTTATTAAACTACTTCTGTCTGCACTGAATGTCATCCATATGTGTATGGAATAACATTTACTTGTTATATTTAAATGTCATTAATTTATAAAACCATGTCTACCTGTACTAAATAAAATCTATAACTGTACTTAATGACTTCTTCCTGTTTCATGTAAATGTCACATATCTGTTGAAATTTCTACCTGTACTATGTGTCATCAATATCTGTACTGAATGACATCTACCTGTTATATTCATATGTCTTATGTCTGTTAAACCTGTCTACCCATACTAAATGTCATCTGTGTTTATACTGAAGGACTTTCACTTGTTAGAAGTAATTTAATATATCTATTAAACCACATCTACCTGGAATAAATATCATCTAGAACTGTACTGAATGACACTCACTTGTTTTACCTGATTGTAATATATCTATTTAACTACATTTCCCTGCACTAAATGTCAGGTATAACTGTACTGAATGACATCTACTTGTTATAACTAAATCTTATATGTCTACAAAACCTCTGTACTAAATGTCATTAAATTATGCCAAATGATATTCACTTGTTATACCTATTTGTAATGTAACTATTAAGCTATGTTTCCCTGTACTAAATGTCATCTATAACTATACTCAATGACATCTAAATGTCATGTCTATTAAGCCTCGTCTACTTGTACTATATGTCATCAATAACTGCACTGAATAACATCTTCAAGTTATATCTGCATGTTATATGTCTATTAAACATAGTTTATCTGCACTAATTATCTTCTATAATTATACTGAATGAAAATTTTTATATCTAATTCCCATACATCTATTAAACTTTGTCCACCTGTACTAAATGTCATCTATAACTGTTGTGAATGACATTTACTTGTTTTGTCTAAATGTCATACGTCTATTAAACCTCGTCTACCTGTACCAAGTGTCAACTATAACTTTACTGAATGACATTTGCTTGTTATATCTTAATGTCATATATCTATTAAACTACATCTACCTGTACTAAATGTCATATATCTTTTAAACCCCATCTACTTGAACTAAATGTCATCTATAAATTACTGAATGACTTTCACTTCTTATATCTAAATGTCAGAAACCAATTTAACTACTTCTAACTGTACTAAATGTCATCTATATCTGAATAGAATGACATTCACTTTTATATCTAAATATCATGTATCTGTTAAACTACGTCAACCTATACTAAATGTCATCTATATCTGTACTGAATGGCATTCACTTGTTTTATCTAAGTGTCATATATCTAGTAAATTACGTATACCTGCACCATATAAAATCAATAACTGTACTGAATGATGTCTAACTGCTACCCATAAATGTCATAGATGTGTTAAATCTCATCTATATATACTAAATGTCATCCATAACAATAATGTACGATATTCACTTGTTATAGTTAATTGTAATGTAATGTAGTTTTACTTTATGTATATGTTTTGACCTGGCATCTTTCTGTGTAGTTTTATATTACATATATGTTGTGATCTGATCTTTCTATGTAGTGTAATATTAAGGATATGCTCTGATCTTCCTTTTTGTATATAGTTTGCCATGAACATTTTGCTCTAATCTGTCTTCTCTCTATGTAGTTTCACATTAAGTTTCTGTTCTGACCTGATCTCTCTCTATAGTGTTTCATTAAGTATATATTCTGACCTGGCTTGTTTCTAGGAAGTTTAACAAAAAGTGCATGTTCTGATGTGGTCCCTCTCAATGTTGTTTTACATTAAGTATATGTTATGTTCACGCTTCTCTCCATGTAGTTTTATATTGAGGGTATGTTCTGATCTGGCTTCTCTCTATCTAGTTTACATTAAGTATATGTTTTGATTTGATCTCCCTATGTAGTTTTACTTTCAGTATATGTTCTGACATCTGGCCACTCTCTATGTAGTTTTAAATTTAGTATTTGTTCTGACCTGCTCTCTCTATCTAATTTTGTATTAAGTGTATGTTTTGACCTGGCTTCTTTCACTGTTGTTTTACATGACGTTTATGTTGTGACTCCTGCATTCTCTCTATGTAGTTTTACAATAAGTGCATTTTCTGACCTTGCTTTTCTCTGTGTAGTTTTACCTCAAGTATATCTTCTTCTCTGGCTTCTCTATATATACTTTTATGTTATTAATATGTTCTGACCTCGCTTCTCTCTTTGTAGTTTTATATTTACTATATGTTCTTATCTGACTCCTCTCTATATAGTATTGCATTAAGTATATATTGTCATTTGGCTTCTCTATATATAGTTTTTCATGAAGTTTATGTTCTAATCTGGCTTCTCCGTAAATAGTTTTCTTTATTTGTCCTTTTATATTAAATGTATGTATTGGCCTGACTTTTGTATATGTAGTCTAGCATTCATGTTCTGATTTGCTTTCTCAGTATGTATTTTACATTAAGTATATGTTCTGACCTGGCTTCTCTATATATTTTTTAAAATAAACTATACATTCTCACTTGGCTTCTCTATATGTAATTTTGCATTAAGTATATGTTCTGATCTGATATCTCTATATAACTTGATATTAAGTTTATGTTCTTACCTCATGTCTTTATGTAATTTTACCTTAAGTATATGTTCTGACCTAGCTTCTCTTTAAGTAGTTATATATTAAAATTATATTCCAAACCCTGGCTTCTCTCAATGTAGTTTTACATTAAATGTATGTTCTGACCTGATCTCTATCTAGTTTTATATTAAGTGTATATTCTGATCAGATTTTTCTCTATATAGTTTTACATTCAGCATATGTTATGACTTTGCTTCTGTCTCTGTACTTTTACATTAACTATATGTTCTGACCTGGCATCTTTCTATGTAGTTTTATATTAATGTATGTTCTGACCTGGCATCTTTCTATATAATTTTATATTAAGTGAATATTCTGACCTGACTTCTGTATGTGGAGTTTTGCATTATGTATACGTTCTGACCTGGCTTCTCTGTATGTAGTTTTACATTAAGTTTATGTTCTGGTCTTGCTTCTCTCTGTATACTTTTACATTAAGTTTATGCTCTAACGTGGCTTCTTTCTATGTAGTTTACTTTAAGTATATGTTCTCACGTGGCTTCTCTCTTGTAAGTTTTGCATTAAGTTTATGTTCTGATTCCTGGCTCCTGTTTATGTAGTTTTGTATTAAATGTATGTTCTAACCTGATCCCTTTATGAGTTTCTCTTTAACTGTACGTTCTGATCTGGCTTTTCTCTATGTAGTTTTAGTTTAAGTATGTTTTCTTACCTGATCTCTCTATGTAGGTTTTCATTAAGTGTATGTTCTGACCTGATCTTTCTATGTAGTTTTGCCTTAAGTGTATGTTTTGACCTGGCTTAAATATATGTATTTTTACATTAAGTGTAAGTTCTGACTAGGTTTCTCTCTATGAAGATTCACTTTAATTTTATGTTCCAATCTGTATCTGTATGTAGTTTTGCATAAGTGTATATTCTGATCTGACTTCTCTCTGTGTAATTTTACATTAAGTATATTTTCTGACTTTATCTCCATATATACTTTTACATTAAGTGTACATTCTGACCTGATATCTCTCTATGTAGCTTTACATTAAGTATATGTTCTGTTCTGGCTTCTTTTTATGTAATTTTACATTTAGTATATGCTGTCATCTGTTCTCTCTATGTAGTTTTACCCCCACTAGTACACCAATAAGTCTACAGATTTAGAACATTAAAATCAGTGGTTTAATTCCTCTCAATGAATTCAGTGGACAGGCTGATGTGGCTTTGCTGTAAGAAAACACAAACTCTAGGTAGTTTTATACAAAGTACATGTTCTTACCTGGCTTCTTTCAATGTAGTTCTACATTAAGTATATCTTCTCACCTGGTTTCTTTCAGTGCACTTTTATCTTAGTTATATTTTCTGACTTGACTGCTTTCAAGGTAGTGCTATATTAAGTATATGTTCTCACCTTTTATCTCTATGCAGTTTTACATTTAGTATATGTTTTCAATTGTTCTCTCTATGTAATTCTATATTAAGTATATATTCTGACCTGGCTTCTTTCTGTGTAGTTTCATATTAAGTATATGTGCTTTTCTGCCTCATCTATATGTAGTTTTACAGTAAGTTTATGTATTGACTTCATCTCTCTATATAGTATTATATTAAGTGTATGTTCTGATCTGGTCTCTCTATGTAGTTTTACATTAAATGTGTGTTCTAATCTGGGATCTATCTATGTAGTTTTACATCAAGTACATGTTCTGACATAATCTCTCTATGTAGAGTTCCATTAAGTATATGTTCTGATGTGGCTTCTTTCTCGGTAGTTGTATATTAAATGTATGTTCTGATCTGGCTTCTCTCTATGTAGTTTTACTTTATGTTCTGACCGGGATTCCCTTAATATAGTTTTACATTAAGTGCATGTTCTGATCTGATCTCTCTATGTAGTTTTGCATAAGTGTATGTTCGGATCTGGAATTATTTCTATGTAGTTTAACATAAAGTGTATGTTGTGATCTGGCTTCTCTCTATGTAGTTTTACATTAAGTATAGGTACTGACCTGGTGTTACGTGTTTTTTTATGTTTTATGTTTATCGTAGACTAAACGCAACAGAAAGACACAGATAACAGCTTGTATAATTTATTACACTAAACTATTAACAGATATAACGTAATTTATATAATAACAATGACAGATATTAAGTTTAAACCTTCAAAATTAAACAAAACGGTATTAGTTTCAACCTTCAAAATTAATCACAATACAAAATGGTACTGCCCTGTATCTAATAAAATGATCTAAAATGAAAGTCTCAAATTCCAGTCTTGGGTGTGAATTTGGTCCCACGAAGAAATTCCGAAGTTTAAATGAAGAAGTTCAGAAACAATTCACAGTTCAATAAATTCGACGAAGTTCTTTTCACGATGCCTCCGATGAACGTCACAAACTTGTCGCCTTCAATTTTTCCAATCTCCCGTAAATAGTTCCACACGTGTTGACTTTCAGTATAACCACTAATTCGAATGAATCGTAGAGATTGACGAAGTAAAATCACAGCTTCCGTAGATCTAACTTCAGTCACAAATCCAAGTTGAATAAACTTACAGCAAACACTTAAACTTTCTCAACGAATGACTGACTCTCTTCTTCTGAATAAAACTAATGTCTGACTCTTTTCTCTTCTCGCGTCACCGTCCTTTTATACCAGTAGGCCTACTTCTCGAACAATCGCGAAACTTCCATAGATCTCCAGAGCAACCTGCGCATGTCCGTTCTTGCACGAGACTCAACGTCTAGACACGAGGCCGCCAACATTTCATTTACATACATATGATTGGTCTACTTAATTCTAGAAAATTCTAAATGATATTTTAAATGAATAACAACGTATTTTATTGTTTAAACTTTGAATCAATAATATAAATATGGAAATATAAATAATAGAAATGAAAATTTAAACACAACACGATATGTTGTCGCTTACAAAACATTTACACGACATTTACATAACACCTGGCTACTTTCAATGAAGTTTTACATTTAGTATATGTTCTCATCTGTTATCTCTATGTAGTTTTGTTCTTCTCTCGTACAGCGATAAATCTACAGATCTAGAACACTGAAATCAGTGGTTTGATTCTCTTTGGTGGGCTCAGCAGATATCCCAATATGGCTTTGCTGTAATAAAACACACACTGTAGGTAATTTTATACTAAGAATATGTTCTGACCTGACTTCCTTCAATGTTGTTTTGCATTAAGTATATGTTTTAACCTGACTTCTTTCAGTATAGTTTCACTTCATGTTTGTGTACTGACCTGGCTACTTTCAATATAGTTTTATATTAAGTATGTATTCTGACCTGTCTTCTTTAAATTTAATTTTACTTTAAGTATATGTTTCAACCTGGCATCTTTCTATGTAGTTTTATATTAAGTATATGGTCTGACCTGGCTCCTCTCTGTGTAGCTTTACTTTAAGTGTATGTTCTGTTTTAGCTTCTGTATATATACTTTCATATTAAGTATATGTTCTGACCTGGCTTCATTCTATGTGTTTTCACATTAAGTATGTTCTCACCTTGCTTCTCTCTATGTACTTTTACATTAAGTATACATTCTGACTTTGCTTCTTTCTATGTAGTTTTAAATTAGGTATATTTTTTTACCTAATCTCCTTATGTAGTTTTGCATAAAGTGTGTGTTCTGATCTGTCTTCTCTCTCTGTAGTTTTACATTAACTATATGTTTCAACTTGATGTCTTTCTATGCATTTATATATTAAGTGTATGTTCTGACCTGACTTCTGTCTATGTAGTTTTATATTAAGTTTATGTTCTGACCTGGCTTATATGTATGTATTTTTATATTATCTGTATGTTATGATCTGATGTCTCTATGTCCTTTTGCATAAGTGTATGTTCTGATCTAGCTTCTCTGTATGTAGTTTTACATTAAGATTATTTTCTCTCCTGCTTTCTCTACATACTTTTACATTAAGTGCAGGTTCTGACTTGGTTTCTCTCTATGTAGTTTTACCTTGAGTACATGTTCTGACCTGGTTTCTCTCTATGTAGTTTTACCTTGAGTACATGTTCTGACCTGGCTTCTTTCTATAATGTTTTACATTACGTCTATGTTCTAACCTGGCTTTTTTCAATGTAGTTTTACCTTAACTATATGTTCTTATTTGGCTACTTTTAATGTAGTTTTACATTTAGTATATATTTTCACCATGTAGTTTTATATTAAGTGTATGTTCTGACCTGATTTCTTTCTAGGTAGTTTTCAATTTAGTATATATTCTCACCTGTTCTCTCTATGTAGTTTTATAATTAGTATATGCTCTGATCTGGCATATTTCTCTATCTGTAGTTTTGCATTATGTGTATGTTCTGAACTGATTTTATTATGTACTTTTGCTTTAGGGGTATGTTCTGATTTGATTTCTCCATGTAGTTTTGCTTTAAGTGGAAGTTCTGACCTGACTTCTCTCTATGTAGTTTTACATTCAGTGTATGTTATGACTTTGCTTCTGTCTTTATACTTTTACATTAAGTATATGTTCTGACCTGGTGTCTTTCTATGTAGTTTTGTATTAAATGTGTGTTTTGACATGGCTTATTTCAATACAATTTTACATTAAATTTATATGTTGACCTCATCTCTTCATATAGTTCTCTACATATTAGTATATGTTCTTACCTGTTCTCTTTGTGTAGTTTTATATTAAGTATATGTTCTGATCTGACCTGTTTTTTGACATGTAGTTTTTACATTAAGTGTATGTTCTGACTTGATCTTTCAATGTAGTTTTACATTAAGTTTTTGTTCTGACCCATGGGTCCTATCTATGTTGTTTTATATTAAATGTATGTTCTGACCTGATCTCTATGTAATTTTTCAATAACTATATGTTCTGATCTAACTTCTCTATATGTAGTTTTACTTTAAGAATATTTTATGACCTTGATTTCTCTATATGTAGTTTTACATTAAGTATATGTTCTGACCTAATCTCTTTATGTAGTTTTGCATTAATTGTGTGTTCTGATCTGGCTTCTCTCTATGTAGTTTTACTTTAATTATATTTTCTGACCTGGCATCTCTGTATGTAATTTTACATTAAGTATATTTTCTGACCTGATCTCTCTATGTAGTTTTACATTAAAGATATGTTCTCAGTGATGTCGAGAAACCCACTTGTTGAGAAATTTATATGCAAAAAACGGCTCTTTTGGGCTCAGAAAACACTTCAAATAGAAGAGCGAACAACGTTTCGACCTTCTTCGGTCATCGTCAGGTTCACAAAGAAAGAGGTAACTGGCCGGAAGCTGACCACATGTTTGGAAGGGGTTGTATAACTGAGTGTCGCAATGTAGAGGGCGCGGTTTGATGTTTGAATATATAATTTTATCTATAATATTAATATAGGTATAATGGTGTTCCTTTATATTGGTTTATTTTGGGTTTAAGTTGTTGTATAAGTAAGGCTTCTTTAATTTTTCGTTTGTTTATGTTTGTTTCTTTATTTAGTATTTTAGTGTTTTCTATGGTTATGTTGTGTCCATTTGACTTGCAGTGTTCGAAAACGTGTGAAGGTGACTTTTTATGTTCTTTGAATCTGGTTTCCATTTTTCTATTTGTTTCTCCTATATAGAAGTCGTGGCAGTTATCACATTGTATTTTATAAATAATGTTGGTGTGGTGTTTGTCAGTGTAGTTCTTACATAGTATAGACCTTAGTTTTGTGCCTGGTTTTTGAATAAATTTAGTGTTAACTGGAATGTTATATTTTGTTACTAGTTTTTGCCAAATGTTGGTTATTTGTTTGCTGATGTCAGGAATATATGGTATACAGCAGTATATGGTTTCGTGATTTTTTGATTCGTGAGATATATTTACTTTTGTTGGTTGATTTTGCTTTCTGTCTGGGTGTGTGCGTATAATGTTTTCTACGGTTTGTGGAGGAAACTTATTGATGTTGATGAAGTATTGTTTTATTTTATCTAATTCATCGTTAATTTTATCTGGTGAGCATAGTTTTATGGCTGTGTTTATCTGGTTTCTTAGTATGTTGAGTTTTTGTTTTGTTTCATGTGCTGAGTCCCAAGGAATGTATAGTCCAGTATGGGTGATTTTTCGGTGGATTTCTGTTTTGAATTGTGTGTCGGTTCTTATAATTTTGAGGTTAAGAAATGATATTTGATTGCTTTCTTCCTGTTCACATGTGAAGCTAATGTTGGGATGTATAGAGTTAATGTGAGTGAAAAAGTTAAGTATGTGTTCTGTAGATTCGAATCCCGCAACCGTGTCATCTACATATCTGTACCAGTATAGTGGTGGATGTAATGCTGTATTACTTGCTTGTGTTTCAATTTGTGTCATAAAAATATTGGCTAGAACTGGCGATACTGGGTTGCCCATGCTTAGGCCATTTGTTTGTATATAGTTTTGGTTGTTGAACATGAAGTTTGTCTTTATTGTGGTGAATTCTAATTCGATGAATTAGATAAAATAAAACAATACTTCATCAACATCAATAAGTTTCCTCCACAAACCGTAGAAAACATTATACGCACACACCCAGACAGAAAGCAAAATCAACCAACAAAAGTAAATATATCTCACGAATCAAAAAATCACGAAACCATATACTGCTGTATACCATATATTCCTGACATCAGCAAACAAATAACCAACATTTGGCAAAAACTAGTAACAAAATATAACATTCCAGTTAACACTAAATTTATTCAAAAACCAGGCACAAAACTAAGGTCTATACTATGTAAGAACTACACTGACAAACACCACACCAACATTATTTATAAAATACAATGTGATAACTGCCACGACTTCTATATAGGAGAAACAAATAGAAAAATGGAAACCAGATTCAAAGAACATAAAAAGTCACCTTCACACGTTTTCGAACACTGCAAGTCAAATGGACACAACATAACCATAGAAAACACTAAAATACTAAATAAAGAAACAAACATAAACAAACGAAAAATTAAAGAAGCCTTACTTATACAACAACTTAAACCCAAAATAAACCAATATAAAGGAACACCATTATACCTATATTAATATTATAGATAAAATTATATATTCAAACATCAAACCGCGCCCTCTACATTGCGACACTCAGTTATACAACCCCTTCCAAACATGTGGTCAGCTTCCGGCCAGTTACCTCTTTCTTTGTGAACCTGACGATGACCGAAGAAGGTCGAAACGTTGTTCGCTCTTCTATTTGAAGTGTTTTCTGAGCCCAAAAGAGCCGTTTTTTGCATATAAAAGATATGTTCTGACCAGAAGGGTAACAGTCACAACCAGTGTAGCCACTGGACCAAAATAGAAAAGGGAATTAACCGTTACAACCAGTGAACCAGTCGAAAAGTATAAAACATATTTAACAGTGACATTCAGTAGAACAAGACCAAATGTACAAAACACATTTAACAATTATACCCAGTACAGCCAGACTAATCTTAAAAAACATATTTAACAGTTACAACTAGTACAATCAGATCAAAGGCACAAAAGAAATTAAGCACCAACAACAATTGTAGCCAGACCAAAGGAATGAAGGATATTTAACAATTACAGCCAATACAGACAGACCACAGGTACAAAAGAACTTTAACAATTACAACCATTGCAGCCTGACCAGAAGTACAACTGAAATTTCACAATTACAACCAGACCAAAAATGTAATAGAAGTTTAACAGTTACTATTAATGCAGCCAGACCAAAGTTATAAAATATATTTAACAGTTACAACCCCTGTGCCAGACCAAACGTACAAAACACATTTAACAGTTATAAATAGTACAACCAACCTAAAAATACAAAAGAAATTTAACAGTTAGAAGCAGTGTAGCCAGACCAAAAGTACAAAAGATATTTAAGAATTATAACCAGTGTAAGCAGACCAAAGGTAGAAAACAGATTTAACAATTATAACCAGTGTAGTCAGATTCAAGGTACAAAAATAATTTAACAGTTACAACCAGTGTAGCCAGACCAAAGGTACAACAGAAAATTAACAGTTAAAACCAGTGCAGCCACACCAGAGGTACAAAAGATATTTAACAGTTACAACCCGTGTAGCCAGACCCAAGATGCAAAAAGTACTTAACAGTTAGATCCATTGAGCCAGATCAAAGATAAAAAAGATATTTAATAGTTACATTCATTGAGCCAAATCAAAGGTACAAAACGTGTTTAACAATTACAACCAGACTAAAGGTACGAAAGCAATTTAACAATTACAACCAGTGTAGCCACGCCAAAGGTACAAAACATATTTAATAGTTACAACTAGTAAACCCAGACCTATGTTATATTGTGAACTAAGGTTATTGTTTTTCTATTTGTTGTATTTGGTAATTATTTATTATTATAAAAATATCTGTTTATTTTGCAGTATGGTTGGAAGTTCTGAGCTTTCCTAAGCTTTATTTCTTTGTATATTATCTCGTTTTGGCAACTGCAGTCCATAAACAGTTCTCGTGGAATACTTTATATCCTTTTGACACATTAACAACCTGGATATTTGTATCATGTTCAGTTTCCAGTTTGATTCTCGTAGAAATAACTCGGTGTTGCGTGAAGACAATTTATCTAACAAAATATTCCATAGAAGCGGATTGTTTTGTTTTTTTTACGGTTTCTCCTTTATCTTATACTTTGTTGTTAATTAAAACTTTTGTGTATTAAAGAGTCATTACAATATCTAATTTTCATTAAGGGCAACAGCCATATCCCACTATTCGATCAACAATAATAGTACAAAAGTTGGCGATATGTGTTATTAGCTACTTTCCCTCTTCGATATCATTTCAAAATCGGGACGGCTAACGCAGATAGCCCAAGAATACCTTTGCCCGAATATCCGAAAGTAACCAGGCGTAACATCGCATACTTAAAGATTTAATTATAATTGCCAACAGCCCTACGTCAAGGTTTCTGGAGATTATGTTTGTTCATAATCCTATTCACAGAGGGCAGCACTCGGGGCTCAACTGACTACCTTGCCTATTGGTTGGCATTTACTCCGTTTAGAACCTGTAGTTCAAGCCAGGTGGCCCACTAAGGAACTTGGTTGTGACGGGGATACTCCCGCATGCGCATAAGGAATCCCGCCGGATCGCACATGGTAAGGTTGTTGGCGCATTGAGGCATTTGGCCAGCCTTGGGCTTGATTGAAACATTCTCTCAACCGTCCTTGAAGTCGTAAACACACTCCGCAAAATGCTTCTCAAGCTGTAACTAAAGGAGCAGTAATAGAGTACTTCAAAACTGGAATCAGCATAGTTTTAATTTCCACACTTTTCAGTTTGAAGTTCATCTTTGACTTTAAGGTAACTTTTGTTTACGCACTTATATATATGAACTGGTTTTAACAAGTCAGATCTTTAATGTCAGTGTCGAGGACTTAAGTGTACCACGTGACGTCATAATTTCGCTTGTCCTTTTCCTGATTGTTAGTGAAGTCAGCTCGGCTATATTACATATTGTCCAGTTGACGCTGAAGTTTATCCTAGTGGACTGACCGCAATTCTGTCACCGGGTGAATTGGTAAGTGTTGATTTCTATGTTCGTGTGAATTAGATGTACTTATAACAGCGTATGTCTGCTAACCCTCACTACTGCTACTAGTTAACCTTTCGAAACCATTTTATTCGATCGATTTAAATAACCATAGATATAACAATGTGTTCTAAATAACATATAAAATTGTTTTACCTTGCCTAATTCAATCAGTAAATTTACGTGTTATTTCTAGAACTTTCTAGTTAGATTAGGTGGAGCTAATACTGTTTAGAAACGCGTGATATTTGATTTTTTCGGTGTCCTAAATATCTTGAATTTTTATTGTGCAGTATCAACAAGATATATGCATCTAAACGTTGTGTCGGAGAAATCATCCTCTTTCGTGGTCTTGTCACATATGTGTATTTGCCTTGGCTATGCATATATTGAATTTCCAGGGAAATCCCTAAGTTATTTATATATATACATATATATATATATATATATGCATGTGTGTGTGTGTGTGTGTGTATTTATTGTGTAGATCGCGTGACAAAATCGTGTACCTACCACATAACTATATCAGGATAATGGGCTTTCACAGAGTTTGTGGGTTAAATTCTAGGTCTTTTACAACCTTGACAGCCACGATGAACCCGAAATGAAGTAACGATAAAACATCAACTAGGTCCAGCATGGCCAGGTTGGTTAAGGCGTTCGACTCGTAATCTGAGGGTCGCGGGTTCGAATCTCCGTTACTTGAACAATCCGAACAACAGTTTCAGTGACATTTAAAGTAATGTCTCCCACCATATTGCTCCGCATTCTCTCAAAGGGTCTGCAATGGCTCTTCACTTTTTCAGAACTATAAATCCCCGTGTTCACATTTATTAAATTTCCAAAACACAATGACAAACGAACCAATTTAATATTATTGTACGACTGACACTTCATTCCAGCGACATATTTCCAGTATGTGTGGCAACATGTATTATCCCCTCAGATTTTGGAATGGGAAACCTAATATCTAACCAGAACTATTCTTCCCATTCCTGTTCTGAATGTTTCGACAATTATGAAGGAAAGACTGTTGGGAAAGCTTGTTGTTTTGGTAAACTCACAGTTCTGTAGAGCGCCATTTGTCTGTTTGCTTTGAATTTCGCTCAAAGCTATACGAGGGCTATCTGATCTCGTTATCCCTAATTTAGCAGTGTAAGACTAGAGGGAAGGCAGCTAGTCATCACCACCTGCCCACAACTCTTGAGCTACTTCTCTACCACCGAACATTGGAATTAAACGTAACATTATAACGCCCCCACAGATGAAAGGGCAGCATGTTTGGTGTAATGGGGATTCGAACCAGTGACCCTCAGATTGTGAGTTTAGTACCGGAAATGGCCATTTGTTACGTTCGACTCTATATTTGAGGCTTTGGCAACACTTTATTTGTTATTTTGTGATATTTAGTTGGTCAGCCATTTTTGTAAAATGTTTTTTTTCTAAAAAGTGCATTTTGTTAACCCTACATTAATCCGTATACTATCAGCTTTCTAGACCAATTATTCTGAAATATTTGTGCACCAACGTACTTCGATAGTTACATAACAAATTATGAGGTACAGTTGATTCCACTACTCTGTTGTGGATTCCTGCATGGAATGTCATAGCAGATTAAAAGTAATGCAATACGTGGATATTACAGTGAACTGCAGAGAAAAAATCGATAATTTAATGACTAAAGTATGCCTGCTAAATTAGATCCAACACCTTTGGATATTTTATCATCGATGTCACACTTGCTGGACAAATCGCTAAAATCATTTCGATGATACCAATGCTATCGATTAATTCTCGACATGTGCATTTCCTTGGAAGTAACACGAAGTATACCATTGAACTGTTGTGATACGAACGTAATTGGCTGTCAAATAAATATGTACATTAAAATCTGTGTGAGGGCTCTAAAAGTATCCCTTATATCTTAAAACAATCCAAACCTTTCACCAGTTAAAGCTTGTTTCATAGACATGTATGTGTACGTTGATATCATTGTTGGGTGAGTTTATAAACTTGACACAACCGACCTGCAAGTTCCACTTCGTTTATACCACATTATGTACTTCACAAGTTTCCCAAATCCACTCACAATTTTGTGAATATCAGCAACGTTATCTAAACTGAAGTGTTTTACTTGATTGAAGGTCTCTTTCAATATCAACTGAAGTGTTTTACTTGATTGAAGGTCTCTTTCAATATCAACTGAAGTGTTTTACTTTGTTGAAGATCTCTTTTGATATCAACTGAAGTGTTTTACTTGGTTGAAGGTGTCTTTTGATATCAATTGAAGTGTTTTACTTGGTTGAAGGTGTCTTTTGATATCAATTGAAGTGTTTTACTTTGATGAAGGTTTCTTTTGATATCAATTGAAGTGTTTTACTTTGATGAAGGTCTCTTTTGATATTAACTGAAGTGTTTTACTTGGTTAAAGGAGCCTCTTTTGATATCAAGTGAAGTGTTTTACTTGGATGAAGGTGTCTCTTTTAATATAAACTGAAGTGTTGTACTTGATTGAAGGTGTCTCTTTTGATATCAACTAAAGTGTTTTACTTGGTTGAAGGTGTTTCTCTTAATATAAACTGAAATGTTGTACTTGGTTGAAGGTGTCTTTTTTATCCTAACTGAAGTGTTTTACTTGGTTGGAGGTGTCTCTTTCGATCCTAAGTGAAGTGTTTTACTTGGTTGAAGATGTCTCTTTTAATATAAACTGAAGTGTTTCACTTGGTTGAACGTGTATCGATTCTTTTACATTAACTATTTGTGATAACAATTGAATAACGAAGACATTTACACCAAAGAAAAACTGTTTGGGAAATAGTAAATTTTAGATGTACGCAGTTAACGGTTGGACGTGATCGAGTTGTTAACATGGCCGACCGTGAATCTGAGGGTTCCCAATTCGTGCATCGTACTTTAGGACCGATTGATGGGCAACAAATCACATCATTTGATTAAAGTACCCTTAGATACTGTTGGCCAATTGCCTTTAACCTACCAGTTAAAAATTAGGGATAGCTAGCGAAATTACTGTCAAGTAGGTTTGTACGAAACAAACAAGAACAAATTAGAACGCCTTCGAACAAGAACACACTAGAAACGTCTCCAAATAAGAACAAACTGAAAGGCCTTCAAATAAGAACATATTGAAATGCTTTCAAAGAAGAACAAAGTTAAAGGCCTACGAACAAAACCACATTAAAAGGCCTCCAGTGTTGTACGTCACAGAAAAACGTAATACAAAACAAACATTAAACGAAAAAAAAGTTAGGATACTTTTCATGGATAGTCGTTTTGTTAGAAGATAAGAGACGAGAAAACGGAAGTAAAATCAATCATTAACTAAATATAATCGTCGTATCAGTTAGAAATGCATCATTTGTGTTTCGTACAGTGGTTGCTGTGGAAATGTAAAAACCATCTTGAAGGTTAAGTTCTTGCCTCTGTAACTGAAATCCTAACAACAGTAGGACTTTAGTTGTTATTTGTGACCTAAGTAGGTGATAGAAAGTTAGTGTTAATTAAATGGGATTTCGAAACGTTACAATAGTATTCAGTTACTATAGCAATACATTTCTGTAGAGTCAAGCAAATACTTTGTGTTTTGGTTCTGTTTATTTAAATCCATCTCAGACCATTATCTGATAAATATGTTCGTGTTTTCTTATAGCTTATTTTTCTCTTACCCACCTCAATACATCTTGCTTCCCTGTAAGGGATAGCGACCCACAATTTAAAAACCCCGAACTTGACGTTTGACGTCAACGATGATGGTTGGTAATCATTTGCAGAAGTCACCTTGGCGATTATACGTCAAATATATATGGAAATTATGTGGTTATCCCACAGTTACATGCCGTTTCTGTTTACAGAGTTTTAAGCTGTGTTTGCAACAATAATTTAGTCCTGTTTTTTTTTTTAAGTCTTTCTACAGATCGTCGAAACTTTAGTTGGACTTCAAAACTATTGGTGTAACACAATCCTTTCTGGGAGATTTTTAACTATAATGGCCTAATACAAGTTGGCAGAAGTCGGCAAAACTAAACGCCGAGCAGACAGGAAATTGATGCACCCCTGATGTCAACGTAACACAGACCGAAACGATGAATGAGGGCGACGTTTTTACTTTTAGTTTTTCTTCATTAAAACTTGTGAGATTGACATTAAGTAAATATAAATGAATTACCTTATTTTGTTACGTTCTTAAAACTCTGATATTTTAAATTATAATTTCAAACGTGTTAGAGATACGTTATCGACTCATAGTGACGTTCCAATGTGTTTCAGAAACGTTACTGACTCACAGTGACGTTCAAACGTGTTACAGAAACGTTACTGGCTCATAGTGATGTTTTATTGAAAAAGACATTGCCTTGATTTTGTTTCAGGGTCATTATAATAGTTGTGACGTCCTAAGAGAGGCCGATATAATGTGACCATCCGAAAAAGAAATGAATTTTCTCTTGACTTCAAATGTGCAAACTGTAGCGCCCCTAAGGGTAAGCTCTCTGGGGAAGAATGCCGCACTCACTACCCTTGGTACAGCCATGTTTTATCAGCTTTATATTTAATTAAACGTATTTAGTGTATCAGGAATATACGTTACTAATTCTGGTCAAAACAGCTGTAATGTAATGGCTTAATATTTAGTTAAATATATTTATATTAGTTGTAGAGGAATAGAAACTTGAGAAGTAACGTCATAGTAGCATGTTATTTCCAGGTGTACAGAAATTTAGTAAGTATGAAACGACTGAGCTGAATTAATGTTTATAGTTATTCTGTAGAGACATCCGCTGTTTTAATTACATACTACAAATCATGTTTACGTTTTCATCATATATGACCAGTCATTGGAAAACAACAATTTTAGTTCACGCTTGTCACTTGTTCTTGTGGAGTAATTGTAACGAAGATAAACTTTGATAAAAATAAGTTATTTGGTACGATTATCTCATTTAAAGTTTATCATAAAAAGGCTTCTTCAAAATAGTATGTACAAACGTTTTGAAGACTTCAGTGTTCTCTCATAAACTGCAGTTGCAGGCATCAGAGAAAGGCTTAACGCAGCTGTTTAAAGTACGTTTTTATATCACGTTTTCCATTATCGCATTGTTCTATATTACTAGTGGCTTTAATATATGAAACTAACCCTAAATCTAGTTTCATTAATACACATAATATTATCCCTATATTCGTAGTGGTATCAATAGCTGGGAGTAACCCTGTTTCAAGTGACACTGCTTAAAGATATCTATATAAGTGAATGACACTACGTCTGTCGTTGGCATGGCTTAATGATTTTTCTTAATTCACTACTCCTAGTTTTCAGGTTTGCTGTCTTCAATTCTTAGATGTATTTGTTGTTGAATATGTTAAGTATTGACAAAAACCAAAGCTTTAAAATAGAAACCAGCAATAACTTTGATGAAAAACTGAAACTATCAGGTTCGTAGCTTCTAATTAAGTTTTATTGACCTATTGTAACATACACAGTTGTGTTCTACTAAACCTTGGACGTTAGGGACGCACTTTATCTTCTATTTCAACATTGTAGCATTTGTGTAAAATCTAAACTAAAAGATTACTAGCCTTCAGTAAAGCGTGGGAGTGTAGATTACAAACCATCAACATGATATGGGAGTATAGATTATTAACTTTCATTAAGGTGTGGCAGTATAAATTACTAACCTTCGGTAATTCGTGGCGTAATACATTATTAACCTTCAGAAAGGTATGTAAGTATAGAATATTAACTTTCAGTTAGGTATAGGAATGTAGATAACTAACCTTCCGTAAGGTATGGGAGTATAGATTATTAACTTTAATTAAAGCATGACAGTGTACGTTACTAACCTTCATTAAGATGGGGAGTATAGATTTCTAACCTTCAGTAAGCAATGGGAGTATAAATGAGTAACCTTCAGAAAAGTATGGGAGTATAGATTAATAACCTTCAGTAAGGCATGTCGTTATAGATTATTAACCTTCAGAAAAGTATGGAAGTATAAATTATTAAATTTCAGTAAGATATAGAAGTATATATTATTAACACTCAATAATTTATGAAGTATAGATTACTATATTCCAGTAAGGTATGAGAGTATAGATTATTAACCTTCAATAAGGTGTGGGAGTATAAATTACTAACATTCATTAAGGTATGGAAGTGTAGATTACTTGCCTTCAGTAAGGTATGGGAGTATACAATACTAACTTTCAGAAAAGTTGGGAGTATAGATTAGTAACCTTCAGAAAAGTATGGAAGTATAAATTACTATCTACCAGTAAGGCATAGAACTACAGATAACTAACCTTCAGTGAGATATGGGAGTATAATTACTAACTTTCATTAAAGTATAGCAGTATGGATTACTATCTGTTATTAAGGCGTGGCAGTATAGATTACTAACCTCCAGTAAGGCATCGAAGTGTAGACTACTAACCTTTGGTAAGGTATTAGAGTATAGAAAAGTAACCTTCAGAAAAGTATGAGAGTATAGATTAATAACCTTCAGTAAGACGTGGCGGTGTAGATTACTAACGTTCAGTAAGGTATATGAGTACAGATTATTATCGTTTAGTAAGGTATGGAGTATAGATTATTAATCTTCATTAAGCTTTTGAGTATAGATTAGTAACCTTTAGTAAGGTATCGGAGAATAGATTATTAAACATCAGTAAGGCATGGAAATATAGATAACTAACCTTCAGTGAGTTATGGGAATATAGATTACTAATCTTCAGTAAGGTAGGGGAGTGTAGATTACTAACTTTTATGAAACAGTGGCAGTATAGATTACTAACCTTCAGTAAGATATGGGAGTATAGATTGCTAACTTTCATTAAAGCGTTGCCGTATGGATTACTAATATTCAGTAAAGTATGTGAGTGTATACAACTAACTTTCATTAAGGCGTGACAGTATAGATTACTAACCTTCAGTAAGATATGGGAATATAGATTATTAATCTTCAGTTAGGTATGGGAGTATAGATTATTAAAATTCAGTAAGATATGGGAGTGTAGATTATTAACCTTCAGCAACATATTGGATTATTAGCATTCAGTGAAGCGGAAGAGTGAATGTTCTGACTCGCATAATTCTCCGCCGTTTGCAATTGTTGATTCGATTTTCTGTCGACTTGATGACCCAGTTTTTAAAGTGAATCTAAGATGGATAAAAGTGCACAGTTTTTACCGTGCACCGGGTAATAATTATGTTTTACAAGTTAAGGTGTTAATCGATCATTATTTTTGGTTGTAGAAATCTCGACAAACGTGTAGCAATACGAGAATATAGAAGTAGAATATAAATTGTACTTGAGTACAGTGAGACTAGAAGTTGCCATAAAAATATTTGTAATTTTCATGTTATACTGAGGCGTGCTACTTTCTTTTCTTTTGTGAAACTTTGTAAAGACTTGGCCATGTTTGTAGTTGTGGTGTTTGGTTTTAGATAAATTATGCTAAACAGTAAAATCATGCAAACCAATCTAGCGAGTGTTCTCGGCTTCAGATTTGAACAAAACAGCCGAGCCAAAAAACTATTTTTGGTGTGATGTTATTAGTTTCCATTTACTCAAAGATGAAATATTTTTTGGAATCTGTTTGATCTTATGATTAATTGTTGTTGTACTATTCAGAAGACCTTCCAGAATCAGTTATGATTTAACATGTAGAGATTTACAGAATATTGACTGCATTAGTTATTACACATAAAATATTGATACATTAACCAGAACATACCTCGTGAATTAGGTCTGGTTAGTTGTGAGTGACCGACATTTGATGAGCCAGAAAAATGGCTCAACATTGAAGGTGTTAATACCGTGTTTTGGTTCTGTACAGCTTCAAACAGATGATGGTTCTGGTGTTTGATAATTAGTTCTATAAGAACTGATGTATATGATGGTTGTGGGGTTTGATAATTAGTTCTGTAGGAACTAATGTATATGATGGTTGTGGGGTTTGATAATTAGTTCTGTAGGAACTAATGCATATGATGGTTGTGGGGTTTGATAATTAGTTCTGTAGGAACTAATGCATATGATGGTTGTGGGGTTTGATAATTAGTTCTGTAGGAACTAATTGATATGATGGTTGTGGGGTTTGATAATTAGTTCTGTAAGAACTAATGCATATGATGGTTGTGGGGTTTGATAATTAGTTCTGTAGGAACTAATGCATATGATGGTTATGGGGTTTGATAATTTGTTTTATAGCAACACGTTTCTGTATAATAAGAAAGCGATATGTTCATCAGTATCCATAAATTTGGTTTTAATCTAACAAAGAACGGTCATCACACAAATCTATCTTCGCCCTCTAGAGAACAAATGTTGCAGTTTAAACCTACCTCCTCTTCAGAATAGTGTTAACAGTCTAGTGTTAAGAATAGTGTTCATAGACTGGTGTTAAAACCTATATCCACTCCAGAATAGTGTTAACAGACTAGTGTTAAAACCTAACAACCTCTTCAGAACAGTGCTCAATTTTCTCGAATTTAACTCTGAGTTTCCGGTACTACGTCTAAGAAAATGTGAAAAGAAAAAGTATTTCGCAACGAATCGCGTGTTCTTCACACTGGTAAAATTTGTGTTTAAGAAATAAGAATGAATGTTTTGAACATTAGCATTAAAGAATGTTTTGTAAGAAACTCTGTATGCATGTAAAGAATTTCACCGAAAGAGAATTACTATATATTTAGTTCTAATCCTTGGCGTGTGTTAATGACGTCTTTGCTCTCAGTTTTCGTGTCTAAGAGATAATGCATACTGCTGAAACTATAGAGCTTAAAGGAATAAGTTGTTTGGGATGGGTGGGGGTGAATGTGCCACAAAGTGAGAGCACTTCATAATATTACCCCCGTTGTCTAACTAGTTCACGTGCTGGATTGAACACTCAATGTGCGAGGTGTCTGTTCCCTGCTGATCCGGAGTTTTTGTTCGTTCTCCACATGAGAATGAGAGACTCTTATGGATTGTTACTGCCCTTTTCAGACAGTTTTAATATGGTTCTGTATCCGTGTCACATTATTTCAACTTTATACAACATATATGACGCTTCAATATCTGCATTACAAAGAATCCTATTTGCTAGAAAAGATAACATGTGATGAACAGTTTATGTTTCCATTTGGATATAAGTGTAGTAGCTCTTTCTGACTGTCCTACCATCAACATAAAGTGTGATATATGTAAATATGGCTTTTATTGAGTGACTCAAGCTTCCACGAGTGTTACTGTGGAATATTATGACATCGGTGACATGGTATACAGTGACATGTTCATCACAAATAGCTCATGTATAGCAAAAGTATGTGTGTGTTGTAGTTTGGGTTGTTAGAGAAACAACTACGCGGAGAAACTTTGAAGTTAAGCACAAAGCAACACAATGGGTTGTCTGTGCTCTGCCCACCACGCGGACTTCAAAGTTGTAAGTCCCTAGACATATATTGCTGTGCCACCGGGGGGCTGCCGAGAAGCATCGCGAAAGGCCTTCAACCACGCCTTAAAGCATAGCGACGACGTCGGGGAAAAACAGTGAAATATATTTAGAAACTCATAAATGAATACGTTGCAAGTTTCAGGTGTTTTGTGTGTGAAACCTCAAACTTGTTGCAACACAAAACTGAACGCCATAACATCCAACTGTGAAATCATGTCAGTCGAGTCACCATATCGATCGGCGTGTCAAAAAGTAGGTCATTCACAACCTATGTTAGTTTCGTAGTGTTTCCAATCACGTCCAAGTATGCGAGATAGAAACATTTTTATCTTAACGCACGTCGTTTCGTATACCATGTACATTTATTTTTCAATTTTAACTTCCTAGTATAATTCCAGGAAACAATCACTTTACAACAAAGTGTAGTTAATTGAGTTTGTAACTTAATGCAAAGTGACCATAAAATCAATGCTATCTGATACAAGCAAACCAAGTGTAGTACAGGGACGCAATCGACCAGTTATTGTGACGTCACACGTGAATTGGTGTACGAAATTATAATTAGGTCAAGTGAAGACAGTGCGCTCTTTTGTTCTTCTCCCCCCACATACACACTTTTTTACTGATGCTGAATTATAATATTACCCTAGGGTTCTTTCATTTTTATGTATTTCATATACACTAAGTGAATCCAAGTGAATTAATTTTTAACACTTATGTGAGCGTTATGTTAAAATACCCTATCTGTAGTTACTCATACCACATGTAGTCAGTTGTCATATCTGATTAATATTTAGTTTGCTGTTTGTAGCTGCATACTTAAATTACGGTTTTCCGTGTGTGAATATTACCATTTTTAGGTTATTTATGTGAGGAAACCTTGCTATTTGGAAGACTGGTAATTTGCGGGATTCGAATCTTCATCCCACCAAATATGCTTGCCCTTTCAGCCGCGGTGACGTTATACTGTGATGGTCAATCCAACTATTTGTTGGTATAAAAATAGCCAGAGAATTGGCTGTGGGTGCTCAAGTCTTTCACTGTTATATTAGGGACGGCTAACGCAGATAGTTTTGTGTAGCTTCGCGCGAAATTAAAAAAACAAACAAACAATCACCAAGTAAGAAGCGGAAGTAGGAAGAGGTCAGATGCACTTGACCTCCAAGGTTTGTAAGATCAAAAATTACATACCGTCATTTGTTTTCCCATCCTGTTCTTCTATAGTTTAATTGTAAGACTTACTTCTGTGTGTGTACACTATATTTACAAAAATAAATTGAAAAATTTCGGCATAATATATCCAAAGAAAACTGAAGTAAGTTACTTGTCTTTTTGTCAGCTCTACATTTTTAACATACTTACCTCCATTGTTAATGTTATTAGGTGGTTTCAGTACAAATATAACGTCGTCACGGGGATGCAAGCGTTTTGCTGGGATGATTCATTTGGTAGTTGAGGGGATGTGATAAGTATGTGTCACGTATTAATTTACATTGTGTTTGTGCTATTTGTCCGCAACCAACTCCTACATATTTGGTCAAGCTGGGCCAAACCTGGCAAGTGTACTCTTAATTAATAGCGATACATTTAGAAACAGTATTCGAACATTACGATAAGTCTTTCCAGAGGTTCGCACGTGCACTATATTGTTCTAATGTTGTTCCTCAGTTGGTACATAATTTTAATTAATTTATCTCATGAAAATAATTCAACGTCCAGTCTGCGTAACGATAATAAATTAGTTATGTTAACTCCTTTACGCACTTTCACAAGCTTTTACCTTGTTGTAGGCCTGTGTTTACATCTATACTATTAACAACTCATTGAAATAAAAATCAAATTGCTTGTATAAAGTTTCTCAATATACATATAACTAAAACACGCCAAAACATAAACACACTGACTAGTTCATTCTATACAGATAACTAATACACACAAGAACATAAATACACTGACCAGTTATTTCTAATAAACAACGCTCTGTACTCTTGGTTTTTCACTTAATCATAACAAACTTGTTTCAGTTACTGACTGGCTTGCCTCTATTGATATTTAAACCTCATTCTACATATTTCGCAAAGTCAGCCGGTTTTCATAACGTAAGTTTATAATTTTTTAGGCCTAATTCCTCGAGCTTAACGTCATGCGCCCTCTAGCAAACCTATAAATTAACACATAAAAATATACTAAAATCTAAAACAGTATCATTCAGGTAACAGTTGTAATTTGTTAACATTGGTTCGGGCCCCCACTGACGCAGCGGTAAATTTGCGGACTTATAACGCTAAAAACCGGGTTTCGATTCCAGCGGTGAGTACCCATCGTGCACCTTTGTGATTAACTACAAACGTTACGGTTTGGGTTGTGGCTTGCTTAATAATCGTTCATAAAACCGTTCTGTAATAGCGGAAACCAAACATAAATATGTGTAGTAGGTTACATGACATCACTATCAGAAGTTGTACTCAAGTAACTGATGCATTAGTGGAAACTTGAGTCTTTATGTTTTTTTATATATTAATCTCGAACACATATGAACACTGAACAGGATATACAAACAGCTATGTATACAGGGAGAAATATGAATGGATGAACTGATTAGCATGGATTTGGTTTTAATGGAAAGTTGATGTCGAGAAATAAATTATGTTACTCAGTACTAGTGTGTTATTATGTTAATTAGTACTAGTGTGTTAATATGTTAATTAGTACTAGTGTGTTAATATGTTAATCAGTATTAGTGTGTTCTTGTATTAATCAGTATTAATTCGTTATTATGTTAATCACTACTAATGTGTTATTATGTTAATCAATGCTAATGTGTTTTGCTCATTTTTAAGATAGTAATTTACAAAAGATTCCCCTCCTCCAGGGATCACCAAACCTTGGGAGATTATAACGTTACAATTCGGGAGTGGAGGGGACAGAGCAGAAGGCCCATCGAAATACAGAATAAATTACTGTGTTTAGTATTTTATGTATAATTTAAAACCAGAAACGTGATAACTGTTGCAAGTCTAATGTCGTGTCTTAAGTTAAAATATTTTTAACCACACAGAAATCCCCGGCTGGTACAGCGGTAAGTCTACGGATTTGCTAACGCTAAAATCACGTGTTTGATTCTCTTTGGTGGACTCATCAGACAGCCCGATGTGAGTTTGTTATAAGGAAAACACGAACAAACACACAAAGACAAAAAAACCATGGTGTTTATTAGATGCTATAGTGATATTACGAAGTTCTAGAATAAACGTGTGTTGTTGGTGAAAGTCCAATTCGAAAAGGAACATTGTACTGTTCATCCTTCACTTGACTTTTGACCTTCGTCGTATTATATCCTCAGATCATAACATGCGGGATTTTATTCCTTCTAATCACAGCTATTATGTCTTCCCCGAGTTTCTCTGTAAAACATTAGTAATGTGTCACACTGAGTGGTTTTAGGCCAAGGTGCGAAACGAGAATGTTGTAAAAGAGAGCCACGTGGGGAAGATATAATGGCTGTGATTACAAGGAATAAAAAGGGTTAAAGTGTTTTCACTTCCTACTTGAATGAGGAAAGTCACGTGAATGGTGATGCTATTAACGCGGATGATACAGGAAAGGGATAAATATTCAAATGTTAGGCTGCTAAACAAAGCCTGTAACAAACAACATGATGAAGAAACCAGTGGTAGAAACTCATAACATTCTGTTAATGCTGGAAATCAGTTGAATATTACCCTGACTATGGAAGTCTGTACTGTGTTCGCTGTTACTTGTTTATCGATATGATGCACCCAGTCCGATGTTCTGAAAAAACAAAGCCAAAATTCTTTTACGTGTTTATCACAGATAATTTACACGTATTTGGTGTTTTGTTGAACCAAGATTGCAAGTATTTACTATTGACAAATCGTGTTTTAGTAACTTAAATCAAAATTCATGACAAAATCGAAATTTAAGCTTTAAAACAGAGCGTGGCGTGTTTCGTATTCTTTCGTAGTTCATTGGTAAGTTTGAAACCCGTATAACTGAAAGTCAGGATTCCATTTGTGTACTGGCCCAGTGGCGATACACCGATTATATTTTTATTAGTATTTCTGCGATTAAAGGAAAACAGTTACGACTGGACCATATACACTGGCATGGAGTTGATTATACCAGAACAGGCTGTTGTAGGTGCCTTAGCAAAATTAGTTATTTCTCTGTCTTTGGTCCTTCGTGGGAATCGAACCCTGGATTTGGGGATTATATGTGTAAACTCTATTGGGGGACCACTACAGTGAAAAAAAGCGACTAATATGTATATATATATATATATATGGTAATCATAATATTTTCTTAACCTTTAATTTACACAGATAGAAGATTTTTGGTCGTTTCTTTACAAAAGGAGCCGCGTGATTGTAATATGACAACTTCAATAGTTGTGCTTACCCGCTTGAGTTTGATATGCACAAAAGAGGTCGTCGGATGTAGATACTGTGATAACGTGTGTGTGTGTATGTATATATATATATATATGTACGTATGTATACATAACGAGGTATACCATACCTCCGTTTGATTACAATTCATATTATATTTAACTAAAGCCACGTCGATGCGGGTTGGATTTTGTTTTGTCTTTGCTGTACGCATGTTGCGTGCCAGAATTCGAGAGCGGTGGCGATTAGTTAGGAAACATTCTACAAATTAAATTTTATTAGTTGTTATCTGTAACAGTGTTCGTCTCTTGTAATATAACAATATCGAATTGGAGTTAAAAGCCGTAACAGACAATGTTTCAAATGTTTAGAAATAAATGAAGAAACACGAAACGTATCAACAATTCTGGTAATGCTATATCAGTATATCATACAAATAAGTTCATAATTGCGGCCACACATTGTAGTTTCATCTAATCTTATTTCTTCAACCGTCTGTTTATATACACAATGAATCTCTGCGATAGTTACTCTTTTTTTGATACAAATGTTACTGTGGGTTCAAGGTTGGTCCATGTAGGTGGCCACATTATGACAACCAATGAAAATAAACGTTCAGTTTGTTGGAAAGAAAGCTATTTAAAATACATATTATATTTTGTTCGAAGTAACGACGTCTTATTAGGTCACTTCTTAAACATGGGTCTGTATGATTCTAGGTCAGGTACTATCAGACATTGTTCTCTGTCGTAATACGCCAGATATGTGTCAAGTAACAATTTAGGCTCATACGATTTTATCTTATGTAAACACTGATGTAATTCTGCTACTGATCTATGTAGAAGACCTTACACGAGGGCTGCGCACAAAATGTCTCGGACATTTTGATGTTATTCAAACAAGTCTTATACTGGCTACCTGCATATCTACAGGCCCCAAGGAAAGAGATTTTCGTAGATTGAATAGGTTGGTGGTACACGCTTTACACGAGTTCACTCGAATTTGCAATACCATTTTAATAACATATCTTTCAGAACAGAATACCATTTCTACTTTAAACATTTAAAATTAAATTTAATGAAACTCTTTAGCTAGTGGTTTCTTTGAATGGAGCTCTCGCTCTATGCATATAAATGAGCCATATATAAATTTACCTCTACTTCTTCGGATATCTACACTTCATTCATTTTATTGTTTTATGTTTGAAGATTCAGACAGTATGAATAATCTGAAACTGGCACAGTTACTAGTCAAGATCAGATGTTATATTCACCAAGTGAAACTAACTCTTACTATGAACAACTTTTCGTAGCTGGTCCCTGCACCTTACCGTGTCGGTTTTCAAGGTGTTGTAACACTTATCACTTTCAACGTGTTTTGGTTTCGCGCACCTTTACACGAGAACTACCTGTGCTAGTTCTAATTTGGCAGTGATATATTGGAGGGAAGGCAGCTAGTGAATACCACCAACTATTGGGATACTCTTTTACCAAAGAATAGTGGGACTGGTTGTCGCATTATAACATTTCCACGACTGAAAAGACGAGCATGTTCGCTGAAGAGAATTCGAGACACTCAATCCTCAGATTTCGAGTCGATCGTCGTAACTACCAGGCTGTACAAGACCTGCTTTCGAAGTGTAGTATAATATAAACATGTTCCTTACACTTTATCCTTCTCCAACGTTGATTCTCCCTCCTTTGTTCCATGTTATTATTATTATCATCTTGTGTTTTAACTTTTTGTTAATATTTTGTAGTTAACACAATAAACTTAGCGTCTGTGAGTTCGTGTTTTTATAGCTAGACCACATCCAGCTCTATGGTGTGTCCACCGATGGGAATCGAATACTTAATTTCAGAGTCGTAAATCCATAGACTTACCACTATTCCAATGAGGAACAAAACTTTAACAGTAATGAAGGGGGGAACCTGTAAGAGCACAGTTTGAAAATAACTGATTTATAGTATATCGCGTTGCGTCAGCCTTTCTAAACCTGTTTTGCCATTTCTAGACCAGGTTGGGTCTCTCCCCCCCTACTGTTATAAAAATAGTTATTTGTATATAATTTGACTTAATATTTCCGCTTTTTGCAAAGTGCCTTGACTGACTACCTACTTCTGTAATGTGTGTGTTGTTCAGGAGAGTGTAGTTTGCAATACCTCTTCTCGCCAGAAAAGACAGTAATTGGTTTGGTTTGTTTTGAATTTTGCTCAAAGCTACACGAGGGCTAAGACAGTGATTAAATGCTGTTCTATTGGATATCAGTTCAAGCTACATAATTACTCCTTCCTTGGAAGAAAGGTTGAAGTTGGTCGTATGAATAAACACAGTTTTTCCTCCACGGTATGTCTAGATTCAAATAGTCACTTTTTCTTCCGACGGCCTCGTTGAGTTGACGTCACGGTGTGGGAATACTGGTTAATGTGCTATTGCAAACTTTGTTTGGAATATTAGGTTTGTATTGTATAGAACATCAGGTTTATCTTCATTAGAAATTATCATAGATTTAATGGTTCATACTTACGTGAAGATCGCTTGAAGATTGACCAATATTTTGGAATATTTGTTGAAACAAAATATTTCTTACATTATATGTTTTCTTTAACCATGTATCTACAATAAAAGCTTTAAATACAAGAATTATTAGGCTAAACGAGAAATCTTTGTTTCTTAATAGACATTCCATAACAGAAAACTTTTTGCTGCAGTTTAAAATGGTTTCTTTTTGTTGTTGTTGTTGTTTAACATAATGGTCCATCTGTGCTCTGTTCATAACACAAAAGTGAACCCTGATTTTGGAGTCATAAGTCCGTTCACTTAACCCTGACACCTCAGGAGACTTTTTTCTCGCATGAAAACGACCCAGCATGGCCAAGTGGTTAAAGCACTCAACTCGTAATTCGAAGGTCGCAGGTTCTAATCCCCGTCACACCAACCATGCTCGCCTTTTCAGCCGTGTGGAGGCGTTATAATATGACGGCTAATCCCACTTTTCGTTGGTAAAAGAGTAGCCCAAGAGTTGGCGGTAGGTGGTGATGATTAGCTGCTTTTCCTCTAGACCTACGCTGCTAAATTAGGGACGGCTAGCGCAGATAGCCCTCGTGTAGCTTTCTACGAAACTCAAAACAAACCAAACCACATGAAAATACCACAGAAGTGTCAGTTTTATAAATGTACCAATAATGACGTTTTATGTGTGTTACCAAGTGATATTTGACCATATTGGTTTTATCGGCTATCGGAGAAAGTATCTTCTCAAATAGAGATTATTATCAGTTGATACGTCGTTGTTCAACTTTAGACGAAATATTATACACATTTTTCGATTACACAAACTGTAGATGAAGATTATGTGGCTTAACATGTTTGTTTTAACTTTTTATATGTGCAAAATAGTGCATTCATTTGTGATGTTTTACATTTAAAACTATGGATTGCAGGCCAAACCAGTAATCAAACTTATAATATTGGATATTTTTAATTTTCTTGGTGGTATTTAGAGTATGACTAGTGCGCATGACCAGTTGTATTGATGGTGGATAAAAAGGGTTTTATGGCTCATTCAAGTGAGGAAAAATTAAAACCGTTTCAATATACAAAGAATGGATCATGTAAGATTTATTGACAGAAGACTGTGCCAGAAGTGTATTTTATGACAAACATTTTAACATACTGTTATTAGATTATCCAGTCCATCGCTGGGACAGTAATAAGTCTACAGACTTACAACACTAAAATCTCGTGTTCGATGTGTCTCGGTGGATACAGCTGAGAGCTCATTGTGGCATTGCTTTAAAACAAATTGTTTATCCAAAGTTGATGTAGGTCGTGAAATTGGTGGATAGATGTTGTCAAGAGCAAAGTTACACAACATATTATCTGTGCTGTGGCCACCACAGGTATCTAATTCTGATTTTTAGCGTCATAAACCTGAAGGTTCACTGCTGAACCTTTGAAAAGAGGGTGGGGACAGTAGGTTAGTGGCTACCATACTAAATACTAATAACTTAGGAGTTACGAAAACACCAAGTAAACATAGGTCTAGAATACTTCGAGTAGTTTATAAATAAACTTATCTTTTATGTGTATGTGTGTTTAACTTTCCATGCTATGTCAACCTAATAGCTTGCGGGCATAATAATTTCTATTTACTTTTGGAAATAGTTTTTAAAATCCTAAATCTTTTAAGCACGTAGAAAGGTAAAATCGCTGTAGCCGAAACGAGCAATATAGTTTTCATTTCTTGTAGATTAAGATTAAACATTTCATTCCTTTATTCTGTTACTATTTATCAACATAAGCTATCACATGTTTTACTTTTTTATTTCAAACAAATCTCAAGAAGTTAAGTCAATTACTTTTTCATTTTGTTTGCGCACAATCATTAATTGAGAAATTACTACACTGTGTACACAGTTCAAAGCTGAACAAACAACGAGGTTATCTGTATCTGTGGAAACTAAAAATCCACAAAGGTGAAGAACTAAACGTTTGTAGAATAATAAAAGCTAAATATTAAATCCTGGGTAGGTCGTGGCTTTGTAGTAGCGTGTACAAACTGTGAATCTAAGTGTAAGTAATTTTAGACCCATTACAACAAAAAACTCCGCAATTTTGATCCATGGGTGAGTTACAAGAATGACCGTCATATCCCATCATTTGATCAGACAAGATAAGCCTATGAGTTAGCGGAGGATGATGCCTTACTTCAAGTTTATCACTTCAAAACTAGGGACGACTAGCACAGGGTAGCTTTGCACTACTATAAAGCGTAGATAGCCCTCGAGTAGCTTTGCGCGAAATTCAAAACAAACATACAAGCACTACTATAAAAACAAACAACAAAACCTAAGGACATTTATGTGCGGATAGTTTTTGTATGGATTTGAAAGAAAATGCAGTATCAAACAGGCAAAACTAAATTGTGTATTTTTGTTTAACAGTGTCTTTACAATTCAACAAAAGCTTCAAATACAGAGTTGAGTGCGTTATATTAAAATTAAAATTAGCAAGTCACGTGATAACCACAACAGATATAAAGTAGCTGTGAACGAGTGCATCAGAAGTACATTTTGACACTGTTAGACATCTCGTAAATATTGTAATGTCAATAAAACGTTATCACATTTAGAAGGGTATGTACAACCTTTTCCGATGCAAAATTTTTCGTACACTCACATCGTAAAAATACGTTTAGATCAGATTCTTAGAACTACCAAGATAGAGATATATATGCTTTTGTACTCAAAGACATTGGAAAACAAAAGAATATGGATCAGCTCGGTAGCAAGAAAGAGACCTGCAAGAAGTCGTACTCTAGTCGTGTAAGCAAAGTGCAATATCTTGTAACAGGTGTCGATAATTCATGTACGCGAAAGTTAGTAACAAAAGCCATCCACGTGGGCAAGGCAACAGTACACAACACTATTAAGTATTTCCGTCGTGGCACAAGTTGACACACTTTTCTCTACGACACAGAAACGAACACCAATTGTGTTTATCAGAGTCAAAATGACAGCACGTTGTAATACTCTACGAAGTGTATGCGTAACAAGATAACTATAATGTGTACCGTTATAACTCTAACTTGTACCTCAGTAACTGATATGTTTACCGTGGTTATTGTAATGTGTAGCGTGGTGACTGTAATGTCTACCTTGATAATTGTAATGTGCACCATGGTCTTGGTAAAAACTCACAACGTAGCACACGCACACTCGGTGGTTTATTGAAAGCCAACAGAGAGGAGTGGCGTGCTTTGGACATGATAACCTTACTGTAGTATTCTTTACAAAGAAAACTGTGCTGATGGTCTCTTGTTAAGACGCACGATCATCAGATAGGGACGTGACAACATGGACTATAACAACGTTTTGATGCTCCAAAATCATTTTAATTTAATATATTCATCATCTGTGTTTTACTCTTTATTCAGATAAACAAACATTTTCTGAAAAAAAGAACTACATTGAAATCATTATATCTAAATGTGTTTTTATTATTAGAGACACTGAGATTCTTGCTAGTTAATTTGTTCTCATTGTTAGAGATGCTAAAAAATAAAATTAATTATCTATAAATGAAACGGCAATAGGTTGGCATTACGAAGTGATTTATTTTGGAAGGGGTTGTACTATATGTTTCAATAGAACGTTGGTCTGTCTTCTTCAAGTGTAACTCAGTTATTATTTTTGGAGGCATTTGCTGAGAAAACCATAACAACGTGGCATTTTACAAATTATCTCTTTATTTAGTATTTTTGTTATGTAGAATGTCAAATAAGCCCTTTTTTACTTCATACACTGATAAATCTTCGTTTATTTATCATACACTGATCACTGACCGTTGCTTTGTTACTCTAGTAGTTAACACCGAAACGCCTGTTGTCTGTTCGGCGTCGACAGATAACACGTCGATGAATGAGTCTGCTATATTATACACTTGCCTGAATTATGCATGTGTTAAACAGAAGACCTTGACTCCACCCTCCCTCCATCTGTTCTCCTCCTTTCTCTCGGCACAGATGTTGCACGTGACAGCAAGTGCTCGAGACGGGAAAGCACTTGAAAATTTTGCATACATTTAAGGAGTGTATGTCTCATAATTGAGCAATACGTCTGAGACTGATTGCCCTTGAAAGTTGTGTGTTTATAGGGGGGGGGGAGGTTTTAACAGTATTACTAGAGAAAGACTGGTTTTTTCGTCTGATTTAAGAACTCGTGAGAATAATTTTATGTTTAGTTTTCCTTTTCTTGTTCCACTACGTGTGTGTTATGATATTTGCTGCTCCAGCAACGTTTATGATTAAAGGTTTTATTATCTGTTATAAATATATATGTGACAAGGTCAGAAAAAATTACAAAGTTTGCACCACACGTTTTGTCTTTTTTAATATGAAACACATTTGTATAACTGTACTAACAGTCACTGTTTTCCTTATCATTATGGATACTGGCATGTTCTTCCAGTCAGCATAAACACAAAGTCTGTTTTTCTTACCACTATGGATACTGGCATGTTCTTCCAGTCGGCATCAATAGAGACACTGTTTTTCTTACCACTATGGATACTGGCATGTTCTTCCAGTCGGCATCAACAAAGACACTGTTTTTCTTACCACTATGGATACTGGCATGTTCTTCCAGTCGGCATCAATAGAGACACTGTTTCTCTTACCACTATGGATACTGGCATGTTCTTCCAGTCCGCATCAACAAAGACACTGTTTTTCTTACCACTATGGATACTGGCATGTTCTTCCAGTCGGCATCAACAAAGACACTGTTTTTCTTACCACTATGGATACTGGCATGTTCTTCCAGTCGGCATCAACAAAGACACTGTTTTTCTTACCACTATGGATACTGGCATGTTCTTCCAGTCGGCATCAATAGAGATACTGTTTTTCTTACCACTATGGATACTGGCATGTTCTTCCAGTCGGCATCAATAGAGACACTTTTTTTCTTACCACTATGGATACTAGCATGTTTTTCCAGTCGGCATCAACAAAGACACTGTTTTTCTTACCACTATGGATACTGGCATGTTCTTCCAGTCGGCATCAATAGAGACACTGTTTTTCTTACCACTATGGATACTGGCATGTTCTTCCAGTCGGCATCAACAAAGACACTGTTTTTCTTACCACTATGGATACTGGCATGTTCTTCCAGTCGGCATCAATAGAGACACTGTTTTTCTTACCACTATGGATACTGGCATGTTCTTCCAGTCGGCATCAACAAAGACACTGTTTTTCTTACCACTATGGATACTGGCATGTTCTTCCAGTCGGCATCAATAGAGACACTGTTTTTCTTACCACTATGGATACTGGCATGTTCTTCCAGTCGGCATCAACAAAGACACTGTTTTTCTTACCACTATGGATACTGGCATGTTCTTCCAGTCGGCATCAATAGAGACACTGTTTTTCTTACCACTATGGATACTGGCATGTTCTTCCAGTCGGCATCAATAGAGACACTGTTTTTCTTACCACTATGGATACTGGCATGTTCTTCCAGTCGGCATCAACAAAGACACTGTTTTTCTTACCACTATGGATACTGGCATGTTCTTCCAGTCGGCATCAATAGAGACACTGTTTTTCTTACCACTATGGATACTGGCATGTTCTTCCAGTCGGCATCAACAAAGACACTGTTTTTCTTACCACTATGGATACTGGCATGTTCTTCCAGTCGGCATCAATAGAGACACTGTTTTTCTTACCACTATGGATACTGGCATGTTCTTCCAGTCGGCATCAATAGAGACACTGTTTTTCTTACCACTATGGATACTGGCATGTTCTTCCAGTCGGCATCAACAAAGACACTGTTTTTCTTACCACTATGGATACTGGCATGTTCTTCCAGTCGGCATCAACAAAGACACTGTTTTTCTTACCACTATGGATACTGGCATGTTCTTCCAGTCGGCATCAACAAAGACACTGTTTTTTCTTACCACTATGGATACTGGCATGTTCTTCCAGTCGGCATCAATAGAGACACTGTTTTCTTACCACTATGGATACTGGCATGTTCTTCCAGTCGGCATCAACAAAGACACTGTTTTTCTTACCACTATGGATACTGGCATGTTCTTCCAGTCGGCATCAATAGAGACACTGTTTTTCTTACCACTATGGATACTGGCATGTTCTTCCAGTCGGCATCAATAGAGACACTTTTTTTCTTACCACTATGGATACTAGCATGTTTTTCCAGTCGGCATCAACAAAGACACTGTTTTTCTTACCACTATGGATACTGGCATGTTCTTCCAGTCGGCATCAATAGAGACACTGTTTTTCTTACCACTATGGATACTGGCATGTTCTTCCAGTCCGCATCAACAAAGACACTGTTTTTCTTACCACTATGGATACTGGCATGTTTTTCCAGTCGGCATCAATAGAGACACTGTTTTTCTTACCACTATGGATACTGGCATGTTTTCTTCCTGTCAGTTAGAATACCGACAACTTTGTCATTTTAAACTGGACACAAGTAAAATATTTTTCTGGTTAAGTATGTATGTACAACTATTTTCATTGTCAGCACAAACATAAGAGACACGTATTTCTTGTAAGCGCAGAAACAAAATTTGTTGTCAGCACGAATACAAACATGTTTTTTTTTTTATAAACACGATTGTTTTTTTTACCACAGAGACAAGTTCTTCTTTTGATTACGCCGCAAAAGCACGTAATTTTATCGACACTGACACGGAAAAATTGTTTTTTAGCGCCTGTTTCACTTACAGCGCGTGCACTTTTGTTAACTCCGACACAACCATCTTTTCTTCTAAATGATTCTGGTTTGCGTAGACACAAGCATGTTTTTTTTTTTCTTGTCTGTTTTTATGTACGTGGTCACGGACTCAACTATTTGTTTTCTATGTTTAACTCAACGTGACTTCACACTCAACATGTTTTTCCTATGTTATTTTGTGCTTTTAATGGCCTCACAGTTAATGTGTTTACTGTGTTTTTACTGTACATGTCCACGGATTCGTGGTTTTATTATTTTCTCTACATGATCAAACACTTGACACGTTTTTTTTGTCAGGTGATTATAAAGTTTGAACGAAATGATTAATTTTAACCACAATGAGCGAGTGACAAAAAGAATTGTCTTTTTTTGCATATAAAACTCTCAACAAGTGGGTTTCTCGACATCACTGATTACTCTCTAACTGTTTCATGTTTTCATTATCACCACCATTGACTACCACCATTTCACGCATTCTTTCTTCAGGTCAGGCCAAATACAGTTGCCATAGAAACCCAACATGAAAATACTGGTCTTACTTCACAACCACAATTTCGCACGTTCTTTCTTCAGGTTAGGTTAGGCCTAATAGAGTTGCCATAGAAACCCAAAATAACAATACCGGTCTTGCTTGATAACCACCATTTCACACGTTCTTTTGTCAGGTTAGGTTAGGCCAAATACAGTTGCCATAGAAATCCAGAATAAAAATACCAGTCTTACTTGACAACCACCATATGATAGTTCTGCGTTGACGTGTTTGTGTGGAGATCCGTACTCTCTTCTCACATATCATGAATCAAGTTAAATATTCAACTTTACTGGAAAGACACGTGTAGAAAATTTATCTTTGTTTGGAAACATCAAAGAGTCGAACGAACGAACATGAAGAATTTGAAAATAAAGTTCAAGACTTGATACATTTGAGCTACAAATAGTGTTTGTTAGCTCAGATGTTTTACTAACTGGAATATATATTTTCTATAGCAGCTTTAAGACATTTGAGCCAAAAAAGGTGTTTGTATGTATAGTTCATTATATTTTAGCCGACGAAGAGAGTTTATTTATAGATGCAGTTCGAACACGTTTCAACCAATGAATGTAGATTTAGTTACACTTTTAAAACATTTTAACCAATGAATGGTGTTGTGAGATGCAGTTGTAACACATTTGAGCCAATGCTGTGTTTTTAATTTATTTGTAACACATTTCGGTCAGTGCTGTTTTTTTATTTTATTTGTAACACATTTGGGTTAATACTGTGTTTTTGTTACAGCTGTGACACATTTGAGCTAATGTTATGTTTTTGTTTTAATTATAAGTCAATGCTCTGATTTTGTTTCAGTTGTAACATATTTGAGTCAGTACTTTGTTTTTGTTTCATCTGTAACACACTTGGGTCAGTGCTGTATTTTTGTTTCAACTGTAACACATTTGGGTCAGTGCTGTGTTTTTTATTTTATTTTTAACACATTTCGATCATTGCTGTGTTTTCATTTCATTTGTAACACATTTGGGTTAATGTTGTGTTTTTGTTTCAACTGTAACACATTTGGGTCAGTGACGTATTTTTGTTTCAGCTTTAACACATTTGAGTCAATGCTATGTTTTTGTTTTAATTGTAACACATTTGGGTCAATGTTGTGTTTTTTATTTTATTTGTAACACATTTCGATCAGTGCTGTGTTTTTTATTTCATTTTAACACATTTGGGTTAATACTGTGTTTTTGTTTCAACTGTAACACATGTGGGTCAGTGCCGTATTTTTGTTTTAGCCTTAACACATTTGAGTCAATGCTATGTTTTTGTTTCAGCTCTAACATATTTTGGGAACTATTAAATAATTTTCTTGAACCACCAGTTTTTAAGTAGCCTCTCTAATGTTTTGTGGAGACAAGGTGAAAGATTTATGTAGCTACGTCATGCGTCTCAGGTGGTTTTAGTTTCCTAGTCTTCATGATTTGTGTCGGACAGTTCGTTAGCTGGAATGACCAGCATGAATATAATTGGTCCGTCTGGTGAAAATTAAAACCTCTGTCGTTAATTTCATACGTTAAATTAGCGTCTGTAAAAAAAGAAAAAAGAAAAGAAGAGGGAAAAAAACATTCACTGAAGAAATATAAACTTCTTTAACCTTCACACAAAATGGATGAAATGGATTTACGTCATACAGTTTTAAAATATCACCTTCATGATCCAGCAAGTGCTTAACAGAATGGAAACATTTCTTCAGCAAATGTAAAAAAACGCGACAATTACGTAAAATGTTCAAGTGCTTCGAAGGTTAACCAGCCATAATAAGGGTTTCAGTTTGGTTTGTTTTGAATTTTTCGCAAAGCTACACGAAGTCTATTTGCGCTAGCCGTTCCTAATTTAGCAGTGTTCTGGAGGGTAGGCAAGCTAGTCATCATCATGCATCGCTAACTCTTGCGCTACTCTTTTACCAACGAATAGTGCGATTTATTGGTACATTATAATGCCCCCACGCCTGAAAGGCCGAGCATGTTTGGTGTGACAGGGATTCGAACCCTTGAGTACCTTAACCATCTGGTCATGACGGACCACTTTTTACATGGAACCATTTGTTTATGTAGGTTAAATAAGTTAACCAGTCTGATCGGTTTCCATTGGTTAAAGGTCATTCACGTTACGAAAAAACGTGTTATAAACCGTGAGTAGCGTACCGGGGGTAGGTGGGGCTCGTGCCTTTAATCTTTTGAACGGCAGTAAAGTGCCTCTTTAAGAGTATAAACTTGTAGGTAATTATCAAGGAAAGTTGTTATTTCAACATAACAAGGTACACCAGATCGCCAGTTAACACCTCCCACCCCCCAAAAAAAGAATAAATTGAAAGTCATTTCGTCGCCAATATTATAAACATTTGGCTCTTCAAGTTCAGTTGCCAAGGCAGGGATGAAACAACTACCAACTGGGATTTGTCTTGTTTTTCTCACATGGTATGTATGTGTTGATTGGGAATGATAATGTACACTTCTTTCGAGTGGCTCCAATCGGAAAATGAGGGTTATTTCAGAAAGTCAAGATTGCTTCGATTAAATTTAAAAAAAAGGTTTATAATATAAATAGAAGTAATACACTTAAGACGAATAAGCGTAGCCACTCCGTCTTCCTATCAACAGCTTAGTTTTTAAGTGTAAGCCGTGTACTCTTACCCTTTGGTATCTCGGCTTTTCCACCATGTGTTGGAACACTTCTTTAAGTGTAAGCCGTGTACTCTTACCCTTTGGTATCTCGGCTTTTCCACCATGTGTTGGAACACTTCTTTAAGTGTAAGTCGTGTACTCTTATCCTTTGGTATCTCGGCTTTTCCACCATGTGTTGGAACACTTCTTTTTAAGCAGATGAAGTTGACTAGATTGAAAGATGAACTTGTATTTTATCATCTGATGAGACACTATGTGTAATAAAACAATGTATTTCATCATCCAATAAGACACTATGATTGGTATGTAATACGATGTACTAGTAAGACAATGTGTTTGATATTCAGTAGAGTATTTGGTTAACATTCCTCTAAAACATTATGTTTGGTAGATAGTAATACAATGTTGTACTATTGATATTAAATGAGGTTTTGTGTTTATGATCTACTAAGGTAATATATTTTGTTAATTTACTGTTTTTTACCCAATAGTGTCATAACTTTTCTTACTCCATAGTTAGAAAGTATCTTTAACAATAATCCTTTAGCAAGACATTGTATGTTTACCATTGAATAAGGTAGTTTTCTGGTAAGGCATCGATTTTTACCTTTATTATTTACTGAAGAAAATGTTTTTATCAATGTTTTAAAATGTTGGTTGAGCACCGAAAGAAACGCATTATTTGAAAGTTCTTGAGATACTTTACAAAATTTAAAGAGTCTACAGAGAGAACTATTCACCAGAAGCAAGACAAACTTTAAAAGATATTTAATTTAATTTACCATGTAATGAAAATTACATCCATGACAATAATTATGTAACTTAAACTGCTCAAACATTTTAGACATTTTTAATTAAAAAAAATGTTATATAAACAGGCCTAAAAACGCGTGATGTGAGCCTTGAACAACGTCTGAAAGCAGAAAAGAAAACCCTTTGGCTCTGTGGCTAAACTATTACTGTTATGTTTGACTGACCTTGACCATTAGATCAGAGCGATCGAGGTACGTGTGTCGTGTATGTTTAAACTAACTGAAGAACACGTCTAGTCGACAATAAACATCACCACATGTTAAAAGAAGTGTCGTAATCATACGAAGATATCAGACATGAGTCAAAGCTCAGATAAATAGAAACTGACTGTGATTTGTTAATTTTTAATCTCGAAACAATTCACTTGTAAATCAAGTGTGAACGAAAGTACTTCCAGTTGTCGTCGTATGAGCTATAACGACTCGAAAGGTTTTTGTTTGTTTGTTTTTGAATTTCGCACAAAGCTACTCGAGAGCTATCTGTGCTAGCCGTCCCTAATTTAGTAGTGTAAAACTAGAGGGAAGGCAGCTAGTCATCACCACCCACCGCCAACTCTTGGGCTACTCTTTTACCAACGAATAGTGGGATTGACCGTCACATTATAATGCCCTCACGGCTGAAAGGACAAGCATATTTGCTGTGACAGGGATTCGAACCTGCAACCCACGGATTACGAGTCGCACGCCTTAACACGCTTGGCCATACCGGGCCTAGTCTGTAAGTACATGTGTGTTTATTTTTTTGAAACATTAATATGTGTTATATTTTGCTTTAAATATCTCTTTATATTTATTTAGCGATAAAAAGCTTGAAACTTGCCATTGATCCACCGAAGGGCTTAAAATAATACATGGAAAAAATTACTACTGTTGAATGGAAGGAAATATAAGCAATAGAACGTAAACTTCACTTCGAGTACCTGATGTTTCTATTATTCATCCTGATAGCACGAAGCGCTAGTGGCATATATATATATATATATATATATATATATATATGTATATAAATAGAATACTTTCAAGCCAAAACATAGTAACCGACTGTCAGAAATCACTAAAACAATTTCAATCAGCCCAGAGCAGAACGAAAATATGTTCAAATTTCTGAACCGAAATACCTACTTCGACGAGTTACGTCAAGGATCCAACTCAATAGTAAGATACATTAAATTATTTCCTTGGGGACCAAAACCTTTCTTGCTTGTAGAGTTGAAAATAATAGTAACACTGTTTTTGAGATCCTTTTTTTGCAATGCCACACACCCCTGCTTCAACATTTCAATAATCTATTACACGCATGATTAGTTTGTGTGTTTTGTTTTTAATTTTGCGCAAAGCTACACAAGGGCTATCTTCGCTAGCCGTCCCTAATTTAGCAATGTAAGACTAGAGGGAAAGCAGATAGTCATCACCACCCATTGCCAACTCTTGGGCTACATTTTTACCAATGAATTGTGGGATTGACCGTCGTATTATAATGCTCTCACAGCTAAAAGGACGACCATATTTGTTGTGACAGGGATTCGAACCCGCGATCTACGGTTTAAGAGTCGAGCGCCCTAACCACTTGGCCATCTCTGGCTATCTTATGTTAGATATGAGTGGATTTACAGAATTCTAGAAGCACCTTATAGAAATTCGTAAACAAATAATAATACGTGATCACCATAACAATATAATAAATGTAAAAAAAATATTAATAAAAATATTTTTTTAAAAAACTGATTTCAGCTGGTCACGCGTAACGTTTTGAACTTTATTCAACCGTGCTACTTGATCTGCCAGACCCAGCTCTGTCTCTGTGTGTTTATCATTTTTATAATAATGTTCTGTACAACGCCTCCACGGCTGATAGGGCAAGCATGTTTGGTGCGACCGGAATTCGAACCCGCAGCCCTCAGATTACGCCTTAACCCACCTGGCCATGCTGGGCTCTGGAAGGATTGCGAAAATTTCTTCTTCGTTATGTATGTATTTGCATTACAGTATTAGCGTCTCTGTGTTGTTTGGAATACTTTGAATGGCAGTATTTTAATTACATCTGCTATATAATAAGATTCATATTCTACAAATGTTATCTTGATTAGTGGCGAACTATGCAATGTTTTCGTTCTCGTCTCGGCGCTATCGATCGATCCATCTTCTCGATGTGGTTATCAACATTACTTACGAAGTAAGATTTAGACTAAAGTAGAACTATTATGTCGGTACCTAATATACTTAACATATTTCATTCGTTTGACGAAGATTTCTTAAAATTCATTTTTTACCTATTTTGTGCTTCTATCAGCAACTAGGTGGAGATAGTATTTCCCATCTGTCGAAAGAAATCTGCGACTGGAAGAACACCTCCGCTTTGTTTAGTGTAACTTCACATTGATTTTAACTGTGTACAATATGATAACAAGTAAAACGATAAATTACAAAGCCTGATTTTATAAACTGGCTCATCTCTTAAGATATGACTTGGTTTCTCCGTTTTCTTACCAAATCATGCTTGTTAGTCCTTAAGTTTAGTTCCATTTCCTAAGTTATGATTAATACGTTTATCACACAGGCTAATTCAGGATTCTGACTGGTTTCCATTAAATGTCTGCCTTTATGTTATATGGAGCGGGATATTTTAGTGAATATTGGTGAAGGTTTTAATACGCTAACGTTTCTGTGAAGTTTGAAGATGGTTTAAAATGTGTCAGAAGTTTTACGTAATAACAAACGTTTCCGCAACGTTTTGCCATCGTAAGGTTGTCGAAACGCTGAACAGTAAAATCAGTGTTTTAAAAGAGGTTCATCGTTGTCTATCAAAGTTTCTGTGCTTCCCCGTTTATTGATTTCAAGACCCCATATTTCGTGCTCCACGCGGAATTCCCCACCAGTATGTATTTTGTTTTGTGCCATTCGTAATTTCTGTGCTTTGCCTACCACAGGTATCGAAATCTGGTTCCTAGAGTTTTAAGTCAGCAGACACACAGCTGTGACCCTAGGGGACGTATCTTGTTAACAGAGGTTAGAAAGTTAAATAGCAACACAGTATTGTGGCCTCTGGGTGTAAAACATTTTGATTGGTCTCTGAGATAGTTACCGGGTTCTGTTTGGGTTTTCTTTGTTAAGTTTCTGTAAAACTGATTTCAGGTGTTCTTAGTTTCTGTTGTTCTCTATGTTTCTGTGGAACTGGTTTCAGATATTCTTAGTTTCTATTGTCTTTTTAAGTTTCTGTAGAATTGGTTTCAGATATTTCTAGCTTGTTATTTTTTATGTTTCTATGGGCTTAATTTGAATTATTACTAGTTTCTGTTGTTTAAGTTTCTGTTAAATTAGTTTCAGATATTGTTAGTTTCTGTTTTTTAAGTTTCTGTTAAATTAGTTTCCGATATTGTTAGTTTCTGTTTTTTAAGTTTCTGTAAAATTAGTTTCCGATATTGTTAGTTTCTGTTTTTTAAGTTTCTGTAAAATTAGTTTCCGATATTGTTAGTTTCTGTTTTTTAAGTTTCTGTAAAATTAGTTTCCGATATTGTTAGTTTCTGTTTTTTAAGTTTCTGTAAAATTAGTTTCCGATATTGTTAGTTTCTGTTTTTTAAGTTTCTGTTAAATTAGTTTCAGATATTGTTAGTTTCTGTTAAATTGGTCTCACATATTGTTAGTTTCTTTTGTTTTTTGATAAGTTTCTATAGAATTGGCTGAAGATATTTCTAGTTTTTGTTGTTTCTTTAAGCGTCTGTAAAATTGGTTTCAGATATTGCTGCTTTCTAAGTTTGGCCTCGGTTGTTTGTTGGTTTATTAATTTTTATTCTGATAGCTATTTTCCAAGATTCCAATTTCCCCAAAATTTATCTTATGGTTTAGTACTCGTGTTTATAGAATGTGCATGTTTTTAGGGCCCTTCGTATTATCTTTTTTTCTCGCATCACGGTGTTTCATCTGCATCCTGAAACTTATGTTTACAATAAGTATGAGATAAAACTGATTAAAAAAACACGTGTGAGCATCGATAACCTCACCTCATGCGAACATGTCCTATATATTTCATTTTTTGTGTTAATTAGTAGAACGAAATGGACCGCTCGACAAACATCTGCACGTCAGAAAGTCAACGGAATTTGTATAATGTTTCCATTCTCATTACCGAGAACGGATGTGTTGCACCTACTGCGCACCCTGGTGGACAATGATACGGTGGTTTTTATGTTATATTCCATGTGGCACTCTATAAACCAACTTTTAGCTCAGTATTTTGGTTTATTGACATTAAGCCTAATTACAACGTGTACTTGTTGTGCTCCACGTTTACCAATAAGTTCAACTCCTATGTTACAGACTCACTGTCATCTCATAAATTTGGTGTTTTTGAAAATCATACAATTCCTCGTGTAATAAAGATGTGTGAATTATTATTAAAAATATTGTTGCAAATCAGAAATGATGTGTTCATATAGTAAAGGGTGTACAATGAATGTAATCAGAAATGATGTGTTCATATAGTAAAAGGTGTACAATGAATGTATTTTAATATTTAAATAAGTTACAGGAGGAGATTTTTAGGTCAGAGATGAACTTCTTCTCTAGGAGCGAGCTTGTACAAATGTTCTGATTGAACTACGCAATAATTCCGAGTGAAATGACGTCACAAAATTTCTCTGTTTCTTCAGTTGAACAAATTGTAAGTTTATACATTTATTGTGGTTGATGAAAAATATTTAAACACACACACACACATATATATATATATACATCTTTTAGCGATTTAGTTCACCCTTAATTATCGCTACAGGACCCTTACTGTAATCAGTAGGTTTTTTAATCACTCAGTGTTATATATCAGGTCATCCCTTACGTTATGTCTGATTTTACGTTCAGAAAAAGGAAAAAAATTTCAAACGCTTTTAATGTTATTTAATTCATAATCTATGTTCCATTATTATTAATTACTTCCTGCCAACGACTCATAAACTTCTAAATGTTACTTCTGTAAAAGTTTTGGGGTTTGGAGGAAAAGAATGTAGAGAGGGTAGTTTTGATGTCTTCATGTGTTCCAAGCTCTTTTCCATCAAGGTAGTTCTGCAAACTTTGGAATAGATGATAATCAGATGGGACAAGGTCTGGAGAATAAGAAGAATATTGAAGTTTTTTACAGTCTTGCTCTTCAGTCTTTACAGATGTGATCCTTGCTGTATGGGGCGTTGCATTATCCTGGTGTAACAACACATTTACAATTGATCAAAGCAGGCCTCTTTTCTGTCATTGTAACATTCAGGCGCTCTGACTGTTGACGGTAGAAGTCTGATGTGATCTTTACATAGAGTGGCAGCAACTCAAAGTGGATCACACCAACAATATCCCACCAAACGCTTAACAAGACACTCCTAGGGTGGAGGCCCATTTTGGGCTGTTGGTACATGACAGTGAAGATCCAAGATAAACGATGTTGTTGCTACGTGACAGTGAATATTCAAGATAAACGATGTTGTTGCTACGTGACAGTGAAGATCCAAGATAATCGATGTTGTTGCTGCATGACAGTGAAGATGAAACCGGACATCTGAAGCTCGTACCTTGGCTCACCAATCATAACCTCGGTCATAAAAATAAGTTACAAACATAATAAAGTGATTTATTGATGGTCAACATTCTACGTGTTTCGACAGGGCATTGGTCTGTTTTCTTCATACTGCCTTATTATTATTATATCATCATAGCGTGCTTCCTTATTTTCTTCACTTAAGTATAATCCAAGTCATGAGAAAAAAAGACATATTTTCGAGCTGTTCTGTTCCAAACATACGCGTCAGAGACAAAAAAAAAAAAAACCTGAGTAAGATTTAGGAAAGACAGGAAGACGATTAGAAAAGGAAATAATAAATGCGTAGAATAATATTCAATATTATCTACATTATTTTTCTCGTTCTTATAGCTCCAGTGAAAGTTAGGCTACCGAGCTGCGATATGTACAATATTCGTGAAATTACAGTTATTTTTTAGGTGAATTATAGATTGGCTGATGTAAGTAGTCTACGGATTTACAGCACTAAAATCGGGGGTTCGATTTCCCTCGGTGGACTCAGCAAATATAGCCCGATGTGGCTTTGCTATAAGAAAACACAAACATATCGATGTAAGTAATTAGACACATTTATTATAAAACACAGTCATATTTATGTATATTATGAAATAATCTGAAACATGAAAAAGTAACTTGAGCGTAATAATAAGGTAAATAAAAACACATGATTATCCAGATGGCGCGCTAGTTTCGAGTCTTCACAAAAAGCTTGTTATTACGTACTTCTTAACGTTTTACGTAGAAGGTGAAAGTTTAAGAAGAAACAATCGAGGGAGTACTGACGAATTAAGTAAATAAAGTAATTCTGATTTGCTTCTGGTCACACCTTATATGTTTATTGTACACACATTTATCTACAAATACCTGGCTGTTCTAAAACTACGATCACGTGACAAATGTATATATCGCACAGATAAAATTAAACCCCAAAACTTCTTCAAAGTTTGATAATTGGCTGAACGAGTGTGTCATCGCTCTTTCTTTTCAATCACGTTCATAAGCAAGTTGGTTAAGACCCTCGGACCCCAAAATCCATTGTGTCGGATATTGTTACCAATATAGTATACAAGCATTTAAAGTTAGAGAAACCTTACCAGTCGTTTAGAAAGACCACGTTCGATCACACATCAATAAATTTTCTTATTGCATATTACTGTACTTTTTTGATGTGCGTACGTTTGAGCTCAGATTTTATAGGCCTAAGACATCGATTTTAAGTTACATCAGAAAATAAAATAAATCGGCGATCAACATCTGAGAGGCGTAAAGAAATAGTTAATTTAACAAATACGGTATAAATAGAATAATAATAATAAAAATATTCTCGAATCATACAATAGATATAACAGGGGCCAGTCGCTGCCTATTGATTAGCGTGCTAAGGTTTGATTCGCACCAATAAACACGTTCTGAGTTTCAGCTAAGGGATCTTATCTAATAGCAATTAATCCCGCTTACAGTAGCCACGTAATAGGCGGAAGGTGTTTCTGAGTGAATGTAGAAGATTTAAAAACTACTAACGAATATTGCTAGTATCAAGTAACACGGTAACGACAGTTAACATTATAGACGCAACAAGACGCATGTTTAGAAAGGGCGGCGATATATGTATATATATATGGTTAACATACTATTTCTCTATAGCGCGGTCGTGGAGGTTTGTATTTCAGAATAATCATAAGGAAAGTGTGTTCCATTTACCAGCTTAAACTTTCAGATAAGTGATAAATAATTAAAACAGGTGTTGATGTTACTTTTTATTGTCATCTGAAAACAGACAGTCTATAACAGTGGTTCCTAACCTTTTTTATGCCCCGCACCCCTAAAAAATTTTAAAATGTTCTCGTATCCCTCAAGTAATTATTTATTTGAGAATAAAAGTGAAAGTGGCCAAAACAAATGTTATCTCTTGGAACGCTATCTCGCACATCTGGTAGGGAACCACTGGTTTCTAAGAACAGTAGTTTATCTTTAAATGGAAAGCTGAAATAAAAAAAACATCAGTTGTGAGAGAAAACAGTTTACCTCTAAGATATGAACAGTGCATCTGTCTCACTGTCTGCCTATCCATCTCTCTATATAAATGTTTTGGTACTTGTTACAGATGAGCGTTTATATTTCCTTTTCATAATGTTCGTCATGTCAGACGTGTAACAGAATTATAATATCATATAGACTTAGAACTTATATCTATGTCGACCTGCTGTCTACCCACCAATCAATAATGGCTTTAAGTTCTTTTTTTTTTGTATACATTATTATTTATATGAACGAGTGTATTGCATCCGACAAATTCTAACGTCTCCTTTATTATCTTTAGCCTCCGATATTTATAAATACAAAGACAATATATTAAACACCAGTACATTCTGTCTTTGTCAGAGTAAAGTTGTTTTTTGATTGTTGTTTTTTTATTTATTTCGAACCAGTCACTATTTGTTTAGCTAAAACTAGATAGTGACAGTGGTGGGATATCGTGTTTGTTTAACGCGATAGGTTGCTAATGTTTTCATTGTATAAATATTCTGGATTAAAGCTAGTGTAGTAATGTGTTAGATACATACATCATGTGTGTTTAATCGAATCCATTCTTCGGACCTAATCTTAACTTGTCAATTTCAGGTACGGTTAATTTTGGGCCACTTAGGTAAGAGTCAGTGGTATTAAAACACGTACTGGTTACTGAACGTTATAAATTACAAGTGTGTGTCATCGGTGTTTACTTATTGTCTTATCTCATCCCTTTACAGATAACTATTTTTTACGGGTCCGATTAAGCTGAATTTACCGCAAGACAAGTGAGGTTTGTGGACAAAAACACCTTGAAGGATTCAGGAGAAATTAAGCTGAGCAGGAACAATGAAGAAGCTATTAGAAGCTTCACCTGGTGTTCCTGAGTGATTCTATCTCTGACTGTTTCACTTTTAACAACTGTGTGTGGGTGCTATGGACAGTAAGGAGTCGGTACAGCGGTACCTTCACAGTGTTAACATCGTCATGAAGCCTATGCCGTTACCTGATGGCTGGAGAATCAATGAAGCCAATGTAGGTGGCGCTGTTGCCGGACACGCTTCACCCCCGACCTTGTCTCCTAATTTGCCAAGTATCGTAAAGCTAGAGCCTCGTCTGCCAAGTCCTTGTGTAGGCAGCCCCAAAGAGGCTGGGGTATGTGGGGGAGTTTTTAACTCAAGAAAACGACTGCGGTTGGACCAGGGGTCACTGTCGTCTCCCTCCCAAATGTCCATCGGTTCTTTGTCTCCCCTACCTCTTTACACGAATGGTGACTCAACATTTATCAGCAACGGGCTTTCTCCTGACTCAGTTAGCAGCTACGATGGAAACAGTTTGTCTGGTAAGTACAAATATACTTTCCCCTGAGCCAGTTAGCAGCCACGATGGGAAACAGTTTGTCTGATAAGTACAAATATACTTTCCCCTGAGCCAGTTAGCAGCCACGATGGAAACAGTTTGTCTGGTAAGTATAAATATACTTTCCCCTGAGCCAGTTAGCAGCCACGATGGGAAACAGTTTGTCTGGTAAGTACAAATATACTTTCCCCTGAGTCAGTTAGCAGCCACGATGGAAACAGTTTGTCTGATAAGTACAAATATACTTTCCCCTGAGTCAGTTAGCAGCTACGATGGAAACAGTTTGTCTGGTAAGTACAAATGTACTTTCCCCTGAGCCAGTTAGCAGCCACGATGGAAACAGTTTGTCTGGTAAGTATAAATATACTTTCCCCTGAGTCAGTTAGCAGCCACGATGGAAACAGTTTGTCTGGTAAGTACAAATATACTTTCCCCTGAGTCAGTTAGCAGTTACGATGGAAACAGTTTGTCTGGTAAGTACAAATATACTTTCCCCTGAGTCAGTTAGCAGCTACGATGGAAACAGTTTGTCTGGTAAGTACAAATGTACTTTCCCTGACTCAGCAGCTACGGTAGAAGCAGTTTTTCTGGTAGTTAGAAACATACTTTGATATTTTAAACCCTGTTAAAGATTTCAATGTTTTTCACTCGAATGATGTTGATGATGTGTATCATAGAACAAAACTTCTGAATCACTTTAAACCGAATGGAAGAAGTAAAGATGGTATTCTAGGTAAACATTATAACTTTCACTGGTGCTTCAATTAAATATTATAATTATTAGATCTCTCACTTGTACTTCGTGTAAACATTAGAATTATTAGATCTGTCACCACTGTATCACATAGACACTTGTGTTATTATATCTCTCACTGGTGATTCAATGGAATATCAGCATTATCAGATCTCTCACTGGTGCTTCAAGTATACACGAGAATTATTATACCTATCACTTGTACTTCAAGCAAACATTAGAATGATTAGATCTTTCACTTGTGCTTCAAGTAAACATTAGAATTATTAGATTTCTTACTTGTGCTTCAAGTGAACATTATAATTATTAAATCTATCACTGGTGCTTCAGGTAAACATTATAATTATTAGATATCTTACTGGAGCTTCAGGTAAATATTATAATTGTTAGATCTCTCACTGGTGCTTCAGGTAAACATTAGAATTATTAGAACTCTCACTGGAGCTTCAATAAACATTAGAATTATTAGATATCTTACTGCTGTATCACATAGACACTAGTGCTCACTGGTGCTTCAAGTATACAATAGAATTATTATATATATCACTGGTACTTCAAGTATACAATAGAATTATTATATATATCACTGGTACTTCAAGCAAACATTAGAATTATTAGATCTTTCACTTGTGTTTCAAGTAAACATTAGAATGATGAGATCTATCACTGGTGCTTCAGGTAAACATTAGAATTATTAGAACTCTCACTGTAGCTTCAATAAACATAAGAATTATTAGATCTCTCACTTGTGCTTCAAGTATACAATAGAATTATTATACCTATCACTGGTACTTCAAGCAAACATTAGAATTATTAGATCTTTCACTTCTGCTTGAAGTAAACATTAGAATTATTAGATCTCTCGTGCTTCAGGTAAACGTGAGAATTATCAGAACTCTCACTGGAACTTCAATAAAAATTAGAATTATTATATCTCTCACTGGTGCTTCAGGTAAACATTAGAATTATTATATCTTTCACTGGTGCTTTAATTAAATATTATAATTATTAGATCTTTCACTTGTACTTCGTGTAAACATTAAAATTATTGGATCTTTCAGTGGTGTTTTCAGTAAACCTTAGAATTATGATATCTCTTACTAGTGCTTCAGGTAAACATTAGAATTTTTATATATCTCACTGGTGCTTCATGTAAACATTATATTTAAAAACATTCATCATTCACAACCGTCAAATGAACTTATGGAAATGAACAGAAACGTAGTTTTTAAAGGTAAGAAATTGCATTTGTTTTTGTTTGACCAAGGAATTACACCTGCCATTCAAGACATGCGTATTGCTGTCCGTCAATGATGACTCATAAAAGCTTTTCTAGAAGTTCCGACGTCAGTGTTGTTTGTCTCGTAATGATTCCCATGTATGGAAAGACTTTCGGAGACACGTGAATCTTGGTTTTAGTCAGTTTCGTGATAAGAAGAACGTCGTCTGCGACGTTATTGGCTTGTTCCATCTGATGAAAACCCAATTCATAAAAATCGTTTATTTCGTGTCTTTATTTCGATTAATATCGAGTTCCACAAAGTTTGGTGACATTGTGGTCCCTTGCTTCAGAGAGGGCACTTGTGCTCTGTATCCAAATTATATTGGTATTGCTGGCCGTGTCTTTGTAGATTTATTAATGATTGAATTCGAAGGGAACTAAAAGATAACGGGTTAGAAATTGATATCATTGTCTAACTAACCCTTACCTTATGAGCTATGTAATTTATTACTTAACATCTCGAAGTGATTATTAGTTCTGTATTTCTAATTAAAATAATGGTTCTCCTTACATTTCCAGTCCAGTTAAATTCGAAAATAATTAATATTCTTCACACGTGTTACAGTTTTGTTTAAGACAGCTAGTATAGGTCGTTTCATGTCGTACTATCTTGCGTATCTCCTGCCCCCATTTCGAAGATGCACATCAACTTTGCATGCTTAGTGTGGTAGATTCTTGTTGGTTGTGGCTTGATTTATTATGTTGTTTTTTTTACGTGTTATAAATGTAGAAATTGGGAAATATTTTAAAGCGTTGGTTTGTTTCGCGAACAAAGTTGTTGTTATCGGTTTATTAGCATAAATCTACACAAAGACCCAGCTGCGTTCTGTCTATCATAGAGAATCAAACCTGTAACTTTGGCGTTATTAGTCCAGAAACCTCACCGCTGACGTGTCAAGACATCGCAGAGGAATGTTTGTTCCTTATTTAAGTTTGTTTGTTTATAAGCAAAACATTGACAATGAAACCAATATGTTTCTCTAAACAAACCTTTACAAAAGTAAACAGAAATATTTAACATGTTTATTGTAACATTTCCTACCCTATAAGTGTCTTCAGTTTCGGATAATGTCTTTTAACACACACACATACCTTTGTCAATGTCTGATACATCAAACCTTTAGGACAAAGTCTGATATCACAAACATTTAGTAGAAAGTCTGATAACACACACACACATCTTTAGGAGAAAGTCTGAAAATTCACACCTTTAGAACAAAGTCCGATAACTCATATCTTTAGGAGAAAGTCTGATAACACACACACACACACTTTTTGTAGAGAGTTTGATAACACACACACCTTTAGGAGGGAGTCTGAGAACACACACACAAAACCTTTGGAGAAAGTCTAAAAATTCACTTTTAGGATAAAGTCTGATAACATATCTTTAGGAGTAAGTCTGATAACACACACACACACCTTAAGGAGAAAGTCTGATAACACACATACCTTTAGGAGAAAGTCGGATAACACAGACACACACACACCTTTAGGAGAAAGCCTGAAAATTCATTTAGCATAAAGTTCGATAACCAATATCTTTTGGAGAAAGTCTGATAACGAAGTTTCGTTTGTAACAACGTCATTTTTCAGTTGCATCACACACCTTTAACAAGTCCAATTAACTTTTGTAATTTACACCCGAGTTTACGTGTTTTATCTTTTTAACCATGTCAAGTCTTTATTTAGCTAAGCTTTATTCTACATTTTTTACAGCTACATTTTAATATACCAACCTTCTCTGTAGCTTTAATACACCCCTTCAACTCAGCTTTAGTACACTCACATTCAACGTATATACTCATCTTCAACGTAACTTTAATACACTCATCTTCAACTTACCTTTAATACACTCATCTTCAACTTACCTTTAATACACCCCATTCAGCTTACCTTTAATACACCCCTTTCAACCTACCTTTAATACACCCCATTCAACTTACCTTTAATACATCTCTTTCAACTTAACTGTAATACTCACATTCAACATACCTTTAATACACTCACCTTCAACGTAACTTTAATACGACCACCTTCAGTTGTGTTTTAGTTCAACTTTGTGTGAATTTTATACCACGAAACTGCGTCTATTTTTATCTTTATTTGGAAGAAAGACTTATTACCAGTACCATCCGCCGTTATCTGATCTTTATTAGTGGTCAGTCGTTATGTAACTTTTATGTATTGTTTTGTGGCTGGTACTTTTATAGAAAAATCATGTTATTAAACTATAGTTTTTAGTTTTTTTGTAGTAATTTCAATATAAGCTTTGGACGTCGCAACAAATGGGTTTCATCAAAAGCTACAAATGGACTAAGTAGAAGGTTAGAACGCGCCTTATGTCTTCATCACACGATCGAGTACCACTTTTCTGTCAAGCTTTTACCACGTGATTTATGTTGTCTCGTTGATGGGTGAGTGTGGCGCCATAGAGACAGGAAAGCCAATTACCGAAACCGTCATCCGCTCGTAGTGGTGATGGTGTTCTTGGACAAGTATAAAAGTACACGTACTAATTAAATTTTTCCTTCGTGTAAGTTCTTAATTCCAAATGTCTCTAAACAAATCTATTATTAAATCTGTAGAATTGAGCTGTTTTTAATTGATACCGTATGCAATCCACTTGAGGAAACTGTGATAGAAAGGTACTGTTTGCAAACACTAGTTGCGTGTTAAAAGTACGAAAAAAGTGACGGAAAATGTCTTTGTTAAACATGGGTTGCGTTTTAAGGTACTGCTAGAAACCGGGTTTCGATACCCGTGGTGGGCAGAGCACAGATAGACCTTTGTGTAGTTTTGTGCGTAATACCAAAACAAACAGAGTAGCCCAAGATTTGATACTGTTTGCTAGCTAGCTATTTTACCTCTGGTCTGTAACTTTAATAGGGACAGATAACGCAGATAGCCCTCGTGTAGCTTTGCCCGAAATTTAGTAAATAAACAAACAATTATTTGTATCTGATTAAAATACTTTAGTAGTGTAATTACCAGAATCTTTTATTTCTCGTTTTTCTTACATCACTATCGTTTTTAATACGGTTTCGCCATATTTTATCTTTAGTATCCGAACGAATAGATTTGCATTCTCTATTTATCAGCAAAATAAGGCTCGCATACATGTAAAACATTCGATATTTTCGTTTTCGAATAAACGGTGAAAAGTTTCTTTAGCGTTCACGTGCCTCTTATAGTCGCTTTTCGTATGACGTAAGAGCAAATTTGAGATTTTTCGTCTTAAACCCCCCTTGACATTGAGCGTTCGTTGCGCCATCTCTTATAATAATCAGAAGCAATCAGGTACTTTCTGGTGGTTATCATTTATATTAAACTAGTGAGCTGGTAATATGGAAGAAGAACAGTCGGTACGAATATACTGAGATAATAAGACTCGTGTGATAACTATTTAGTATTCTATACGTAGTTCTCTTCTCAACTACTGACTGATACAAAAACAACGTTGAACAAAGATTAGCTTAAAGCTGTGTATTTAGTATTGATTAATACTTTTGTTATAGCTAATTGTAGGCCTTTTACAGTTAAGTTCTGTTGTTAAATGTACATCTGCTACACTTGTTACAAACGAGTTCTTTTTATAATTATAGACCCACTACGCTTGTTACACTCAAGTTTTGGTGTTAACTGTACACTTGTGTATTTGTATACAGTATTATTTACTTTCATTTGCTTACAGGAAACTCCGCATTAACAATTATTTTATTTTAAAGAAATAATGCATAAGTTTTTTGTTTTTTTTTCTTGAATTACACAAAAAGTTACAAGAGGGCTATCTGCACTAGCTGTCCCTAATTTATCAGAGTAAAACCAGAGGGAAGGCAGCTAGTCATCACCACCCACCGCCAACTCTTGGGCTACTCTTTTACCAACAAATAGTGTGACTGACCATCACATTATAACGCCCCTACGACTAAAAGGGGCGAACATGTTTGGTGTGACTGGAATTCGAACCTGCGACTCTCAGATTACGAGTCGAGCGCCCTAACCTCCTGGTCATTCCTGTCCATCAGTGGATCAAGTGCGGCCCGGCATTGGTAAAAGAACAGCCCAAGAGTTGGCGGTGTGTGGATGACTAGCTGCCTTCCCTCTAGTCTTACACTGCTAAAGTAGGAACGGCTTGCGTAGATAGCCCTCGTTTAGCTTTGCACAAAATTCAAACCAAACCAAACCAGTGGATCAAGCGTGGCTCAGAAGTTAGCACTGTTACCATTACAGTAAAAAAATAAAATAAAAAATCACGCGCTGTATTTCGAAGCTGTGGGGGCGGAATAACAATGAAGGACAAATCTGGTTATTGTTCTTTCAAGTGTAATCCAAGGACTAGCGTGCTTGGAGTTCACTAGCTGGCTTCCTTCCAGTCTAGCAGTTCAATATAAGATTCGTGAGTAAACAAACCTTGTGTAGCTTTGTGCGCATGCCAGAAACCAGCGAACAATAAAAGATGTAACATTCGTAGCTTTGTTTACTGTTTGGTGTATAAGTTGGATGCGTACGTTAGGTCTGCATTTATCAGACGTTTTTAGTTATTCAGTTATTGGTGTGTAATTAGCCGTGTGGTATAAGTCGAGGGTCAAAACATTTCTCCAATTCCTTTCTGGGGGCAGGTTTGGCTTCGTTATTGATAAGCACAAAGCTACACAACTGGCTATCTGTGATTTACCAAACCATACGTATCGAACCCCAATTTTTAGCGTCTTAAGCCTGCAGTCTTACAGTTCAGCCACTGAGTGTGCGACTCATGTTACTTTTTAACTTTTAGTTTTTCATAAGTAACCATATGAAGATAAAGACATTCTGTTTCTCATGTCATGAGACATTGTGCAACATATACACTGTCACATATTACGTGTTTAAAGATAGCTTACACACATTACCATATGTTTGAATTTTGTTTGCTATTATAAAAATGGGAATAAGCTAGGATGAAGTGCTTTGTGATCACCTGGAAAGGGATCCTTTGTCCACTTAGCCAAGTGTATACGTTAAGAAGCTTTCATGTGTAGCCTCATCACGTGTTCTGCTGGATGTTAGTTCCATGATTTTACTTGTGATCCATGTTAATTCCATGGTTTTGCTTATGGTCCTGGATTTTCATTTTTGGAATGGTGTATGTGGCATTTTATATTTCTTTTTCTGGTCAGTGAATTTGGCATATGTAGTTAGTTGGAATCACCCTTGTTTCGAATTTATTTATTAGATAAAGTAGAAGTTTCTTATTATACTGACTACAAAAATCGTCTATAAAAGGGGCGGAGCAGATTTGATATTCACTCGATAACTTAAGGTTGAACTAACTTGAACACTATCTTTTCTCGTCGATATGAATTGTTAGTTTTTCGGAAATTCGCACTTACTAGTTATCAGTTTTATAGACATATTAAAGACACCAACATTCGCGGACGAATGCATGTTTCCGCCACGCAGTCCCAACATGGCTAATTTTTACACCACAAATAACGTGAAAAACACATGAAAAATCGACAACGGTCGGTATCACTGTATGAAGGTATATTTGTACCAAATTATATATAAGTTGATCGACGTGTACGTAAACAATTCAGGAAAAAAATTGTGCTTTCCTCGCTGAAAATTTGAACAAAGAGAATTACTGTGCCAACTTTCATCCTGATTTCTGTAAGTAATGCCAAACAAGAGCCCAAAAAAGTTCATTTTTGGATTGTTTAACCCTTGACCCCATAAAAGACTTAACGAGGCCTAAATGAGAAAAAATGAAACCAAAAGGTGCCTGGACGTATTGAATCAAGGCATAATTTTACCATGATTAAAGACAGTCCTCTGAGAAATCAAGAAATAGCGGTTGATTTCAGTGTTTGGAAGAAGAAGAAATGTAACAGAAAAAAAGATCATGGGAGAGTTCTAAGAGTAAAAGTTGGTGAAGAGTTAAGCGGAGAGCGCTTTTATTTTCCTTCAAGCGCATAAGTTTATAATTAGGAACAGCTATACGCGCACGTAGTATCTGTGTAGTTTTGCGCAAAATTCAGAAAACAAACAAACAAAATATCATTAAGCCTCACTTATCACTTGCTTTAAGTGTTATTTTCACAAATTTTTTGATATACTTTTTTTTAATTAACCAGTATTTGACGTGCAGCAAATCAACTGTGGCGGTTCCCCGGGGGTACAGCGGTAACTCTACGGATTTACAAAGCTAACATGAGGAGTTCTGTCCCCTAGAACAGGACAGCTAGTACGACATCGCTTTGCTACACATACACACATATCTTTGTGAAATTCACCGACAGCACGTTACATAAAATGGCAAATATAAAATTACCCGCCACCTAGTGGAACAACTGAGTTTCGTTCCCATCATACTTTGTACCTGTTATGATTACAGTGAGAACGTCATAGCTTTCTAATTATCTTTACTTGCGGGCTGTGCCCATATATAAAACACAACTGCACCATGTAATGTTAGTATGTGTTTTCGATTTTATTTTTCCTTTGTTTCTATCAATAACAATAAATGCGTATGTAAATATATCTTAATTTTTCCGATAAAAACTATTAAACTGTGGAATAATGTTGACGTTACTTTAATGAATAAATCAACTTCTCATCAAACATTAGAAAACTGAAGTTAAACTGAAAAGAAAAAGAAATTGTGTGTATTTAACATTCCAGTGTGAATAGCTTAAAGGTAATGTTATAACTAGATACTCTGGCTATAGTTGTATTTAACATTACAGTGTGAATAGGTTAAAGGTAATGTTATAACTAGATACTCTGGCTATAGTTGTATTTAACATTACAGTGTGAATAGGTTAAAGGTAATGTTATAACTAGATACTCTGGCTATAGTTGTATTTAACATTACAGTGTGAATAGGTTAAAGGTAATGTTTAAACTAGATACTTCACTTGTACTTGTATTTAACATTACAGTCTGAATGGGTTAAAGGTAATGTTTAAACTAGATACTTCACTTGTACTTGTATTTAACATTACAGTCTGAATGGGTTAAAGGTAATGTTTAAACTAGATACTCTGGCTATAGTTGTATTTAGCATTATAGTGTAAATAGATTAATGGTAATGTTTAGACTAGATACCTAAGTTCGTAGAAAGAAAACATATTTTTGTTGCATCTCCTTAGTGTGTATGGTGTATTTTAAAGAGAGACGTCACAGAGTTGTTGCCATGGAGAAGCGCTTCAGTATAAACAAACGGCCCGAGTTACCTTGCGCTTATGACTGTAGTTGGCGTACATAGCTTGTGTGCGGGCTTAGTATAATATATGTTTTTATTACACCCCATTATTGAGAGTGACTGACGATTATAAAGTCAGAAGAAATGCAGAAACGTATCTCAAGATGGCCACACCAAACACAGCATTTATATATGATAGGAAAAAATTACCTCAGGGCGTCACGATAAATACAATATTGATTTATAATATAAAAAATAACCACTAGATGGTCTCGATGTACACCATATTAATATATAATATGAGAAATTGCAACCAGATGGTCACGATAAACAAAATATTCATATAACCACTAAACCTGTTTATTTGGTTTGGTTTCACTTTCGCACAAAGCTACACGATGGCTATCTGCGCTAGACGTCCCTGTTTGAGCACTATAAGACTAGAGGGAAGGTAGCTAGTCATCACCACCCACTGTCAATTCTTTGGATACTTTTTTACAAACAGTGTAATTGGCCATCACATTATAAAGTCTCGACAGCTGGAAGGGCGAGCATGTTTTGTTTAACAGGGATTCAAACGCGCGACCTTCAGATTACGAGTCGAGTTCTTTAACCGCTAGATGTCCACAATAAACATTATTGATATATGATATGAGCAATAACCATAAGGCGGCCACGGTGAACACAATGTTGATATCTACATATGTGACAACCAAATTTATGCCCATCTCACTCCTTATCTTGATAACAGTTAATCACAGAAAACAGTCAAGAATTACAGGAAAATTATTCATCTCCGTATGTGCTGAACGGTTAGTCTGAGAGAAACTTGCCAAGAACAGAAATGTTATTTTTTGCGAATGAATTTCACGAAAAAACACGAAAGCAGATGAAACTTCTTCCGTCGGCTGATTGAACAAATATTTTCAAAAAAATACCGATACCGAAGTGTTGGATTATACACATGCATGATTTTTTGTATCATGTGGAATAAATTCATTTGATTTGAATATCTACCCTTTCATACTTCTTATAGAAATGACAACTATCTAAAAGATGAGTTCATTTCGGTATCTGTCTTTTTGTGCGTTAAATAATGAACTGAGGCGTCTAGCGGAGAAAATCCCGACGGTTACTAACAAGAATTGAATGCTCTGCCCCCACCCCGTGGCACAGCGTTATGTGTATGGACTTACACCGCTAAAAATCAGGTTTTGATACCCGTGATGGTCAGAATACACATCACCCATTATGTAGCTTTGTCCTTAATTCATAACAAACAATCAGTCAACCTGTTGTGCTGAAGGTATCCGTTGCACGAACATCCAATCATGCATTCTATTCACTTGAAAACAAACGTAACATGGAGTGACGATAAAAAAACAGTTATAAATGCCTACTAGAGAGTAACATTGAATACATATGTTGTATTTCAAATGATTTGGTTAACTGCACATTTGTTATTTATTTATTACTATTTTATGAAAATTACCATTAAACTTTCAACAAGCATTTGGTAGTGTATTATCAAAAATAACCACAGGGTGGCGACGCATTTGTGTGTTATTAATTGAGCACGAAGCGACAAAATAGGCTATTTTATATGCAAAAACGGCTCGTTTGGGTTCAGAAAATATTTTAAATAGAAGAGCGAACAATGTTTCGACCTTCTTCGGTCATCGTCAGGCTATTTGTTATGTATCGACCACAGCTATTAACCATCGGTTTCTGATGTAATACATCCGCAGACTTGCCGCGGAAAACAATTGGTCAGATATAAACTCCACTGATATATAATGTGAATCATAACCACTAGATGGCTACTAAAACACATTGTGAATCATCTGCGTGAAACCTAATTCATAAGTTCTACTCGTAGTCACTGATGTTTCCAGGTTATTTTCTACAATATTTCTTACCTTTTATCAGTTACTAGGCGAGATGAGACATAAATTATTTTAAAAAATCTATAAAAAGATAGACTGTTGATAAACGACGGTAGAAAACCGTGTGGACCTAGCATGGCCAGGTGGTTAGGGCGCTTGACATTTAATCCGAGAGTCGCTTGTTCGAATCCCCGTCACACAAAACATGCTTGCCCTTTCAGTCGTGATAAAAAAATAGCTCACGAGTTAGCGGTGGGTGGTGATGACTAGCTACCTTCCCTCTAGTCTTACATTGCTAGCGCAAATAGCCCCCGTTTAGCTTTGGGCGAAAATTTCAAAACAAACAAATAATAATTTGTTTGTTTGTTTGTTTTGGAATTTCGCACAAAGCTACTCGAGGGCTATCTGTGCTAGCCGTCCCTAATTTTGCAGTGTAAGACTAGAGGGAAGGCAGCTAGTCATCACCACCCACCGCCAACTCTTGGGCTACTCTTTTAACAACGAAAAGTGGGATTGACCGTCACATTATACACCCCCACGGCTGAGAGGGCGAGCATGTTTTAGCGCGACGCGGGCGCGAACCCGCGACCCTCGGATTACGAGTGCACGCCTTAACGCGCTCGGCCATGCCAGGCCCAACAAATAATAAAACCGTGAATGAATGGTTAAGTGGCAAGATTTTTTCACTTAGCCCAACATTAAACACCTGCCCTTGATGGTAAAAGAACTGATGAAAACTGACGGCGAGACAGAATCTATACACTGCCCAGGATTAGTATTAGATGATCATGCAGATTTGGACTAGGTTAGAAAACTCCACGACTGATTAGTCTGAACAACAGATGATAATGTTGTCTATCATATAGATTACAGTAATCCTTGACTACCCGTACAGTGTGTAATCAGGCATATGGTGGCACTATATTTGACTAAAATATAATAAAGAATCGTACATATGTTGGTTAAAGTATTATTTTATTTTAATGTGGGGTTGTACCCTCTGGGGCTTGGGTAGTCTTCCTTACATTAATTAATTAATAAGCGCTGATGATGGTATTACCCTCTTGGGTGTTTCTATTGAAGATGTTACTGTGTGACAGAAATATTTAGATTCATTAATAAACTGGACAAATATTCATCAAACGGCCTTCAATTATAGAATGTGCAGGATAATGCATTCGTGTTAAGATAATATGGTATCACGTCCTTGAAAAAGATGGAAACTAACTCAATTGTCTTCTGAAGAAAATACTTAAGAAACTGGACTAGTGATCTGGTGCTATTGTTAAAATTAAAATAATTTAACGTATATGTTTTCCTAGAGTCAAAACTGGTTATCATCTCTCTCAACAAATGATTAGTTAGGCCTCACTTAGAATTCGAAGAACAGTTTTGGTTCCCATCTAAAGTAGTGCACTCCTTATTGGAAAGGGCTCTAAGTAAATCTTTTAGGGTAATTCTTGAGAGGGAAGGATTATCTTATAAGATTTCCTAGCTTATTTTGTCTTAAGTCAAAAGAAAAGAAAGAGGGAACTTATTACAAATTAGTTGAATACCTGGAGATCAATACAATAAATATCCCTGGCCTGTTTACGCTATATTCAGCAGGTAATAGGACAAAAAGGCGTAAGACAGGCTATGCATTAAGTAAAGTGGTGAATGATTAGCTGTTGGCATCAGTGGAAGGCAGCACTTTGAAAACGGAATCGATGATTTTCTGAGAAATACAAGGCGGTGGTAAATGTTTGCTTTTCTCGAAATGGAGTACAAAGAGAACCTTCAAGGGCCACATGGCCTCCTATCGTCAGTAGGATGCGTTAATTCTGGTCTAAACTGCTTCCTTAGGATCACTATGCTGGATTTTCCTCAAAGTATGTGATATCAAAACTGTTTCTGTAGTCTGTCTGTCAGATGACTGTCCGGTTATAGAAACATAATGCTACTTGGCTTATCTACTGTCAACACACACTCTTATCTCTTGACGTGCAAATCATTAAAACTGGAAACTGCATTCTACGGAGGTTTTTGTTACATTTCACTGACACGTGTGTACTGTAATATTGTTAGTTCCTTCTGTCTCGATATCCAGGCTGTCAAAACTGACGTGTGTACTGTAATGTTATCAGTTTCTTCCCTCTAGATGTCCAGTCTGTAATGACTGATATATGTACTGTAATGTTAATAGTTCCTTCTGTCTAGATACCTAGTCTGTCAATGTTAACACGTGTACTGCAATGTTATCAGTTCCTTCCTACTATATGTCCAGTCTGTAATGACTGATATGTGTACTGTAATGTTAATAGCTCCTTCTGTCTAGATACCTAGTCTGTCAATGCTAACACGAATACTGTAATGTTATCAGTTTCTTCTCTCTAGATATCCAGTCTGTAATGAGAATGTACTGTACATTATATGTATTGTAATGTTAATAGTTCCTTCTGTCAAGATACTTAGTCTGTCAATGCTGAGACTTGTACTGTAATGTTATCAAGTCCTTTTGTCGAGATATCTAGTGTGTTATGACTGACACGTGTACGGTAATGTTATCAGTTCCTTCTCTCTAGATATCCAGGTTGTCATGACTGATATGTGTACTGTAATGTTATCAGTTTCTTCTGTTGAGATATCTAGTGTGTTATGATTGACACGTTTACTTTAATGTTATCAGTTCTTTGCTATCAATTAATTCTGACTTCACTTTCTGAGGTCCTCTAAACATTGTAATATTAAATAACATATGTTAATGTTGTAACTACCCTCAGTGTGTCGGGCTGTGTATCGAAAGGCCTAAGGTTCGAGACACGAGGCAATTTCAACTCTGTAAGAATATAAAAGTGACTGATATTCTCATCATTCAATTGAGAAAGTCTTTGTGGAGGCTTGTGTTGCTCCGTTGTGTGGCTATATTCACAGTAAGGGTTACAAATAAATAAATAATAATATTATATTAGTAATTCTAACCCTAATTCTGGATTATAAATGACATTATAATATTTATAATTCACGTATGTGAACTTATTCAAACAATAAATAACACTTGTAATTTTGCAGTGTTGTCTCACTTCCCTCTGGTCACTATTTCTTGTTTATGTGAATGCTACAGGTCTCTGATTTGGCAGTTTATCTCACGTGTGCAATAGGTCTTATCCAAGTTAAAAACCAATTCGAATTCCAGTGTCGTACAATAAGTTATATAGTTTATATATATATCCCGGTGTAACTCTGTATATTTTGATATACAGTAGAAGTCGAGATAATTTACCGGTGAGAATCAGCACTATAAACTGCCGATTTTTTTCGTTTTATCATGTACTTATTACTTTAGTTTTTAGATATAAAGTGTTCTTTGGCTTCATAAAGCTATCGTGAACATTTTGATCTCGTAACTGTTGGGATGTATTCTATTTCATTAAAGAATTGAACAAGACTGTACGAGACTCAAAAAAGACAAGGAAGATATTTATTGGAGAGAGAGAGACAGCTTGTTGATTTATAGAGTAGTTTCAGTAGTATTAAAGTTGTGCGGCAGTGACATCTGGAGATGCACTATCAAATTATGTATGGTATGAAGTTTATGACGTGAAAATTTAAAGATAATGTTTATTACACACGTAGGATGTTTAGACTTAGGAATACATGTAATAACCATTTACCTTAGCTGTGTTGATACGGTTCTTAGTTAAGAAACAAAAACAAAAAGCATCGCTTTGTCTTCGACAGATAACAGACACTGTACAGGAATGTGAAGATGACACTGTTATTATTTGACTTTTCTGTCTTATCAGACTACATTAGCATCTGCCGTGATTCTTTCTGTATCAAAAGTATCACGGTTTTTATGACAAGTTTTATAACTTGGTTAGTTATCCAAGTAAACTATCAAAGAACAGGCGTTATATAGTCCAAGTTTAAATGTAATAACAGTGTACTCGTTTGTCTTGAATATTCGATCTGCGTCGGAAATGATTGACGTAAGACCCTTTCAAGAGAGTCTACAAACCAGTTGTTCACCAATAATCATTAGGAGCATCAACATTATCTTCAGAGATAATATCTTTTGGACTGTTATCGCTTCAATTCAAAGTACAATTTACGTTAAGCCTAATCAGTTGGTTCTCAACCGCCAGTTTACTTCAACCTGCGGGTTAATTGGTTGTTTAAATTAAACAACACCAATCAGCGCTAAGCTACACGAGAAATGCCCACCCATGTTTATCAGTAATATTTTTTCAGGTGACCTTGATACACATTTATATGACCATGGTACATACACGTGTGGCCTTGGTATACACTTAGATGGCCATGGTACATGCTCATGTGATCTTGGTACACATGCACCTAGACAACCACGATACACACTCAGGTGACCTTGGTGCACAGTTGTTGGCAATTAAAAGTAAGTCGCACGTTTTTTCGATTATTGTTTTTTGCCGCCTGGATACCAAATTCCTTATTTATTTATTCATAGCTCTACTTTTTGTCCTGGTTATAGGTGTCGCTTTAACAAGTGATGTTAAGAATAGCGAGAAATACTACAGAATTTGCGTTTATTCGTCTTAAACCTCGCGCAAAACTATTCGAGGGCTATGTGCACTGGCAGTCTCTAATTTAAAAGTGATATACTTAGAAGGAAGGCAATTAAACAACAACACCCACCGCCAAATCTTGGGCTACTCTTTTTACCAATTAATTAGTAGGATAAAGGCTGGAAGAGTAAACATGTTTGGTGTGGTGGGTCGAATCCCAACACAGCTAGACGAACCCTCTAACCATCAGGCCAAATTGTCAGTAGAAAAACAAAAGTTAGTCACGTGTATCATGTAGAATACGAGATTTTTCCGTAATTATGATTAAATGTAAAAGCTATTTGTTATGTGGAATATATTACTGTATAATAACTTTGTTAAAACAACAACACAGTATTATTTTATCTTTAAACTCATTAAGCGCCCCCAATATTAATGCTCCTTTGTGCCCGTGGGGTAAGAATTAGTATTGTGAGTTTGCACTACTGATTTCTGTTTGTACCCTTCCGTTTGAGTTCAGTTAAGTTGCCCTGTTACAACATTTTATTCAACAGGACGGGGTGTGACCTTATGGTTAGCGGAGAGTTCACGATTTTCATCCCCTATCTACAAAAACGCATTCCGCACTGAATACGCTATAACAGTAAATATCGAACCCTACTATTTGATCAGGTTAATTGTAAGGTGGTACTGTATTATATCATTTAAAGGTTATGGACAGTATGTACATAAAGACCTTGAATTCCTCTCTGTATGAAAATTTGATGGATGAGACAAAACAGTTTACATCTTCATATGAAATCAAGTGTTTTAGTGCCTCTGCTAAGAAAAGGATTAGCTCGAAACTTATCGTAATGTATGGGGCTCTAGAACATTGTGTTGCTGAGAGCCCCAAAATTCCTTTTACTGAATAATTTATTGTAAGTTTGAACAAAATAATGTTTTCGCTCTACATCTCAGACAGAGTGTGAAATTATTCAGAAGTTTTTGTTGCTGTGCAACAAGGCCATGGACAGTAGCATTTAAACTTAGGGTTGTTTGGTAGTGAAACAGAGTGTGCAAAAAATAGTTATACGAACGACAATAGGCATATTTGTCCTGAATAAGGGTAGTTGTTGAAATATTAGTTCTGTAACGTCTTTATAATTTACAGCTAATAATTGTCATCCACCGGCAAAACACAGTTTTAATTTTGCAACTCACCACAAGCTAAGTGGCGGCGCTGAATGCAAAGTATAAGTTGGAATTGAAAATGGTAGCTTAATGTATTGCAAGCGAGTGTCAAAAAAAATTGAATAAACAACTGGAACACAACATCTTCATGTTAGTATGTTTGATGAAAATATTGAGGAGACGTTGGTGTAAAACAATCAGGTTGCATGACGAAAATCACTGTTTTGTAATTTCCGCCTGTAAAATGGCGTTATATACGTGTATGAAATATAACGTTTTGTATTATCATTGTATTACATTTAGGGAAATTACTTAGATATTGCGCTTTTCATAATATACTAAATTTTATAAATAATATATAAAAATGACTAATTTGGATTACATTCTGAATATATTGTTTAAAATAGAGGTCGCGACAGTATTTCTTTGAGTATTCTATACAACAGGTTGTTGTTGTTTTAAATTAGGCACAATGCCACACAATGGGCTATCTGTTTTTTGCCCACCACGAGTATCGAAACCCGGATTTTAGCGTTGTAACTCCGCAGATATACCGCTGAGCCACTGCACAGCAGGAGAACACAGTTTACGACGATCCTGTGGTATAGTGTTAAGGGTAAGCAGACCACCATAATTACTGACTTTGACCACCCTTCCTCGAGAGTGCACATTCTACTTTGACCACCCTTCCTCGAGAGTGCACGTTCTACTTTGCTTTAAATAACAAATAAACATACATCAACAGTAGGCGTAGTTCCGGTTTTAAAAACTCTGTCATGGAGTTTGTTTTGTAAAGTTACTCAAATAATAAACTTCCACGTGTATAAGAATCCCACCCTCCACCTGCAGACCTAACAGGAGGAGGCCTCAAATATATGCAAGAATTTCCCATGGATTACAGCGTCAGACTGCGCAATCCATCGCTAGGGGTAGATTTTCTACATTATTACATCACCAGCCGTCTGACCGCTTGTTACACAAATCCTAGATAAGTTCCGTGTGTTGTAACCTACACTGTTTTCACCTTCACAAGGTGTAAATCTTTTATATAAAAGGACAATTAACCATTTGAAAACGTTTACACAGGATCATTTACTTTATTATTATAGAAATGCCCCCTAGAGGTTCAGCAGAAAGTTATCCGTATTAGAACGTTAAAAATGAGTTTCGATACTTGTGGTAAGCAGGGCATAGATAACCCACTCTGTAGCATTGTACTTGACAATAACCAACCAGTTATGGAAATCATATAAGCGGAATGAAGTTTATAAATATGTTTACAACTTTTCACATGCCTCTATCTAAATAAAGAAAACCACGAAAGTGAATTCTCAATAGCCACCTGAAATTCGTTTAGGCAAGGTTAAAGAAAATTAATCTATTAGACCTTTTTTTCCTTTTTATTAGCTATATTTTTGTGCACCAACAATACAAAGTGTTGGGCGCATGTATACCCGATTCGATTTTATTACTCATCAGAATCTCTACCATCCTACTCAAAAATTGAAATTATTTTTAGACAGAATTAGAGTAATATCATATATGAGACGTTAGGCGTGGTCATTCAGAAAGGTTTGACCTTCTGAGTCCAAAACTATAATTAGATCTCTAATCGGTCGAGAGATGTCGGAGCTATTAGCTAGAAGTTTGTACTTGAAAAACTTTAAGATTTTCTATGAGTCGTTATGCCGCGCTGCGGCTAAAAAGTAAAGTTAAAACGTTACTCAAATATTTGTAAATTTGGATTTAAAGTTATGCAAAAGATCTTAGAGATGACAAATACAAATATGTAGTACTGTGTAAAAATGTTAGGACAAGAGAATATTTTGTCATTCTTTCCATTATATGTTTCACCGATCCCTGTTGACAACTGAACGAGCCACGGTTAGAATACTTATTATTCTTTAGAATTCCCATATAAAAGGGTATGTCATAAGGGTTCTACTTGAATGAACATACTGACAAAATTTAGGATCTGAAAGAACTATCATGATACACCATGTAGTGTCTTAACTTTATAGAAAGGAGCTAGCATATTGTACCAGTATATGCTAAAATAAATTGATCTGATAGAACTCCACAAATAAACCTTGATAGAAACAGTGTTTAACACTATATATTAAGTTTTGTTGTCATGCAATGGCCCAAAAAATGTAAATAATTGTCATTAGAGCAGAGAGTTCACATAAAAGCTTTATGCGATGCTGTAGACATGAAATGCTCCCCCAACATCATCAAGTACACCACAGACCATGAGACCGAGACATGCAAGTTGTAAAATAGGAAAGGATGAAACAAAGGATCTAAACTCGATGATACTGGTTTTAAATATTTTAGTCCATGCGGCCTTCAGGGCAAAAGGAAGACTGAGATAGACGAACATGTACCAAATGACAGAAAAGTGTTCAGATCTACAGTATCAAGATGACTTAACAACAATGGAATATCCAGTTATGTAGCAGTTAAACAAACCTTTACTTCGATTGTCAAGAAAATGAAATTTATTGAAACATACAAAAACTGTACTGTTGATGATATGAAAAGGGTGTTATGGACGAATGAGTCCAAGTTTGAAATACCTGATTCAAAACCTAAATTTTAGGTTGAAGAAAGACGAACGATACTTACCTTAATGTATAGCACGTACCATGAAGCAAGAGAGAGGCACTGTGGTGGTTTGGGATGTTTCTCTGCTGATGACAGGAGATATTTACCAAATAAATGTAACTATGGACTAATGTAAGTACCATCATGGTAGACCCAGTGGTTTATGTATTATCAGAAAAGAATTCTACTACCAATAAGATAATGTCACAAACACCATCAAACCAATGCAGAAATTATTCAGCTGAGAGATAAGCTGCTGGAGTTATCCAAATGATACAATGGTTCCCAAAGAGCCCCTATCTCAACCCAATTGATCAGATCTGAGATTTGATAGATCAAAAACTTGACAAATTAAAGTTGCTTCCAATGAAACTTTATGGGAGTGTATTAGAGACATTTGGAGTAAAATCATAAAGGATATTTTGATTAAACACGTTCCAATAATAACTGAAAGACTGTCTGCAGTTTTAAAAACAAAAAGAAGACACAAAATATAAACTGTTTGCTGAGCTCCAGCACTTCCACTGAGTTTCTGTTGCATTAAATATGAAGATTATTAAAATGTTGATATTTCACCTGTGATTTACCTTCCATTGGTCTTTGAAAGTAAGTAGCCTGAAATCTAATTTTTGACTTTGTTCTAGCACTTTTACACAGTACTGTATATTTGTATTGTTTTATGGTAAGGTCAGAATTAGTAAGTTATATCATGTTGTAAACAAAGGGAAAAGGACGAAATTTGGCGTATAAATATAACTTAAATAAAAAAACACAGCTCAGCTGTGAAATAAAAGTGCAGCCAAGAGAAAAAAGATGGCGACTAATAGATGTAACATCACAATTGGCGGGCAAACCAATGCAGTAACGCTGGCGCCATCTTTCACGTTCCACTAGGAGTCGCTAACACAATGTTCATCTGAATTGTCATCATTAAAATTTTCAATGCCATCAACAGAAATGCCATACTGCCTTGTCCGCGAGTTAGGATGTCGCAACGTTCCTCCAATTAGTGGCCATCTTTTTTTCTTGGCTGCATTTATTTTTCAGCTGGACTATTATCGCTTTGAGAATCAATACCTTTGAAAAAGTCGAATGTGAGGGACATCATCACACCTTAATTGTTGTCAACAAGGCCAAAAAAATCCATATACGCACAAGTAGGTGTTGTAAACGTATGGATTCTAAACACACTCATATACATGGATTTATCTGGTTTTCATATCAGTTGATTGTATGCCATGCAGAGAAGCTATGAAATATTAAGAACACTTTTAAAGTGCCATGGTAGAATATCACATGGTAAACGTTGAAGAAGCAGCGTGATTTAGGGAACGCCCCCCGCTAGTACAGCGGTATATCTCTGGATTTACAACGCTAAAATCAGGGGTTCGATTTTCCTCGGTGGGCTGAGCAGGTAGCCCGATGTCGCTTTGCTATTAGAAACACACACACACACAGATTTAGGGAATTATTTTACTGTAGAACAAAATGTACACATCTTTTGTGTTTGTAAGGTCTGGATACAAGTGAATTAAAATCTGATAAAAACCAGCTTAGAAACGATTTTTATTCTGCTTGCAATTACAAAACTTAAGATCCGATAAAATTAAATAATTAAGCCTATATTGAAGTTGAGATTAGGGGAATTCATGTAAGCAGTATCAGAACTATTCAATTTACTGTTGGTCCCGTAGGTCTGAGGTAATAGTGCCCTTGAAAGACCGCTGTTATTTTTACTGTAAAAGTTACATTTTTTGCACAAACGTAGAGTAAATGGTATGTTAAATGTTTACAAAATTTCATAACAATTGAAGTTTGGAAAGTATGTTTTTACAATTAAAAAAAAATTCGTGCAATTTGGTGTGTAGAGGACGAAGAAATCCAAACGACATTTTACATCATATGTGAAATTCTGAAAGCTAGGTATACAAACTGGGGTACAATGAGGGTGAAAAGTTCGCGTAGGAAGTAAGCCACAGACAACTGAAAAATTGAAAGTTGTAGGGTCCTGTAAATAACACACTTTGTGCCATGTGTCTTAATCTTATTTTTGTTGGCTGCACGACACACTATTGTGCGTCTTGATGTGCACGTGGGAATAGCTCATTTTAGTTTGTTTAGCAAGGCATGCCGGGAAAAAGATAAAACCTCGAATTACCATCAGTGTTATCGAAACTACACGTGGTTTTTTCCTCGTTCGAATATTTGAAGAAACACTTTTGTTGTTAAAACTCACGTGTGTTAAAGTGCCTCCTCCACCCCTCTGTATTTTGCGAAATGCTTTGAAATATTGTACGTATTGTACTAGTGACTCATAAACACAACATTTCATGCCATACGTTTTCGCATGAAGTAATTTAATTGACTAATTTCATGTTTACCCTCGAGGAATAAGGTCATTGCACCTTACCTTGGCATAGTTTGGCGTCGCCGCCGTTACACGAACCGAGTTCCAGAGTAGATTGTTTGAATTGTTTTTAAAGTAAACATGTTACTAGCTTAAGTTTTCGTCACACGCTTTGCGGCATTTCAGCTGAGCCAGTGCGCATGTTCGGTTTCAGGTGCTCTAGTTACCCGATGTAATTTCGCCAAAGTTTAAAGAATACGAGGAAAGTAAGTAATGGGAAGAAAACAAACGAGTCGTTGCTTTTCGCGAGCTTAACATCGATGAAAACGTCACACATCTTGCTGTTAAAGTATTTCCGAAATGTCAAACTATGTCCGAAAATGTTCGTGTGTTTGTATGTTTTTCTTATAGCAAAGCCACATCGGGGCATCTGCTGTGTCCATCGAGGAGAATCGAACTCCTGATTTTAGAGTTGTAAGTCCAAATGACGTACAATCTAAATCTGTAGAATCTAAAAGTTAAAAAATCAATATTTATAATTTCTTTCTGCAGTTTTCCCTTACTCTAACATGAAAACAGAATTCTTAGGCCTTATCTACTACTGTATGTTTTTTTAGAACATTTCATTGACGTAAACTTTATTTTCAAATATATATTAAATGCATAATTCAAAACGGTATACAACAATCGAAACGCGAGTAAAATAAATCTCTATCTCCTTTATATACAATACAACATCCGAAACATGAATAAAATAATATATTTGGGTTGAGAAAATATTTTACATAGAAGAGCGAACAACGTTTCCACCTTCTTCGGTCATCGTCAGGTTCACAAAGAAAGAGGTAACTGACCGGAAGCTGACCACGTGTTTAGAAGGGGTTGTATGACTGAGTGTCGGAATGTAGAGGGTGGTGTTAGATGTTTGAATATATAATTTTATTTATTTCATTATATTAATATAGGTATAAAGGCGTCCCTTTATATTGGTTAATTATTTTGGGTTTAAGTTGTTGCAGTGTTCGAAAACGTGTGAAGATGACTTTTCATGTTCTTTGAATGTGGTTTCCATTTTTCTACTTGTTTCTCCAATATAGAAGTCGTGGCAGTTATCACATTGTATTTTATAAATAATGTTGGTGTGGTGTTTGTCAGTATAGTTTTTACATAGTATGACCACAGTTTTGTGCCTGGTGTTTGAATAAATTTGGTATTAACTGGAATGCCATATTTTGTTATTAGTTTTCGCCAAATGTTGGTTATTTGTTTGATGTCAGGAATATATGGTATACAGCAGTATATGGTTTCGTGATTTTTTTATTCGTGAGATATATTTACTTTTGTTGGTGATTTTGCTTTCTGTCTAGGTTTTTGCGTATAATATTTTCTACTGTTTGTGGAGGAAACTTATTGATGTTCATGAAGTATTGTTTTATTTTGTCTAATTCATCGTTAATTTTATCTGAGCATAGTTTTATGGCTGTGTTTATTTGGTTTCTTAGTATGTTGAGTTTTTGTTTTGTTTCATGTGCTGAGTCCCAAGGAATGTATAGTCCAGTATGGGTGATTTTTCGGTGGATTTCTGTTTTCAATTGTGTCGGTTCTTGTAATTTTGAGATTAAGAAATGATATTTGATTGCTTTTTTCCTGTTCACATGTGAAGTTAATGTTATTGAAAAAATTAAGTATGTGTTCTGTAGATTTGAATCCCGCAACCGTGTCATCTACATATCTGTACCAGTATAGTGGTGGATGTAATGCTGTATTAATTGCTTGTGTTTCAACTTGTGTCATAAAAATATTGGCTAGAACTGGTGATACTGGGTTGCCCATGCTTAGGCCATTTGTTTGTATGTAGTTTTGGTTGTTAAACATGAAGTTTGCCTTTATCGTGATGAATTCTATGAGGATTGCTAATTGGTTGCTGGGATTGTCTATAGTTGGGTTAGGGTCTCGGATATAGAGTTCTAAGGCGATCTTGCAGGCTTCAGTGGTTGGAACTTCTGTAAAGAGGGATATATAACATCGAAACTGGCCATTAAGGCTTTATGATTAAGTTGATTTAGATTAGACTTGAAATTAAAAGAGTCAATAAAATAAATCTGTAACTTTCCTAGATACAGTACAACAGCCGAAACATGAACAAAGTAAATCTGTGACTCTCCAAGGTACAGTAAAACAGCCGAAACATGAATAAAATAAATCTGTGACTCTCCAAGGTACAGTAAAACAGCCGAAACATGAATAAAATAAATCTGTGACTCTCCAAGGTACAGTAAAACAGCCGAAACATGAATAAACTAAATCTGTGACTCTCCTAGATACAGTACAATAGTCTAAACATGAATAAAGTAAATCTGTGACTCTCCAAGGTACAGTAAAACAGACGAAACATGAATAAAATAAATCTGTGACTCTCCAAAGTACAGTAAAACAGCCGAAACATGAATAGAATAAATCTGTGACTCTCCAAGGTACAGTACAACAACCGAAACGTGAATAAAATAAATCTGTGACTCTCCTAGATACAGTACAACAACCGAAACGTGAATAAAATAAATCTGTGACTCTCCTAGATACAGTACAACAACCGGAACGTGAATAAAATAAATCTGTGACTCTCCAAGGTATAGTAAAACAGCCGAAACATGAATAAAATAAATCTGTGACTCTCCAAAGTACAGTAAAACAGCCGAAACATGAATAGAATAAATCTGTGACTCTCCAAGGTACAGTACAACAACCGAAACGTGAATAAAATAAATCTGTGACTCTCCTAGATACAGTACAACAACCGGAACGTGAATAAAATAAATCTGTGACTCTCCTAGATACAGTACAACAACCGGAACGTGAATAAAATAAATCTGTGACTCTCCTAGATACAGTACAACAACCGGAACGTGAATAAAATAAATCTGTGACTCTCCTAGATACAGTAAAACAGCCGAAACATTAATAAAGTAAATCTGTCACATTCCTATCTACAGGGCCTGGCATGACCAAGCGCGTAAGGCGTGCGACTCGTAATTCGAGGGTTGTGGGTTCGCGCCCGCGTCGTGCTAAACATGCTCGCCCTCCCAGCCGTGGAGGCGTATAATGTGACGGTCAATCCCACTATTCGTTGGTAAAAGAGTAGCCCAAGAGTTGGCGGTGGGGTGGTGATGACTAGCTGCCTTCCCTCGAGTAGCTTTTTGCGAAACTCCATAAACAAAACAAACATCCTATCTACAGTAAAACAGCCGAAACATGAATAAAATAAATCTGTGACTCTCCTAGATACAGTAAAACAACCGAAACATTAATAAAGTAAATCTGTAACATTCCTAGATACAGTAAAACAGCCGAAACATGAATAAAATAAATCTGTAACTTTCCTATCTTCAGTAAAACAACCGAAACATTAATAAAGTAAATCTGTAACATTCCTAGATGCAGTAAAACAGCCGAAACATGAATAAAATAAATCTGTAACTTTCCTAATAGTATCGATGCTGTTGGCAGGCTATTTTTTTTCTCTTTATTAAGACGTAGTGTATAAGATGTGTGAACATGTATAGTGTATGTTTTGTTATTAACTAAGTACAAAGCTTCACAATAGGCTATCTTTGCTCTGCCCACAAAATATGTCCAATCTTGGGTTTTAGCGTTGTAATTCCGCATACTGCTTTACCCCTGTAGGTTAGATGTATGTTTTAACGTATAATGTTTAGATATAGTTGTAATTTTCGTGTTGTAAAGTGTAACGCTTTCACGGTAGCCTGAGAGATAATTCACTGTTTCAATCACTATCTTTGGTGTTGCTATTCGCAGCTGTGTTTACATGTAACTATAGCAACCAATCAATTGGGGTGTTGAATAGCGTAGTTTCCTGTTATCTAGACAAGGTTGTTGCCACGTAGATACTGTTGAACACGATAGAGTTATGTGTATTTTCACGTAGTTGTAGTTTGTAATTCGTAACATGTTTGTTGGTATGTGTGTGTGTGTGAGGGTTGGAGGTGCGTAAGCCCTGTTAGTGATAAACCAAGAAGTTGCACTCCGCACTTAGGGCGTAGGTTAGGTGAGCTATAAGAGTGACAGTCAGATCCCATTATTCGGTCTGACAAGTCTAGCCCACGTATTAGCGGTGATTGGTTTTTTCTTGACTAGCTGCTTTATCTTTAGTCTGTCACTTTACAACTAGGAACGACTAGCTCAGCAGTTTCGCGGGTAAGTCATCAAAGAAACAATTCCTCATTAGCGCCACCTGTTTATCCTTTTATAAATCCTACTGCGTCTAAAATATAATAAAAACATTAAAAGTCAACTACCATCTGATTTTCAGTGAAATTTCCTGTTTACCGATTTTCAGGTAGTTACTGTACCTAAAGATCATAAGCTTTTATAAACTCGTAAACCTTGTTGGCTCACTATTTAGCACTTATTTATATTCACAGCTTAAACTATTAGCAGTTATTTATATCCACAGCTTTAAGTATTAGCACTTATTTATACCCATAGCTTAAACTATTAGCACTTATTTACATCCACAGTTTAAACTATTAGCAGTTATTTATACCCACAGCTTTACCTACTAGCACTTGTTTATATCCACAGCTTTAACTATTTGCATTTGTTAATTGCTTAAACTATTAACGCTTATTTATATCCGCAATTTGAACTATTAGCACTTGTTTCTATCCGTAGTTTAAACCACCTTTACGATTATGTAATTCATACTTTAGACGTCTGTGGATCGTGGATTGATAGGTTTCGTAATGAAAGAGAAATAGACCGTTAGTGAAGTATGGAATTCATAGAAACTATCACCATCTTCTCTGCCACAATTCATTTTCTTTTGTTAGGTAAAAACAATATAATTGACCTGGCTTATTCTGATTATTAGCTTGTTGGACTATGAATTCCAAAGTTCCGTTACCACAAAATCGTGATACACACTCTAGGGCCAACGGGTTTGTTATAAAAGTGACTGTCAACTCCTAATATTATATCAGAGAAGAACAGTACTATAGTTTATCTAGGGGCTGTTGACTAGCTGCCTCCCTTATTAGTTTACGTTTAGGGCGTCTGTGTTCAGGTAGTCAGCGAATAAACTAAAAATAACAAACTGAATAGTTAGGTAGTGTTAGAGTATGGGTGGATGCGAAGGTGGGACATGTTGATCCACGTTTCTTCTACCTGTGAAGTATATTAACAAGTATCGAAAATAACCTTTGACTTTCGTGTGTACTGGAAGGTGAACTGGTGATGTAGAATAAGGTAGTGAATGATTTAGATGAAAAAGAGTGTGATGCCTTGTGCGGATGAAGATACATATTACCAGCCGTGTATCGTGAGAATGTAAAAAGTAAACCAGATGTGTGCGTATAAAAACACAATATAATCACACCTTCTTATATCCAGGTGATTTGAAGTAATACATCTCGTAAAAGACGTATAATAACTTCTGGAATTTCGGGAAATGGGGTAGTAACTTATCAAATGAAACTGAGGTATGAATTCCATTAAGAAACCCCATATTAAACAATAAGTTGACTCTTCCTTCTATTCTCAGTCCCCCGCTAGTACAGCGGTAAGTCTACGGATTTACAACGCTAAAATTAGGGGTTCGATTCCCCTCGGTGGACTCAGCAGATAGCCCGAGGTGGCTTTGCTAAATGAAAAAAAACATACTCTATTCTCAGATTATGCGCGTGCAGTAGAGGAGCTTATATTGCTCATGAACCATCGAAAGTGGATGACCAGGTGAAAGCCCAGAGGAAGTCACGTATAAGTGGATCGTTACCCAACGAAAGTAGAATTTCACTCAGATACAAGCGGTGTTTACCTGATAACCATATTACAGTCTGCTACTTCTAAACAATGAGCGTTTTATAAGGATAAAAAAAAAACTGTCCATTGTTACTAGCAACAGTTATAAGAGATCCAAAAACCAACAGCTCTGGGAAACGACGTATTTCTAGAAGAAAGATGTAATCCAAGGAAACCGTTAATTTGATAAGTTGATCTGCCAGTATGTTAAATTAAAGTGAGATACGATAGTCAACGAAACCATCAATTTTGTAAAGGGATTCTTATATTTCGACCTTCTACATAAAATATTTTCTCAACCCAAACGAGCCGTTTTTACATATATATTTCTGTACAAGTGGGTTTTCTCGACGCCACTGATTCATATATTTCTAAAGACGATAGTCACTAGTTCTACACCTTAATACGAAAAATAAAGCTACGAATGTCTGTAGTTGTGAACATTATTGATCGCAATATAGCCTTGGCCGTGACACCGGATAATATCGATATTTTCACATTAGTGTTGATTGGTTCAACACGGATCGAACATTCCATGTAAAGAAACTCGAGACAGACCTGGAAATCTGTTAAGTGAGGTCTCCTGTCACCTTGATCGCATTAGAAGTAAGTGTTGATGTGAATTCAGGCTTAGCTGTTGTATTTTCGATTGTTTTCGAACGACTGCTACATCGACTGTGAGTGGTTACAGGGCGTTTGAATTTTCTCAAGTTCTTTGTTAGTTTTCCTTTAACTGTCAATGATCAGATCATTTGGTTGGGAATCTTTACAGACAGAAGAAACTTGATTCTTAACAACTGCTTCAGCTGGTTAAGAAAACTGTTTGTAATTATAGTATCAGAGCAGCGATACAAACTATAAAGTCAGTTAGCACGTGATTTATATTCTAAGTAAAATAAAAATATAATTTCACAAGAGCAAGTTTTTCTGTTTATTGTACATCGTGGTATAAAGAACACTTAACGTTTTCTCGAGTTGACACCAAGCTAATCTGGCTGGAGACAGAAACGAACAACCTGCAACATCTTGTGTTGTGCTGACTGAGCCAGACTCAGACCAACAAAGTAGATTGAGATATCGAACTTCAACTTCACCTCGATATGCTGCCCGTAAAAGTAGAGCCAGTAAACAGCCCTTCCTCTTTGTCAGATGATTCCTCCTCTTTTGTCAATGGAGTAAGTCCTGTCCCAAGTTTGCCCTCCTCAAATATTAGAGAAATGGACTTGGACTTTTGGGACCTGTGCATCAGTAAGTTCAGTGTCCATTATGTTGATGACATTATGAAAAGTTGATTATATTAAAATATTTAAATAAGAATACAATGTGAACAGTACAGGAGAAAAAATACATTTTAATTATTTCTATGTCATATTTCATTACTTCAATCATACGGTGTACAAAGTGAATAATTTTCTTTAGTGAAAATATTTGACAACTTTGTCCTGGTATATAAATAACACTTAACAATTTTGTCATGGTGTCATTATAATGCTCATTGTAAAGATTGGTTTGAATTTCGCGCTAAGCTATTCGAGGGCTATCTGGGTTAGCTGTCCCTAATTTAGTGGTGTAAGACTAGAGGGAAGGCAGTTAATCATCACCACCCATCGCCAACTCTTTCAACAACAAATAGTGGGATTGATCGTTAAATTATAACACCCCCACGGCTGAAAAGGTGAGCATGTTTTGTGTGAAGGGAATTCGAACCAGGGACTCTCATATTAGGAGTCGAGTGCCTTAACCACCTGGTTATGCCGGGCCCATTTTAAAGGTATTGCGAGTCTACCGTATAAGAATAATGCAACACAAATTAATATGTATTTGACAAGAATCATTAAAACCTTCCAACATTTGTTCTCAAAGTTATACTGTAGTTTTTTCGTTAGAAGAACGTTAGATGAAGTGCTAGTTCTCACATCGAGCACTCATATTTTAAAATATTATGAACGTTCGTCACCCGCTGGACTCCTATATTGGAAATTATTAGATCGTTTCTTACACTTAGAACAATGTTTTTCGAACACTGGGACGCGAAACGGTGGCTGGGGAACGCGCCATTTTGCCAGTAGAACCCAAAAATAATAAAGAAACACAGAAAGAAAAGAAAACAATTCCTGCTTATATTTAAGGAAGAAAAACTGATTAAAAACAAGCAGAAAAACTACCGTATTTGATGCTATTGTCACTTCTGAAAATCATTTAGTGTGAAAGGGCCTCACCTCTGAATTAAAATACATTTTAGGAGGTAAATATCAATTACTGAGTTGTCGTCATATTTTTAATGTCACAGCCTCGTGCTTAATATGATACTGTATACGTCTTGAGAGGGATCTGTTAATACTTTTAAAATCTATGGCTCAAGAAATTTTTTTTACAATTTTATTGTCAGCGTAACAATTTGGTTTTAAGTCGTTTTTCGGGAGATCTAACGAAACAGAAAAACACTTTTCAAACAAAAACAAGAAAATTATCATTTATGTATAGTTATGTATATAGTCATGTAACCACACGTGTCTGTATAGTCACATAACCACATGTTTCAAGTCACTTCTAAATATTTGGTCAGCTTTGCTGACTCCATACGTTAACTTAATGTGAAGAAGTTGTAAGTGTGAGTGAAAACCTGTATTTGAACAGTAATTGTAAGAATGTATGGTATAAATAGCACTCTTTAATTACTCGGATGTATAAACAATTTTATCAAAAAATCCAGAAAATAAAGTAATAATCCGAGAACGTGCATGTTATTTAAGGAAACCCTATTTTCACCCAACCCCTTGCTATAAGAGTTTTATTCTAGTGTAACTAGTTTGACAAGAATTCTGACAGTGCAGGTTTCACAGAAATACAGGTGTCCTTTCACCACGTGAAAGCACAAAGCACTGTAAAGCACATAGGCTGCTTTACAGTAAATAACCACATAAGACTATTTATGTAGTAGTCTTTGTTTTTGAATTTCGCGCAAAGCTACACGAGTCTATCTGCGCTAACCGTCCCTAATTTAGGGAAAGCAGCTAGTTATAAATTTCCACTGCCAACTCTTTTACCATCGAATAGTAGGATTGACCGTAACATTATAACGTCTCCACGGCTGAAAGGGCGAACATGTTTGCTGTGATGGGGACTCGAACCCGTGACCCTCAGACTACGAGTTGAGCTCTTTAACCACCTGGCCATGTTTCAAAATTTAATGAAATGAGAAACTCCCATGTGAGTATATACCATCTTATATATACTATAAGTTAGAATTTATAAAACTAAGAATAACATGGTATAATTGGAAAATAGTCATTGAACTTTAATCTTTCAATCGGAACAGCCTTCTGTTTAAACATGCGAATGTAGACTAATTTGTTTCTCTGTTGCTTCTACTGTTTTTTTCCGACGATTTTCGCATAGCCAGAATGATATGCACTTACTAGAAAGAAAACTATTAAAATAGGGTTCTCACTTAAATAATATATGCAACACAAATTATTTTAATGGAGTCAGCTATCGAGCCACACCAGAGGCCGTCACTTCTTTTAACGAATAACAGAAATGCACAGTTATAATGACAAAACTTTATAAAAACAACAACGACCATATTTCGATACTGATGGAAAATATTGTTCTTATAAATGTAATAGCGTCTATTGTAATAATACTCAGATTTTGTATGTCATGAAATTGCGCGCGCGTCTTACTATCTTTTCTTTGCACACGCAAGTTTTTTATTTCAACGGATGTCAACAAAAAGCGGATGAGAATATAGTTTAATATATATTTTGTAAAACACTACATTAAAATGTTCTCATAGTTTTTAAAAAAGTCAAACTTTACGTCGTACAAAACATTTTTATTGATTGTTCAAAGTATGATAATGTTTAGCACTAACTAAATTAAAGCAAACAACATATACAAGTTACAGGTTTAATTTATCTTTTTGTCTAATATAGGCTTAACGTTTTTTTTTTAAATAATATATGTGAGGTTTGTATACAGGATAGTCTTGTTTGTGTCACAGCCACCCAGTTTTACCAATATAAATCTTCCATCTGGCCCACCGCTGGGACAGTCATAATTCCACAACACTAAAATCAGAGGATTGATTTCCTCAGTGGACACAGCCAATAGCCGACTGTGGCTTTGCTGTAAGAAGAATAAATATGTGCCCTTTCTTCCATTTGCAGGTTACTTTATAAATAAAACTATTCCGATCTGTCGTATATATGGGTGCTTTAACGTTCATGAGCCAAAAGGGCTATGTTGTAAGTGATGTGTGAGAGGTAGCTTATACCCTGAACACATGTTGAAGTCTCTCACTGAGTCCTGGTAAATATGAAACACTGCATACTATATAGCTCTGATTACCACACACACAACTAGCTCTAGCTACCACACACCAGTCTCTGATTATCATACATATATCTATCTCTCGTTGTCACAGTACTTCTAGCTCTGATTACCATATATACATACGTATATCACTGCTTACCATACATATATCTATCTCTAGTTACCATTTATACTTCTAGATCTGCTAGTCATAACACATCTGTCTCTGATTACCAGGCTCTTCAAAACTCGGGTTTAACTGGTATAAGATAAGAAGGTGAGATATTCAGATATTTCGCTGTTTAATAAGAACAAGTCATGTGATATAAACTGTTCTACGGACTAGCAAAGTCATACTTAACAAGAACAAGTTATGTGATATTAAACATGACTTTGCAAGTCCCTAGAACAGTTTATAAGAACAAGTTATGTTGTACAAACTGTTCTTGTGACTAGGAAAGTCATGTTTAATAAGTACAAGTCATGTGACACAAACTGTTCCACAAAACAGTAAAGTCATATTTGATAAGGAATCGTTTTTTTCTTTGTGTGATTTGCATCTGGTCTTTTTATCTATATTGATGGCATATTAACGTGTGTGACCCCCAATGCTGAGCGGTCCGAGTATGACATGGGCGACCTTTAATTATTTTGCAGAAAGGAACATTTCTGTCCAATGCACTAATGTACACTCTTGTAACTGTTATTAGTAGTCATTTTATCATGGCATTTTTCTGCAACCATGCAAAGAAATGCTTGAATCGATTTATTTACGTGGACAATGTAACTGTTGTATGATTGCTCCATTTTCTTACTGTTATCCTAAGTAGAATTTATTTTTTGGAACTTTTGAATTCGACGAGGCATAATATAAATTAAAAACACAATAAGTTTTTGATATTTACTCTAAACATTGTGTAATATGATTTTTCCGTTACTTTTGTTCTGAGCTTCTTTACTTAATTTCTGTTTAATTTATATTGGAATATCTGTTACTACCTCTTATCTGTTTTTCATGGCCATGAGAAATGTTTTGTTCTATAACGTTTTTACGTTTTGAAGTGCAGGAATGGCTACATATTTTAATCGTTAACTTATCTTGTTTAAATGTTAGTCCTATCAATTACGTACTTTGTGATAGGACTTACCGTTATGTTTTGTAGCTAGGGGTAGTTTTGTGAACATAATTTTACAAATCAGATAACCTTTACGATTTTAGAAAAATTGTTTTGCTAGACAACCTCTTTAAGTTCACTATTTTAGCGTACAGCTAATGTAACGGTTTAGATTTAGAGACCCGTGAGCTAAGAAGAATCTTCATGTTACTGTGAATATGAAGTAGGCCTAATTTGCTGTTGTAATTCTTGGAATATTTTTCGTTGGTTTGGTAATTCTTTCACAAATCTGTATGGTTGTATTGAACAAGAAAGCGAGTTTTGTGAACTGAAAGTTATGGTAAATAAGTAAGGTTTTGTTTTTGTAAAGTTAAGTTGAATATATGTTATTAAATAGTAACAACATTTGTTCAAAATGAGGGCATGACACCTGTTACTGTATTGTAGAATGTCAACTTTCGAATATTGTCACTTTGTAATAACAAAGCACAAAGCTACACAATGGGCTATCTCTGCTCTCCCCAACACAGGTATCGTAACCCAATTTCTAGTGAGTTCATAGGCATGCCGCTGTGCCACTAGGAGCAGTAACAAATGTAGCTGTAAAATACGATGTAGGATTTTCTTATTGTTTAGTTACATATCGGAGAAACAGAAAGCAAATAACTGGTAGCTGTGGCCCCTTGGGAAAATATCCGTTACGCACATGCAGTAATTTTCATATTAACTTCGGTATATATATCCAAGTTGTACACACTTTTAGAGATGCTCCAGGAAATAGCAGAGGGTATGATTGATGGTATGTTTTCAGTTCCTGGGAGATTACTTCTATACCAGTGTATTCCCATCTGAGTCTGTCGCATTGTATTCCCAAGTTGAACATACTTAGATACGGTGGGATCAACAGTTAATTTCTTTTCATTTTCACGCTTTAGTAAATGTGTTGTTTCTATCTATCTGTACAGTCACAAGTGTATTTACCCAGCCGGAAAGCAAAACACATAACGTGTCAATTTCTTGAACTGAAAAGTCCAACACAGCACTATTCCTTCTACAGAGTCCGTGGGAATTTTAGATCTTTGTTGGTTACATCTATAGTTTCAAGATGAAGATTACTATTTTAGCTGAATTTTGTGTTGCCAAACAAACAATCATTTTGTCGTAATTTAATGATAAAAAATAAGTTATACTACACTCAGAACTTTAAACCAACAAAGACAATACTTATTATCTTTAGTTCAAAATCCTGTTAGATAATTCCCAGTCGTCCAGTAAATGAACAGACTCTATGATATCTTCACCGACACTGCAACTTACCTTAACTTGTATTTATTCCGAATTATGTATAAACCTACTGAATTCAACGTGTTACAACTTTAGCACCGTACTTGCTGGTGTATAAGACAATATTTTTCACTCTTATAACAATGCCTGACTTTAACCCGTCTTACACACAGATTCAGAGATATAAATCTACAGTTGGTACCATATATAAACTAAACTATGCTCCTTTTTTTTTCCTGCTTTTTTGAGTAAGTGCGTTGAAATTGCGACATCTGATAATATATTTGAAATTGTATTACTTGTGTCGATGCTTCAGAACTAGAAGTTATTTATATCACATGCAATTTACAATTAATCAGTACACTGTTTATATAATATGTATTAATTTTACCTGCCACACTAAAACATCTCTAATAACATATAAGAAAACTTAGTTTCTGTAATGTACACTAATTTTATAAACGCCTTATGGTACATCACTATATCTTAAGGTTTAATATTTTTTTGTGAGAGAAAAGGTTTTGGTTTTAAATTTCGCGCAAAGCTACACGAGGACTATCTGTGTTATCCGTCCCTAATTTATCAGAGAAGACTAAAGAGAAGGCAGCTAATCAATCACCACCCGTCGCCAACTCTTGGGCTACTCTTTTACCAACGAATAGTGGAATTGACCCTCACATTATAAAACCCCCACGACTGAAAGTGCGACCATATTTGGTATGACAGGGATTCGACACCGGAACCCTCAGATTGCGAGTCGAGTGTCTTAACCACCTGGCCATGCAAGGCTCTGATCTCTGATGAAATATTTGTAAAGTTTTTATTGCATGCTCGTGACTTAAGTCATGTCACATTGCTACTTATTATTGTCTCAAATACCCGGAATTTGAATTTCAGCTTAGTAGTTAATTAAATGTTCATTTATATCGAATTTATGTTATATACCAATAAGCTTGATACACACAATTTCTTTTTTTAACATAAATATATTTTAATATACAAACATGAAAACAATACAATTAATAATAACGGTTATTAGTAATAGTAATTACAAATGATCTATATACAGTAGTCTAGAACAGAATACTTATCGATGGTCCAGGTCTATGCCGAGCATATTAATTCTGATTTGACATTGTTACACCTCACTTGAAATAACAACTTTCTTGAGCAGTCCTCAAACCGGATAGCAGTTGACCCTTTCTAGAAAATGTATTTCATGCCCTCGTAGAAATAATAACGTCCGGTGTAATTCGCTGAAGTGGAATCGTTTGTTATGTTCGAACTTTGTAAACGTTCCTGGTCAAATACTGTAGTTTTCTAATTGATAGATGTTGATCACAATTTTAGCTTTCTAGGCCTATAGAACACTGACTGTAGCTGTCGAATAATTATAGTAATAATCTTGTCTTTGCACGTTGTTTTTATACAAATCACGCAAGTTTCTTGAAAGTTCACTTGGCAACAATACTGTCAATCACTTGTATTATATATACACATAGTACATTGTTGACTTTTTACTTTCAAAATCCTTTTACAAATTCCGAGAACGGGCGAGACTTGCGCAGTACTCAGCCAACAAGATACGGTTACAGACAAAAAGGAAACTGAATAGAAATATACGTATGTATTATAATAAACGTATAAGAGTAAATCTGTAACAACACTGAGATGTCTGTAGTGTTTGAAGAACATGAAAAGATTTGTGGTTGTACTGATCACCCCCAGCGGAGGTTAGAACAGTTTTGAAATAACTTCTAAGAATTTCTTTGCAAAAGTAATATCCTAAAATTGCGTGACAGCAGTCACCAGTCTCCATAGAAATACGTTTACGTTGCTCAGTGTCGTCTTACATTCTGGCATATAGGGTAAAACGAAAAATACTTCATGATGATGAGACACCCACTTAAGTAAAAATGTATTCTAAAGACAGCTAGTATGAGTATTAAATCTTTAAATTAAAATAAAATATAGAATAACGTTTCGACCTCCTAAGGCCATATTCACGTTAACACGAAAACGCTGTTTAACTTACTGCCACTACTCCATTTTGACAAACATTCTCGTCACTTTATAACCCTTGCTCGTTAAACACGAAAGTTTTGGTTTTCTTGTTGTTGTAGGCCTAATGGTTATGGAGCTTGAGTCGCAACCTGTGGGTCTCGAATTCTAACCCCATCACCGAACATGCTCACGCTTATAGCCGTGGGAACGTAATAATATTACAATCATTTTCACTACATGTAGATTTAAAAAGTAGCCCAATAATCAGCGATTGGAGATGATGATTAGTTAGCTACCTTCCTTCTAGCCTTACCTTACTAAATTATGGATGGCTAACTCAGATAGTCTTCGTGTAGCTTTGCGCAACATTGAAAATAAATGATACGAAACCTATTGTTGTAAGCAGGTGTGGAATGAGGTGTATGAGGGTGTTATATCACTTCTGTTGTTGTGATGTAAAGATGAAACCACAATTACTCGGGTGCTGTCTCTGGCTTGCATAATTTTATAACTTACCCTTTACTGAGGCGAACTATTTTTATTTTAAAATTACGCAAATTGATGCAAAATTAATAAAGAAAACAACGTTCATGTGGTAATGTCGTCTTACACAACAACCTTTATATTGGCGTATTTAACAACGTTTAAACGGTAATATCGTCGTACGCAACAACCTTTGTATTGACACATTTAACAACGTTTTTTAAATGGTAGTGCCGTCGTGTACTACAACTTTTGTATGGACACATTTAACAAGGTTTATGTGGTAATGTCGTGAACTACATTGTTTGCATTGATGTGTTTCCCTCAGTAATACTATTAGAGATTGACCTTGATCTAACCTTGTTATCATATTATCATGTCTGTTGACAGATGATCCCTAATATGCCTAAACACGACATATTAGTCGACTTCTATAAGTTCTCTACTTACTTCACAACAATAGGGAAAATTAGGCCGATATCTGATTAACATTGAGAAGGAAACCAATGTTCAAAGTCTTCTGCCCTCCCCATTGGTTCATTGGTAAGTCAGGGGCTTATAACGCTTACAATTGGGTTTAAATACCCGTGGTCGGCATAGCACAAATAGCCCACTGTGTAGCTTTGTAATTAACAATAAGCAATGATTTCTACTTTTCTGTATTTTAAAAATAAATATTATCTTTATAACAAATAAACAATTTTAAAACACTTTTGAAAAGGCTTATAGCTGTTCTTGTCATCCTTTATTTATTCAATATTGTAATTTCTATAAAAGTGTAATTTGTGATATAAAATACCATTCAAGCCTGGCTCCCATATTTCAGGATAATTTCGTATTCATTCTTTGTAAAATTTCACTAAATATTTTAAGAAACGAGACAAGATCAAACATCTCCATTTAAGAAACATCTTAATAGCGCCCTCTAATCCAGTGAAATGTGATAAAAACAGATGGATACGATGTGTTAGAAAAGTGTAAAGGATATCATGTAATCTAAATTGTATAATACAGTTAGTACTTTATAATCAACACAAACAAGTTTAGGGTAATGTATCTTGTGCAACAGTTGATCGTTATCCTTTCCTAGCACAGTCGCTTCATGAAACAGCTAGACAACATCTCTTCACAAAACATCTGGACACTTTTCCTATCTGAAACAGCTGAACATTTCCCCTAACAAGAACAATAAATTTGGAATTCCCTTAACTAATACAGAATGATATAACGCAGCTGAACAACAATCGCGTGGTTTAATGTTCAGACAAATAATTATAGAATTTATTCGCAATTTTATAACATTATCTGGGTGTGTGGTCTCAGTTATATATATTCCTTTGCTTTAAACAGGTGCTGTATTAAACAGTCAGTTTGGAACGTATATGTATCATTATAGAACGAACGTTGGTCTGTAAACAGTTAATAAACATCACAGACAGTATCTTATATATATTCCTTTGCTTTAAACAGTAGCTGTATTAAACAGTCAGTTTGGAACGTATATGTATCATTGTAGAACGAACGTTGTCGGTCTGTAAACAGTTAATAAACATCACAGACCGTATCTTACCCACGAGAGAAATTTGTTTCGTTATGAGAGCAAAATTGTAAAAAAAAAACAAGTTTTATATTTATTTTCAACTAAAGTAATATTTTTGTATTATGTTTCTATTTATTCACTTGATATTTTTTTATTATCAGTTTAAACGCTTATACTATTAATTATTTGTCAAAATTTAAGGAAATGCTTAAACGAAGGTGAGCTTACAAATCAGTAGCCCCCCAGTGGCTCAGCGGTATGTCTGCAGACTTACACGCTAAAATCCGGGTTTCGATACCCGTGGTGGGCAGAGCACAGATAGCCCATTGTGTAGCTTTGTGCTTAATTCAAAAAACAAAAACAAAACAAATCAGTAATACTAGCGGTCCCTGACGAAATACTTATAGGTTTAGCTAGCATTACATAGTTTTTATTTATTGGTATTTACCCTCTATCAGGAGCCACATTAATAGATAGTAAGTAATTTGTGTACAACGTTTTACATTCTCATATGGTGTTCTTGAAGAGAAAAAGTGCTAGCAAACTGTCTTTACTTTCAAATCCTTAGGCCTATTGCTTGTCTCGCTATGTGATTCGTAATGAAAATAATTTTTACATTTTTATTTATGCAGTCATTCATCCCACTCCTTCCCACTTCTTGACCGCCTGTCTACCAGTTATGTTTCATGATCTTTTCCTCATTTTATCGTTTCTCTTTCTGTCTGTCCACGTATCGGTAAGTTTTACAGTAACGAGTTTGGACCTCGGCAAGAAAGAATACGGGTTACAGTATGAGCTACGTTATCACATCTATACATATCAAAATGAATTGTACTTAGTTTAAATCTTTGTCGTGTTTTCTGAGGTTCTTTACGACCTATGATTTTAAACCCCTGCTTCAAGGTTAACTCCCAACAAACAGTTGAGTAAATTAAAGCAAGTGGGTTAAAGTGTAGCCCGACGACACAACAAGATCTCCAACTCGCAATTGTCCAGTTACTACTACAAAGCGCTAAGCTACTGACCCACGCTATCGAAACCGCTTATTATAATTTGATCAGATTGTGTTTTGTGTATGCTTTGCATATTTATTACAGATTGATAGCGTAAATGTGGATTATTCACACCGAGCCTATGGCAAGTAAATAGAAAAATCATATTTTATATGTTGTCATCAGGGGCGTAGATCCTGGGGGGATGGGAGAGATACACCCCCTTCATTTTAGGTGGGGGTATGGTGCATACAATCATCGCCCCCTACAGTTTGGTCTATTTAATTTTTTTATTGCATCACGGACCTACAAATTGTGTTTTTGTTCTTGTGATTCTCGTGTTCTTACCAATCGAATTGCATAATTAGGCCTAAGTGTAGACTTTTTTCAGTAGCCGAAATGTGCATCTTTAAAATAAGCGTGTTTCTACGCATTTCAGTTTAAGCGATAATTCGTAACTATCAGTCAGTAGGCTTGCAAGCACTATCACAGAATCTACCTACGTCTTGTACGTAGTGTAAAAGCAAAATCTCAAAATATCAACTTCCAGGGTGCGATGAATTCTCATGGCTGCACTTCGACAATCAGACTCGAAAAGTTATATGCTTTAATTTTGCCAAGGCGGAAAATAGAGGCCTTTATACAGGGAAATTGGAGATACCAGTGGAGTATACATACCTTCATATTCACTGGATTTTGTAACTGGAAAAAGGCAAAACAGAAAGTCAAGGAACACCAATCCTCCTTTTAGCACAGATTCGCTATATTTCCAGAAGGTTCACATGTAACTCCAGTGACTGTCCAGCTACATGATGGAAAAAGAAGCAGCAGGAAGAATGCAAAAGAAGTTTAGCAAAAATATTCAGAAGTTTACGTTTCTTACTACGTCAAGGTTTAGCATTACGTGGACATACTGATACTGAGGGGAACTTTCTGCAGTTAATAAAGCTTCTGGAAGAAGAATATCATGAGTTGACGGCCTACTTGTCAAAGAAAACCACATTCACATCACCCCAGGCTCAGAATGAAATAATGGAGATGTTCAGCCATCAAATACTGAGGAACATAGCACACGAAGCGCAGCAAAGTAAAATATTTGCATTAGTGGTTGATGGCACTCAAGATGTTACAAGTGCCGAACAGGAAGCAATATGTGTACGATACATAGATGAAAACCTTGACAATCATGAGACATTTCTTGGTTTGTGCAGTGTTTCCAATACAACTGGTGAAACAATATCCTCGACTACACTTGATGTACTGACTAGACTCAATTTACCACTGTCAGGATTAAGAGCACAGACTTATGATAGAGCCGCTAACATGAGTTGTGCGTACAGTGAGTGCCAGGCAAAAATAAAAGAGAAGCAACCGTCAGTTTTGTATTTTCACTGCAGAGCACACAAGGCTAATTTAATTATGCAACATGCAGTTGAAACTTGTGAATGCGTTCGAAATTCTGTCCAGTGGGTACATGTAGGCCCGGCATGGCCGAGCGCATTGAGGCATACGCTCATAATCTAAGGGTCGCGGGTTCGCTTACTGTAAAATGCATGAAACAAGCCAGCAGATGTTTAGTGAAGTGTTTCTTATGAAAATTTTGCTTGTATGTCCAGTATCCAGCTGCGAACGTGAACGCAGCTTTTGTGCATTAAGACGTGGTTAAGGTCAACTATGTCGCGGTGCCGCCTCAACCATGTGGCAGTTTGTCACACTCACAAAGATGAGGTCGACATGATAAATATAGAAGAGCTTATGAAGAAATTCATAAACAAATCATCACAAAGGAGGTCTACGTTTGGGAACATGTAGACTAGAGGACTAAATGAATCTTACTTCAATGAAAAGTATGAATAATTATGTGACTTTTTATTAATTTGTAATTTCCAAGAGTTCGCAAAGCCATTTTAATTATTTTTATCAAACAACATGAACAGTTTTTCAGTAGATTTTCAACTTATCAAGGGCAATTACTAATTTTATTAATATTTGAAAACGTAATTCATGCAATGAAAGTTATTAGTAACCTTGTCAAGTATAACAGCCATATTTTATAGTGTGCAGGAATAAATTCATGTGGTAGTTAATTTGTGACACATTTGTCTTTATTCTATTAACATTTTGAAAACTGTTCACAACACCTCACTTATACAAACCTACGTGGAAACCTTGAAGTATCGTAGCAATAAGATTACTCTGTTACTGCATGTTAACAGCTTTCAGGATCACGTAATCAGAGATTACCAATTTACAAATTGAACAGTCAACATAAGTAGTTGCAAAAATCATCACCCCCATCAGGTGTAAAAAATCTACGCCCCTGGTTGCCATAACATTATATTTGCGCCGAAGACGAACAAGCACAGTAGACGTTTGGTGATGTATTAAATTATGATTGGTCAGTTTGATAGATGACTGCTTTAGTCTTTGTTATTCAAGGTCCCAAACTGAAAACTAGTAGTTGCTAAAAAGCGAACGTGAAAACACGGAGAACCTGTTTTGTTTTTTGTTTTTATGCTTAAATCTGATTGCCAACAAGATATACGAATCTGACACCTGACGACAGAAGTAAAACTGTTTAGATTTGTTTTTTTGTATGCCACTGGTGATAGGATTATGAGATTCGTTAGGTAAACCACGTGAACCGAAACAGGAATTATTATTGGATTAGTGACAATAAATGAAAAGCCAACAACAACAACAAAAAAAAATATGAATTTGTATTACCTTGATAATAAATAGTATATAATACATCTGGTACGAAAGAGTTTCGGGGTTTGAAAGAAATCTTAAAGCTTGGCATAAACTGTATAATAATGATGATATTTTGTTCCCTGTAACTTCTAGTTTTAAATGTCGAAAACTAGCGAAGCGTTAAACCGCAAGAAGCCTAACCTTTGTGATAAAAATCACATTAACGGTGGGTAAGGTTTCTCCTACGTTTGTCTTAATTTTTCTGTCGCGTATATAAAACTGGAGGCGCTGCTACAAACTAAGTAGAATGTGGGGAAATATCTGCAAATAACGTAATTTTTGTCACAAATTTTAGTCATGTCATTAAACTAAGTTATCAAGAACGTTTAGACATCATTATACAATGAATGCATATTTAAACATTTCATTTTTATTTCACCCGTTATGACCTTAATAATTCGCTTTCGTTGATACCTTTCGCACAAATATAGAACTCATAAGCCAATGCTGTTGTTGAATTTTTATGTGCTTGCTTGATTTTGTGTTTAGGGAGCTTTCACATCACTCTACAATAAATCATCTAAGTTGTCTTGTGCTGTTGTAAAACCATTTTTAGGTTGGCGAGTACCTTTAAATATATGTGATGAAAATATTTTAACATCTAGTTCACGGAGCAGCAATAAATTATTTCGTTCTTTATTGTTTTTACAAACTTGAACCATGGCACGCTGTCGTAAATTGCTCTAGGCCTACGTTACAAATGATGTTAAATAACGTAAAACAAATTAATTTATTTGTACAAGGTAATCGAAACACACTGATTGGTTCACTCTCTATCTTGAAATCGCTTGCAACGTTTTTTGTTTACCCTATATTTATACATCTATCTTAAAATATTTTAGAAAACAACTTGGGATCACACATTCAGACCTTTCTAGTGGATCTATGCTAAAACTAAAGGATTAAAATTATAATTTACGGCAATATTTTACATTCTAAATGCCGAAAGCTGGTAAATTAATAGGCCTAATCTTTGTTATGAAAATCATATCACATTGGAGTTTTCCACAATATTTTATATTTATATGATACATCATGAACAATGTGAAAGGAAAACATTTGCAGTGTAACATGATATTTTGAGTTCTGTTGTTTGTGCAATTTGATAACGTCCAGTTTTTGATTGGTGAATGTTTTTCTTATTGACCAGTCCTCTGCATGGAGTGGCATTGTTATAAAAGGTCATGTTTAAAATTTATTTATTCTTCCCTTAGAAGAATATTAATATCTTCTAAAGCAATAAGTCTTTGAAGTGGTCCATAATTCATCGTCGACCAAATATATAGATGTTAGTATGTTGCTTGCAAGGGCTCACAATTCTATGGACACAACAAAATATTAACTTATGTGTGATTCGTAACTAACTCATTGTGTAACAATGGCTTCGGTTAGAAAAAAATTATAGCATTGGTTTCATTTACAAGGGGCTATCTGTGCTGTGCCCACCATGTGTATGGAAACCAGGTTTCTAGCATTGTAAGTCCGCAGACATTCCGCTTTGCTACTGAGGGTGTTTTAATTTAGACATATTTATTGTTGTTTAGCCAGGGGTTTTCGACGTTGCTTAATAGGCTGTGATTTGATGAATAGAAATTTATTAAAACTCAGGAAATTATTTGAGCATAATAAACGAGAGTAAGGCTAGTGTAGATGATGATTGGTTGTTGACTTATCGAGTTTTATTTATTCGTTAATGTGAGTTAGTTCAATGTTGTGAACATTGATTTTGTATTCGATGAAGAAATAGGTATAAAAAGTGGTATGAATAGAGTAGAAGTTAGCAAATTAATAATAATATTTATATCTCCTGCAAATTTAGGCCTATCAGTGGACACTAGTTGAGGTATTATGAGAAAAATATAAAACGTTTTGCGTGAAATTAATCAAATGGAATGGAGCTTACATTACCTTTTTACAAAAAAAATATAAGAACTCTACCAACAATAATAAAATATTACAATAATATTATTGCATATCAGTTGTTTGTTAGCTTATTATGTTGAATTTCGCGCAAAGCTACTCGAGGGTTATCTGTGCTAGACATCTGTAACTTAGCAAAGATAATCGGGAGGGAAACATCTAATCAATTCCACCCATCACCAAATTTGGCCTATTCTTTAATAACAAACAGTGTGAGCCCCTGTGACAGCATATCGTTCCTGCGGCTGAAAGGCTAAGCATGTAAAGGGATAGAATTCCAACCTATGGCCAGAAGTTTGCGAGTCCACCGCCCAAACTACCAGGTTAGACCTGTTACATATAAAACTAATGTTATTGTTGTTCCTGGCAGAAGTGTATACTGAGTTGCATTTTATGTGTTGACAGATTTTAATAGCTCTTATAATATAAACTTGTTATTGACAGTTAACAAATAAAAGTCACTAGAAATTGTTGCTTTAGTGCAGAACTATATAATAAGATAGATATTTATGCTCTGTCTACAGCGGGATTCGAACCTCAGATATTTGATGTGCAAGTCGTTAAACTCACCGCTAACTTCCTTGAATGAAACGTAAAAATCGAATGATTTAATATACAAAACAAAAGTAAATTTCTATGATCGTTGATAGAAAAATGTTTTCCTTTTGTTTTTTGTGCTCAATATAAAACTATGCTTCTTTGAATTGTCTTTTAAACTCCATTTTATAGCTAAACAAATTAAAGTAGTTGTGCTTTATTTAAATATGAAGAAATACTAGAACTTTATTTGTTTGTGATTGTAAGTAATTTACGCTCAGTTTCCCGCCATTCGTCTGAAGTAGTTTCCGTTAAGTTTACCATATCGGATATTACTTTCTGCTAAGTCAACTCATTTTACTGGAGCAGACGAGCAAAATGCTTAACGTATTTTGTTCTACTTATTTGATCTGTTAAAATACAGTTTACCATAATTATTTATCATACTTATTTCTGTTAAGAGTTGAACTTATCTATTTCATTGATCAAAGTTTTTAGGGCGCTCGACTTGTAATCTGAGGGTCACAGGTTCGAATCCCCATCACACCAAACATACTTGCACTTTTAGCCGTGGGAGCATTATAATGTGATAGTCAATCCCTCTATTTGTTGGAAAAGAGTAACCCAAAAGTTGGCTGTGGATGGTAATGATTAGATGTCTTCTCCCTAGTTTTACACTGCTAAATTAGGAACGGCTTGCGCAGATAGCTCTCGTGTAGCTGTTCGCGAAAATTAAAAAAACAAACTATTAAAACATATAAAGTTTATATGACTTTCTATTGATTAAAAAAATTGAACCGTAAACGCGTTGTTTAAAAATAGTTCAACTTTACATTTAATATCGTTTTGGTTTCGGTGATTTCTTCATTCTATAAGTTGAAAAATCGGAGTTACCACTTCTGTATCTGGCAAAGATTCTTATGCTATCTGCGGTCGTTCCTAATTTTAAGCTACTCACAAGAGAAAAGGTAACCAATCAGAAACCTCCCACTACCTACCATTCACCCTATGGGTAATTATACTAGCACTTATTTAACGCACTCAGAACTTAAAATGTGGGCGACATATTGCAAAAACTCATGGCTTAAAAAATAACTCCCCTTTTTTGGGAGGTTGTGAAACTGGAACTACGCATTTTAATGCCCTGTCTCCAATGTGTCTGCCCATAGAATCGAACATTTATTTTTGTTCTTACAGATACTGATTTTTTCATGGCTAAGCTGACGGTGGGAATTTTACAAAGTTTGTTTTTATCCATCTTATGTTTTGTTTTTGTGTGAAATTAATGTTTTGTTTTTTGAACATAGTTATAATGTGTGCAATTGATGTATGGTTCATTTTGTGCACTAATAAAATATCCACTTATGTTTTGAATTTGAAAAAAATATATTTTATTTTTCCAATTATGAAGGGTTCAGTGAATGCAAGTACGAAACTTCCGGGGTTCAGTACCTCCAACAAGGTTAAGAGCCACTGCTATAGGTGAACTTTGACCACTTAGGCAATGTGTACATAAGGTGCCATCCAGTTCCCAAACAATGTTTGAATGTGGATATTTCCTAGAGGGAGATGCTAGTCGTGATGAAGACGTAATAATCGAGAAACTTAAGACTATTATTTAGATTGGCTCATTAGTTATAAATATATGTAACGAGGGAATAGTTAGTTCAGTGACTGAATTCAATAAAGTTATACAGTAAGTTAGTGCTACTGTGAGCTGATCAGTAAATATTTCTTGTCAACATGGGCGGCGCGAGCCAGCTTTTTTTCAGCGAGGGGGACTGAGATAAGCTCGACAAAGTAATCGAAGGTGCTGCACTCTCCATCGTATTGACACATATTCTGTAGATTGAACTTAGGAAGTGTTTGTTTCTTTTGAATTTCGCGCAAAGCTACAAGAGGGCTATCTGCGCTATCCGTCCCTAATTTAGTAGTGTGAGACTAGAGGAAAAGCAACTAGTCATCATCACCCATCACCAACTCTTGGACTACCCTTTCACCAACGAATAGTGGGATTAATCGTAAATTGTAGCGCCCCCAGGGCTAAAAAGGTGAGCATGTATGATGTGATGGCCATCGTAACACACCCGGTAACTCAATAACCAAGTCAGTCACTGTAACACATCCAGTAACTCCATAACTTGTTACAATTCAACATACTCATATTTCTACAAAAGTACACCGCGTAGTGTTTTCACAATTGTACTGTAGCCACGAGAAATTTCAAATTATCAAAAATATTTGGTTACATGATGGCTACATATCAATAGGTTTAATGGTGAAGAAATAAAAAATAACAGTAAAAACAGTGGCTACAGGCGTTTATAAATAGTACCAAAAAAAAGATAGTTAATTAACAATTACTTAATATTTTACGTGATATAATTTAGAGTGCTTCATTTTACTGAAATAAATTCGTTATACAAGTACCCTTACAACTTAGTTCTGAATTTTTTCTAATCTTCAAATCTACACACAAAACAATTTTGGCAGCTTGCCAAATCCTCGGTTCTGCAAATTTTTGTGTTTGTTTTTACGTATGGCTGCTGGCTAAAGGTCAAGGTCAGCTAATACAAGAACGAGCGTGAGTTTTAGCTTATTTTCACAAAATTTTTCAGAAACAGGTTTAGGAACTAATAAGTTCCTAAGAACAGAACCTCGCTGTAAATTATAAACTTGATAAATGAAGATGGTGACATACACCGTATATGTTTTTAAAGACAGATTTAACTTACCGGAAAAAGAGTGGCGTCAACAACTCCATCCTCCCACTCACCCTGCTGGTGTACTGACATCTGTGAATGGATATGCAAGTGAATTTGGAACTAATGTTTAAATATTCATTCGCAATTGCTATCACCTTCGGCGACTTAAAATTTCCAGGACTAAGCCTAATAAAATGTCACGAAAATGTGTGAGAAGTTTTAGGTTCGTATTTTAATGTTTCTGAACTAAGTGGTTTATTCGAACAGATACAGCCTTGACCAAAGTTTCCACATACTTGACTTCAGTTTCAGCAGTGCTCGAAGCAGGCGTTGTTTCAGAACGACGCCCTAAACCCGAAACATTTCTTTAAAGTACTAAATTCGTCTGTTTTACAGGATGTGTCACAAACTGATGAAAACTTTACTCTGTAATTTTCCAGAACAAACGTTTCATTAATCATTGTTACTTTCAGCACGTGTAATGTTAATTATTAACTGTGATTAAAGACCTCCCGAGGCAAAACATATACTGTTGAAATATTACCTTCAGTAATATTAATAAATCCCTATTTATTTTAGTTTTTTTACAACAGTGAGAATCGGTTTTAAAATATGATCAGAATATTTTACTGAATGAACGTTTCAATATTCAATCATATTAAGAAATACCTTAATATTGTTATAACGTACTCTTTATCAATTAATCAGTGAAAACAAGGCCAAGTCCAGTCCATGTAATGATAATAAATAAACATATTTCTTCAATAATTTTGCAACAGGTTACGACGAAAGTTGTCGGCCTAAGACACTAACAATTTCTCTACAAGTTACGCTTACTTTTAAGCAACTTGTTTGCTTGTTTTAGAGCGAAGCCTCATTGATCCTCATTTTAGCCTTGGAAGTCCGTAAATTTCCCACTTTATTGATAATCAAGAGTGACGCTAGGTTTTTAGGGGGGGATTGTTAGAGCGGAAGCTTCAAAATGTACTTCAGTTTCTTTTGCAACTAGTTAATGAAAAAAACGTCAAAATATTTTGTCTTACTTCCTAAATGGCCCAAAATGCTCGCCCTTTCAGCTGTGGGGGCGTTATAATGGTTCGGTGAATCCCACTATTCTTTGGTATAAGAGTAGCCCAAGAGTTGGCAGTGGGTAGTGAAAACTAGCTGCTTTCCCTCTAGTCTTACACTGCTAAATTAGGGACGGCTGGCGCAGACAGCCCTCGTATAGCTTTGCGCGAAATTAAAACAAACAAACAATCCATTTGAATCCACCCAATAAAAAAATTGAATTGAAAATACTAGCTTATTATGTTGTTTCAATCCAATATTGTATTATTTAGATATTATATCATGCACACGAAACAGTTCACATACTAATCAAGAAATAATGGTAGTAAAACAACAGAAACTCAGGGTTAAGTATTTATTTTGTAGGGGCGCTTATGTACAATTTTGTTTACGGTGGCTAAAAAATGTTTTTGTTAAACGTTCTGTGTACAGGCTTAAAAGGGATGGAAGTGGTTCTGAACTGTGAGTTCAAAAGTTAACACATTTTGCTGAACACAATGAACAAGCAAGGCATTTTAATGCTAATGTGGCCTGTGGGAATATCCCCCAGAAAACTTATAAAAAATAAGTGGTTCGTCAGAAGAGTATAGACTGAGTAGAAACTGTTAAATACGGTGATTAGTTGTGCTAACATAATGTTTTTGAATTACTAAAATAGCGGGCGCCCTCTGCATAAGTGTGTTGTTTGGTTAAGCCTAAAATGTTGTATGTACACAAGGACTTCAATTGGTTTTACACACACTGGGCTTTTTATTCAAGTTAAGATTGTTACAAGTGCATAATAAAGCTAACTAGTTATACTGTAACGTATTAACTGAGAAACTCGTACTTTGGAAAACATTCACGTGAAATTGTAACAAAGTAAAGAAACTCAATTATTTAACACGTTCCATTAAAACTCGTTGAAACAATAAATAGTCAAAGAGGACCACGAGTTGGCGGTGGGTGGTATTGACTAGATGCTTTTTCTTCGGTGCATCAGCTCGAAGTTAAGGATAACGTAGATAGCCCTCGGTGTATCATTAGATACAAAACAACCTGTAAATGTGGGTAGTTTTCATTTGAAATAGCTTGTAACAAGCTGTTGATTATGTATAGTAACTTTGCTACTCCTGTAGCCTGTTTCTTGAAATAAATAGGATTAAAACACACACGAATGAAGGCTTGTACATCGCCTGTTGTTAGATTCAAGGTTTATGTTCTACTATTCAGGAGCTTGCGTAAGTTTGGCTCTATTTTCTGGTCTACAGGATGCATCGTAGTTGACGATCCTTATTCAACATCCAACAGGAATAAATATGTGAAACGATACGGGTTTGGGTGTCTTCAAGTACAAACCTACACAATAGGAGGCCCGGCATGGCCAGGTGGTTAAAGTACTCGACTTGTAATGTAAAGGTCACGGCTTCGAATCCCTGTCACACCAAACATGCTCATCCTCTCAGCCGTGGGGGCGTTATAATGTGACTGTCAATCTTACTATTCGTTGGTTAAAGAGTAGCCCAAGAGTTGGCGATGGGTGGTGATGACTACTTGCCTTCCCTTTAGTCTTACACTGCTAAATTAGGGACGGCTAGCGCAGATAGTCCTCGAGTAGCTTTGCGGGAAATTCAAAACAAACAAAACCAAACTACACAATGGGTCATCTGTGTTGCTGTGTTTAATTCCTCGTGGCTTTCGAAACCTGATATTTAGCGATAAAAACCTTGAAACTTGCCACTGACCCACCGAGGGGCTTAAATTAATACGTGGAAAAAATCACTACTGTTGAATGGAAGGAAACATAAGCAATAGAACATAAACTTTACTTCGAGTACCTGATGTTTCTATTATTCATCCTGATAGCACGAAGCGCTAGTGGCATATATATATATATATGTATATAAATAGAATACTTTCAAGCCAAAACATAGTAACCGACTGTCAGAAATCACTAAAACAATTTCAGTCAGCCCAGAGCAGAACGAAAATATGTTCAAATTTCTGAACCGAAATATCTACTTCGACGAGTTACGTCAAGGATCCAACTCAATAGTAAGATACATTAAATTATCTCCTTGGGGACCAAAACCTTTCTTGGTTGTAGAGTTGAAAATAATAGTAACACTGTTTTTGAGATCCTTTTTTGCAATGCCACTCATTCCTGCTTCAACATTACACCAATCTATTAGACGCATGATTAGTTTGTGTGTTTTGTTTTTAATTTTGCGCAAAGCTACACAAGAGCTATCTTCGCTAGCCGTCCCTAATTTAGCAATGTAAGACTAGAGGGAAAGCAGATAGTCATCACCACCCATTGCCAACTCTTGGGCTACATTTTTACCAATGAATTGTGGGATTGACCGTCGTATTATAATGCTCTCACAGCTAAAAAGACGACCATATTTGTTGTGACAGGGATTCGAACCCGCGATCTACGGATTAAGAGTCGAGCGCCCTAACCACTTGGCCATCTCTGGCTATCTTATGTTAGATATGAGTGGATTTACAGAATTCTAGAAGCACCTTATAGAAATTCGTAAACAAATAATAATACGTGATCACCATAACAATACAATAAATATAAAAAAATATTGATAAAAATATTTTTCTAAAAAACTGATTTCAGCTGGTCACGCATAACGTTTTGAACTTTATTCAACCGTGCTACTTGATCTGCCAGACCCAGCTCTGTCTCTGTGTGTTTATCATTTTTATAATAATGTTGTGTATTATGATATTTTACTTACCTAACAGTAGTTGGTAGATAGGTAGGGATATTTGTGTCCTATGACCGTTATAGCCCTAATTACTTACTTAATAGTAGTGGGGTGGACCTGTAGGAAATATTTGTGTCCCATGATCTTTATAGGTCTAATTACTTGCCTAATAGTAGTTGGTAGACCAGTAAGAGATATTTGTGTCCCATGACCTTTGTAGGCTTAATTACTTACCTAACACTAGAGCACTATATCGTGAGTACGTCTTTTTTATTATTGTTGTTGTTCTTATGACATAGGAATGACAGAGAGGGAGGGACATATTTCTTTCTTTCAAGATACGTTGTGTAAACATATCAGAACATTAATAACATGTGATACAAAGTTATGTGTAGTCTACATGCTATATATATATAGCAATATTTTTGAATATGTATCAACATATTATAAACATCTTTTTTATTTGAAAAAACATGAATGGTTAGACGGTTTCATCTTACAATTACGATACATAAAATGCTTATAAATTCATCATTTCATGAAAGACATGCTATTAACAATATTATCACTGAACTCCATTAAAGTGTAGAATTAAAGCTAACATTTTTTCATTCTTGTCACTGTCAGGGAAAGAAGAGATGAGTCCTCCAGCTAGTGGATTCAATGGATACTTGGTTGATAGCTATGGAGATGCCAAGAAGAAGAACAAGGTATCTGTTTCTCGCCACCAGGAGGAGCTATGTTTAGTGTGTGAAGATCGAGCATCAGGGTACCACTATAACGCTCTTACCTGTGAAGGGTGTAAAGGTACTTTTATCCATAACAGCCTTGTCCCAGTAGTACCGATCTTGTATTTTAGTACTTTCGTACAAGTAACCCCAGAACTAGTTGTTTAAATCGTCACAGTGTTTCATTACTTGATTATCACATGTGGTTAATAAAGGCAAAAATACTTTCAATGTTTAAAGTTCGCTGTTACTCACAGAACCTCTATTTCATTACTTAAATACTGTCAGCGTAAGACTGTTGCTTTGTTAAGATCAAACATGTCAGACTATTATATTTATTCAATAACTTAACTTTCGTCACTGAGCGATATAAACTGAAACGTACCACAGTAGACCTTTGTATTTTTATGGTTTATGAAATCAACAATTTAAAATTTGTCACGAGTCAGTATCATGAAATCCATGACTAAAATGTGTAGTAGGCCGTGTATAAAAATGTTCAGACGAATAAAAGAAACTAAACCAACTCCACTATTTTCAGATCATTAATTTGATAAACCCTTATGAAGATGGATGTGTCTAAGGAGCACATTAGGCATCTAATGCTTTATGAGTTTAAAAAAGGCAATAGTGCAGCAGAAACTACATGAAACATTCAAGATGTGTATGGTGCGGAGTCTGTTAATGAAAGAAAATGTCGAAGGTGGTTTCAGAAGTTCAGATAAGGTGACAACAGCTCAAGTGATGCGCCACGTTCAGGTCATCCTGTTGAGTTTAATTATGACTTGCTGCTTGCTACACTTGATAAATATTGTGGTTTAGCAGTTGAAGAACTAGCACAGAAGCTTAATTCAACCCATTCAACAGTTCACCTTCATCTGCAACAGCTTGAAAATGTGTCAAAACTTGGAAAATGGGTCCCCCATGAATAAACAGAAGTCCACCCCAGAACAAAAGTGGACATTTTAACTTCTCTTCACTCTCTTGAACGTAATTCGCCTTTTTTTTGGACAAGTTAGTGAGTGAAGATGAAAATGGATATTTTATACAAATGTTAAGCGCCGTAGACAATAGCTCAATGAATATAAACTGGCTAAAGTACAGCCCAAAATGGACTTCAACTCGAGGGAAGGTCTTGTTAAACGTTTGATGGGATATTGTTGGTGTGATTCACTTTGAGCTGCTGTCACTCAATGTAACGATTACATCAGACTTCTTTTCTTTCAGTGCAACATTCAAACGCTCTAACTTTTGACAACAGAAATCTATGTCTTCAGTGTTTCCAGATGTGATCCCTGGTGTATGGGGCCGTGCATTATCCTGGGAAAAACTTCCAGACCTTGTCCCATATGACTTATCATCTATTCCGAAGTTTGCAGAACTATTTTGATGAAAAAAAGCTTGGAACACATGAAAATGTCAAACTACCCTCTCTACATTATTTTCCTCCAAATCCCAAGAATTTTACAGAAGTGGCATTCAGAAGCTTGTGAATCGTTGGTAGGAAGTAATTAATAGTAATGGAACAGACATTATTGATTAAATAACGATAAAAGCGTTTGAAATTCTATCCTTTTTTCTGAACCTAAAATCGGACATTATTTAAGGGATGACCTGATATTTTAAGAGTAAATTAATTTTGGGCGTGATCAAATACATTAACTGAAAGGGTTTTACCTTCCAAGTCCAAAACTATAATAAAATCTCAAATCGGTCAAGAGATGATAGAATTATGAGCTAAAAGTATTTGAAAAGCTCGGAGCCATTATGCCGCGGGTAAAAACAAAAACACTAAAGTTATTCTGCTATTAATGTATATGTGTTTATGTGAAGGCCGATTTCGCTACGAACACGAACTTGGACAATGAAAGTTATTTTCAAAGCATTCTCATGCCAACCTTGAAGCCTTAAGTTACTTAACTGTTCAGAATAAGAATGTACTCTCGTGTTCTTACGGTTCGCGATCACTGTTGTGCGTCAGTATTTACGTCACCAGTATTATGTGAACTTGAAAATGACTACTGGAACATATCAAGACATGAACCTATAAAGCTGGTATTTGTTAAAAATGTTTGCTCTTACATCATAAGTAGTGAGTTAATCAATTGGGTTAATAAAAAGAGGGTTGACGTGTGTTTATTAAGCTACCATTATGTATGTGAGATAACCTAGCTTAAACAATTAAACCTTAGGTATAAGTTGAAATTACTGTGTTGACACGTCTTATTAAATATGTAGCACTATATAGGGTTAATATTACCAGTTTTTATGTATGGTATTTTAATTATATTGTAATTACATGTAAGTAAAAACACACGCGCATAAATACATGATTTCATCTGTGGCTTTTATTCGTAAACTGAACTTATGTATTTGGGTGTGTGTATAGTTGAGGTTGGAAGTGATACAAATGTACAAATATAAGATGGTTTATTTCTACTATAAGGATACTGTAGCATCCGAATTTTTTTGAAAATTTTAGGGGTTATTGTCTTCCCATAATTCACTACAGACAATGAAAAGCAGAAGGAATTGGAACATTGTAGGTTTAAGTACTCGACTCCTAACTCCTAATTAAATTTTCCACAACAACTAACAAGTTTGGGATTTGTGGTCGGATGAATTTATGTTTTTGAATTAAGCACAAAGCTACACAATGGGATATTGTTGCTCTGCCCACTATGGGTATCGAAACCCGGTTTATAGCGTTGTAAGTTCGCAGACATATCACTGTGCGATTAGGGGTAGTTTGCATCATCTCTGATGTCTTTGGATTCTTAGATCACATATGTTTACCATTGTGAATTAAATGATAATTACAGAAACTGGCCAATGGACGGCTTTTCTTTTCTTTTTTGTTAGGGTCACAATACTTCTCTCGGTCCTGTTTCTCTATCATTGTTATTGGGTGTGTATTTTATCGCCTCAGTATTCTTAATATAATTTATAGTAGCAGCACTTACGTACTTATATATACATTATACCTACCTCGGCTGTTTTTGTCTTATTTCAGAAACATCTCTTTATGGAATACGTTTTACATAAATGTTACTAGGTACCCTAAACCTGTAACTGATTCCTTTGTTTTCAGGTTTTTTTAGGCGAAGCATCACTAGAAATGCTGTCTACCAGTGCAAGTATGGTAACACATGTGTAATAGATATGTACATGAGACGGAAGTGTCAAGAGTGTAGGCTAAAGAAGTGTATTAACGTTGGGATGCGGCCAGAATGTAAGTTGAAATGTGGTTTGGTGGCATCAAGTTTTGTAGAACTGTATTCTTATACGTCAGGTAGTATTTTGATGAAAGTTTAATATAATAAAAAGACACTCTAAGAGTTACGTTTGTAAGCAGTATTCGTGTTATGTGATGGTGTGTACACATGGTGGTAACTTGAAGCGATGATAGAACTTATATGAAAAACTACATAACAAAACAGAAGACAAGGTTTAATCTTTCATTACATTACCTTCACTTACAATTACCACGCTTCTCGTATGATGACGCTACCAATTGTCGCTCTTTGGAAATTTATGTAAATGACATGATTTCTACATGTGAATATTTTTCTAGTCTAAATTTGTTTTGTACGTTTATTTAGTTTCATACCTTTATTATAATTAATGATGGAACATGTGTATTCTATACCTGACGTTAATTCTTCGCTTTACTTGTTTGATACATTAAAAACTATTGTCTGTTTTATTCAACAACAAAAGTTTCTAAGCAAGTCATATTTAATAGCACGCTAGTCATCTTACATAAAGCATTAGGAATATTTTTATGTCACATTCGCGAGCATCTATAACTTTTTCCCGTATATAATGTAATAATATTAAATATGCACTTCAATTACGATGTTTTTAGGTAGTTTATTATTATTGTTTTATATGTCAGGTGTGGTACCTGAACACCAGTGCGCCATCAAGCGGGAATCAAAGAAAATACAAAAAGAGAAAGATAAGCCTATCTGTACAACGAGAGATGGGGATTATGAAAAGAGTGATAGAAGTAACCAAGTCAAACCCCTGAAACCCTCTCAAGAGGAGATAATTAACAAGCTAGTATTATTTCAAGAAGAATTTGAAACTCCATCAGAGGAAGATTTGAAAAAGATTTCTGTAGGTTTTATAATAGTCACATTTTTGAAAATAGATGTGTCCAACTTGTCAGAGTAGTAAATCTTAAATGAAATTGAAACTGAAAGGGAAAACTAGATAATTGAATAAAATTTTGATTAATTATGATCATGTACTTACACACGGATAATCTTTAATGGGGAGGGTCATCATAATCCAGTATTTTTTGTGTAAAGAAATTATGCTTATTTAGTAACTTATAGCCCAGCTGCTTATAGTATTTAACGTTTTCTACAAAGTCGACATTCTTCTAACGAAGTATTTTTTAGTTTAAAACAGCCACCCATCTTAAGACCCATGTAGTATTAGAATGCTCTTTTTGCCTCCCATAATATGTGTTGGCTTTTGATTTCACAAATTAGAAACCTTCTTTCAAACATTTTGAGTGCGGGCTTGTGGGTCATATATTAATGTACATGATATTTTAGTACATAAAGCAGTTTGTAACTAATTATCTATACAGGTATAATAGTATTGTTTGTTTGTTTTGAATTTCGCGGAAAGTTACACGAGGGCTATCGCCATTAGCTGTCCCTAATTTAGCTGTGTAAGTCTAGAGGAAAGGCAGCTAGTTATCACCACCTACCGCCAAATCTTGGGCTACTCTTTTACCAACGAATAGTGGGATAGACTGTTACTTCGTAACGCCCCCACGGCTGATAGGACATGTTTGGTGTGAGGATGGTCCGAACCCGCGACCCTCAGCTTAACGAGTCCAGTGCCTTAACCTTCTGGCCATACCGAGCCTCAATATTGATAATAGTACTGTCTGTTGTATGTCCATGTAACTAATTTGCAGGGTTTGGATGGATCTTTGCCAAAATTGGTATGGAGGTTTATTGAGAGATAACACAAATATTCAGTTTTGGTGGTTCTATGGGAGTTTTTCACCACTACTTCGCTTCTGTTGACGGATAGATCTTTACCATGTAGGTTTGTTAGATCCATGAGGGGAAAGAGACATGGAAATTTATGGTTTCACATTTTGTTATGAGCTTTTTAAACAATCATATAAGGGAAGTAATTCTTCATGACGTAAGATAGCCCTTCATTAATCATGAATTTACATAACTTCCGGCAAGGTGGTTAAGGCACTTGACTCGTAATCCGAGGGTCACGAGTTCGAATCCCCGTCACACCAAATATGTTCGTCCTTTCAGCCGTGAGGGCGTTATAATGGTATGGTCAATCTCACTATTTGTTAATAAAAGAGAAGCCCAAGAGTCGTCAGTGGTTGCTGATGACTAGCTGCCTTACCTCTAGTCTTACACTGTTAAATTATGGGCGGCAAGAGCATATAACCTTTGTGTACCTTTTCATGAAATTCAAAAACAAACTTCTGTCCAGGGGCCGGGTACTCCGGTTGTAATCGCATTTAACTTTTGTAATATTAGAAGTGCATTGTTATATCGTGTTCTTTTAGTTTTTGGATTATTTGATAAAATTAATACCAAGAATACTACCCATGTAACGATAACAAATTAATTTATTTCATCAGTAACGTCCGCTATACGCCGCTAACTTTCTAGGTCTAAGTTTACAAACTTTTAAGTGTAAACTCATTAAAACTACAACAGGTTTAATGCTCTAACGAGTTTGACTGAGATTTCCTTCATTGATAATAAATTCCGACTAACTTGCTGATACTCTGATAAGATTATGACTTCCCTGGTCGCGGAAAACCGACACAGATTTAAGGGAAAAAATGTCAGAGCCGAGAAACGGATGAGAGACGCGAAGTGAGGTAACCGAAATCCAATAATTCTAAAAAGTATCTTCTTCTTATTGATAAAAATATACTCATAAGTGAAATCTGTAAAATATCTTGTCAGGAACATAAACATAGAAAGAAAATAGACTGTGGTGTTTGTAGAATCTGCTTACCTTTGGATTCATGCTTGAATAAAACAAATGATATTATTTGGAAGTGAAGAAATCATACTGAAATTGGAGAAAGAAGAGTAATGAGAATAAATGACCACTTGAGAGGTCAAAATCAAAATAGATTAGAACAAAACACGATGTATTATATTGATTTTAGAGAAGTTGGAAACGATGAAACCGCTAAAACCATTACTGCTGTGGCCCAGCATGACCAAGCGTGTTAAGACGTGCGACTTGTAATCTGAGAGTCGCGGGTTCGCATCCCAGTCGCGCCACACATGCTAACCCTTTCAGCCGTGGGGGCGTTATGATGTTTCGGTCAATCCCACTATTCATTGGTAAAAGAGTAGCCCAAGAGTTGGCAGTGGGTGGTGATGACTAGCTGCCTTCCCTCTAGTCTTATACTGCTAAATTAGGGACGGCTAGCACAGATAGCCCTCGAGTAGCTTTGTGCGAAATTCAAAAACAAACAAACCATTACTGCTAGAAACAGCTGTACCTGTAGATTTCAAATTTGAAACCAAAGACTCTGAATAAAAAAAGTCAAAGAGTTTATTTTTACCAATGAGCGCCTTGTGGAACTTAATATTTCAAAATTTATCGTGACACCTAGAAAAGTCAGTTTTTCGTGACCCTCTTTAAAAACGCTAATTTTTAATGAATTACTTTGGTTTACTGATTGTTCTCAAATACAACTATTCTCTTATTCTCTACTTTATTTATATCCGACTCGTACTTCTACCAAAGTACAAAAAGTTTCAGACTTCGAGGACTATTTTTAATTTTATAAACATTATTGGTATTAACATCACGGACCCAACAGCTGACGTTTAAAATTAAAAGTTTGAAAATATAGCCTACCATGATGTTGAACGTCAATCCAAAGTGAAATATCAGATAGATAGATATATTGTGTTTATATTTAAACTGTTTATGCTTAAAGAAATGTTATTTAGAATGAGGTTCTTTTTGTTTCTCATAGACCTTTCCAACAGGCGACAGCGTGGAAGAAGAACTTGAAAGGTTCCAGCACATCACCGAGATTACAATACTTACAGTTCAATTAATTGTGGAGTTCTCGAAACGTGTTCCTTGGTTTGATTCTTTACTGCGAGAGGATCAAATCACTCTACTGAAGGTATCAATAGGTTTAAACTGAATTACTGTAATGTTTTAATATGAACTGTAATAAAGGTACTACTAGGTTTAAATTGAATTACTGTAACGTATTAATTGGAACTGCTAAAGATATCACTAGATTTAAACTGAATTACTGTAACACTTTAATGTGAACTTGTACGTATTAAAACTGATTTGTGTGGTTGGTCTAAATCTGGAGTTCCTATTTATGGCAAATTACACTATGTAATGAAATGTTTACTTTTTTGTTCCTGGGCAAAAAGTGTTACTTCTCAATTACTTATGCCTAAAGTATATGGAAAAGACCTATTTTCTCTTCAGACTTTACTTTTGTGACCTGGGTGAGGAAATTTTTTAATTTACCCATTTTCTAGAACATTCCAGGTAGATTCAGGGCTGAGTAGCTGATAGAGAATTTTCTCGAACTTAAAGAATTTTCAATAGTATGGGGGCTTACCACTTACCACTTCACTTTAGTTCTAGCTGCTTAAGTGAACATGTAGATCTATCTGATTTTATCAGAGATGGCATCAAGAAGCTCCAAGCAGTGACATTTCTCGTCTTTGACATGAAAGTAATGTTATGTTTTAAAACTTAGTCACTTAAACAGATGTTATTTAAAGCTCAGATTATTCATTTAAAGTATTGATACAAATTTTATAAAAATAATACTATTTTAAAATAGGTAAACTTTACCTATCTTGCTTTTCTTCTTGTGAACCACGTGATCTGATTTATTTTCTTTAAACTGTACAACATTTTCAAAGAGTAAAATCTTCACATAGGTTGTATGTTGAATGTGTAGATGTCACTAAGTGGCATGCTTATTGACAGATTTTTTTATCTTTTTAATATCAAATTTCAACAAATATTCTAGTGGTGGTGGTTAAACTTTCTAACTGGAAACTGAGAAATATTCATATCACATTAACACCATATATAAGCATTCAGAAACGTTCATAATTTCAGTCTTTCATGAGATAATGAAAAGATCATAGTTATTTTTGTAGTTTTTATAGTTGAAGAGCCAAATTACCAGTCAAATAGAGAAGATAGCTGGGCTTTTGAAGTAAATGTTTCAAGTGTATTTTGTTTGTTTTTGTTTTGGCTAAATAAAATAAATAAAACTAAAGATGAAACCTTTCTTTGTATATAACGAGTATAATTCAAATCACGACTTTAATGTTTTGCTGAATGTATTTTGGGGTTTGAGAGTATATGAATATATGAAACAATAACAGAATATTTTCATTTTCCAGGCATGTTCTAGTGAAGTGATGATGTTACGAACAGCTCGGAAGTACGATGGAAAGACAGACTCGATTGTATTCGCTAACAACCAACCATATACAAGAGAAAATTATCGTAGTGCTAGTGTTGGAGATTCGGCTGATGCCCTCTTCACCTTTTGTCGAAAGATGTGTCTCTTGAAAGTTACCAATGCAGAATATGCTCTACTCACAGCTATTGTTATTTTTTCAGGTAAGAATTTCTACTTGACATCACCTAACACCATAAAAAACTTGAAGGTTTAGCTTGTTGTGAACTTGTAGAATGATATTAAGATATAAAAGTATTTACGAGTAGTAATTTTAGCTTTGGTTAGAGATGGCTATGGGCAGCTAAAGTCCTATAGTGTTGGCTAGAGATGGCTGTAGGCAAGTAATGTCCTAACAAAAGAAACTTGATAAATTGTGTACATTTCTGAGCATTTACCTTATTGATATTTATTTAATATTTTCTGTTGTTCCTGTGTGCTGTTTATTGTGATGTATGTAATAGTATTTAAATGGACAGCACAATAACACCATTTACAATTTCATTATAACTCAGTCAGGAATATGTAATGCAAGAAAAGAAATAGGTGTCAGTATTAATATGCAAAAAATATAATAAACCATAAGGATATGAAATCCTATAGTATCCTTGTTATTTGCTCTGTTGTCATGAGTTTTTATTTCCTACCTCATGTAATGAAGGAAATAGTTTTTTTCAAATGCCTTAATTTGAGAAGATTATAATTTTTAAAGAAGAGAGGACCATGCTGATTTTTGACAGCTGTAACTCGAACATAAGCTGAGACATTTTTTACTTAACTTCCTGAACTCAAAGCAAAAGTTGAATGATGCATTTTTATTTAATTGTTTTCTTTGTTTCTAAAGATGAATTTTGATAATAATGTATAAAAGCCAACATATCTTTCCACATTTTGAGAAAATTTACAATCCATGATGCTGTTAAAATGAACTAAAGAGAGCTTGTTGTGTTTAGTTACGACTATTTTGTGTTGTGAAGTTGGACAAAATTTATGTCTAGTTAGTCTAACTGTTGTTTTTTCTCACTTGCAGAGCGTCCTTATTTACTGGAACCCATTAAAGTAGAAAAGATTCAGGAATTTTACACTGATGCTCTCAGGGCATATGTGGATAATTACCGTCCTCCTGGAAAAAATTATTTTGCCAAGCTGTTGTCTGTTCTCACTGAGCTCCGAACTTTAGGTAACATGAACTCTGAGATGTGTTTTTCCCTCAAGGTTCAAAACAAGAAGCTGCCTCCCTTTTTAGCAGAGATTTGGGATGTTGTGGAGTAGATAGATGTTGCTATCCATCCAGACATCTCATGTTATTCTGTGAACATTAGTTACTTGTTTGTCCTTACATCATTTACCTCTGTTCTGTCATTGTAGTCCAAGCTGTTGCCCTCATTTCAAATTTGCCTATCCTTCACGTTATATATTATAATACTAGCTTCCAGTACCGGTGCTCCAGTTGTCTTTTACACTAAGTTTGTAAATAATATCACCAAACCACTGTTAGATGGTATTTAGGCAACACTAAAGGCACATCGAAGAAAAGTCTTGTTTCTTGAATTAAAGGTTGTGATTTTGTCCTTCGACAAAGCATGAGGTTTTAAATCCATTTTCTAGAAGAGCCATAGTTCTAAAGGCAACGCACAAGAGATGAAGCTAAATTCGGCTTGACCACTCACTTATCTAAAGTATTCACTTGATTTGTTACCGGTGCCCTCATAATGATAGGTGGTAATTTATAGAATAACTGGATCAGTTGTGTTTTGTATTAACAAAGTTCCTCTCAGTCTGATGATGTTTATCTAAAGGGTCACCATCATTGTCATTATCATCATTAGGTTTTAGTAACGTCAAAGTTTCGAAACTCACTCTCAATGGCTGTTCCAAGGATAAGATCCAACTGAAGAATATTTTCAAATGTGGCAGCACACCAAGAGATGACATAACTCACTTTTGAACTCCAGTTGTGAGCTGAGGTTTTCATAAACTTTTTGCAGCTATACGTTGATACAGTGAAGTACATAATACTGAAAAAGGATATTTGAACTCTTGAAATCAAGTCATTTTATGATTAAACGGATCAAGGAAAATTCTTACTGTAATGTCACCACAACTTTCATTGACCTTTCTGCCACTTGGGGAAAAAGTACTTTTGTATAATTAGGCTAGCTTGTTTTTTGAATGTGAAATATTATCATTCAGTGTTAATATAGAAGTATTGTGATTTGTATTTGCTTAGAAAGCTCCTGATAGAGAAATATTTCTCCCATGTTTTAGTTCCCAGTTACAGAATAGTGATTTATGTCTTCAGTTGTTATTGTGTTTATAAAATAAAAACTAGTTTACCATCTGCATTAAGGAATATTTCTAGTGTAATGTTTATTAAAAGAGAACTAGCACCAGTGATTTTGAAATCTAAATTTGTGAACTTGTATGTTGTTGTTGTTTTATAGCTTAAAAGAAACAGTAAAAGTTGTGAATTGTAAAATGTTTTTATTTTATACCTAATTCAATGTATATTTTCAAAAGTTATGAGTGTGTTACTAAGATTAAAAAGTAGAAAAACAAGTGGACAATGAGCAGAATAAATGCTAAATATTTTGAAAGAAGTAAAATAAATACTGGATATGTTTATAGCTAAACAGATGTTTTTTTATTATTCAGATTCTGTCTGCCAGTAACACTTTACATGTTCTCACTGTCTTGTTTTTTTAAAGAAATTTTCTAATTGAATAAATTGCCAATGAACATTTGTGAAAGATATAATTTGTAATCTAACCTGTTATAGTATATAGTAAGAAGTTTAGTACCACCTAGTACTTGTTGCTTACCAACCATACAGTGGTAAATGTAGAAATTTCTTCAAAAGAACTCTACTGGTATGGTATATTCATAGTAAATCTGATACTACAGGCTTTGAGGAGAGTGTTTATTGTTTTTGATCTAACAAGATCTCATTGTGATAAAGTTTTAACAAACAAACTTTGGTGCAAACGAAAAGTGTTTTTGATCTATTATATTTAATAGGTGATGGATATAACTTTTAGCCTTGTTGAAATGTTCTTATTTTTATTACTAAAACAAATTTAAGACTTTAGAAGAAATGACCAACATCTATAAAAAGTAACATTCTCTCCTCTTCCTCACTGGATTGGCTGAACTTTGTGCAATGTGTATTAACTACCAAGTTTGTGTACTTAAAAGTTAGTAAGATATATACTGTTAATTATTTTGAGAATTTATTTCAATAGCTGATTGACTGTTTTTATTGTTGGTCTGTCAGTACTTTTTGAAGCAAAATAACAAAGTGAAGATGAAAATGAAATTTGTGAAGTAATGTTGGGTTTGTAGCTAACAATTAAGCAGGGTAACAATTGACCAGTTCAAACAAAAAACTGGTTAGGAAAAACAGGGTAACAGTCACAGTAGCTAAAAAAAAATCTGCTTAATGAGCTTACACTGAGTAGCAGTTAAAAACGTTTTAAAATGGATTAAGGTTGTGTTGGGGTACAGTTATAGAGGCTTAAAAACTGATTAGGCTTGTGTTGCGATACAGTTATAGAGGTTGAAAATTGATTAGGCTTGTGTTGCGATACAGTTATAGAGGTTGAAAATTGATTAGGCTTGCGTTGGATGATAGTTATAGGGGTTGAAAAAACTGATTAAGCTTATGTTTGGTGATAGTCATAGGGGTCGAAAAACTGTTGGGTTACAGTTATAGAAGTTGATAAAAATGATTAGGCTTGTATTGAGTGACAGTCAGACAGGTTAGAGTGAAAATGGTTATCAAAGTTATGATGAATATGAAAATCTATACAGATAATACATATTGATGAAGGGAAGGAAGATGTTGAAAATGAGATGTAGACCAGTGTGATTTAAAGCCAGTATAAAATAGTTTTTTTTTGCTCCTGTTCAAATCATAAGCTGGTACTTTTCTTATAAAGCAGTAAAATTGGTATTGCTGTCTTTCTTCAGGTCCTAAGTTTTCTTTCCTCTGGGACTTGGAATCACAATTTTGAACAGTAGAAGTTGTTTTCCTGTTTCTCTTCATATCATTTCTGTGAAATATGATTCTGGAGTAGGTTAGCTTGTGGTTTGTGATACCAAAATCTTTACAGCTGAAAAAGGGTTAAGAAAACTTGGAGGACAAAAGCCACTTGCATTTTCATCAAAAGGGTGCCTTGGTGTTAGAGATGATGCACAGATGTTTGATAAACAGGTGCTAAATGAATAACTATTTGAAATAAACTTTTAACAGTGCATTATAAGTAACATACTATATTAATGTGTGGAATAATGAAGGATGATAGAAAGGTAAACTATAGAGTTATCAACTAACTAAGTTTTTAGCTGTTTTGTAGATCCATTCTTCTTATATTTTGAAATCTCTATCAAATTAAAATTTCTTGTTTTTATTCTTATCTTGGATTTTATTTTGTTAGTAGTGTTTTTGAAGCTTTAATACTCCTCTTTAGCCAACAACTCTTCTTTTAGTGTCAGATGTACAGGATGGGATGTCTCACACAGTTTAATTTTAACTTTTAACCCTAGGTTATGTTAGTGTGTGTGCTGATAAAAAGTTAAGCTGTCTTTAGTCTTTTCTTCATTGAAAGATTTTACTTAGATGTTGACATCAAAACTGTGATGAGGTATGAGAAAAGGTTCATAATGGTTTTTAGAATTTGACAAATGATTAATTATGTGTTTCATTAAACCTAGTTAGGAAGAGGAGAGACATATTTTATACATGGGGGTGATGGGTGCTAGTAATAAGAAGTTTGCTTTATATATATTACATAAAATATAACTTTTGTTAACTACTGAATTTATCTTTTAAATCTGAATATTCAACATAGTAGGTATTCCTTAATGAACTTCTTTAATGCTACATTGTTTACCCAAGTATTGTGTGTCTTCAGGTGAGACAGAAGAATAAATTATGGTTTAAAGGAGAAGACTTCAAAGTGTGAAGAAAGCATTTGTTCAACTTTTGAACACAAAGAGTCTTGGGATTAAATATGCTTGGATGTACAGAATGTGTTTTTTTCAATGTTCTATATTTTTCAAATTAAAATTTGCAAAACCTAGAGCAGTTTATGGTTATTTTCTTTCAATACAATAAGTCATTGTTTCATATTGCATTACTTCAGCAAGTCAGCTTTAGGTATTATGGGATCCAGAACAAACTTCCCTCCCCCAAGCTGTAGTGACATTTATTCTTATGTATAACCTTTGATTGTTCTCTTTTTAAAGACAAATATTCCAGCTTTAAAATAGAACAATATTTCATGTAACATAGCCAAATACATCGTTATTTTACCCTTTAAAGTAGAGATAATGTATAGACAAATAACAGACTAAATTAGTAAGGAATTTCTGCATTAAGTAAGAACAAACTTAACTACATTAAGCCCAGAAAAACTGGCTAGTTTTAAAATAGACGCATACATATTTCAGTATGTATATCTAAATATTCAGGGACTGAGAATTTAAAATATGTGCATAGGAAATTTAGTTAAAGCTGGATATATTTTATCAGCAGGAAAGGTTCTTACATAGTTCATGAAATGGTAAGAAACACTGAATGAAAACTAACAAACCCATGTATACTGTTTTGACAATGCTGAATGCAAGTATTGTTTTCACATCCAGTTCAGCTGACACAGTGTAATGTTTACAGACAACAATGGACCCGTCGGTTCATTCAGGTAGTTACTGATGCTTCTCTTAACCTAATGTACACTTGCCGCTACTTCAACACGTGAAAGGATCCAATTCTAAATGTCAACCACATGACTGGAAAATATAAATAGTCTTAGTTGCATATAACTCCTACTTTGCCAAGATTTATACTTCTGGCTCCTTATCCTTTTATTTTCAATGTGAAATATGAAAACAAATGATACATCAACACTTAGTTTCACTGACAGTCTTAAACATCAACATCGGATTCGCTCTAACTCTTCTCAAAAGAAAAAGTTTCAGAGTTCTTAACCTATCCTTATATGACACTTCCCTTTCATCCCAGGCACCATTCTAGTAACTATTCTCTGATCTCTTTCCAACAATTCATTGTCCTTCCTAAGGCAAGGAGTCCAAGACTGAACACCACGTTCTAAATGTGGCCTAACCAATGAAATTTAAACTTACAGTACTGTGTAAAGGTATAATGAAAAGATAAAAGAAAAAAAATCATGCCACTCTCAAAGAAGAATGGAGGATAAATCGCATGTCTCACGAACTATGGTGTACTTGTCAGTCTTTTGTGGTGCATTTCAATTCTGCATCAATTTGACAGAGTCCAACCAGCATCACATAAAGCTTTTATCCAAACTCTCTGCTCTAATAATAATTGTATACACATTTAGGGCCACGGTTTGAAAAAAAAACTCAATATAAAACATTCAACACTTTTTGCTAAGGTTTATTTGTATATTCCTATTAAATTGATTTCTAGCATATACCAGCATCTTGTACTATTTCCTTGCTAATTTCTTTCTGTATAGTTAAGACACTGCATGAGGTACAATGACACTTATTTTACACCCTAAATATGATCAGTATGTTCATTCAGGTAGAACTCTTATAACATGCTCTTTGTACAAGTATATTGGAATTATACAGAATGAGTATTCTGACCTTGGTTCATTCAAATGTCAACATGGATCAGTGAATCAATACAATTTGTTGAAATTTACATTCTGTAATGACATGAAGAATTAGACCATAAAATGGAGACTGTCAAAATGTTCTCTTGTACTAATATTTTTGCACAGTATTCTATACAATGAACCTATAACCATTTTAGACTTGTATACAGTATTGCTGTAGATACAACCTAATATCCTAATAACCTTACCACTAACAACAATACCCTGCTTGGATAGCTTTTCAGACTGATTGACTCGTTACACATTGATCTCTTTTTTTTCTTTTTTTTTTATAATGACACAATTAAGGTTATTCCCATATTCCAGGTATAAAATCTCCTCATGTAGACATAGAGCAAAGTACAAAATATTCTCCTCGTATAGACATCTAGCAAGGTATAAAATATTTTCGTCTTACTGACATCTAGTAAGGTAAAAAGTATTCTCATGTAAACATGCAGCAAGGTATAAAATAGTTCTTATATAGATATCTAGCAAGATATAAGATATTTTCCTTATATAGACTTCTAGTAAAATATAAGATATTCTCCTCATACAGACAGAGCAAGGTACAAAATATTCTCCTCATATGGAGATACAGCAAGGTATAAAATATTCTTCTCATATAGACATCTAATAAGGTATAAAACATTCTCCTCATTTAGGCATCTATTGAAGTATAAAACACTTAGTAAGTTATAAAATCTTGTATAGACATCTAGTAAGATAAAAATTCTCTCTTCATATAGACATCTAGTATGGTATAAAATATTCTTCTCATATAGACATCTAGTAAGGTATAATATATTCTTCTTATATAGATATTTAGTAAGTTATAAAAAAATTCTCCGTATAAACATCTAGTAAGATATACAATCTCCCCATATAGACATACAGCAATGTACAAAATATACTCTTCAAAAAAAGAAACGCAAAAGGCAAAATTTGAGACAACTTGCTAACAAGTTTATTCCAGATAGTTCTGTATGACATGTGTGAAACTTTGCACATTCACTGCTGAACATTCAAAGTCTGCAAATGCAAAGTCCACGCTCACTAGTTGAAGATTAACGTCAATAACGAATATGCCCCCCCGTGAGCATCAATAACTGCTTGGCATCTCCTGCCCATAGAAGCAATGAGATGACGAATCACATCCTGTGGAATGGCCGTCCACTCAGCCTGCAAAGCTGCTGCAAGCTGAGGTAGAGTCTGCGGTTGAGGTTGTTGCAGACGTCGGTCCAACTCGTCCAAAAGATGTTCGATGGGGTTTAAATCTGGTGATTTGGAGGGCCATGGAAGAACGTTGATGTTGTGGTGTCTCAAGAAGACAGTGGTGAGTCGGGCTGTGTGAGGTCGGGCGTTGTCATGTTGAAAAACGTCGTTGACGTTCGCCATGATGGGTTACACATAGTGCCTAAGAATCTTGTAGACGGTTGCGTACAGTCAGATCGGAAATCCTACGCAGCCCTTGTATGGTTGAGGCAGTAGACGTCGCAGTGGTGGTCCTATCCCGAAGGTGACGTAACCGAATGTAGCGATCTTGTGTGGGCGTGGTCACACGAGGTCTGCTAGATCGTGGACGGTCACGAGTTGATCCATGTTGTTGGTGACGATTCCATAGCCTTGTGATGGTGCTTGGGTGGATATTCACAGCTCTGGCAACATCTGATCGAGATTCGTCTGCTTCCACGACCAATGGCGCTGTTGCGTTGTGCTTCAGTCAGTCTTGTTGTAACTGTATTGCGTGTCGGTGGCTTAACACTGAGCTATAGAAACCGAGAACCCGTTACTTTTATAGGAATTTTGCACATGTTGCACTTGCAAAACATGCAAATCTCTCAAACAGATTTATTGGACACGAATGCGTTTTGGCGAAAAATCCGATGTTTTCCTCCGTTTTCAAAGTGGACAACTTTTATTGTCATTTTGGTCTGACAATCAGTGCCTTAATACGTGTAACATCACCTACTCTGAGCTTGTAATGTTATTACATATATTTCTCTTTAAAATAAAAAATATCCCTTTTGCGTTTCTTTTATTGAAGAGTATATTATCTTCATATAGACATCTAGTAAAGTATAAAATCTTCTTATATAGACATAGAGTATGGTATAAAATACTGTCCTCATATAGATATCTAGCAAGGTATAAAATATTCTCGTCATATAGACATCTACTATAGTACAAAATATTCTCCTCATATAGACATCTGGTAAAGTATAATTTGTTCTTCTCATATAGACATTTAGAAAGTTATAAAGTATTCTCCTTTTATAGACAATTTGTACGATATAAAATCTCATATACACATACAGCAAAGCATAAAAATATTCTCTTCGTACAGACATCTAGCAAGGTATAAAATATTCTCATGTAAACATACAGCAAGGTATAAAATAGTCGTCATATAAATATCTAGCAAGATATAAAACATTCTTCTCATATAGACATCTAGTAAGATATTCTCTTCATATAAACCTTTACTGAGGTATAAAATATTATCCTCATATAGACATCTACAAAGGTATAATATATTCACCTCATATAGACATTTATAAAGTTATAAAATATTATCCTCATATAGTCATCTTGTAAGATACAAAATAATATCCTCATATATACATTAAGTAAGGTATAAAATATTTTTCTTGTTTAGACATCTAGTAAGATATAAAACATTCTCCTCATATAGACATCTAGCAAGAAATAAATCTTTTTCTCATATAGACATACAGCAAGGTAAAAAATAGTCTTCATATAGATATCTAGCAAGGTATAAAATATTCTTCTCATATAGACATCTACTAAGGTATGAAATATTTTCCTCATATAGAAATTTATTAAGTTATAAAATATTCACTTCGTATAGACATCTTGTAAGATATAAAATCTTCTCATACACACATACAGCAAGGTATAAAATATTCCCCTCATATAGACATACAGCAAGATATAAAATATTTTACTCATGTAGACATCTAGAAACGTTTTTTTTTTAATTTCGCGCAAAGCTTAACCGTCCTTAATTTAGCAGTGTAAGACTAGAGGGAAAAGCAGCTAGTAATCACCAACCACCGCCAAATTTTGGGCTACTCTTTGGCCAACGAATAGTGGGATTGACCGTATCTTTATAACGCCCCCCACGGCTGAAAGGTTGAGCGTGTTTTGGTGCGACCAGGATTCGAGCCGCGACCCTCGGCTTACGAGTCGAACGCCTTAACACGCTTGGCCATGCCGGACTCAGTAAGGTGTAAAATATTCTCCTCATATAGATATCTTGCATGATATAAAATATTCTCATTTAGACAAACAGCAAGATATCTTTTCCTCATATAGACAACTTGCAATGTATAAAATATTCTGATATAGATATGTAGTAAAGTACCAAATAGTGTTTTCAAATAACTACACCAAGCACCATTTTTTCTATAGATGTATATTATAGAAACGAAGTAGCATGTCACACTTTGTAATTACATACATCTCTTGAACTTTGTATTTTATTTCATAATCACATACTTCAGTTTAGATACATATAACAAGCCACGTCAAACGTAATATAAGTAGAACTGACAGTAAGTGGAACTTGATAGTTCTACAATAACTGGGCTTATTAATCAATTACCTTCAATTAATCGATTGTTCTCACAAAACATCCATGTTGTTAGATCCATTAGCTCGCAATGTGAGGATCGGGGGTTCAAATTACTGTTCCTCTAAACATGTTCGATTTTCAGCCATGCGTGAGAATGCTAATTTCAGTATTCTTCGGTAAAATAATAACCCCAAACTTGTTGATGGTTGGTATAAACTAGCTGACTTCTTCTCGCTAGATAGGCCTGGCATGGCCAAGCGCGTAAGGCGTGCGACTCGTAATCCGAGGGTCGCGCTAAACATGCTCGCCCTCCCAGCCGTGGGGGTGTACAAGTGAAGGTCAATCCCTCTTTTCGTTGGTAAAAGAGTAGCCCAAGAGTTGGCGGTGGGTGGTGATGACTAGCTGCCTTCCCTCTAGTCTTACACTGCTAAATTAGGGACGGCTAGCACAGATATTCCTTGAGTAGCTTTGTGCGAAATTCCAAAATAAACAAACAAGCATTTCAGTTTAGATGTTGGATGTGTGGGTTACACACACTTCAATACAAACATATTTAAACAGCTTTTATATCATTCCAACATAAAGTTCAGTGCTAACATGTTTAAGCTGCTGTTATATCATGCCAACATACAGCCAGGACTGAAAGCACATTTAGGTGATATCTGTATTTAGTCATAAAAAAGCATAGCTTTTAATTTTTTTCGTTGCGTATAGACTCTTAATAAATAAATAAAGATTGACATAATAGTCTGGGTATTAATATATAACTGTTATCTTACAGATTTAAGAGACATTAGTTGTTACTTTATAGTCTTATACCATTGACTAAAAATGACTGTTTCTATGATATTGGCAGGTTGTAAGCAACTTATTAAAGTATTATGAAAAAAAAGACTGCAAAATAAGTGTTCTATTTGTACTGATTACAAAGCTCCAAGGAATTTGTGGTCAAAAGTTATAATTCTCACCTTTCACACTTGTTTTCTGTGGTTTTTCTGTAAGGAAGGGACTTGGAAACTCGGTGAAAAAAATATACTGTTGAGACTTTTCAGTATGGACCATGAAATAACAAAGTAAATTTCCTGAGAATTTCTACTCTAATCTTCTCCTATGTTTATTTTACTGTTAGTAGCTTTTGTAGAAACGTTTCGAAAATAAAGCAATAAATTGCCACTCTGAGCATTAGACTTTTTTCGGCTTTGAAAACACACTTGGGTTCGGCTTATCGTTTTGTTTTTTGTGCAATAAATGTTGCAAGCATTGTCTGAAGTACCATACAAAAGTTAGAAAAAATATTTACGATATGACTGTATATAAAGTCTGATCCAATAAAGTTTTTAGGTATTTGAATGCTAGTCACCTCTCGGGATTTAGCGGTAAAAGCGTATAAAATCTTTAAACTTGCTTATACGGTAACCAATAAATGTTTAGTTTACAGTAATAAAAAGACGGCCCGTTTTAGTTTAGTTAATATTTGTAATTTAGCCTTCTATCAACTCTAGGGCTTCATACTAATTAATGGGTCTCAAGCTATGACTGTAAATGTGTTGTACACAGAGATTCTGTCTCGAGAAGGTCTCTATAAGTTGAAAAGCCTTTAATCCGATCAGATCACTTCACAAGTCTTACAGAAATGGATGTTACTATAGTTTATGGAGAAAAGTTAATTCTTCATTTTTTGAAGCAATAAAGGAACATAAAGCCATAAGCAGAAAATACCATCGAGGAAATTAAGTTTCATTAAGCACTTTCACATACTGTATAAGTTTCTGATAATGCAATTATTTGCATTAACTGTGTTGTATACTGTCATAACTTTTGAAGTTGTATAATTCTTTAACAATGTACTATATTTAGTGAATATTTTATTTGTTTTCTGACTTTCGCACAAAGCTACAAGAAGGCTATCTGCACTAGTCGTCCCTAATTCAGCACTGTAAGACCAGAGGGGTAGGCAGCTAGTCATCATCACTCATCGCCAGCTCTTGTGCTACTTTTTTACCAAAGAAGAGTGGGAGTGATTGTCACATACCAACAAGAATGTCAGATGTGAGGGGCATCCGAACCCGCTACACCAACTACTTGGCCATGCCGGACACTAATGTATTGTTATCAGTTTATAGATATTTGTAGAACATCTTAGTTCCAAACTGTATAATGCAAACATTTAATTCCACAAGAAGAGAAGTGTAACGGATTAAATATTATATATTTCTTTCAGTTTAGTGTATATTTAGAAATGCGTGTAACTTACATTGTTAAATGTGTAGTCTGAAAGTCCCGCCTATTCTCTAAATTTGTAGAATATTCTCGAGTGTAAGAATCGACAATGTACTATGTGGGTATGTAAAACATTAGAAATTTCCAGTATTGTTGCCAACTGAATTTTCGAGAGTATCGCCTTAAAGTTTATAAATCGCAACACGCGTATGCCAATATTGTTGGCATACCCTAAGCCTCGGAAACCATATTTGTGACAAATGCTTATTTATCGAGAAAGTGCAGATATTTTACCAAGAACATTTATAGGTTTTGAACATTACAAACTGCTTAACTTCAGTGAAGTAATTTCAGACGTTCTATGAGGGCATAACATATCTTCATCTGTAAAACATTCACTCTGATCAGCGAGAGTTAATTCGTTCGAAGAAAATCGTCGATAAAATGCTCAGTTCCATGTTGTTGTTTGTTTTGAATTAAGCAGGAAGCTATACAATGGGCTATCTGTGCTCTGCCCACCACGGATATTGAAACCCGGTTGTTAGTGTTGTAAGTCGTAGACATACCGCTGCGCCACTGGGGTCTACTCCGTTTTACCTCAGAGATAAAACACAGTATTGTTGTAAGTTTGTATATAAATCATTATAGATAACAAACATTTTAATAGCTGTTATTATAAATTCTATTATTGTTTGTATATTAAAATAGATTTGTGTTAATAAATAAATTTGTGTATGTCAACCTTGTTGGAAAATATAATAAATTTGATGCATATTAACATTTAATTAACTTCTAAGTTTAAATTCACATTTCCGGCTGCTTGAAGTCATAATATTTAACGTACATAACATAATAAACTGGAAACTCATCTAAGATAAATTATAATAACTAACGTATTAAATTGAAAGCTTGTGTCAAGGATCAAAATCAGAGACAAAATTCGTTTTAAATTAGAATTCAAATCATAATTCAGTTTATGTTTATTAGTGCCAACAAAATCTGATTATGACTGGTTATAAAGGTTTTCACAGCTTGGAATATGTAAAATATGAAATTGCTAAAATTTTGGAATTAGACGTTAAGAAATCAAAAAGAAAAACGAAATAAAAAGGTCGATAATAATCTGTTGTCTGAGGAAGCATTAGGGTAAAAATCTAGTGTCTCCATTAGCCAATCAGAGTTGAGTGATAAAGATAAGTTAAAAATCAAGTCAAAACTCAAACAAATCAATCTTGAACAAGTTCGTATTGAAGCGAAGAAGGAAAGAGCTCGTATTGAAGCCGAAGTTTTAGAAGCATAAATCCTATAACAGAAACGAGGTATAAGCTTTTAAAAGAAAGAAAAAGCTCATGTCAAAGCTGACAGTAAAATAAATGACTCAAGCTGAGCAATCTCCTGTTAAAACTGAAAACGAAATTAGACTGAAAAAAATTAAAATTAGAAGTAACTCCAATCAACTAAAACAAAATGACAACTTTGAAGTCAATAAATATATTAAAGTACCACTATTTAATAAAAATGAAGTTAATAAATATTTCCAACATGTTGAGAAGTTTGCCCAACCCATGGAATGACCCACCAAAAATAATCATCGTTGTTACAAAGTGTTTTGACAGATAAGACAAAAGAAGCTTATGCTGCTCTCTGTCTAGTAGATTGTATAGATTATGATAAAGTTAAAACAGCTATTCTCAAAGCATATGAGTTAATATTAGAGGCTTATCACCATAAGTTTGAGGTTATCCCAAGCAAGATAATCAAATTTATATAGAATTAGCCCACGAAAAGGAGGTTTACTTCGATCGATGGTGTAATTCTATGCATGTTGGCAATAGTTTCGACAGACTGAGGCAATTATGTCTAAATGAGGAATTTAAATGCGATACAAGTGATGACCTAAAAGCTTACTTGGATGAAAAGAAAAATTAGACACTACAGGAGCAGTTGTTCTTCACGATGATTACATCATATAAAAGAAATATTTGCCATCTCAGCAAAAACCAGTGTCTGTCCAATCCACTAAAGATTAAGGTTCTTCTAAAAAAATCCAACTTTTCTAGATTGAAATATTCTGACAGTCAGCATGAAAGTTAATTGAGGTTTACCGCTATTTTTGTAAATATCCAGATTATGTCCAACGTTGATGTTTGAAAAAGAAGAGGAGGCAACATCCAATACATTCATGTCCACATATGAATGGAGTTTCACCAAATCAACCGACATTGTTGATTTGACTGCTTATAAAAAAAGATTAATATAGTTAGGGAGGAATTTAGACATTTGCTGTCCCTTGGTTTTGTGTCTTTAACAAATGAAACTACTAACACCACACCCACACGTATTCTACGTGATACTGGGGTGACTCAGTCTTTGTTGTTAAAAGGTATATTGTCTTTAGCTACGAGTTCTGCCACTGATGAGTCTGTTATTGCTTAAGATTTTGAAGGTGGCTTTGTTAATGTTCCTCTTCATAACTTTTATTTAACATCAGACCTAGTTTCAGGACCAATTCTGGTTGGAGTAAGACCTACTCTGCCAATTAAGGCTGTATCGTTATTCTCGGGAAATAGTTTGATTGGATGAGAAGTTGTTACCGAACCCAAAATGGTTAGAGTGCCGATCACTGTTTTATCTAAGGATGATGAATTGATGAGGAAAATTCAAGTTTCTACTCGTGTGTTATTACTCAAACTCATGCTAAGATATTAAACCAAAAACAAACAATAGACACCTGTTCGGGAGATGACTTTATAGATTTCTTTCAGAAATTTTTTGGATCTTGTGAATAATTGTCCTTCTGACAATTCTTTGATGAGTGGTAATGATGAACGTGAGGGATCTGGTTCATCTGGTAAAATTCTGTTTGGTAGAAGTAAACTGATCGCCGAGCAAGGAAAGGATCCACAGATATATTTATATATCCATTCTGAAAAGATGAACTGGAGAAAGTTTCTTTTTTTTTTATAATGTACTCATGAGAAAATGGAGAACATCAAATATACAGTGTTGTAAAACGTCTCATACATGTAAATTGGTTGAAAAACTAATCAGAAAGTTTCCATTGCTTTAAACCTATTTCAGTTTTCGAAGAACGTTTCAGTCCTGTTGTCATTCATTGTGTTGACTCAAAAGGATAACATTCTTTTTAATAACACTAATCGACATCAACAAGATTTCTTCAATCAATCCTGGTCAATTATTAACCAATAACATAAAGAATATAAGACAATGGTTTTCACAACAACGTTTTGCAAATCAAATGAATTACGGACAGGAACTTCTAATTCCTATTCAAATATAATTTCTAACCACTGTACGTTAGAAGTCAACGAGTGGCCAGAAGAAATAAATCAAGGCTTTGGAGAAAACGAAATAAACCTATGTAAACGTTTCAAAAACAATTAAGGCGTACAGAGACTCGCTAGACAATTGTGGGCGCCATATTTCATCAGATTCTAATCCTTTAATCCAGCATTCAGAAATCGTCCCACACAATTCTTCAGAAAGAACGAAGTTTTAAAAGCATAAATCTTATAACAGAAACGAGCTATAGGCTTTTAATCAACCAAGTGACAAATCTCATATTCATTGGCTTGAAGTCATCAGATTCAAAATTGGAAACCATACATATATGTACACAAATGGCGTAGCAACTTAGACACAAACAAGACTAGACAAGTAAAAGAAATGAACTATGGATCAAAGTTCAAAGTTAGAATTTCTGGTAATAGCTTATTCAGGAATTCAAAAGTTCAAGGTGAGATAAAAATTATTGTTAAATTTTCAAATTATATTTTAATTACCATTACAATTTACAGCAACTATTTCTGAAATAAGTATTTTTTTATATTGGTGACGCAATAAAATTAATCACAGTAACAGTTTCAAAACGCATTGTCTCTCATCTTTATTTAAAACTGCACCATTGGTAATAGAGTGTTTAAACCACTGTTACATTATTTCAACTTACAGTTGAGTAATAACGTGTTGAAATATGTATTATATTTTTCCAACTTACAGTTTAGTAACAACGTGTTTAAACATTATTATATTAAGTTTTCTTTTGTTTCTCTTTGTTTGAATTCATACATTAAACTTTCTTTCGCTCTTCAGCCCTCTCATGGAAAATACAGATTTGAAACTCATGACCCATATTTCTGTTACTCACCATATAAGTTATATTTCGTGTTTAATGTTATTAGGTCACTCAGAAAGTAAGCAGGACATGAAACCAAGGGCTCTTACTCTTCAACCTGTAACATTAAGGCAGCTAATAACTTACAATTAACATAAATTAGACCAGAGTCTTTAATGTTTTATATAATTAAAAACAGCCCGAATTTTGCAACTTATCCTGTTAGAGGTAATCACTTCTGCTGGATATAATTTCATTAGCTTCGTTTTGAAGGGCAAAGCTACATAGTGGATTATAAGTGCGTAGCAAAGTCTTGAAGGGGGAGAGGTCATTTGATCAAAAGTGTAACTTGTTTCATGTATAACCCTTTCTGTCCATAGGTTAAATATGTTTCCAAAATATGTGATGGTTCTTTACTATCACTACTAATAAACACCTCTGGCTAATTTATTTTGACAATCCTTGTCGTTAGTTAATTAAATCTCAACTTTTGCCATTCCTTTACAAAGATCTATATTATTGTAAGTTAGGTGTTTTCAGTTATTAATAACTTCATTTGTCATCTAATTAGCAGAATCTATTAGTTGGAAGGCAGATTTGAACGTTTTGTATTCTAAAGTACAACTGAACAAATACGTAATATTTCTTAGGTGACAATAACAAGAGATTTGACGGGATTCACTTTTCAGTGTTTTATTAAAATTTCATTTAGCTGCAAGTAACAGAGATTATTCAGTTGATAAAAACCCTTTGTTCAGTACTAAAGTACGTCATAATAAATGTGTATCCAGAGTTTCTAGTATCTCTATCTTCACACATAACCAACTTGTTAGAAGTTCATCGAGACCTACTTAATGAACTGTCTGGCAAATCGGCCAAAGGTGAAAAAAACCCTCAAAAAACATTTTCATTGTCAAGGTTGTGACCGCCTGTGGGAATCCATAAAAGTGGACTTGCGAGGTTCAAGGGCGAGAACCCTTTTTACATTTAGAGATTGTAATTGTAATTACAAAAATCTGCAACATAATTTTAAAAGAACTGTATGAAAAAAAAATTATTATAATAAGTTATAAGATGATTTCTTTCACGATTTATCCCTTTCACAAAAAATATGGATTCCTTTTCAGCTAATGAATACCCATTATTCTAGTCCCGATACTAAAAAATTGTATTCTATATTTTGGAACTGTGTGTGTGTTATAAACAAAGGTATTAAATCCAAATTTATCTTGGAGTAGCCTGTAAGTTGGAAAGGGGTACTGTTGAACTACCTAACTTCCCTTTGGTTATAAGTTCAAAATTAGGGGCAACTAGTACTAATAGTCCTTGTATTGCTTTGTGAGAGTATTGAAAACAAACAAAAATTAGATTAAGAGCTAGTGAAATTCCTCAATTATTATTCTCTACTTCTAGATGGCGCTGTAAATCATAGTTATAGTACGATCTAGCAGTGTCCTATAGAACGCCTTTAGTATTTCACCAAACCTCACCATTAGCAATGACATCCGAGACACTGGCCAAAACCACATTTCTAACAAAATCTCCAAACATTATTAGTATCAAAGACACTAATCACATTTCCAACGTAACTATGAGTATACCACAGTCTACAGAGTTCATCTATAATCCAATACACCAACTTTGTAAAACAAGTGTGCTTAAGTAGCGTGAACCACCACAGATTTGACCATACTGCTATATTTAGTATACACATGCTTGTTTAAAAACGAATTCTCGACCTATCGAAGGGAAGGTGCAATACTGCCATGATACGACTTAAAGCTGAAGCTTAATTCGCAGCTCATAGTGAGAAAATATATTCGCAAAATGTGATCATCACATGAAATATAAACACAATCTTGTTATACGAGTAGCCTGTATGATGTACGAAGAACATCTTTTAGATGATGTATGAACAAAATAAAAACCTTCAAAGTTTTATTTATGAAGGCTAAAAACTCGTACATCGTGACTGCTAAAAGCTTTGAATCCACACTGAAGCCAGTCTGGAGCAATGCTTTTGCTATGGCTAATCTCAAGACAAAATATCATTGCAATGTAACTAGACACATCTCCTGATTGCAGTACAGCTAGACATGTTTCTTAATTGGGGTATAACTAGACGTATCCCCTGTATAATTAACAAATGTACAAGGATTTGAAGTCTTAGAAATCAAATGTTCACAAGCTGGGTTTCTCGACATCACTGAATAATGAATAAAGAACTTAAAATCACAAATACCTGTCGACACAGCTCAAGTAAACTTTTGTGTTTACGGTTTTCTTGAGAATAGACTTCCATGTAAGGTGAGAGGTCAACAGAAAGTTTATAGAGATGAGTTGGTCTGAAACCAAATTTGTTATACTTTGTACAAGCTTGTTACTACAAAAACTGTATTCCCCCAGTGGCTCAGCGGTATGTCTGCGGACTTACACGCTAAAATCCGGGTTTCGATACCCGTGGTGGGCAGAGCACAGATAGCCCATTGTGCAGCTTTGTGCTTAATTCAAAACAACAACAACAACAACAAAAACTGTTGCACATAATGGCACAATCCTTACAATCAAACTGAGATCGATTAGCAATTTTCAAGAATTTGACAGTAAATGTCAAATACTCGATGAATTGAGTCAATAACGAGAATTGACAACTATTGTTTTGACACATGGACATTGATACACAATTTAGACAGACAAATTTTTCGCGGCCCATTATGACCAGGTGGTTAGAGGGCGATCGACTCGTAATATGAGTGTCCCGGCTTCGAATCCCCGTCACACCAAATATACCCGTCCTTTCAGCCGTGGTGGCGTTATAACGTGACGGTCACTCCTACTATTCGTTGGTAAAAGAGTAGTTCAAGAGTTGGCAGTGGGTGGTGATGATTATCTGCCTTCCCTTTAGTCTTACACTACTAAATTAGGGACGGCTAGCGCAGATAGCCCTCGTGTAGCTTTGTGCGAAATTCAAAGTAAACAAACAAAAACAAAAATTGTTCATATAACGTGTATTTTATGCAGAGCTTTGATACATAAACATTTTAACATTTTGCATCTTATAAATGTACATAAGCAAAAACAAAACATAGTTATTAGCTCTTTTTATAATACAAGATACAGTTCTTATATAGAATTCATCTTTAAAAAATCTAAAACAATTTCGTACAGCGTAAAAATATAGTCTCAATAAACAAGTGAAATATATTTATAACATAACGTTTCGATTTCGCACATTTTTTTTATATTTCAATAATATTTAAATGTGAAACATCAGAAATACTAAAATACCTGGAACATAAAACAAATGGTGTATTTATTTGCACCGTTATGTTCTACAGTCTATATTATACAGATACTTACAACCAGTGTTAAAACACACACACACTCGTGGTCTTATTTAAAGTTCGTTACCACTGTCCTTTATGTTGTCTATAACAACACCTTTTTGTCCCCACAGGAGAGACAGCGGTAAGTCATTGGATTTACAACGCTAAAATCAGATATTGGATTCCCCTCAGCAGAGACAGCACATAGTCCGAATGGCTTTGCTGTGAGAAAACATACATATTACCTTCTATGTTTATTCTACCTATTCGTAGTCAAGTATCATAATTAATATATATTAGAATTAGCAATTAAATAATAAAAACAGTAATTTTTGTTAGATCTCATTACAGGTGTAAAAATCACTCTTATGTTGCGTAGAATCTGGATAAGACGATACAGATAGTTGTATTACAAACAAGCTTTATATTACACTATTTCCAAATGGTATTTCAAGAATGATCCACGAAATATTTACCAGTGCTGCCAGAAATTTCTGTTGAAATGTTTTCTTTTGTTCAAGTCGGGTTCTGCCTGAAGTTAGATCCATAGTTACTATTATATACACTGTAAAATAAAAGCAAAAAAGTGGACAACATAAAATCACTTAAAAGATTCCTGTGATGTTCTGTAATATGATGGTAGCTGTCTACTAACTGTAATATGATGGTAGCTGTCTACTAAGAGATACGAGAAGAAGAAAATATCTGGTGAAATTCGAGAAGCAAGTATTCAAGTACTCGGTTCTGATGTAGTACATCCAGCGCCATGTTGACAAGGTCTGAGTCTGAGCTCATCAGCGTGGGTCCAAATACGATAGCCAGGTTTTGTATGTCCATTAGATTCTTCTCCCGGCACTTTTCAACTCTGCATAAAAGAAAACAACACTGAATATTCCATTATAGATAAACAGCTGAAGAAACACATTCCTATATTACTCTTCTGGGTTTGTTACAAAACAATGGTACTCACAGCTTCTTGTATACAATTAAACTAGTAAAAAATTCAGTAGTGAAACAGTAAAACAAACAATGTTAATGTGTTGATGTGCTGTAACAGTGAGAATAAGATCTCAGAAGGTGACCATATTCACATAAACTCACAAAAATAAGTTAGCTCTTAATTTAAAAACATCATATTTTCAACATTAAGCGAGAGGACAAACCACATTTGTAATCAGGGAAAAATGTGTTGTCGGACTTTTACTGAAAGTTAAGTCTATAACCTAACACCCATTTTAGGTAATCTTTTTAGAGTAACTCAAATTTCAAAAGATACATAATGTTGCAATAACACATTTCAAAGTGCTGTTTTTCAGGACAACATTACTCATACAATATCTCCCTGTAGAATGTATACATATATGAACTATGTCAGAAACGACCGCTGAACGGTCAACGTTAGTTTTCGATAATTACATTATTTAAAGACATAAAGATACCGACAGACAAATAACTAGTATTAAACTGCAATACAGATAACCTACAACAGTTAAATGTTAAACAAGGACCTCACTAAACAACTAGTATAAAACTGTATTTTATATACACTACAACAGTTAAATGTTAAACACAGACCTCAGTAAATGGCTGGTATAAAACTGTATTTTATATAGACTACAACAGTTAAATGTTAAACACAGACCTCAGTAAATGGTTGGTATAAAACTGTATTTTATATAGACTACAACAGTTAAATGTTCAACACAGACCTCAGTAAATGGTTGGTATAAAACTGTATTTTATATAGACTACAACAGTTAAATGTTAAACACAGACCTCAGTAAATGGCTAATCAAGAACTTCAAAGTTTCGTAATTTGCTTCAGGTAAGGAATGAATAATTTCTTTGATCGATGTCATCTTTTTATTCATAGTTTGTTTTCCTGTGTGAGAAGAAATAAAACTGTACATGATTTATTATTGTGATAACCCTTGTTAAGTGAAGTAAGTTATTTACAGTATGTTTTTCCTGGTGACACAGCAGAAACTGTGTAGACCAAAAAGAAGAAAATTCTGGTCTCGATTCCCTGCTGTGGTCGTCCACAGTGCCAAAGATATAATTTACCTGTACTGCTTGATTTGTATTAAGTTACACTAAAAACATATTCAAAATATTTCAGATCAGAATATAACATTATACTACCTACAGAGGTATTAGTTTATGTTATAACATTATACCACCTGTAGATGTATTAGTCTATATTATAACATTATACTAGTTACAAATATATTAGTTTAAGAAATAACATGATTTGGTATTGACACATGCAAGACAACACAATGTCTTCTGGTAACAGTATGTATTAAAATCCGATTTTTATGTAATAAACGTGTAGATTTACAGACAAGCAACTGGCATTGGGTGAGAGAGTATTGTAATATTGTTATAATAACTTCAACATAATTAATTCAGTAACACAATAAATATGGATTAGTGGCTCATATGATAACGAACAACATTCTACCAGTATTTCAATTAGTTCCACTAATTGCCACTAGAGTCTCTAATCTACTTCACATAGAAAATTGATAATTTCATCTAAACTTAATGTGTCACTTCTTCACACTGAATATTGTTACAATCAAATGAGTAATACTGTTGCATTCTTGGAGAGGTAGACACAGAGAACTCATTAGTTTAACGGTTAACTAGAAAGATCCAACACATACAAAAAGGTCCCACATAATATTACCTTATAAAGTAAATCCATTGCATAACAATTTTAAATTCTTTTAAAACAGACAAAAACACTTAAATAAATGAATTTTAAATATAATTAACTACGATATTCAAAGACAAGAATAACTAGTAATGAATTCACCAAGGACGTCCATGATTTGGAGAAAACAAGAAACTGGAATTAAAGGTTCCCTCATTTCCCTGAAGAAAAGCTTTAAGGCACCAGTCAAGATGTGAACATCATCTACTGTTTCTAGGACAGAATAGTCATCTGAGAGAAGAAACGTTCTTTGATTACTGTAATTATAGCTTTTAATGTTAGGAACAATCCATCATGTTAAGACAGTGTTTGAAGAATTAAGGCTTTATTACATACAATAATATCAGGTTTCAATGCACAAGTAGAAGAGAATTTTTACAAACTTTATTACTGCTTTGTATAATGTGAGTTTCTACAACTGAAGCCATAACTGTGATTAAAACACTATTAATATCTTAATACACAAGGACAATGTGACACAGACATACCTTGATCAACACGAAGTCTCAGCTTCTGGACTTGTGCTAAGTTACCACTTACTCGATAAAGTCCATCAGTGTTCAGATCTGCAAGAGAAAAACTGGAATTCTCATAAGTTGGAACAACAAAAGAGGAAAACAGTATTAAATATTTATGACCAATAATTTGGTTTTGTTTCTTTACTCTTAGTACAAACTACACGATGGGCTGTCTGTGTTAAGCCCTATACAGGTTTTTAGCACCATAAGTCTACAAACTTTCTGCTGAACCACTGCAAGGGAGAGACTGGTAATTAAAGTTAATTATAAATAATTAAACCTGATGGAAAACATTCTACAACAATTTAATTTTCACTTAGTTAACAAATAAACACAAACTACCAGTACTAGTTTTCCATTATCCAGACTTAGTTAACAAACAACCCCAAACTACTAGTGTTGACTTCCCGTCATTCAGACTTAGTGAACAAACAACCCCAAACTACCAGTGTTGACTTTCCGTCATCCAGACTAAGTTAACAAACAAACACAAACTACTAGTGTTGACTTTCCATTATCCAGACTTAGTTAACAAACAAACGCAAACTACTAGTGTTAACTTTCCGTTATCCAGACTTAGTTAACAAACAAACACAAACTACTAGTGTTGACTTTCCGTCATCCAGACTAAGTTAGCAAGCAAACACAAACTACTAGTGTTGACTTTCCATTATCCAGACTTAGTTAACAAACAAACACAAACTACTAGAGTTAACTTTCTGTTATCCAGACTTAGTTAACAAACAACCCCAAACTATCAGTGTTGACTTCCCGTCATTCAGACTAAGTTAGCAAACGAACACAAACTACTAGTGTTGACTTTCCATTATCCAGACTTAGTTAACAAACAAACACAAACTACTTGAGTTAACTTTCCGTAATCCAGACTTAGTTAACAAACAAACACAAACTACTAGTGTTAACTTTCCGTAATCCAGACTTAGTTAACAAACAAACACAAACTACTAGTGTTAACTTTTCGTCATCCTGACTAAGTTAGCAAACAAACACAAACTACCAGTGTTGACTTTCCGTTATCCAGACTTAGTTAGCAAAGTTATACAACAAGCCACAGATTGATTTATTGCTTTTTTCCTGAATCTGATATTAATAAGCTATTTTGTCAGTTTAAAGACAGAATTTACGGACCCATGTACAGCTCAGAACTTCATTCATCCACCCTCTAGGTACGAAACAGTTCACTCTGTCTTTTCTCTTTATAAACCTCGCTAAATGAATTCAGTAACTAGTCCACTATTTCATTTTACTTTAACAAATGTCTTCGTGAATGAAATACTACAGAAATTATAAATCAATAAAAATGTCTTAATTATTAGAGAGGTGGGAATTGAAGAAGACTTAACACGGTTTGAAACCTAACCTACTGAATGGATATTTACTACTCTAAATGAAAGTTCTTACACAAACCTCATACAAGTGATTGACACAGAGCCGTTTTTTTAGACAAACGAACTTCACGCACGTGACTGATTCACAGCTGATACTCTAGATATACAAACCTCACACAAGTGATGGATACATAGTTGGTACTCTAGATATACAAACCTCACACAAGTGATGGATACATAGTTGGTACTCTAGATATACAAACCTCACACAAGTGATGGATACATAGTTGGTACTCTAGATATACAAACTTCACACAAGTGATGGATACATAGTTGGTACTCTAGATATACAAACCTCACACATGTTACTTACACATAGCTGGTACTCTATGTATACAAACCTCACACACGTGATTGATAAATAGCTGGTACTCTAAATATACGAACCTCACACACGTAATTCATACATAGTTGATATTCTCGGTATACAAACAACAGATGAAGTTACATTTCAAGCACTGTTAACGTGATCTTCGTATTTATAGCTTCACATATAGGCCCGGCATGGCCAAACGTGTTAAGGCGTGCGACTCGTAATTTGAGGGTCGCGGGTTCGCATACCCGTCGCGCCAAACATGCTGGCCCTCCCAACCGTGGGGACGTTACAATGTGACGGTCAATCCAATTATTCCTTGGTAAAAGAGTAGCCCAATAGTTGGCGGTGGGTGGTGATGATTAGCTGCTTCCCTTCTAGTCTTACACTACTAAATTAGGGACGGCTAGCACAGATAGCCCTCGAGTAGCTTAGTACGAAATTCAAAAACAAACAAACAAACAATCACATACAGTGCCACTTTTTAGAGAAAAAAAACAAACCATGAGACCCAACTGAACATAGTAGATTCTAACCATACCAAGTAAATTATAGATTTCAATTTTTGTTGTAACTTCTGTAATGGAATGATTACTTACCAAAAAGTTCTATTTGTGCAATACATTTCAAAACGAACTTGGGAATATTGGTTTTCTCCCTTTCACACAAACTTTGAAGGCTATAGCCAAACACTGGTTCATCTGTTTAGAAAATATATATTTAGTGTTCACCCGTCCTCATACCGTATAATACAGCTACGTTGTTACTTTTCACATTGAATCTAACATTCTCCTCAACCAAATATTGAAGACATGAACTACACATGCTTTAAATGTTAAAATTAAGAAATAAATTTAAAACTGCACCAAACATGATATGTGAACCACGTGATATTATGTGGAAATACCCCAGTGAAGTTATTCTTTATGTCTACGTCTCACAAGTTTCATTAACCTTTGACCCTAATCTTCTAAAGTTGGTCTACCTTGTCGGTAGTACCCGTATATATAAGTTTGGTTGATGTCCGTTCATCCCAGTGAAATGTCTACAAGATTAGGAAATGTTTACTATGTAATAGCAGTTTGGCTTTTAATGTTAATCAGGTCTAGAACTTTGTACGTAGCATGTGTTGTATTGAATATCTAACCATTTCGTACTGAAATATCATGTCTACAAGGTTAGGTAGAATTTTTATTTAGCAATGACTTCGACCTTTGAACCATGACGTTCAATAGTTAATTAGATCTTGATTTTTGTATGTTTTACCTTTTATGCATGTTTGGTCAAACTCATTCCACTCAATATTGAGGTATTCTGTATACAGAATAAAGAAAGGACAGGAACAAACCAACACGATCTACTTTGCTTAGCGAAGCAGTGAAAACATGAAAACAGGAACTTTGTTTTTGGTCTGGTAACTCGGAATACAAGTTACCAATTTTCTCTATCGGATTATCAAGTCAGAACATTAGAATGTTATTGTTTTCTTAGTGTAAAGTTATATAGTGAGCAAGCTTCATTCTGTCCATTGCACGAATCGAACCTGTATTTTAGCGTTGTAAAATCATAAACTTAACACGAACCCAGATATGGATGACATTAGAGAGAAAATATTGAAATACACTGCTTTTCTAAGTTTTGTCAGTTCAGAATTTAGGGGAATTTATTTTTAAAAATCTACCCTTGAATATAAGCCTTTTTAACAATTGAACACTAAATTTAATCATTTTTGGTAAAATAATTCGTTTTCATGCTTTGAAAAACTGCTTACAAGTAAGCCTAATATATACATATCTACACAATATTCCTATTGTATCTCATGAAAACACACAGAAACAGAGAGAGTTTTATATTATATGAAAACTGAATTAAATTACCTTTTAGAATACCTTTCCTTTTCAGGTTTTCTATGGATGGACGTTTGTGGAAAAATTGAAGCAACTTATTGTGAATTCTGTTCCTGTCACCGAAACTGTTAAAAAACGCTCCATGTGCGTTTTTTAGATGATCAACTGTAGAAAACAAACACATATTATAGAAAAGAAACTACACATATCTATATTATAAAAACAAATCATATACATATATACTATGAAAAACAAAGATATTAGTGTGTATATATATATTACAAAAACAAATTATATATATACATGTAAGAACAAATTATACAAGTAATGTTAAATATTTTGTAAATGTAAAACGATAGAGAAATGACAGCGCCAAAAAGAATGTAAACAAGAATCTATGGATGACACATACATCACGCCTATATGATTATCAACATAAACAAATTAGTTTTACACGTCTTTTTTATATTGACTATATAAAAAACAATGGAGTGTTACATAAGGAAATGAAACACAGCTAATACTGAATAGAGAAACGATTTTAGTAGTAAACCCACTCTACTCGTAATCTGCGAATCTTGGGATCGAAACTTATAATTGTTTGCATTTTCATCAGTGAAGTTTTTTATAATGTTACAATAATACTGGTCTGAACAATGACACAAACATTTATACTTTTTTATAATGTTACGATAATACTGGTCTGAACAGTCAGTGATGTCGAGAAACCCACTTGTTGAGAATTTTATATGCAAAAACAGCTCGTTTTGGGTTCAGAAAATATTTTAAATAGAAGAGCGAACAACGTCAGTGAACCTGACGATGACCGAAGAAGGACGAAACGTTGTTCGCTCTTCTATTTAAAATATTTTCTGAACCCAAAACGAGCCGTTTTTGCATATAAAATGGTCTGAACAGTGACAAACATTTATACTTCTTTATAATGTTACGATAATACTGGTCTGAACAATGACACAAACATTTATACTTCTTTATAATGTTACGATAATACTGGTCTGAACAGTGACACAAACATTTATACTTCTTTATAATGTTACGATAATACTGGTCTGAACAGTGACACAAACATTTATACTTCTTTATAATGTTACGATAATACTGGTCTAAACAATGACACAAACATTTATACTTCTTTATAATGTTACGATAATACTGGTCTGAACAATGACACAAACATTTATACTTCTTTGTAATGTTATGATAATACTGGTCTGAACAGTGACAGAAACATTTATATTTCTTTGGTCTGAATGGTGAAACAAACATTTATTCTTCAGTAGTGTAAACAGTGAAACAAGTATTTTCTGTAAGCAAGTAAAGTCCTACTTCGATGAACTAAGACTGTCTTACATCTGTAAGCTAGTAAAGTCCTACCTCTGTGAACTAAAACAGTCTTTTGTCTGTAAGCTAGTAAAGTCCTACCTCTGTGAACTAAAACAGTCTTTTTTCTTTAAGCTAATAAAGGCCTACCTCTTGTTAACTAAGACAGTCTTTTGTCTGTAAGCTAGTAAAGTTCTACATTTGCGAATTAAGACAGTCCTGTAAGCTATGACAGTCTTTTCCTTTTTAATTTGTTTATATTTTTGTTACCTAGTTATTTAGAGTGTGGGCATGTTCCACCAATTTAATAGTTTGTTTAACTCATTTACCTTGGGCGAAATTGAACTTCTGGATTCTTTTGTGTTTTGTGCATTTCAGTTTAGATGTTGGATGTGTGGGTTACGTCATTTTCTCATCACTTCACTGTAGTTTCCTTATTCTGAAATTTAACTTACATTTGGGTGACCTGCAACTGAGAAACCGGTTCTTCCTCCTCAAGTCACTTTTCAAGTTTTCATTAATTCCATCATTATTAAGTGACTTCTCTCCAGACTTTATGTTTTCAGGTGAAGGCTATTGAAAGTCAAAAATAAAATCCATTAAAATGCTTCTATTATTTCTTTAGGCCAAGAAAAACGCTTTTCCTTCAAAAATCCACTAGAGGAGTAATTTTTATTCGCTTTTTAGTCATTGAGTTTTGACACGAGGTTATGTTGGCAACACTCGTAATTATGTAACTGAGGCAAACCCTGTTATTTAAAATCACTTTTATGTACAGTATTGGCTAGAATACTCAATACGTCTGTTTTATTACCTTTATTCTTTTTATTTCAAATATAAGTGTTGTTTATATTATAAGCTTAACATATAGATTTAGGAATGATCTAATTTTGCTTAGATGGCTGAGCGTCGTAAGATATTGCTTGAATTACGGCCAAAAACACCGTTAACAACGAACGTTCTTGAACAACAGACCAGTACATTTTAATCTTTAAAAATAAGAACCTAAAAACAGTATATCTAATTAGATTTACTTACTACTACTACTACTTTGATTTTTAGTTATGATTTATGAAGACACCTCGCTTTGAGAAGAACATGAGATTACTCATACCCACACAAGTATTAAGAGAAAAAACAACACATGAACAAATATTTTGTTACAACAACCAAGGTCCTGTTACTTAACATATATTAGTTTTATCAATCTAACTTAAAATATTCATTTATTAAGAACACTTATCATTCAACTGTGTAGCTCCTACAGTCGTAACGAAGACTACTTACAACTGGACTGTAACATTGTTGAAGCTTAACAGTAAAAGAGGGTTCTATCGAAATAGTGTGTACACAGCAAATAGTAATAATTAGAATTATTACCTTTCATGTTACCAGTTTGGAGTATGAAATTTCCTAGCCAGGGGCGAAATTGGGGGTCAAAGTGGCCCAGTGATTTGATCATTGGACTTCAAGGAAAGTTTAAGACTTAATTAAAGTTAAGTAACAATTATAGGCAGATCCTAGAAGTCAGAAGTTTATACTAGAGTAACTAAAAATTTAAATTGTACTTGTATTAATAATCCACTTCTTACAGACTGTTATCACTAGATCACTGCTGGACTTGGCTGTCAGAAACCAGTCCACTGGTAAGAACTATCACGTAATTTTGAATGTTATTACCTCATTTTCAGTATTTAAAATATATTGTAAAATCTTTGCAGACATTTACTTTTGTCCACTACCAGATTATACAAGTTAAAAACATAATTGAAGAATACCAACCCGGCTACAAGCAGAACTGGAGACCCTCAAGATGGACGTGAAATGATTGATATATGTCACGATATAACCATCTGGCCAATGGAAAAAAAAAACAAACTTACTAGCATAGATATAGCACTATGTATATCACGGTACCAGTCAGTAGATGTTTGGTCAGAGTCGTCCTGGAACAGAAGTGTCTGGCCCAGCAATGTCGTGAGCTGCAATAAGAAACACAATACTATTTACTGAAGTGAACCAAGAGACAATATTAAACAACTACGTCCAAAAATTAACAGGTACTTCTTGTTTCACTGTAGAGTATTAGGCCTAATACAAAAATCTTTGTAAATAAAAGCGATCATTATAATTCGTGAGAAAAACGGAAACGAACCTTTCACTAGTTCTAGAATTAATTTTAAAATGTTTTACGTCAAACAGAAATAAACAATTACTTTGGCTTACGTAAACGTAAACTCTGATAAATGCATGTCTCTTTAAAACTGTAAAAATCATATCGCAAAGCAAATCCTGCTTGCGTACACTGATTTAATAAGTTTTCTTCGTTGAATAACTAAGTAAAGAAGATGGTTTGTAGTTGGATAGAACTTTTTGGTGTAACAGCTTAGTTCATATATTTTTGTTAAAACACCGATTTCAGCCTGAGAATCATAAGATTCAGGCTAAACATCTTTAACAAACAAAACTAAAGATGTGTTTGAAATCTGTTAGAGATAATGGAACTCGGGTGGATAGTGTCATTACTTCACTGAAGTCCTCCACGTGCCACCCACGTGGGGACTCGGCAGTAAATATGAAGATTTATAACCTAACAAATGTTTTTGATACTCGCTGTTATCATACTATAGATAAACATTCTGAAGCTATGACTAACAATAAACAGATATTTTTACTGTGGAGACAATTTCCACTAAATACAAGTAGTCTGATTTAGCGATGAGTCAACCAGTCAAGTAAAACATCAATTACACGTCATCAGTGATTTTGTTTAGCTTTATATATAACTATAAATTCTGTAGTTTTCTTTTCTGATTTTCCATGCCCTGTAAGAACACACTGATTACCCGGAAAACATTTTTCTTGGATGATTTGTCAGGACACCAAGAGATGACAGCACCTGCTAGATTGATGAAACTGTCAGCTTTACTGCCCCACAAACCCTAGAGACAAAGATAAAAAGGAAATTTTTTACTAATTTAATTTAAATAAACTTTCTAATTATATACAATATTGACCACAAAATCACTCAACAAAGTGAAAAAGACAAAGGTGGGTCTTACAGTAATATAATAAATCATTTCACTTATAATATTCTTCTGATAATTAAAAGTACCAACCCTTTATAATTTTTCTTGTATTTCGTAATTCATCAGTGGTTCAGAGGAATAATGCCTGATGGCTTACAATGCTAAAATCCGATGTTGATACTATGTGTGGGCATAGAATGCCATGGCATACCTCTTTGCCCTTGACATCAAATAAAATAAACAACTACTTATTAAATATTTACTATTACACATCAATACACACATACATCAATTTTTCTTTGATATTACAAATAATCATTTTTACTATTGTAAATTAGATTTTAATATTGGGAACCCACGTTTCTATAATCATTACTTTTAACATTCCCTCAGGTTACTAATATCCTAAAATAAACTAAATACAAAACTATAATTAAATAAATTGTGTGAACTTCTATAGCTCTCAGCTTCAGTTAACTAATATTTACTAAGAGAAACATCTAGTTTAATATTTATTACGAACATGTTTGACTTGAAGGCTATACTTTATTTTTTGGAAGAATCGCACTTCTTACACCGTTGTTTTTATTTCTTCTTTGACTTACTATCTAGTTGAAACTGATTTTAAATGTTATTGATTTTTATATATACTACGTAGGCGTAGCTAGTGGCTAATGAACGACACTGGGAATTTAAATTCGTGTCCCTTTGTCATGGGGAAGAAAAAAGTGACACTAAGGGGCCGTGTGTACTAAAAGAGTAAATAGGAAAATTGAAAACATGTAAAATCTATCTTTAATAAAATAGGGTGTATTATACCATTTCACCCATAAGTTTAACAAATCTTGTAATCTATAGGGATTCATGTACAAAATAGAACGTGTATACATATTTATTTATGAATAGAGTTTCCCAAATGGTACTCTAAATACATATTGTATAACAAATCTAGAAATATGTTTTGTTGGATGTAACTGAATACAACACGTGGCTTTGAACTTAAGTGAGTGTTGTCCTATAATTATTATAATATAAGCATCTTTCGGACAATGCAACAATTCTTCACATTTGACTTAAATTTTAATATTAAGGAAGTAACTAAAAATACCTCCTAGGATTATTAATCCACATAGATAATTTAATGCTTGTGAAGATAAAATATTGACTCAAATACTGTTATATCATTGAATATATTTTTGTGTTATTTCCAAATGCATTCAGTAATTTCATGGATTTTGGAGATATATTTATAAATCTACAACATAATCTAATAGTTTAAGTAAGTTTGTTTGTTTTTTTAAATTTCGCGCAAAGCTACACGAAGGCTATCTGCACTAGCCGTCCACAACTTTGTAGTGTAAGACTAGAGGGAAGGGAGATAGTCATCACCACCCACCGCCAACTCTTGGGCTACTTTTTTACCAACGAATCGTTGGATTGATCGTATCATTATAACGTCCCCACGGCTGAAAGGGCGAGTATGTTTGGTGTGACGAGAATTCGAACCCACCACTCACCGATTGCGAGTCGAGCGCCTTAACCACCTGACCATGCCGAGCCGTTTAAGTAAATCTGAGCTGTATTTATCGGTGTAAGATTTATTATTATAGTATTCAAACTGAAATTAAACCATATTGGTTTATTCAAATTCATTTAAAGTTTTATTGGTGTGTTCAAACTGGGCTTAATCTTTAATACTGTGTTAAAATTGGGCCTACGTTTAATTGGTGTATTCAAACTTCGTTAAATGTTTAAATGACGTATCAAACTATCCTAAAATCTTATTGCGTTCCCCAGTGTCACATCAGCATGTCTATGGAGTTATACTGCTAAAACCTGGGGTTGCATACTCGGGTTGGGCAGAGTACAGATAGCCCTTTGTGAAACTTTTTGCTTAATAATAAACTACAAAAGGTTTTCTTCGTGTACTCAAACTGGACCTAATTCTTATTGCTGTATCTATAGAGAGTGATTCATCATATGTTAAATAATGCTTACGTAAGTTGAATATGGCTACAAATACAGCAGTAACCGATGCTTGGTAAAATTACCTTAAAAACTAGTTTTGATACTAGCAGTATGTTGGAATTATTTTTACGGGCGGAGTGTTCTGATCCAAAAGAAGTGTCATACTCCAGGCTAACAATTTTCTCAACTTAGCCTACTTTTTAACTTCTTAGTCAACAATGAACAAATCGTAAGCTTGGACAATACATAATACTCTATTATGACATGTTTCATAAATATTTGGAATCTAGCTCAAGAAACACGAAAACAAAATTTGCATGTATTCTTGGTGCTTCTAAACAATAACACATATCATTTTGAGTTCATTTATCTGACTATGATTAGCTTTTCATCACTTTAAACAACATTTAAAACCGCTTATAGCTTATACATATTTTAAAGGCGACGTAAAACATGTGATGATTTACCAAAGCTGTTGACTGGACGTCTTTGTAACACAGGAGCATAACATCAGTTAACACCACATGATGAGAAGACCACTGCTTCTTCAATCGTTTTCTACCATCTTCAAGTTTTGTCACCAGTAGTTTTCCTTGCCTTTTGGGATGCTGGAGAAAGTAAAAAGCAGAGTAGGGAGATTTTTAAAAGTAACGTTAGGTTATGTTAACAACACTCTGAAAAAACCCGACATACGAATACATGTTTTTCACAAACTCACGCGTGAAATAAAAGTTACATTTTTTTGCCAATGTGAAACATTCAGACATCATTTTTTGCAAAGATAAGAAAGTTAATTCTATCAGTTAAAAATTTATATTAGCTTTATGGACTTATGTCCTCAGTAAAATTGAACATATGTAGAAAACCAATAAAAAATACAGCTGCTGAACATACATAGGAAACAGGGGGAAAAAAGACAGCTGCTGGACATATATAGGAAACAGGGGAAAAAAAGACAGCTGCTGGACATACATAGGAAAAAGGGGAAAAAAGACAGCTGCTGGACATACATAGGAAACAGGGGAAAAAAGGACAGCTGATGGACATACTTAGAAAACAGAAATTGCAATATTTTGGAAATTATATATACTTAGATCAGTGGTAAGTAGGCAGAGATTCTGATGGATAAAATAGAAAGGGGAAGAACTTTTAGACATAACTCATCTGACTCAATAACTTTCAAAGAAAAGATTGAAGATCAGTAGATTGAATATGATGAGTTGTGTTTTTAAGGAAGATGAAAATAAGACACTCTTATGTGAGTGCAACATAAAATAGCCAACTAGTCATAGTTTGGCTGGGAAGTTTTGTGTTCAAATCACATTCTAGGTAAGATGGCTGCTTTTTTAAGGTAGTAGTGAAGAGCAGACAGGAAAGCTACGTTGAGGTTCGATTTATTTTATTTTACAGTAAAGGCTTATTATTGTAACATTATGGGAATTCATTTTTTATGGAAAAAATTATATATTTTGTTTATTAACAGCATTCCATATTAATTCACCTTATGTGTTTGTGAAATTGTCTGCGAACTTCTTCCATTGTTTAGTAATTAGCAAGAACAAATTTGGTAGACAGACAAACTTCTGCCCTGCTAGAACTTCCATAGTCAACTGTAAGTGTTATTATTTGTAAATTGAAAACGTTTAGGAGCAACAATAGCTCAGCCACGAAGCTGTAGGCCACACAAGCTCACAGAACGGGACTGTCGAGTACTGAATTGCGAGTAGCGCGTAAAATAGGTCTATCTACGGTTACAACATTCACTACCGAGTTCTAAACTGCCTCTGGAAGCAAAGTTAGCACAAAAACTGTTCGTCGGGGGGCTCATGAAATGGGTTTCCATAGCCGAGCAGCTGAACACAAGCCTGAGTTCACCATGCACAATGCCAAGCGTCAGTTGGAGTTGTGTAGAACACATCGCCATTGGACTCGGGAGTGTTGAATCATGCTTCACTATCTGGCACTCTGACGGACGAGTCTGGGTTTGGTGGATGCCAGGAAAACGCTACCTGTTGAATGCATAGTGCCAACTGTAAATGTTTTGTGGAGGAGGAATAATGGTCTGGGGTTGTGTTTCATGATTTGGGCTAAGCTCTCTAGTTCAAGTGAAGGGAAATCTTTATGCTACAGCATACAATGACATTCTAGAGAATTGTGTGCTTCGAAATTTGTGGCAACAGTTTGGAGAAGGCCCTTTTTTCTTTCTTGCTGGACAATGCTCCCGTGCACAAAGCGTGTATCGTAAAGACATGGTTTGCCGAGGTTAGTGTGACACACCTTTGGGATGAATTGGAACGCCGACCTCGAGCCAGACCTTCTCGCCCGACCTCACTAATGCTCTTGTGGCTGAATAGGAGCGAATCCCAGCAGCCTTTTTCCAAAATCTAATGAAAAGCATTCTCTGAAGAGTGGAGGTTGTTACAGCATCAAAAGGGTGACCAACTCGATATTAATGCCCATGGTTTTGGAATGAGATGTTCAACAAGCACACATAGGTGTAATGGTCGGGTGTCCGCATACATTTGGCCATGTAGTGTACTTATAAATGTCGTTGACGGATAGTGGAAGACACGTCCAGCTTAAGGGTGGTTCACTTTGTCTTATGATTTAAACCAGAACAGTCTTGGACGTAAAGACACATCTTATTTATAATATAATAGTGTTAAATGTAAAGATACATTCTGTTTATAATAGAATAATGTTAGATGTAAAGATACCTCCCAAACAAAACAGTGGAGCAAGCAGAGAAATTAGGAAGAGTTTATACTAGCTTATAACGCATTCTAAGAAAATGGAGTATTTTAAAGTGTTTGTGTGTTGGTGAAGGAAGATAACATGGCGATTGAAGATAACCACACTAGTGATGGAATAACAGTAGATTTGATGTAGAAGGACAGTAAATCTGAATGCGTGGCTGAGACAGTCACTGTTAAAACTAACTTTAGTAATGAACTTGACTATGAACTATAACTCGACAAAGACATCAGAAACTTTATGAAAATCTCCACAACGCATATGTTGTCTCATCTATAAACAGTGAAGAACATGCGTTTGTTCCTCCTGGTGATAAAGGAGGTAATTTAATTTTCGATGTTAAAGATATATATTGCCGCCTGATATATGTAACTCACACAGACCATTTTCAAATGACAAATTACGAGTTGCAGTGTTTCATCAGACTTTGTAATATTACAACAATAGAAACAGTTAAATTTCCGAGTGATGTGTATTCGATGATTGTAGTGTACCTGCTATGGGGTTGACATCACGCATATACTACCAGCAAACCAAAAAGGAAACACCGCTATTTTGGGTGCAGAAGAGAGAAAATTTAGTAATCACAATGTAGTTGCCGATAGTGGAATTTGCGATCAATTATTTGAAATTATAATCAGTTGTGCGGCGGTTGGTTGAACGAACAAACAGACAAAGAGTCTGGAGTTATCGTTTTATAAGTTTACAAAACACCCAGTACTGTGGCAGTGAAACGAGCACTTACATGGTTTGCAAACTATTGCCGTACCATAAGCTATGCAGTTCCCATTTTATAACTGGTTAGTACTATTTGTATACATAATGTACCTTGTGACTGTAATATAACTCAGATCTTAACCAAATCTGAAGCTTTTAGAAAATGTTGATGCTTCAAGTCATATAAATATTGTCATTTGGGACAAAAACAATAATCTTCTATCACGTCCCTCGTTGGTACGGTGATAAGTTTACGGCCTTAAAAGGCTAAACTTAGGGGTTCGATTCCCTCTAGTGAGCACGAATTATAGCCCACTGTGACTTTGTCCTAAAAACAAACTTTAAACCTTTTTATGGTCAAGTGAAAAGAAGTTTTAAAGACATTATTGTATGTTGCTAAATAAAATTTTCTTTTCACCAAACAACAAACTGATTAGTCCATATATGAGTCACTTTTGTTATAGCACTTAAATAAGTGCTGACTTAAAGAATTCTAGCAATGAGCGAAATGTATCAGAGGGCTGACACTGCCGGCCTAGTGCAATAATATAATGAGTGAAATGCATCATGGGAGTGACACTGCTGGTCTAAGATAACTCTGGTATGTATCATGGAAGAAGCATACAATAAACAGTATCTTCTAGGTATATCACTGTTATTGCTAGAAACCCAAAATGGGCTAGCTAAGAATGATGGGTAGTTTTATCATCATGAAGCATACACGCTTTGCTCCACCACGTGTTATAGATTACAGAGTTCAAGGTTTACTTCATATACCTACTACTATGGTTTAATGTATTGATATTCACCTCTCGTAAAGAGATTGCAACAAAAGCGTAATTTAAATAAAATTGTGCAGAAAACTTAAAGAGGGCCATTAAAAGGTGAATGAATAAAAGATATGATCAATGTTATTATGACACGTGTTTGAGTCTTGTTTACTAATATATCCCAAAATTAAAATTTTAATAAAATAAGCTAATTTAACTTTTCAGTTTCTTATTAATTTATTTCACCAAAATCTGACAAAAATCACACCATATATTCTACAGATGTACCAGAAGAAAATGACACGTCCTCATTGTACCCTTGTACCCATCACGTGATGTTGAAAATATTAATTTTTACGACTAAGTTTTCTTTTTTTTTTCAGTTAGGCTTGAATTTCTACTTCAAAAACCTTTAAACAAAGAGTGATAGGCGAGTCTTAGAGTTGTGAGAAACACTGTTTCATACAACTTCAGTAACTTAACGGTATCCATTATTGATCAACTTCTAATATATATTGATATCACTATATTTGCATACAGGATGGTCCAAAAATTTGTTATCCCACCATAGGATAGTCCAGTACGTTAACTGTCCTAGATTAAATCCCTTCTTGTGTTGTAGAACCGAAACTTGCTCGTTCTTGGTTAACTCTGAGTTTCTCATGCCATCGGCATTAACATGAAGAGGATGAAACCAAAATACCTTATTTTTCTGAGGCAACAAACGTTTGGACCATCATGTATAACTAAAGATCTTAAACGTGTCTATGTATTTATATTACAGAACAAGTACCAGTATCTGATCGTGAAAACTTTCGCAGGAAGTCTTGACGTCACCAGCTTGGCAGGAACGTAGCTCGTCCAGTTGATATGGTAATGACAATGATTTGGATAAAGGAAGTTTACGTGGTTGAGTAGAGCCACCAATTTCAACCAGGCGCTCAAGAGATGTAGTCGTCAACCCTTTTCCATCATTCTTCAATTCCTTTGAATCAGTTGTATGAAAAGCGCATATTAATCACAAGTTTGGCATATGAGCAATTATAAGATCTGAGTTAAACAATTTAAACGACATAATTAATCTATCTCTACATAGATAAAAATATTAAATTGTACAATACGACTGAGAAACGTACTGAAATATTTTTTTCTGGATTGAAATAAAACACAGTTATATTATGCGATACAAGTCACGTGGCCAATCACGGTTTTAACAAGTTCTTCATCCACTCACTTTGTGAGATGGCTATGGCAGCAACATGACGTAACGCGTTAGATTTGCACAGTAACGTAAACAAGGGATAAACAGTAACTAAGAACAACCTCATAATTTCATCATGTCTTAATGGGAACGAAAGAGCATACGTCTGAAATAATAGTGACATGGTATTGTAAATGAAAGTGGAAGACAGATGGACGAATCAAATGAAATACTTTTAGCTATAATAAAGTAAAAAACAAAAATAACAGAAATCACTTAACTATTTGTGCAACAAGGACATATCACTGTTTGATTTCATAGAAAGCAGAAGAAAGTTAGGAAAATATAAACAATAAAGAAAAGATATTGAGCAAATTACCCGAGCGGCTTATTGTGTGCGAAATATGACAACACGAGAAAAACAATCCCGACTTGCACAACAGAAATACTGACACTAATCAAATAAGATAATGCAAGAACATTAAACTAACTTCTGGAAAAATATAAACAATTTCAATTTGTGTTTATTTCTTGCAAATATTGGAATATTCCTCAAATAGCCTGGAAAACCCAAACGAAACTTCAACAAAACGGAAAAAAAAGGAGGAGATAAGTTAATTATAAGATGAAACTATTTTGAATAATAACTAAGTTGTTTTAAAGCAATTTCAATTATTAACAGAAGGCATGAGAGGTACATGTTTTAGTTGATTGCTGCTTATCATTCTCTAAATATGGCGGTGAAATACGTAGCATCAGCTAGACTAAACTTAAAAGTGAAAAGAAACACGTGAGATTGAAAAATAAGCAAACTTTGATAATGTACTGTCAGTATACTGGCAATTAGCCTTAGTAATTTATTGTCAGTGTTTTTATAATTTGCCTTAGTAATATACTGTTGGTCTACTAACAATTAATATTGCTAATGTACTGTCAAAGTACTTACAATTAACCACATCATTTTAATCGGTAAATAAAAAGGTCAACCGAACATAAAATTATTATGATAAAATTCTGCTGATGTGCGTGTATTAACGTATGAACTTGATTATATGAATAAACAACAAAGTCTACCAGAAAGTACCTGGATTTCGGTGACGTCAGAGACCTGGGGTGTTTCATTTCCCTCAGACAAATATGGCAGAGATGAGTCGGTGGAGTTGAACCACTGTAAACGAAAGAACTTTATAAGTTATTCAGTCACGTGCTTGATTTGTTATTTTACTTATTCTGCACCTTTTTTATTTCCACTAAACATTTACAGCTGAACAGCAAAACCAATCATTTTAACTCTTCTTTCTGAAGACTAAATAAACTCTAATGATGACCATTAGACGATAGATTAATTTAAAAAAATTAAAACTCGACTACTTTTGAACAGTTGGTTGTTCTTCATACAATAAGTGGTGATAGTTAGTGAGTTTTTGAAATTGTAATATCAGATGTATATGATGTAATGTATTTTGTCTAACACTAACATTATAAAGACAAGCAATGAAATAAATAATCCAATATGGCGGTTAATATCCCTTAACCAATGATTACATAAATATATTTCATTTTTTAATTTGCTTAGTCGCCTTGTTCTGGTCAAAACTATTAATTTTTAACTTGAGATCCCTTTTGCAGAACTTACAGTATTTTTCGAAATATTTGTATATTTTGTAACAAGTAAGATCATTCTTATTAAGATGGAATAAAAATACACTTAAATTGTTAGACTGATAAATGTATGTTATATTAAACATCTACATATGTAATTTATGTAATAAGACAAGTTCTATGAATATCATAAACGATGTATTAGAACAGTAAACAATTTTATTAGACACTCGGAGAAAGATATGTAATAGCTTATTTCTCGTATCACATCAAACATATACAGTCATGTGAAAAAGTTTGGACACCCGATGAAAGTCTGTGTATTTTTGTAACATTTTTGGATATATAGATATTTAATCTCAATCTCCCACAATACTGAGAGATTATGGTAATGTAACGAAACAATTAAAACTGAAGAAAAGACTTTTCAAGATCTTCTACAAAAATGCATATTCTAACTGAGGAAAAGGTTAGGATACCTCCGCATTTATTCCCACTTAAAATGACTCAACTCACACACATGTGTATCACACCAGGTGCACATGATTAGAAGATCGTTACTCAGCATTATGAATGAGGCTTGCCCTATTTAAACCTCAGACATTTAGTTCGGTGTGCTCCTGACTATTGAAATGAGAGTGAGCACCATGGTGAGAGCAAAAGAGCTGTCTGAGACCTTCAGAAAGAAAACTGTAGCAGCTTATGAGTCTGTTAAGGAATTTAAAAAGATCCCAAAAGATTTTGAAATCGGCCATTCCACTATCCGGAAGATAGTCAACAAGTGGAGGGCTTTCAAAACAGCTGCCAACATGCCCAGGTCTGGTTGTCCAAGCAAATTCACCCCGAGAGCAGACCGCAAGATGCTAAAAGATGCCTCCAAATACCCTAACATATCACCACGGGACATACAGCAGGTTCTAACTACTGTTGATGTGAAAGTGCATGTCTCTACAATCTGAAAGAGACTACACAAGTTTAACTTGCATGGGAGGTGTGCAAGCAGAAAACCTTTGCTCTCTAAGAGAAACAACAAGGCCAGACTGAAGTTTGCCAGAGATAATGTAGACAAAGACTAGGACTTCTGGAATAATGTTCTTTGGACAGATGAGTCAAAATTTGAATTATTTGGCCACCAGAACAGAGGACATGTTTGGCTTAAACCAAATACAGCGTTTCAGGAAAAGAACCTCATACCAACTGTGAAGCATGGGGATGGAAGTGTCATGGTTTGGGGCTGCTTTGCTGCAGCAGGAGCTGGACAGTTCACAATCACATCATAGAATCCACCATGCATTCTACTGTGAATCAGAGGGTGTTTGAGAAACATGTAAGTCCGTCTGTAAGAAAATTAAGGCTGAAGCGGAACTGTACCTTACAACACGACAATGACTCAAAACATATCAGTAAGGACTGGCTGAAAACTAAGAAATGGAGAGTCCTGGAATTGCCGAGTCTAAGCCCAGATCTTAATCCCATTGAGATGCTGTGGGGTGACTTGAAACTGGCTGTACATGCAAGAAACCCCTAAACATTTCACAGCTAACAGAATTCTGCATTGAAGAGTGGGGCAAACTTTCTTCAGGCCGATGTCAAAGACTGGTAGGTGGTTACAAGAAGCGTCTCACTGAAATAATACTAATAACTGAAATAACACTAGTTATTAAGGGATAGGGTGTCCGAACTTTTTCACATGACTGTATATAACAAATTATAACATCACATTGTTGTAAATAGTGTCTGTAATTTTATATCAGTTCGTATTAAACATCCAGTACTTGATTGGTCCTCCATGTACTTCAGTTGACCTCTATGAAGAGACGTGGCATATTGTTGATGAGGTTATTGATGTAAACTACCATGATTTCATCCTAACTTGTCTCTAGAAGGCGCTGTAATTCAGCTTCAGTAGCTGGTTTAGAGTAGTGGTTAACAAATTTCTATCTCATTTCTGCCAAACAGTTTTTAATGAGATTACAGTCTGGAGACTTTGTAAATCTTGGCAATCTTGTAACGTCCTCCTAGTCGAGATAAACCTGTACAATATGTGCACTATCATCCTGCAAAACAAAATGATTACCAATCCTTGTCCTAGCATATGGTAGAAATATAATCTTCATGTGATGCATGTAGGACGTACCATTGACGTTTCCTGAATAATATGAAGAGAATTCTTTCCACCATGACGAGTAGCTGCCCAAATATGCAGTGCACCAATTCCTGTATACTCCCTGTCGGAAAAACAATCTTTCCTCTTCTGTTATCTTGGCAAATAACGAACATCAATCCTTTAACAAGTCAGAAACAGGGCTCATCTAAAAAGGTGGCATGTCACCATATAATAACTGTAAGTTAGCAAGGTGTTTTGCCCAAGTAACATGGTGATAGTGTTGAATTCTGGGTTATTTCGGTTTACAGATAGCCCTTCTTGCAAAATAATCTTCTTTGATCAGTCTCCTATTTAATGTTCTTTGGATACCTTGGAGTGTATATGTTCATGTTATTGTTGTCGTAAACTGTTACAAAAGTTCTTTCCTCTTTAATTTGTTATCTTGATACAAACACGGTAATTTCGATCATTAACTTTTTCGGCGTCTACAAATAGACTTTTCTTGAACATGGTTTCATCTTGCACGATGACATTTTAGAATTCTGGATACATTACTCTGGAGTACTCTTCTGTTCTGGCAATGTTCGTTTGCTTCATACCGTTTCTGAACAGTCGAACAATTTGACTACCGATAACTAAACCAAGTACAGAAAAATCGTCTGAACAAACAAACTGATCTGTTTTGAAAAAATTATACCAAACTCACACCTTTTTATACAAAACAGGTGTGTATATATGTTTTGATGAGCAAATACTCAACACAACTTATACAGACCAGAATAACAATAATATTTGCCCAATCATACATTACCTCCTCTGTAATTACTCTTGTATTTACTCATTAACCAGTTGATAAATGTAGACAATAATATCAATTTAGAATAATCTGTAAACATTTTGTTCAAGATTGTATTTATAACAAAAACTGGTTATTCACTTTGACTCATTTTTGGCCCCACTCATTTTGTTTCTCAAAAACTTCCTGTTATAAAACAAATCTCTATATATTCACCACTATTTATAAATTTTGTCTATACTCGAAACTATTTATGTGTTTGATTGAGGCTTCAGAACTTGTAATCCTACTCGTTTTCTTGTGGCTCAAACTTCTGTTAAAATATAAAAATATTGTTACATCTTTAACTTTGTCTTTTGTAATTCTCGTTATCTTGTTTTCACCGGTAACAAGATATTTTTCTTAATATAAAATCAATGATCGTATCGCATAACAATGATTGCAATTAAACCAGTTTTTAAACTTGTATGTCTTGATGGATGTCTGTATTGCATGGTCTAGGTGGGTGGAGTTACTTTGATAAACTGAATGGTCACCTGTCATATTGCATAGCTTTGGCGAGAGTAGTTACTTCAATAAAGTGAGTAGCTACCTGGTATATTGCATGATTTTGGTGGAAAAAGTACCTTTATAAACTGAATAACTATCTTTTATATTGCTTATATCTTTGGTAGTTTGTTTTGATTATTAATACAGATTGTTTGCATTACCAACTAGCTAATCTGATTAAATTTTGTGGATCAAAGAGTTAAAACAATCGCTTTTTGAGTTGCCTGTTCAATATTTTTTGTGCCATCAAAATCTTAATTAGTTTGGTTAAAAATAGATAATTTGTTCCATTTATCTGCCTTGTGTGTACACATGAATACACAATTTATTCCATCCATAAGTTTAATATTATGCATCAGAAAACAAACAACCTGTTTAGATTATATTCCCAACTATCCTCCACTATTAAACAGTTACCCTATTTAAGTTATAACAGTGTAATGTAAAGAAACTTCTGTTTTTATGACATTACTTTGCCCTGACATTAAATGATATAATATGGTTTGTCAAAGAATGATGTAATCTAGAGAAGAAGAAAAAAAACAAGAAAATGAGAACATACAAATAGTTAAATAAAAGAAGAAAAAAAGACGAATTAATTAAAATCAAAATATGAACAGGTCTATCTTCATAATTTATTTTATAATCTAGATTGTGAATTTCGGTGAGAAAGGAACTTGAATACCACTCAGACGTTTGATTAACCACTCTTCACTGAATTAGACCAGTTTTGGGCAGTTCCAACCTCTCATTGCCAACCCTAAGAATTTGTAGCTGGTGGTGTGTAAACATGAAGGTTCATTCCAGTCAGTGAAAGACAAACCAAACACTATGTGCATCATATACAAATAAATGTCTACTACTAAATGAATCTCCTTCTGTAGCTTATCATTATCTTGGTGGAATTACTTGAAACTGAAGTAACAGTCATAAGTGGTTTGATGAACGATAGACTGAAATTTAGCTTTCTTACGCAATAATATTTTTAACGTGTGTGATGAAAGAGGAAATATTCTGAATTATTTTGTCCAATAAGTAATCCTAAATTAGAATAACAATAAAACCCATTAGTAATCTCTTCAAGTTCAAAACTAAACCTAACTGTATACCCTCAACCTGGTGACAGGAACCTATAGGCAATACATATACATATAAATAACTGATAAACAGGGCTACAGAAAAACAGAAACACTTGGTAAAAGAAGTAAATTAATATATAATGACACTGGTTTACAAAAAAATCTTTTTTGTCTGAGGAAAGAATGTGAATAGGTGTTTTTTACTTATTTGGGTGTGCTGAATTCAAATTTATAAACAGTTTTCTGGCTTTTAAATAGTCTCATTTTAGTATATACAGAGTATATACGCGCTTATTTCAACAGTTGCAGCAGCTTATTACAGATAAAACAGGATAGATAAAGAACATTGACGGAATAAATATACTTGGATGACACAATGTACACAATTCATAGTACCACAGACAGTTAGAAGTGTGTTTTCTTAGATGATCTGGTGTATTTTGCCTCCGGGATGTCACGCAAGAGCATCCAGCAGAAGTCTCCCATCATGCTGGGGTTTCACTTGCCTTGGTAGTTGCTCTCCATTTTCGTAATGTCTTGGTGGAATCTTTCTCCGTGCTCATCACTCACTGCTCCAAGGTTTGGAGGGAAGAAGTTGAGGTGGGAATGGAGAAAATGAATTTTGAGTGACATTCGGCATCCCATATCCTCATAAATCTTTAGCAACTTCTCAATACAGGCTTGGTAATTTGGTACGCGTGTGTTAACAAGGAAGCCACTACAGACTGACTTAAATGCTTCCCATGCTCTCAGTTCCTTTAAGGTAAGAAGCTCCTCAAAATCAGTATCCTTCAGCACTTCTCGGATTTTAGGTCCGACAAAGATGCCCTCTTTGAGCTTAGCAGCACTGAGACCTGGGAACACAGTAGACAAGTGTTGGAAGGCAGCACCATTTTTGTCCATGGCCTTCACGAAATTCTTCATCAAACCAAGCTTGATGTGAAAAGGAGGAAGAAGCACCTTCTTCATGCCAACCAGAGGATTCTCCTTGACGCTGTGTTCGCCAGGAACGAAAGTGCTTCTAGACCCCCAGTCTTTCTGCTTGTAATGCTGGGATACAGCTCGATTATCCCAGAGACAGAGAAAGCAACAGTACTTTGTGAAGCCCGCTTGCATACTCATAAGAAGACCAATGACCTTGAGGTCCCCACACAGACTCCACTGGTACTGGTTGTACTTAACAGCTTCTAAAAGAAGCTCCATATTGTCATAGGACTCCTTTAGATGGACGGAGTGTGCAGTGGGAATGCTGGGATATTTATTCCCGTTGTGCAGAAGCACAGCCTTGAGACTTCGCTTGGAAGAGTCTATGAAAAGACGCCAGTCTGAAGGATTATGTGGCAAACCAAGGAAAGTGAACAAGCCAGGTACATTTGTGCAGTAGCACAACTTGTTTTTCATGTCGAAAAATAAAGCAAGGTCTTTGTTCAGATTCCTGAAACTGGTGATCCTTACATCTTCCTGGACTAGGCTCCACTGTTTAAGCCGAGAAGCCAAGAGCTCTGACTGCTGTTTTGACAGATACAAATCACGAGCAAGGTCAATCAGGTCTTCTTGCGTGATGCAGTGTGGCTCGTTGCCACTTGTTCCTGAATAAGAAGAGTCAATATCTTCGGAAGAGATTGACTTGGCAGAATCTTCCCGTGGAGGCATTTCTTCATCTGATTTATTTGCATTTATTGCATAATAACTAAAAAAGAAGACATAAGTCACACAATATTAGAAATTAACCCTGAATGCATATACACCTTTATGTACAGTATGTGTACAAAATGTACAGTATGCATTTCTAAAAAACTAGAGGTGATGAGTAAAAACGGATTTCAAATCTGAATTCAGCACCCCCAAATTAGGTTAAAACAGCTGTTTTTGTGCTTACCTCAATTTCTTTGTAAACCAGTGTAATATTGGACAGATATCTTTTTAATGACACACATTGTTAATCATTTAGGCGTAAGAAATTCGTAAAGTCACAAATTTTGGGACTGGCATACTTAGTGAAAAAATGTGCTTACATCAACTTGTTTTTACTACATTTTACTATTCGTGTGAGATGAAATTTCGTTCTACTCTTTTCTTATCTGGCATATATAATTATTATTATTTAAACACAATAATAAATAACTTTATTGATTGTTTTGTACTAATATCAGTAAATTTGCAAGTGCGCGATTACAAATTAGCTAAAACCACTTTACGCAGATATTCATTGACGCCCCGGACATTTTTTTCTAAGAGTTTAGTTTCGTAAGCGAATTTCGCATAGTTGTTGAAACAGTCACGTCTAAACATAAATGTGAAAAATGTGTGTATGAATTCTACAGTCGGTTTATACGAGTATTAGAATCAACCTCACACAATAACCAATCTATTTTCGAGTAGAATTAGGCCTACTGGCACCAGAGCTAACCACCGTGACCGGCAACCATTGTAAACTAAATTTTTATTAAATTATTAATAAACATATTTTAAAAAATTGACATAAATTTTAAACAATATAAAAAGTGGTGTGGTTGGCCACCCCACTAAATCAGACACTGGTATAGCAAAAGTTCGAGAAACAAATGTTTTTTTACGTCTATGTTGTCCAAGTAGATACGAAAGCCAAGAAATACAAAAGAACGCTAGCTTTAATCAACAGTTTTTTATAAGTGTGACACCATATGCGTTTTAAAAATACTCTTAAATAAAAATGTCTAAACCTTAAGGTTATTCTTCACTTATTCTGAAGAGTAAACATGGTAAAATCTGAAAGTTCCTAAGGTATGACCAAAATGATAATTTAATTTAATAATAAAGACGTTTTATCAAAAATACAAAACCTTATAACCTAAACTTTTTCTAAAATTGTACCTTTTTAATCGGGGACATTCCTAGTTTTCTTTTCATGAATATTTACTTCATAGCTCAGATTTAAAAAATTTTGTAAGTCTGTACGTTTTCCTAACAACATGAACAAAGATATTTGGATTTAGTTGTTTCTATAATTATAAATATAATCGTTGCTATTTAACTTTCAAACTAATTTCTACAATTTCTACTGAAATGTGCTAAGGTAAGTAACATATACAGACACACCAGTTAAAAGGATAAGTTTTATAATAAATGAAAGCAAAGAAATATTAATTTAGCTGTCACCTCTTCCTCTGAACAGCTTAGATTTTCTGGGGATTCTTCTGGGGGCGTTCCATAAGGGGTTTCGTTTTCGTGTTCCGAACCTTCCTTCCCAATCTGTTTAATTATTTTTTCTAATGAGCTCAAATCCATCATTTTTCATACTTCTTTTACTGTAGGTTCCATAGCACTTAAAACACGTCCAGAATCGTAGAACATGACTTCCTCACTAATGGCGTCTAACTCAGGAAGTTAGAACTTCCTGGCCGCTCTACTGCTTTGAATGAAACTTCCAGATGTACGGGTGTGATAATTAAGTTTCTTGTATGACAAACACAAGCTTCTCTCAACCACTTTTTAATCACAATACACGTTATTTTATTATACTTTAGAAGATGAGTAACCTCCCTTTGTAGCTTTTATTGTTTTACTTGTACTACAGGGTAATTTATGAAACACTTTCGTAACCAACACACAGAGTGTTATTTGTTTGTTAACACATCTAGAGATAGCTTTACCCGTGTACAAAAATAATGTTGTAGGCTGTCCAGAATACATGAGTGTTACGAAGTTGTCTAGAATACAAATGGGTGTCATGAGGCTATTTAGAAAACAAATTGATGTTATATTAGTGCTCAGAAAACAGATTGGTGTTATGATAGTGCTCCGATATCAGAAATGATTACGACACTGCTCAGAAAACGTATTTGGGTTATGAGGCTATTCAGAATGCAAATTTGTATTATGAGGTTGTCCATAAGACAGGTGGCTGTCTTATGAGGCTGTGCAGCAGACAAATTGGTTACATAATGCTGACTCACTATTATCGACTTTCCTATACTAACTATAGGCTATTTATTGTTAATGTTAGGTATTTGTAATAAAGTGTGTAAGTGTATGAATGATATTAATAGAATATATTGTTTATAATATTTTTACTGAACTGTTATTTGTTATCCTAGATAAAAAGTAGAACTGGTATTTATAAACAGCTAGAGTAAAACGACATTTCTTTTAAGTAATTAAATTCCAAAGAACTTAGCTCCATAAAATTCGTTAGCAAAAGCAAAATGATGCGAAATTACCTGTTGACGCGATTTCGCATCACCTTGCTTTTGCTAACGAATCTGATGAAGTTAAGTCACTCCTAGGTCAACCATCGATTTATAACAAATTATTAAGCACATTGAAAGTAACGGTACACATCAAACGTTACCAGGGAAACCATTTCAAGAATTTATAACTTCAACAGAAAGATGGACTGATTAGATTAATCTGAGACTGAAGCTCATGAACGAGTCTTCTTTTAAACGAAGCCTGTTCATCATTGACCATCATTAACATGTTAAAACAGTTTGAATAACTTCAATCATCCAGGACTACAGATTCTAGAAATATATCACTACCGTAGACCTTGCGTTCATGAAACATACATAATGACCTTATGACCTTTATCAAGAAAAGCAAAGCTTTAAATGCTATATTCTATAGCTTCCCCCCACCGGTGACTCGGAAATAATTTTGAGGACTTAAAAACTATAAAAAAGGGTTTCGATAACCACGGTAAAAGAGCGCAGCCCATTGTGTATGTTTATGCAAAGCAACAAACAGTGTGTGTGTGTGGGGGGGGGTATTTGGGATTCGACACTTGTTTAAATTCACTTTACTTGACATCCACAGGTTTCAACAGTGGCGTATTTAGGTAAGAACTAGAGATGGCTCACAGTCTTAACGGAAACCCATTGATAATTTTATTCAATATAAGATTACGTGGGATGCAGAGCTCACACAACCATAAATCCGCCACTAAGTTTGGGGCATTTTGTATTTCTATTATTAATGTTTTTTTTTATTTACAGCAGAAAGGTATTTCCAAATTGTTCCTATATTTCACAGTATCAAAAGTATCTCTGGGATAACTGCTCAAATTCCCTAGCATTTTAACGTCATCAGCAAATTGCCATATATTAATCGTCAAGAAGAGAAGCCTAAATAGTTTGACCGAATGATCGGCATGAATCTCTGAGGAATGACCATATAATTCCGTTTGTTATTATCGTTTATTTTTCCATTAATAATCCAGTTTCTATGCAGTTTTTAACGTGTATTAATTTTGTTGAAGAGTGATCCAGTTAATCGAAACTAAGTAGTTTTAGTAGCTAGGTGATATCAAATCTAATTCCAGTCTCCACGTTCAACATTAAGTCCTGACCTTCTATGTCATTAAGATGAATCTATTCTTGGTTGACCAACTTCAGACAGATTATTGTTCAATACTTGTTGGACTAGGAGGGGAATATACGTTGGTGTTTGAAGTTTAACAATTCCTAGAATATAAGATAGTGTAGAATAAGGAAATGGGAGGAGTCTGTGGAGTCGAGAAAAAGACAAGTGAAGCTAAGTTGGTTTGGTCACGTGAAGAGAAGATGAAAAAGTCATGATGAGAGCATTAGAGCTGTCACTAGCCAACAAGATCGGACAGAGTAGGCCAGTAAAGCTTTAGAAAGATGGGATTTAAAGAGAACATGGACGAGAAAGGAATTGCAGAAGAACTAGCAGTGCATTGAATGAAGATGATTGGAGGAGGGCAAAACGTGTGAAGTACGACGACCACTGCAAAAGGAAAATGTTGAATAATAATAATAATACATTAAGTCACTGTTTGAAATAAATAATAATACTTTTGTTTCTTTGTTTTTGAATTTCGCACAAACCTTCGCGAGAGCTATCTGCGCTAGCCGTCCCTAATTTATCAGTGTAAAACTAGAAGGAAGGCAGCTAGTCATCACCACCCACCGGCAACTTTTGGGCTACTCTTTTCACCAACGAATAGTGAGATTGACCGTCACATTATAACGCCCCCACGGCTGAAAGGGCAAGCATGTTTGATGTGACGGAAATTCGAACCCGCGACATCTCAGATTACGAGTCGCACGCCTTAACACGCTTGGCTATACCGGGTTGATAATAATAATATTCTTAACAAGTACGCTAAAAAGATATTTGATATTCGACATTAACTCGTATTGAATGCACGGTTTATTAGAGATCCTTTAATTGTCGACATTTAACCTACAAAATGAACCAATCAGTTGTTGCCTTAGTTTCAATCACTTTTGACGATGTTTTTTATTGCTTTTTTACAGGCGCAGAAACTGCCATGTTCACTACTCCTATGAATATACTTAATGGACGTTGGCCAATAAAATAAAGTTTTCAAACTGCTTCATCTTTCTCTAATCAAACTGTAAATTATCTCAGGTCCTAGGTTTAAATGAATTATATCAAAGTTTCCTTGCCTTTCGTGGATCAAACAAGCTTACATTAAGAAAACTTCATGCAGACTTGAGGACACTTTAGTTAAGTCATAAAGAAAATGTGGTATTCCATCACTTAGTTGGGGACATTTTAGTTAAGTAAAAAAATAAATAAATCAGCACATTCCGGTACTCAGTCAGGGACACTTTAATTAAGTAAAGAAACAAAATGTGGACCTTCTAGCACTGAGTTGAGGACACTATGGTTAAGTGAAGAAAGGAAATGTGGACCTTGTAGCACTAAGTTTGGAATATTTTAGTTAAGTAAAGAAATTTGGACATTCCAATGCTCAATTCGAGCCACTATAGATAAGTGACGAAAAGTAATGTAAACCTTCCAGTGCTCAGATGGAGACACTATAGTTTAATGAAGAAAAGAAATGTAGGTCTTCTAGCATTGAGTTGAGAACACTTTAGTTAAATGAAAGGAAATATGGAACTTCTAGCACTGAGTTGAGAACACTTTATTCGAGTGAAGAAAGGAAATGTGGACTTTCCAGTACTCAGTTGGGGATACTATAATCAAGTGAAGAAAGAAAAGGTGGACCTTCCAGCACTTAGTTGATGACAGTTTACTTAAATGAATGAAGGAAATGTGAACCTTCTAGCACTGAGTTGAGAACACTTTAGTTAAGTGAAGAAAGGAAAATTAGACCCTCCAGTGCTCATTTGGGGACATTGTAGTATAGTGAAGAAATGAAATGTGACCTTCTATCACTGAGTTAACGATATTTTAGTTAAGTGAAGAAAGGCATTGTGAATCTTCCAGTGATCAATTAGAAACACTGTAGTTAAATGAAGAAAGAAAATGTGGACCTTCCAGTACAGATTTTAGGACACTTCAGTTTAGCAAATAACGAAAATCTGAACCTTCCAGTGCTCAATTCCAAACACTATAGTTAAGTGATGAAAGGAGATGTGACTTTCTAGTGCTCAGTTAGGGTCACGATAATTTAGTGAAGGAAGGAAAATTAGACCCTCCAGTACTCATTTGGGGACATTGTAATATAGTGAAGAAAGGAAGTGTGAACCTTCTAGCACTGAGTTGAGGACACTATAGTTAAGTAAAGAAAGGAAATGTGTACCTTCCAGATCAAAGTTGGGAACACTGTAGTTAAGTGAAAAAAGAAAATGTGAAAATGTGGACCTACCAGTGCTCAGTTTGAGAAACTTTAGTTAATTGAAGAAAATAAATCTTGACCTTCTAGCACTTAGTTCAGGACACTTTAGTTAAGTGAAGAACGGAAATGTGGACCTTCAAGCACTGAGTTGTGGACACTTTAGTCAAGTAAAGAAAGGAAACGTGGATCATCTAGCAACAAGATGAGGACACTATGGTTAAGTGAATAAAGGAAATATGGACCTTCCAGTGCTCAGTTTGGGAAACTATAGGAAATGATGACCTTCTAGAGCTCAGACATTTGAATTTTAATTATTGTTTGCTCAATAACTAGCGAGTCTATATTCTGATACAAGCTCATAAGACAAATCACAAAAACATAATGTAATATCCAACAACCTAACGAATAAAACGTAAAATTATTTTCTTTAGTCTGTTTGTTTTTGAATTTCGCACAAAGCTACTCGAGGGCTATCTGTGCTAGCCGTCCCTAATTGAGCAGTGTAAGACTAGAGGGAAGGCAGCTAGTCATCACCACCCATCGCCAACTCTTGGGCTACTCTTTTTACCAACGAATAGTGGGATTGACTGTCACATTATAATGCCTCCACGGCTGGGAGGGCGAGCATGTTTGGCGCGACAGGGATGCAAACCCGCGACCCTCAGATTACGAGTCGCACGCCTTAACACGCTTGGTCATGCCGGACCTAGTCTGTAAGTATATGTGTGTTTATTTTTTTTAAACATTAATATGTGTTATATTTTGTTTTAAATATCTCTACTGATGTCATTTTGGATTGTTATATTTCGTGTTTTAATATCGTTTTGTTGAAAAATTACGCTTGGATTTTGAAAAAGTGTCGCACTATTCCAAAGTATGTTGAACAATACTTACGTGAAACGTTGGTTAATATTAAAACACAAAAATCTATTGGTTTTGCTACTTTATTGCTGTAAATATGAAATTGACAAAACTTGCACATTATAACTGCACGTTAACCAGTGTAAAATGTTTCGTTCATTATCTGACTTAATACTGAAATTCGTTTTTGAAGGAGGTCATTAGTTGGTAATGTAGCATAACCATACAGTACCTGACTTATCCTATACAATCTTGACGACTACTTTCGTGACACTGGCCACAAAGGCTGAGGCAATTAAAAGTCAAGACGAAATTTAAAATAGTTTTAACATGTAGAGAAAAACAACATTAAACAGTTATACGTGTTTAATAATTTGCATTACTTTACAAAACCAACAATGATTAAAGCAAGGTTTAGTATTTTAAAAAAAAGACAATAATTAAATCAACTGAAACCGGTTTCATAAAGTGATTTATACAGTTGAAAAAGGTTTAAATGCATTTTTTACGCGTTATTGAGAAATAGAAATGATTCACTTTCTTTGTTTTCCAACACAAGTGGAAAATTTGTTTGCATCTCAACTTGGTCTCCGAAATACCATGCTTCTGTCTTCGAGCTTTTTATCACGTATACTTTCTTTGTAGTTCAAACACAAAGCTACACAATGGGCTATCTCTGCTCTACCCGGTTTCTGACATTGTAAATCCTCATATTTTCCGCTATGTCGCTAGGAGGCACTGGAGCCACATCATGAACCAGTTTTTGTATCTTGTTTGATTTATAAAACAGTGAAAGTACTAACACAACTATACTTCTCATTGTAAAATTTTGTGAAAGTAAGTGAAACTAAAACACAGAAATCTGGAGTCTTTAACAGTTGGGGAAGAGGGAATTGGAACCACGAACTTACGTTTGCAAAAAAAAGGTAGTTGTTTCTCGATAGGACAGCAGAATGTCTATTGATTTGAGATCTATGGAGCATATCAAGCAGCCCAAGGTGGGTTTGCTTTAGAACAGATTATCCGTTTTTGTAGAAGTATTCACATTCTAAAGAATAAATTCGTCGCTCTCAGATAGAAGTGAAAGACTCAGATTTGTTCTTACTGAATTTATTCAAGGACTTCAACAACTAAATTTGGTGTTTGATGCCTCACGGTGGAAAGAATGCAGGTAACCTAATATGTATCTTTACACTTAACGATAAAACAGCAGATAGTTCAGTTTAACCGAAGATTTTCATTATCATACGTAGTAGCTGATAATGAAGAAGTGATTACGAAAACTCCCATTAATTGTCCAAGATTAAAGTAATATAAACTATGATAACAGGACCCCTCACTGTAACTCTGCGGTAAATTAGGGGATTTATAACGCTAAAAATCAGGTTTTGATACTCGTGGTTCACCAAACACAGATTGTTCATTGTGCAGCTTTGTGTTTAACAAAACACAAAACATATTTAACAACCGTTCTTTTTGTGTGTGTGTGTGTGTTTACATACAGTTTAAAGCTTGAGCCATTATCTCAACACAGTTTCTTAGAATGAACAATAAATAAAATAAGTTACAAAAATCTCAAATTTATTTGAACTCTGAGGCACGATTCATTCTGTGTAGTACAGAAGGTTCATGTAATTTTTAATACTATTGACTGGGATCCTATGCCAACTTTTACGGATTGTAATGTAAAGAAAATCGTTAAGTGAATTCACATGCAACAGAATTAATAATGGATGATACACATGTAAAGTTTAAGGGTTTCGTTTGTAAGACTATCTGCCAATGCTCACACTTTGTGATGTGTGAACGAAACTTGGAATATCCCCTTAGTGACCACCATCGTTGTCATTCTTCGAAGTGATCCCCATATTCGTCTGCTTTTCGCACTTTAAGTTTTTGGCCAATCTGTAACAAACTTGTCATCACTCTCTAGCGACTCCTACCGAGAAATGACATGTGAAGAAACGCTGTTGATATGTTTTTCTCCTTTGTCAACTTCTCGGCATATCCATACATTCCACTCACCATTCTACATACATTATTATTTCTACCCATGGAAGAACTTAAGTTGTAATATGTAAATGTGTTTCACGATAGCCAGTATGAAGGTTGCGGTTTTATAAATTTTGGTCATCAGTAACTCGTTCACTTACCTGTAGGGTGATTATTGGTTATGTGTGGTTTGTGAAATATTAAGTGCCCTACAGAATATTGTCTGAAAAAAGCTATGATTAATGGGTGTATAGAAAATGAACGAATACAGTAAGTCATTCATTTATTATTTTTATTACCGATAATGACTGTTAACACATTTATACCTAGATATTGATGACTTGTACTGTCACAATAAATTTGTCAAATCCTACGGTAATAATAGAGATTAACTATATGTTAAAGTCTGCCTTTGTAAAACATGAGATAAAGTAACATGTGGAAATTATTTTGATGCATAAAGTCACATTAGTAAAGGTATTAGTTTTAATTATTGTCCTTTTTAGGGTGATTTAAACCTATAGCCATGTATTGTATGTGTGGTAATGTATATAACTGTGTTATGTCAAATACTGTTTTTGACATTTTATTATATCACTGAAAATTTTTGATCACTTGATTAAGATTTTGTCCTTGTAGAACAGGTAATTTAATTAATGATTGAATCAACGTTAAACATCCTTTTTATGATTATTTAATTATAGTTGAATGAATGAGTAACTATCATGACTGTCATGAGGGCCTAAAATACTTTTTTACTTTATGATGTAATAATCCATCATAAGTTAGTTGCGCTCTCTGATAACACTTTGTTGAACTATGACATTATAGCTATTTGTCATGACGGCCAAGCAACACGTCACTGTCGACTCACCTTCTGGTGACAACATTTGGAACTATCACCTGGTCATCTTTGATGACATCACCCCTTTCACCTCACACTTCTATCTTCATGTGTTATGGTGTAACGTCCTGTCAAAGGGAGGACTTGCTGCTAACATAGAGGTCAAGAGTTTAGATCTACTCCCCCACTCCATATATCAGTCACGGGATCTCTGTGTCTTCCTAATGCTTTAAAAGGATATTTCGGTTAGTAGTAGATAAGGGTATACATAAAACAAACTTAAGATAATACTACTGTAATATGTAAACATTTTAGAAAATTTCGCAAAATATTATTTAAATATACGTCACCCAACAAACATTGATTTTTTTATTTCCTGCCTTCTAGCAGTTCAGTCTGAAGTCTCCTTCAGACTTACAACAGCAATTCAAATTTCATTACCTACGCATGGTGGAATTTTGACTTAAAAAGAGTATCCAGCAAGCTAGAGGTAACATACTCGTATAGTGAAATAATGAATGATTTCAAATCGATGTGTGTGAAGACAAGAGCGAAAGAGTAATCATAGACAAACATTAAATCATGATATAACACAAATGAATTCGGCATAATTAGGTATCTGAGGTTAAGGAGCATGCTTTGATGTTAGTTGTCTCACCAGGGGAATAATGTCTCGATGTTTAACTACAATGTACAACAATTTTTTTGAAAAGTTTTGCTGATTGTGACAGGCACCTGGTGTGTATGCACAAATATAGTTTTGGTTTTGCTTCATCACGTAGGAACTCTGAGAAATAGACAGTTAACTGTTTACTGGCAATAACGTATTTAAATGTGTTTAAGTTTCTAATACGCTATTAAGTTCAACATAATTAAAAGTGTTTTGCTCCTGATTTTCGTTTGTATTCAATGTCCGGTACATCACGTTGCAATGTCCAACAGTAGTCAGCAAGCATTGACGGACTCCAGTTGCCCTGATATCGTTTTTCCATTATAGCAATGTCCTGGTGATACCTTTCACCGTGTTCGTCACTGACAGCACCGAGATTTGTGGGGAAGAAGTCCAAGTGTGGGTGGAGGAAATGAATCTTGAGTAACATGTTCCACTTCATTGTTTTGTGTGCTTTGAGAAGTTTGTTTACCAGCTGGATGTAATGTGGGGATCCATAATTCCTAAGAAAATTGTCAACAACGTCTTTGAAGGCTTTCCAGGCAATCTTTTCCGGCCCAACTAACAGATCTTCGAACCGCTTGTCACTCACAACATGTCTGATCTGTTGGCCAACAAAAATGCCCTCTTTGATCTTGGCCTCAGTTATTCTTTGGAACATTTGTCTTAAATAACGAAAACCTTCGCCTTCTTTGTTCATTGCTTTAACGAAATTTTTCATATGTCCCAATTTTATGTGAAAAAGAGGCAAAAAAATCTTTGCAGAGTCGACAAGCGGTTCATGGGTTACATTTTTCTGTCCTGGATCTGTGACTCTGTCTAGGATAATGTGACTCTTTGAAACAACAATACTTTGTATAGCCGAGCTGCAGTTCCAGTAACAGAACAACGATTTTCAGATCTCCACAGATATTCCAGTTGTACTTGCTGTACTGGATGTGCTTCAGCAACATTTCCATGTTCTCGTAGGTTTCTTTTATGTGTGCTACATAGCCAACAGGTATTGAAGGGTGAACGTTGTCATTATGTAACAGAACAGTTTTTAAGCTTAAAATTGATGAATCAATAATGAGAGGTCACTCTTGCGGGTCATGGTAACAACCTAAAGCAAAGAACTATCCTTCAATGTCAACACAGAAACAGAGACTGTCAACTTGTGCAAAGAATTTGGTTATATCATTTTGGCGGCTTCGAAAAACAGAAATTTTCGTACTTGGTGACAGCAAACACCATTCCTGCAGTCTCGAACTCAGCAATTCGGCTTTTGCTTTTGACAGATCCAAATCTCTGACTAGATCGTTTAATTCTGACTGTGCTATGACATGTGGATCGCCTGAGGAGCACGGTTCAAAATTCGAATCAATGTCACTGCCTGTTCCCTGCATTGTAGTTTTTCATCATCTGGTTTGTCTAAGGTCCATTCTTTTGGTGGTTTCGGAATTGGAAGACTGTCGTCATGTGGCACCGGTCTATTGCTGAAGGCAGATTTGGGTATTCAATTGACTTCTTGTTTTTGGCAGAGAAACCAGATACATTATCCAAATAGAAGTAACAGTCCGTCACATGGTCTTTCTGTTCTCACCATATCATCGGGACAGCAAACAGCATTGTTTTTCGAGTGTCTCTGAGCCAAGATCTCAGACAGACAGCACATGTCGCACAACAAATGAGAGGCGACCATTCCTGGTCTTGATCACCAACTTTACAGCCGAAGTACAGATGATATGCTTTCTTTACAAGAACAGTCATTGAACGTCTCTGATTAACAAGTGCATACTCGCCACAAATATAGCAGAATATATCGCGGCTGTTACGACATTGACGAGACATACTGACCGACACCAATCGTCCTGTAAAACGTCTATAACATCTAACTTACTTGTTACAGTGCTACTGAGTTAATGCTATATTCTGAAACAATACGTACATACTATAAGGTCTATGTTAATCCAATGAGTAGCATCTGTATATGTAAGCCACTTTTAGAGCCTGTTGAGACAGTGTCAAGCTAACTTCGGCCTGCCCAGGCATGCCCGGGCTGCATACTTCCATAGAACAGCTTCCAACCTGGCCTGATTTCATGCCTGGACATACCCAGACTACACAAAACATTGTTCATAGGTCTCTTACAGAAACGAAAATTTTTGGACACAAATATAAGAAAAAACACGACAAAACTTAAGGCTGAAGCGGTACGTGATGGGTAAATTTGGATGTGATTTTCGTGATCAGCAGACAAAAATCTATAAGGAACACCCAACAGTGTTCAAGAAGCAAAAACTTTGTTGTACAGTGTTATTAATAAATTTTTTGTTAATAAGACAAATATTTGGCTCTTCTAAAAATAGGAAAGCAGAACTCCTCAAGTATGGAAGGTATAACTTATTCTGTGTTAGAAGAAAAGATGTAACTCAGTATATAAAAAAGCTGTAACTCTTTATAAGGAAAGATGCAACTCCGTATGTAGGGTTGATGTAACTCTGTATGAAGGAAAGATGTAACTCTGTATGTAGGAAAATTGTAACTCTATATATAGGAATAATATAACTGTATGTAGGAAAGGTGTGACTCTGTATGTAGGAAAGATGTACGTACCTATTTTGCTCTTCAACATTCTTTACATGTTTTTATGGAAATCTTCAAAGGCTTAAAGTGTTGACTGCGTTAAGTTTGTTTTCAATTTTGCGCTAAGCTACATAAAGGCTATCTGCGCTAGCCGTCCTTAATTTAGTAGTGTAAGAATAGAGGAAATGTAGCTATTCATCACCACCCACCGCCAACTCCTAGGTTACTCTTTTACTATTTAATGTGGCAGTGTTGGCTTCTTTTTTATACTGTACACTTTATATTAATGTGATAGTTTTGGCTTGTTTCTTACACTGTACTATTTATTTCAATGTGGCAGTGTTGGTTTCTTTTTTATACTGTACTTTTTACATTAATGTGATAGTATTGGCTTGTTTCTTATACTGTACTATTTATTTCAATGTGGTAGTGTTGGCTTGTTTCTTACACTGTACTATTTATTTCAATGTGGCAGTGTTGGCTTCTTTTTTATACTGTACTTTTTACATTAATGTGATAGTATTGGCTTGTTTCTTATACTGTACTATTTATTTCAATGTGGTAGTGTTGGCTTGTTTCTTACACTGTACTGTTTACATTAATGTGATAGTATTTGCTTGTTTTTTATACTGTACTGTTTACTTTAATGTGGGAGAATTGGCTTGTTTTTTATGCTGTACTATTTATTTCAATGTGGTAGTGTTGGCTTGTTTCTTATACTGTACTGTTTACTTTAATTTGATGGTATTGGTTTATTTGTTACATGTACTGTTTACATTAATGTGATAGTACTGGCTTGTTTTTTCTACTTTACTATTTACTTTAATGTGGTAGTGTTGGCTTGTGTTTTATATTTTATACCGTACTGTTTACATTAATGTAATAGTAATGGCTTGTTTACTTAAATATGGTAGTGTTAGCTTGCTTTTCATACTGTACTGTTTACTTTAACATGATAGTGTTCGCATATTTTTATACTGTACTGTTTAGTTTAATGTGGTAGTGTTGGCTTGAATTTTAACCTTTACTGATTACATTCATGTAAGTAACAATGAAAACATTCACCAGATTTTAATTCGAACAACAGTGATGGAAATATGATGTTACTTAGCGTCATTGCCGATTGTCCATAAAATTGTGTAATGGGGAAATTATTTTAGCCTGTAGGTGGTGATAGCGTCATGACATGTATTTATAAATCCACGTTATCAGGAAATTATCTTAAATAACGTGACAAAGTCGAAAACAAACAGCACGGAAAACCGGAAAAGGAATTAGAACAAATCTGTTATACTTCTAGGAACTTTCTAAAAAATTAACGCAAATGTTAAAGTTGGAAAGGACAGAAGAACAAAGAATATCGGGACAAATCCTTAAACTCACTCGTAGACTAAGTGGACATAACTGCTTATTAACAAACTTATAAATGAAGTTTACTATTTCTGTATTCTAATTTCTAGCCTTTAGACGCATCCAAATTTTTCGTGTAATGAGATAATTCATTTTATAATAAGACATTATTTTTACTCGAAAGCTCAACATAAGGCTTCTCATTGGGTAATAATAATAATCTAAATAATAAATATTTGAAAGTAATTATTTTCACTTTGACTTCTGTGTCATTCAAAATTCTGCTCCGTTCGAACATTTGGAGTTGAACAAATAAATAACTGATTTAGCTGAATTGTTGCGAACAATTCACTGATGGTACAAGTAGAAAATTATCCTCAGATATAGTTTTTACCATGAAACTGCAGATTATAGTAGGATAAAATGAACTAAGAGTTTGGGTATAACTTTAAAAGTGAAAGTGTCTGATAACACAATTTTTTTAAGAATCGTTCGATTTAAGATAGAAAACATAAACAAAACTAATTTTGTTTGTAACTTTTTTCAAATTTCTTATGTTATTTTATTTTTAGAACAATTGAATTGTATTTCATTGTTTAAAAGCAATTATTGTTTAATATTTTAATTAATACACAACAAATAATTTTGTGTTATTGTTATGTAAATGTCGTGTAAATATTTTGTAAGCGACAACATGTCGTGTTGTGTTTAAATTTTCATTTCTATTATTCATTTTTCCAAATTGATATTATTGTTTCGAAGTTTAAACTAATATTTTGTTATTCATTTAGGGTAACATTTAGAATTTTCTTGGATTAAGTAGACCAATCATATGTTGTAAATGAAGTGCTGGTGACTACGTGTCTAGACGTGTAGTCTCGTGCAAGAACGGACATGCGCGGATTGCTCTGGAGACCTGTAGAATTTTCGCGGTCTTTCGAGGTGTTTAGGCCTACAATATATAAACAGACGAAGATGCAAGAGAGAGAGAGATTCAGACATCAGTTTTTATTCCAAGAAAGAAAAGAGAGATTCAGACATCAGTTATTATTCGAAGAAAGAAGAGAGTCAGACATTAGTTTTATTCGAAGAAAAGAAGAGAGTCAGTTATTTGAGAAAGATTAAGTGTTTGCTGTGATTATTCAACTTGGATTTGTGACTGAAGTTAGATCTACGGAAGCTGTGATTTTATTTCGTCAATCTCTACGATTCATCTGAATTACTGCTTGTGCTAAGAGTCGGCGAATTTATTGAATTGTGAACTGTTTCTGAACTTCTTCATTTAAGCTTCGGAATTTCTTCGTGGGACCAAATTCACACCCTAGACTGGAATTTGAGACTTTCATTTTAGATCATTATATTAGATACAGGCCAGTACCATTTTGTATTGTGATTAATTTTGAAGTTTGAAACTAGTATTATTTTGTTTTGTAATTAATTTCGAATGTTGTAACTTAATATCTGTCACTGTTATCATATAATTTATGTTATATTTGTTAGTAGTTTAGTGTAATAAATTATACAAGCTCTTATCTGTGTTTTTCTGTTGCGTTTAGTCTACGAAGAACTTAAAACATTAAAAATATACGTAACAGTTATTGTTATTTTCATTCAGTTTGTCAAGAATCTTTTTCATCGTGTTTTGTCCGACGCAAATATTTATGTTTGGTTAGTTTGTATTATGCTCAAAGCTACACGAGGGCTATCTCTGATAGCCGTTGCTAACTTGGTAGTGAAAGATTAGAAGGAAAGAAACTATTCATCACCACTCACCACAGTCCCAACTCTAGGGCACTCTTTTTACCAATAAACTGTGGATTTAGCCGTTTTAACGCCCCATTACGGAAAGGGCAAGCTTTCCATGACCCATGACCCTAATACTGAGAGAGATAAAAGCCTAAACCACCTGGCCAAGTCGGGCCAGTGTTTAGATAAACAACAGTTTTGCGTTTTGACTTGTTTTTCATAAATATGTTAAAATATATTTACAAAAGAAAAAGTTTCGTTTGACAAAAACTAACAAAACTGGTGTATCACTATCAGTGTATGCTGATATCAAACCGCTAGTAAAAAAGTAATGCACGCTTTAAGTTTAGCGCTTGAATTTTTCTCACATTATCATTTACGTTAGTGTAATATGAAATATTAATTATGTGATAATATTCTGTAACGCTTTGTTTAAAACTTTAGTTTCTACAACAACTTTCTCAGTCTACGATAGCAATTCTTATCGAAAACGGATTGATTCTGATACATCTTTCAACAAGTCACGACGTTTACTAAGCAAAGCACGTGAAATTAGGCCTAGAAGGAAAGTAGATATGTAATCATACTTTGTAAAGTATTTAACTAGACATAGAACGAAGGTAGATTTATAGTCATGTTTTGTAAAGCTAGGCCTAGAAGGAGGGTTTTGAAAGGTATTGAACTAAGCCTAGAATAATGAAAGGTTTGTAGTATTTTTTTTGTAAAAAAGTGAGCTAAGCCCAGAAAGGTGGATTTGTAATTTTTAAAATAATTTCCTACACCTATTAATACGATGGATTAGAAGGCCTGGCATGGCCGAGCGCGTTAAGGCGTGCACTCGTAATCCGAGGGTCGCGGGTTCGCGCCCGCGTCGCGCTAAAACATGCTCGCCCTCCCAGCCGTGGGGGTGTATAATGTGACGGTCAATCCCACTATTCGTTGGTTGGCGGTGGGTGGTGATGACTAGCTGCCTTCCCTCTAGTCTTACACTGCTAAATTAGGGACGGCTAGCACAGATAACCCTCGAGTAGCTTTGTGCGAAATTCCAAAAACAAACAAACGATGGATTATTTCGAATATATTAAACTAGGCCTATGAAGTAAATACAATTATTTTTGTAAAATGGTCTCAATAGGTAATAAACATTGTCTCGTGTTTTTATTGTAATGTAACTACTTTCAATAGAAAGATGTATATGAAAAATAAAATAAATAACTGAAATTCTTCAGTTAAATGCGAATAATTCGGTATTTTACCGAAACATGATCAGAACTTTTGTCGTTTTTATTTCTTTCTGTATGAATGCAACTGATAATTCTCATAAGTTTCTTAAAATATCGTTATGTTCGTGTTTACGACTGTACAATCTATCTCACTAGCATCAAAAACAAAATATGTTTACGTATTGGAAACCATAGCTGAAAGTTAAACCAAAGCTTACCTCTCTTGTCTAAGAAAGAGGAAGTGAAAATGTTCGCTTAGAAAATATTTACAATTAAAGTAGCAACTTCGCAGTAGTTTGTTGTAATGGGGACAAAGATACGACGGAAATCAGGGAAGAAACAAGGGCGACAATAAAAACAAAATAAGCAGTTTAACTTGACCAACTTACATGAGTTTTTGTTTATTATCTTAACCTCTTTATCTCTGGCAACCAAATTTATAAAATCCTTATCTTTATGGGAGTCTTTGAACCAAAATCTTGCCTCAAATTTGGGAAACCTTAAACTTATCGACATTTATAAAGAAAGAAGAAGGTGCTGCCCTCTCTATTGGAGACTGCAGTGCACTTCCTGCTACTGCATATTTTAATAAGTTTATAAGAGGCTAATCATGCACAGTAAAAAATGAATAGTATTAAAAGTTCAATTGTATAGTTTAATTTTAAGATATAATGGATTACATGAGAGATAAATTTTATTGTTTAATTATAACACAAAATGACTAATATTAATGATAAATTCTACAGTTTAATTCTTACACAAAATGAATAATATTATTGATAAATTGTGCCCCCCAGTGGCTCAGCGGTATGTCTGCGGACTTACACGCTAAAATCCGGGTTTCGATACCCGTGGTGGGCAGAGCACAGATAGCCCATTGTGTAGCTTTGTGCTTAATTCAAAACAACAACAACAAAAAAAAAAAGATAAATTGTATAGTTTAATTTTAAAATAGAATGGATTACATGAGAGATAAACTGTATAGTGTAATTCTATAATAGAATAAATAACATGAACGATAAATTCTATAGTTTAATTCTAACACAAAGTGAATAATATTGTTGACAAATTCTATAGCTTAATTTTAAAATAGAATGGATTACATGAGAAATAAGTTGTATAGTTTGAGTCTAAAACAGATGAGTGTGTATAATCTTATAGTAATGCCATATTAACTATCTGCTGTGTCCACTGAGACGAATCAAACTCTTGATTTTAGCGTTTTAAATCCGTAGACCTACCGCTGTATTATGAAGGATATTTAGGTTTAAGAAAACTTGTAATGTTTATAACGTTTGAAAACGTCCACTATGTCCACTACGGGCCTTTAAACCCACTTAAATATTCACACTTATTTCTGAACTACTGGGGACGCTGACTTGAGATTATAATTAGGACCTCAGACGCAGTTTCTAAATACAAAACTTTTCACAGATGAACTGTTAGAGTTTTATGTAAATATGTATTGAGTATAAAAACAATAAAGTCACCCTATATAAGCTTGAAAGTTTATAACACTAAAAACTTGAGTTTGATACTCGAGGAGGGTATAACACAAATAGTCTATTGAGCAACTTTGCGCTGAAATACAAACACTCACCTATACGAACAATCAGTAGTATATGTATATTAGGTCTGCTGACAGTTATCTAGTGTTTTACGCTCATAAATTTATTTCAATTGTTGATAAGAATTGTTTTGTATTTGAAACAGAAAAGTGAGGCTCTTATCCTTGCCCCCAAGTCGCACAACCATGTATCTGCGAACTTATTTATACTTCTAACCGGGTTTCGATACCCGTGGTGGGCTGAGCACAGAGAGTCCTTTGTGTTGAATAACAAACAAACTCTTGTCCTTAACCCGCTTTCAGAGGAATGCACGAATTTCGAAGAAAATATCGTCTCATAGAAATTCAGTTAAAATCCTAATTTCCTGTCCTGCCTGTGATTCCAAAAACAAGACGAGAAAGGTCATATAGACATACAAGATATCCTGACCTATTACCTTTACCTAACGTTGTGTATCACGAAATTAGTCAAAAGCTTTATTTTCAACTTTGATGTTGACAGTAAAAGACAACTCGAAAAAAATATCTTATTCGACATAGCTGTAGATAGGGTGTCATGCTGGTGAATACCTGCTTCTTAAAAAGAGTTTCAAGTGCTTTTAAGAAAAATCTTATAATTTCAGCAACGTTAAATTCCTGTTGAGATCAAAATATACAGTGATATACTAAGAACAAACATCACTTTACTCACGTAGACATAGGATGGATATAACAACACAGGAGTTTTAGCAGTCCCAGCTGACCAATGAAATGAGATATTTGCCATCCTAGTTTGTTTGACACTTGCTATAGAGAAACTTTAGCTCAGTCACAAGAGTCATTGAAAGATTTTTCGTAAATGTAATATGAATTTAATGGGTATTATATTTCGCTTCTTCCATTATGATTAAATATTTTCTATAAATGTCACAAGACATCTTTCTTTAGAAACCATGACTGTCATCGAACATCTTTGTTTGTTTGTAGTCAACCACAAAGCTATACAGTTGGCTATCTGTGCTCTGCCCACCACAGGTATCGAAACCTGGTTTCTAGCGGTATAAGTCAGCCGAAATACCGTATTGCCACTAGAGGAGCCTTTGTTTGGAAACCATGACTATCAACGGACATCGTTGTTTAAACATCTTGACTGTTGCTAGATGTCTTTGTTTGGAAGCTGGATTGTGGCCAGACGTCTTTCAGTGTCTGTCTTTAGTGAACAATACTTCTACGTTTAATGCGACTAGAAGGACAAGCTATAGTGACTCTTTTCTTGAATTGTATTAAATATATTTTCAAAATTTGATTGAAAAAATCAACCATGAAAAAACAAGAAAACCTAATTGCTGTTTTTTAGTGGCCCAACGATAAGTCCAATAATGCTGAAAATCTGGCTTTGACATCTGAAATTAACAGGACAAAGATAGCCCCATATTGTATGTCTATCTGCTCATGAAGTAAAACAAAACTAGGCATAACAAAGTTACCAACATATATAATTTTGTCCTCCTTTCTCGCCAGACCATAAACATACTCAGATTTTAGATTTTTTATTTAAAATTATGATACTTCTAATACGAAACTTACAAGTTGTGAAATCCTTGCAAATAGTGAGATATAGCGATATTTTTAAAGCACGTATTTTAAGAAATTGAAACAAGCGTGTGTGTGTGTTTTCTTATAGCAAAGCCACATCGAGCTATCTGCTAAGCCCAGATCTGAGAATTGAACCCTTGATTTTAGCGTTGTAAATCCGTAGGCTTTCCGCTGCACTAGCAGGGGTCAAATTGAAATAATCATAAGATCGAGATACAAAGTTAGAGTAAATTACGGACAACAGAGTTTATTTTGGTTTTGAATTTCACCTAAAGCTGCACGAGAGCTATCTGCTCTAGCTCTCTCTAACTTAGCAGTGTAAGATTAGATGGAAGGCAGCTAGTCATCATCATCCATGGGTACCAAACTGTAGGGTGCGTTGTAGTTAAATATCAGGTTATTAATTAGTGTAGAAACAAAGAAATTCCTTTATATTGGTTTAATTTTGGTTTTAGTTGCTGTTTAAGTAGGGCTTCTTTGATTTTGCGTTTGTTTACATTTGTTTCCCAACTTAGTATCTGGATGTTTTCTATGGTTATCTTGTGTTTATTTGATTTTCAATGTTCCTAAACATGCGAAGATAATTTTTGTTTCTTTTTGTATGTGTGAATATACATACACATACTGCTTAGCCAGGTAGTTAAGATGCTTGTCTCGCATTGTGAGGATTGTGGGATTGAATCAACTTGATACCAAACGTGTTCGCACTTTCAGTCATGGAGGTGTTATAACGTACGGTCAATCCCCACTATTCGTTCATAAAATAGTAGTCCAAGAGTTGACGGTCAGAGAAAGAAATATTGTGATTGGAATAATATTAAACTAACTTCCCTTTAAGTTGTGCATTGCACTTTAGTTTCAATGTATAGCTGTTGTTTTGTGTGTATATGCGTATGTGGACGTAATGTTTGAATAAATTTTCCAGACGTAAAACAATATATAAATGACTTGCATTTCAAAACTCTACATAAAATATTTAAGGTCTATAGAATTGTTTATTTAAGAACGCTACTAGGTTAATTACTACAGTATAACAGTAAAAATGTTAAACAAGGTGCTTAATCATTCAAGACTATGTTTATTTAGAATCTGATGAGGTTGCATCATTCAAAAAAATTAAGTTGCTGGTTCTAGAGAAACGTAGTTTGTCACTAGATGGCGATACCGTCTGTTTGTTTTAAATTTCGCGCAGAGCTATTCGGGGGCTGCATTCGCTAGTCGTCCGTAATTTAGTGGTGTAAGACTAGAGGAAAGACAACTAGTCATCATCATCCACCGCCAACTCTTGGGCTACTTTTTTACCAACAAATAGTGGGATTGACTGTCTCACGTTACAACGCCCCCGCGACTGAAAGGTCGAGCATGTTTGGTATGACAGAGATTCGAACCCGGGACATTCAGATCACAAGTCGAGTGCCCTGAACACCTGGCTATACAGGGCCAATACCAAATTTAAAAAGTAAAATACTTAAGTTCAGAACGGTGGCAGCTGTGTAGAAGAGATGCTGCTATTCTTTATGCAATACATCTTACTTGTTGATGAGTACAAACCTTCACCATAAGTTACCTGTGTTCTGGTAGCCGCGGGTATCAAGCCAGATTTTTAGAGTTACAAGCCTTTGGAATACTCATGGAGCTACCCAGAGATTAAAAATTAACTATTTCTTGACCTGTAAAGAATCATTGAACTGATCGTTATTGGAAGACCAAAGTGGACATCATAGTTAAATAGGATTAAAAGAAATAAAATAAACACCGTTCATGGTTGATGTTGATTCAAGACAACTTAAGAATTGTTCAGATATTTTATTTGGTATTAAACTAAGCATGTTTCTAAAGAAAAGAAATAATCGTGTATTTTAAAATCTGTTGTTGCCTTTTATGCAGGAATTTTTCCTGGCGGAAGCCAAAGAAAGTCGAAATTTACATTATCATATACTCTGATCAAAGTAAGTCATCTGTATAGATCAGAACTGATAAATTTATTCAGTAATTAATTGAGATAAATATATATATATATATATATATATATATACACACACACACATATCAATTTTGCTAAATGTATATATAACTCCACACAATAAAACTTTATAAAGATAAGAATGCAATGTTTCATCAAAATGTTCTCTCATTGATAGCGATTTCTTCTATTATAATGACAAAGTGAAATTAGAGACGAATGTCTAACGAGATATCATAGACACACTGTATCTGTTATATCCATTTTATTAAAAACACCTTAGGTGTGAAAACAAAAGTGCGGTCAAAAAAAATATTCAGCGTGCAATTTAAAGGGATCAAAATTGGCAACAAAATTGATTGTTGCAGGTATTGCGCTCATAATACTTCTTATTATGCTGTAAGTGTAGCTGCCAATTTTTCTGTCAATTTTAATTTCATTCCTTTAGATTACACATTCAACCTTTTTTCGACAGCACCTTTTTTCAACTTTATGATGTCAGACCAATAATTCGGAAGACCTATACTTTATAGAACCAACCAGATTCTTTAAAATATGTAATGGTGGTTTTATCTCTCTCTAAAACAGCGTTAATAACTTCCTTTATAATAGATTAACAGTTTCGTGTTATTACCCGTGTGCAGTCGGTATAGCATAACTATTTATACTAATTGCATAAGCTAACTTTACGTTCTACTAATTACTAATCAGAATCACTGTTTATATTGTATATTTATTATTACAACAGTAGCGGCCCTTTATTTCATTGTATTTCTCTATAGACATTGCTAGGACACTCTCTGAGATATATAAGATGCTTATATGCTCTCCCACTGTGCATGTTATGTGCCCTCCTACATACACTGTGTATGTTGTGTTAGCAATGAATGATAATCGTCCATCTAATGATTCTTTAGAAAACTTGAGCAATAAACTCATAATTTATTTTGTTTGAACTAACCAATAGTTATGTCAGTGCACGTATTTCACCCTATAGTTTTGCTGCTTTAAATCAACTGACTTTAAACCGAATGACAAAAAGTTAGAAACGATTCGCCTTTATACTTGGGTGAAAATGAAGTAAAATTTCAGACCAATAAGCTTGTTTGATTTTGTAGAAAGAGGCTCAGTGTTGTTACTCGCTCTTAACAACCAGTTCTCAATGTCTTTTCACAGTACTTCACGTAATTAGTTAATTTACGGTCATTGGCCGGAAACATGTCTTACAAACTGAAGTTGTAAGATCATGGCACAGAATAGGAAGTGGGTATAACTCAAGAAACTGCTCTTCATATCAGCCTTATGGTGGCTGTTGGAGTACAAACTTTATCTGCGTATATGTATTATTGCAATAGTAGTGGCCACTTATTTCATTGTATTTCTCCATAGAGAGTGCTAGGACACTCTCTGAGATATGCTTATGTTCTCTCCCCAATATACTGTGTATGTTGTGTTGGAAAAATTAATAAGTTCTTTTATTGGTGTAAGTGCGTGATGTCATCTATGAATGTAGCTAATGTTGACTTATGGGAAATAAAATGAATGCCATTGGCAGCAATGTTAGGGGGGGATTGATGAGTTCATTAACCTTCATTAACATGACCCTTGTTCCAAACTACAGTCCCACAAAGTTTCGGTTGAGACTGGCCCAGCGACCTGGTAGTAGTTAGATAATGAACAAACAGACAGACACACAGATTTTTTCGGGGGTGCTTTATGTATACATATTGAACAAACAATACAAATTCACTGTTTATATATATCTAAAAATTAATTATATATACAGTTTGAGGTTTATTAGTTAGTATATATATATAAATAAAACTTATTTCTTCCTACAGTATAAGGTTTATTAGTTAGTGTATATATAAATTAAACTTATTTCTTCCTACAGTATAAGGTTTATTAGTTAGTGTATATATAAATAAAACTTAATTCTTTCTACAGTATAAGGTTTATTAGATATTGTACACATAAATAAAATTTAGTTTTTCCAACAGTTTAAAGTTTATCAGCTATTATTCAAGGTAATAATTGTAAAACAATAAAAACAAATTGCCAGATATTTAAGTTACATTTCCCTATTAAGCTGTGTTAGCTAGGAAACAGTAATGAGAACAATCTATAAATTATTGTCACAGAGTTTCAGGGGAATATAATTCAATATTTAGTCCACTTAATAAGATAAAATCAATATATTTCCTCACTTAAACATCTATAAAACCTTTTCTTTTATTTAAATTATCATAGGCTTACAAAGTAATCAACTTAACTGTGCAAAATAGCAAGATGACGATAATATATTGCAACTAACTAACACCTTACCAAATTTAGTTACATAATTTGCAAACGAATATATTGAACATTTACATTACATCCTTATTTTTTCTACAAATTCAAGACTTATCTTAACTTTCTAAACTTCGTGAACAACCCGCAACTCCCTCGAGCCAATGAAAAAATTAGAGCATTAGAAAAATATGTAGCCTACATTTATATATACAGGGTGTCCCAAAATAACATTTACACTCTTTGCATCATTTAACTTGCCTTGTTTATTGATATTAACAATGAAACAAGATACATATGATAGCCAAATGATTTATTTAAAGATTTATTACTGCAATCAAGAGAAAAAATAACAAATAAAATTCTTCCCTAGAAAAACTCTCTTTGGTTGAAATTGTAAAATGTCATACTTGCTTCAGATGTTCAAACTGAAATCCGTTCTGCTCCACACACATTTCATAACGGGAAGAAATGGAAGTTCACACATCAAAAACCATCTCATCTGGTATTAAAACACATTGTTCTTCAATTGAAACTCTCAATTCGTCAATTGTTGCTGTTTTTGTGCTGTAAACTTTGTCTTTCAGAAACTCCCACAAAAAGAAATCCATGGGTGTCAAATCTGGAGATCTAGCAAGAAATTCTACACTTTCTCTTCGTCCAATCCATCTGTCTGGCATAGATGCATCCAGATAAGCTCTCACGTCACGATGAAAGTGGGGAGGAGCGCCATCCTGCTGGAGAAACACTCTTCTTCTCCAATGTTCTTGGATGCATGGCATGACAAACTCTTGTAGCATGTTGAGATAATTCAATCCTGTTACGGTGTCTTGGAAAAAGACTGGTCCGATGAGTCCCCTAGCGGACAGACCACACCACGCAGTCACTCCAGGTAAATTCAAGTGATGTTCCTTTGTAACATGTAGATTTTCTGTTGCCCAGTAGGTGCAGTTGTGTCGATTTATTGAGTCATTCGGCTTAAACGTTCGTCGCTCCAAACAATTTTGAGTGGAAATTCATCATCGCCTGCACATCTAGCAAAATACCATTTACAGAACTCAACCCTTTGATCAGGGTCATCTTCATTCAGAGCGTGAACAAGCGATAGAATGAAACTTTTGAATTGGGAACGCTTCAAAATGCAATGAACGCTGGATTTAGGGATACCTGTTTCACGAGACAGTTAGTGCACTGATTTTCTTGGAGAATTCAGAATATTATCAATGACCTCTTGCTCTCTTGTTGGGCTTGTTGATGATCTTTTTCGACCGGAGCGACCCTTTCTCATATGGTGGAGAGTTCCGTGTTCATCAAACTTGACGCTGATGCGTGAAATGCTGGGGCGAGATGGCGCATCCATATGGAACTTTCTAGTGAAACGTCTTTGCACTTCAGCTTTGTTTTCGACTTTTCAAAAAGTTTTGAGAATAAATATTTTGTGCTCGACTGTAAACTGATTATCCGCCATCCTTGGACACAAGTCAAATCTGAAACAAAAGAAACGGTTTGTTAGCTATACACAGTAGAAGAGTGTAAACGTTATTTTGGAACAACCTGTATATATATACACACACAAAGTTTCAAAGATCATTTGTATACCACGATAATAAATTATGTTTTAATAATCACGTTATGTTACGATCTTCTTGCGTGTGACTGTTTGGTTCCTATGTGGTATTTTCTTTCAGCAAAAAAGTATTAGACAAGCTCACTCTATAACAGGAGGTTCGGCAGGATAAATTACAAAGTGATATTGAACCTTACTATGTGACTAACCCTAAATTAAGAAATAAATATAATAGATATAAAACGAATACACTTTTTATCTATTTGCAAAAACAGAAACATAGTGAGCATAGGCATACTGGACACGTACTTGGTCATCTTTATATTGTACTTGTGTATTGGTCACAATTGCTGTGTTCCTGAACTGATCAAACTGTTTTTCTTCCCATAATAACTCTTTTCGTAAACCAATTCTCTTTAGATTCTGTGTAAGACTATTTAGATACAGCATTTTTCTCTTACCAGTAAACGTGAGATTTACTCATGAGAATTGGTGCTATTACATGACTGTTCATTCTTACTCAGCACAAGATAGACCACAATCTCAAAATATCATCTTTCCTACTTGTTACAGCAGAATTTCTCACGTGCAGAACAATTGTCACTTCCAACAAAGAAGTAAAGATGGCTAACACAAAATTAACTTCGTGGGTCTTTAGACTACGTAGCATGCAATGGACTTGGAACAAATAAAAACTCTTGAAAATGTTCATTAATAATAAGGAAGTAAAAATTGCATAGTTATTCCTGTACACAATAGCGGAGTAATCCCTATACCCACACTTTGGACATATTACTGTGTTAACATGGTATAAAGGGTAATTACTAATATAATTGAAAACCACCTCTGTAACTAATATAACTTTTTCATAAAATTACATTTTACTTGTTCATTAATGAAACTATTTTGCTGTGAAAAAACGTTTATCAACTTAAGTGAATAAAACCAAGATAACAATCAATTATCTGTAATTTTTTTCACTTTTAACAATCAAAAACTATCAGTACTTTTTCTAGTGTATGCTTGTGGCTTGCGATGTTTAATAAAACTAGCTAGATGTCTTCTGATGTTGTTATATCCTGGTAATTTGTATATTAAAATATGATTTAGTACGGTTCTCACTTTCTATAAATTTTCTTCTTACAGAATATCATATAGAGCATAAGCTTATTTATTCAAACACTTAGATCAAGACATGTTTCAATATGACTTCTAGGTTTACACTTTAGTTGTACATTTCTGCATAACTCAAAATGAACCTTATTGCTGTACAGTGTGCTGCATTAACGTCTCAGCATATTTTATAGAGTTAATAACTTGTGTTCATCTAACTAAAAATATTAATTTTAAGTGTTTATTCAGTTAACTAGAAGTATTAGATTTAGCAACCTCTGTTTATAATATTTTCAGGAAAACTAATTTCATGACCAATATCAGATACTTACACTTGTTAAAAGTAGCAGATTGGATGAAGAAACAAGGATAACAAACAGTGTTTGATAACACATGAGAAATAAAAAGGTTAAACATTTGGTGGACAGTGAAACAATCTATTGAGACAAAAAACAGTGTGCACACCTGTGTAATCATGTGGATAGTCATCTTTACTATGTGATTGAATAGCGTGTTAGCTTTTCATCGCTTAAGGTGAACTTTTGCTAAATTAGTCATGATGCAAACCAATTAGAGCTGAACTAGGAAACCACACTTGAATTGAATAGGGTAAACACACTTTATTTGTCAATTCAATTGCATTACCTCATGACCTTTCTTGTATGAGAAATTCATATCATTGGTTGGCTGTAACATTCACACAACGCCAACTCGGCCAACAAGGGATAGCAAAGTTGCTGATCCTTTCAACTTATATGCTTCATGTTATTGGAATTATCTCTCAAGTTGAATAAATATAATCTACTGTAAATAACAAAGGAAAAAAACAACTTGGAAAAAGACAACCTCAGTGACTTTCTGGACCACGTGCTTATATTAAACTGCATTAAATTAAATAAACAAAGACTTTCATAAAATCTGTATCACTAAAGTAGAGAGAAAACATAGTACCTATATAATATACTTTCCTCCTTTCTTTGTTTCAAAGATAACAGTTAAAAATAATTTTAGAACCAATAAACTTTAGACTCGTGAAATGGTCAGCGAGCACATAAAATTTATTCCTGAAAACAAGTGATGTTAGATGAATGAAAAAACTTTTAATAATGAATTTCTCTATTTACAACACAAAATTACCCTCTAAAAAGCAATTACAATAGACTAACATTAAAATAATCTTTCATATTTCAGTTTCTTTTTTAGGTAGAAGTATAACACAAACACAATCTGTTTGCAAAAACAGCTCGTTTGGGTTGAGAAAATATTTTACGTCGATGAGCGAACAACGTTTCGACCTTCTTCGGTCATTGTCAGGTTCGCTGACTTGCATAAAAGGCCTGGCTTGGCAAGGTGGGTTAAGGCGTTCGAATCATAATCCAGGGGTCGCGGGTTCAAATCTCCGTCGCACCAAACATGCTCGTCCTTTCAGCCGTGGAGACGTTATAATGTGATAGTCAATCCCACTATTCGTTGGTAAAAGAGTAGCCCAAGAGTTGGCGGTGGGTGGTGATGACTAGCTGCCTTCTCTCTAGTCTTATACTGCTAAATTAGGGACGAATAGCGCAGATAGCCATCGTGTAGCTTTGCGCAAATTTTAAGAACAAACAAAAAACAAAATATGTTTGTTTTTCAACTTCGCACAAATTTACTTGATTATTTATGTTAACATTGTGAAGTTAGCGTCATTTGTAAACGTTTCTCATAGTGAAGGTAATTTGTAGAAATGAACTCATTTGTTATGCTCAGAATTATTCTCACTAGATAATGTAAAAGAAGCCACTGATAAAACAAACAGTGTTACAACAGTGTGAACTAAACAATTTAAAAGAACCTGCCAATAAAACAACAGCATTACAAGAATGTATTATATCAGCGTATCACATATCCAGCTAATTAAAATAATCTAATCTATATAAACGCCACTGCGTGTCACGTTACGTTTGATTTCTCGAAGTAGGAGGAGTCATGAAAGTCAAAATGTATTTATCCAGATCGAATTGGGCCTGGCATGGCCTAGTGCGTTAAGGTGTGCACTTCGTAATCTGAGGGTCGCGGGTTCGCGCCCGAGTCGCGCCAAACATGCTCGTCCTCCCAACCGTGGGGGCGTTATAATGTGACAGTCAATCTCACTTTTCGTTGGTAAAAGAGTAGCCCAAAAGTTGGCAGCGGGTGGTGATGACTAGCTACCTTCCCTCTAGTCTTACACTGCTCAATTAGGGACGGCTAGCACAGATAGCCCTCGAGTAGCTTTGTGCGAAATTAAAAAAAACCCAACAAAAAAACAGATCAAATTGTTCGGTTACTGTCTGCCTGTTACAAATTTAGTGATAGGGTGAAACGGGTCACGAGGGGTTCAGTGAGGCTTTATAAGTGTAGTGAGAGTTGATGTGATAAGCCTAAAACAGAGATGTCGTGTGGGATCACCTAGCCGAGAGCCAAATGTATACAATTTATCATGAACGTATCTATTTAATTTTAAACTTAAACCGATTTTGAATGAAACTACTTTTGGTGTATTAGAAGCTACTAAACTAACTGATATTTACCACTAATTATTGAATGGTTCACTTTGTTTTTTATGGTTCTTTATTCCCTTTATCGAGAACGCTTTCACGATCCATTTTTAGTGATGATCAACGGTATACTTCGTCGCTTAGCTACAAACTATTATGGGATGTGAAAGAGTATTTTAGCTATTTCTGGTTGTTATACAGTACGAGTTTTTTCAACTATCATGGGATGTCATATAATGATGTTTAACTATTACGGGTTGTTTTAGAGTGGTTTCAGTTATGATATAATATTATCTTTTAACTATTATAGGATGTTATACAGTAGTTTTTAACTATTTAGAGGTGTCTTTCGGTCTATACATTTCGTTTTATACTTCCAGTACATAGACTAAAAACAATGTTAGGTTATATTTTGTTGCTATCAGCGTTACGTAAAAACCATTGTTAGAACATATGTGTGTTTACACATAGCAGAGCCACATCGGGCTATCTGTTGAATCCACCCAGGGGAATCGTACACCTGCTTTTAGCGTTGTAACTCCGTAGACTTACCGCTGTACTTAGTATTACCAAAATGCACTGGCCTTTTTATGTATTTTACAATATGATTTTTACCTATAATTATAATATAAACACGTCACGATCTTAATTTTGATTGGCTCACAAAGGAATTTCCCAGTGTCTGACTGCCTAAACTGCGTTTTTCTGCCTCTATGTTGGTCAAGCTTCATTTCATAATATTTCTTTATATTTTAGTTAGCTATGAAATGTGAAGTTAGGGTATTCTATGGATGGGGATGGTAGTAGTCCCCAAGTTATTTTTAACCGGCTACACGCTATTCACAAATAACTTCGTGATTTCCGGCGCTTGTATAATGTTTACGACGCTAACCCTCGAATGACAATGCCATAGCGTGACTACACGATTGTTAAAATTCTGTCCGTCACAAAACAATTAACTCTAATTGTAGTATTTTTGTAATTATAGTATTATCTTTAAAATCATACAACATTTTAAAACGTTGTTATTTGGATTTATCCAAACATTGAATTATTTAATAACTCAAATGCCACGCCATTTTCAATTCAAAAATGTGTTTACTTAAATACTTTAAAATTTTTAATATATACATATGCACGTTTTACAAAAACTTATACGTCATTTAACAAACTGGTGTTTTTGTTCTTTTTGTTTGATCATTGTAGTGTCATTTTAACTTAGATTGTAGCCAATCAACACCAGGCTTGTTACGTAATTCAAGTCGTGTTGGCTCTAACGCAAAGCTCCCTCAGTGGCACAGCAGTGAGCACAGACTCACACCGCTAAAACCTGGTTTCGATACCAGTGGTGAGCAGAACACGGATACACCATTACATAACTCTACCATTAATTTCAAACACTTGCTTCAATACAAAGTTTGTGTTTCTATTATACTTCGTGTTATCTGTTTTCAGCATGGTTTTATCTAGTGTTGTTTTATCTGTTTTCAGCATGGTTTTATCTAATGTTGTTTTATCTGTTTTCAGCATGGTTTTATCTAATGTTGTTTTATCTGTTTTCAGCATGGTTTTATCTAATGTTGTTTTATCTGTTTTCAGCATGGTTTTATCTAGTGTTGTTTTATCTGTTTTCAGCATGGTTTTATCTAATGTTGTTTTATCTGTTTTCAGCATGGTTTTATCTAGTGTTGTTTTATCTGTTTTCAGCATGGTTTTATCTAGTGTTGTTTTATCTGTTTTCAGCATGGTTTTATCTAATGTTGTTTTATCTGTTTTAAGCATGATTTTATCTAGTGTTTTTTATCCTATTGTCAGTATGATTTTATCTAGTGTTGTTTTATTTCTTTCCAGAATGCTTTTATCTAGTGCTGTTTTATCTGTTTCCAGCATGGTTTTATCTAGTGCTGTTTTATCTGTTTCCAGCATGGTTTTATCTAGTGTTTAACCAATACTGATGTACAGGTTGTATTACAGTTTTTTATCTATGTTTGTATAGTTGTTCTATAACTTTAACTAGTACTAATTTACAAGTTGTGTTACCATCTTTTATCTTTGTATGGTTGTTCTATCACTGAAGGTGATAGTGTTGTTTTACTAACTCACATAAGGCCTTTTTAAACAAATTTCAGTTCCATTATAATGTCATTGTTATATGATAGAATTTTTAATTGTCGAACTGTTTTTACGCTTAATTCAAAATGTTAGTTTTGTACTAAGTTGTATTGTGAGATGAGATATAACTACAATATTTTATACCAGTTTTAAACACACGTTTTTTGTCAGTTTTATTTTTCAAACTTAACTGTATTCTACAGTGTTTGATAAACCTTAGTCACAGTAGTACATGTTAATTTTCGATCTGATCAAACTATCTACACACATCTAACTAACAGTAAGTAACCTGGTAACGAGTATAGCTAATAATATACAGTTTTCTTATACTCTTTCTTAGATCACAATGCACTGTTTCATCAGTTGAGTATAAACCACTATGTATAATCCTTGTTTTAATTACTGATATTTTGTATATATTTCTGCAGCCACATTTATAGTATTATTTCAAACTTATTTAATCTGATGTTAGTTTATCCGTGATAATCGCATTTTTTATCAAGGTAATCATAATATCATTAATATTATCTACGATACGGTTTAAGAATCTTAGCTACCTTTATCGTTTATCATTCTTAGCCGTACCGTTTGTTATATTATCTTTCTTAAACATATTTTTCCTATTAGAAATCTCAATTACAGTTATTTTTACTAGCCTTAATTCTTGTATTCTTACCTCTAGTCTTACTTACAGTATTGTTTTATTTGCTTTAACGTGACGTTATCTGCCTTGACAATTTCATTTATAGCAGCTTTAATTAATAATTGTGTTGTTAGTTTTAACCACATTTCTAGTATTGTTTTATCTGTTCTAACCACCGATTTTTTGTTAGCCTAAGTAACGGTGTTATTAGTTTAGCCCTACTTGTTTGTCATAACCGCTGTTTTTATTAGTCTTAATCAGTTAATGTTATGTTCTCTATCCGTATGAGAGGTCACTTCTTCCCATTCTAATAATGAATTGTTTCAAATCCTACTGTTCACTGTCCAGAAACAGATAACAGGACCTGTGAAGGCGATAACAGTCCAATAAACCTGAGTAATGTACTGAAGCTGGAACAATACATGAATCTGTTGATATATCCTTGCAGTCGAAGCTATGTAATCTACTAGCTTTTACATTTGTTTGTAAAAAAAAAGTTTTTATTTTAATTTCCTATTGGAAATATGGTGTGATGAAAACATCATAGAGTCATTCACTCATGCGATATAACAGGAAAAATATACTCATTCCCTCCAACTCCCCTATACGTGTATCTCTGATGAACCTGCCCGAATCTTTTTGTTTCACAGACCTACGGCGATGATGACGTCATAAGACCAGGTAACAGTATAAGACAAGGGTGAGTTGTAGTATGGGTCACATTAAGTAGGGACGACGGTTATTAGGACGTGTTAGTATAGTTCCATTTCTACAGAGAGTGTTACTGTCTAAGTGATATATTGATGACAATGTAACACAAATTCTCTTTAACGGGTGTTTTTCTTTTCACGAGCCTAATACACTCTCTATGCCAAGAAGAAACCAGATTTTTTGAAATTCACAAGGCTAGTAACGCGTCTTGATCGTGGCGAAAAGTGAATATTGTTTGTTGAACTCGGAATGTCGTCTTGTTTTCAAGGTGTTCACTCCTGCAATATGGGAGTGGTATTAAAATTGCTAATTCTCTGGTTGTTTACAGAAGTTTTGATGGTTGCTACTGCTAAAGGTGAGTTTCTGTGCTGACTCAGTAACACTATTAATTAAAACTGAAAAGCTAATTACCTCACGAAATATGTTAAGTTAACATAGTTCATCGTGATGTTTATAAAACTTGTGTCTCTGACTACTTCATTTCAAAAACTGTTGCTGATTGGTTGAACTGTGAGTTTTTGGGTGTGTTGCTTTATTTTGTGCGTGTGCGTACGTATACATATATATTTATTATATTTTACCAATATATAGCTTATGGAGTGTGTATATATATGTGTTTCATTCTTTTTTGTTTTTATATTCGCATTCTCTGACGTGTTTATGTTTGTATTTGATGTACTACACTCACAACAATGTTAAGAATTGCAATTATCGTTGTTGCACGAGTTAAGTGCAGAGAGGACGTTCGACAATGACGTCTGTTGACACTTTGGAAGCTCGGTCGTGATCGCTTACTATGTTGTTTGTACTTGGCCTACTTGTATTAGTTTTGTATTTGTTACACAAGGATTTAAACGGCCGTGTCGTCGACACCACACTAGTCTATGTGGCATGTGACTTCCGCGTTCAGTGGTAGGACTGAATAACCTAGTGGTTAATAAATGATTTACATATCTGTTTAAATAAGGTTTTTCCAGAGTTCAGAGGTAGCTATTGGTTTTATCTTTACACGCTGGATTAAGACTAGTAAAAGTTTTTTTAATGTTACGCAAGCTTTGACTGTCAGTAAACACAATGTATAGTTTTTTACTTCCCACTAGTAGTAGTTTAACGTACGTACGTTTCGGTAACGAAATGAAACGTCACTGCTATCAACATTACTATTTATGAACTTCAGTAGCAATAATGGTGAGTTATGGATTCGGCGAAACTAGTCAGTTGCATCGAATCGGATAGTGAATAAAAGAACCTTATAATCCGTTAGTCCATTGACTGTAATAATATGTCACGTGTTTTCCAAACAACTAAATTATTAAACTCTAATATCGCAACCGGAATTCGCGCGCGTTTGTCTTAACGCGCTACTTCAAAAGTTAATACACTTTACGCGTAGTAGCGACAACTCTACAACCATTATTAAACAATATATTAGAAACCTACCAGATATATCATATTAAAAAAAATAATGAGCGTACCAAAAACTCCCATAACGTTTACAAGACAAACAAAACGTTAAAAAAAAAATCCTCCAACACTTTACATGAATGGAACAATTCTCTCGACCATAATTTCTGCAAAAGTCCTAGGTTTAACATCCGACAGGTAGTTAACGTGGGAAAAACGTACAAATAATATATTAACACAAATTTGGAAGCTCGAAAGTTGTGTGAGAAGTATGACTGGTAAAAACCAAGAAATCTCACTAGACCAGAAAAAAAAAAAAAAGTAAAACATGTAGAAAACCAATCATCAAATATGCATATCCAGCGTGGTTACATATAGCACCTAAACACACAAATTGAAAACAATTATTACAAAACTCACTAATAACTACAACATCGTCAAGATGTACACACAAATATTCAAACCATATCCGGTGGATACTTTCATAATTCTCTAAATTAAAAATCTGTGAGCTTCATCGCTACTACCTACATGATGAAAGTAGGCCTAAATACAGTTCTCAATGTACACTTCGGAAACGGACCCTCTAATAAGGCCACCTGTCCAAGATATAAAACCTACACAAGGTTTAGGAGTAATATGATAACATTTATGAAATGTTTGTTTTATATGTAAAATATTTTTGTGCTACTTGACAAATAGTGACCCTGGTGTCCATTTTTACACTTGTTTCTCCAAAATATAGAAATCATGGCAGTTATTTATTTTTGTTAGTTGATTTTGCTTTTTGTCTAGGTGTGTGCGTTTAATGTTTTGTCTGATGAGCGTAGTTTTATGGCTGTGTTTTATTTGGTTTCTTAGTATGCTGAGTCTTTGTTTCATTTGCCGAGTCCGAAGGAATGTGTAGTCCAGTATGAGTGATTTTTTTTTTCGGTGAATTTCTGTTTTAAATTGTCTATCGGTTCTTGTGATTTTGAGGATAAGAAATAGTATCTGATTACTTTCTTCCTGTTCACATGTGAAGTTAATGTTGGGATGTATAGCGTTAACTTAACATTATCGTACACCAACATTATTTATAAAATAAAATGTGATAACTGACACGACTTCCATTTTGGAGAAACAAGTAGAGAAATTGAAACCAGATTCAAAGAACACAAAAAGTCACCTTCACACGTTTTCGAACACTTCAAATCAAATAAACACAACATAACCATAGAAAATGCTCAAATACTAAATAAAGAAACAAACATAAAAACCGGATTTCGATACCCGCATTGGCCAGAGCACAGATAGCCCATCTGTGTAGCTTTATGCTTAATTCAAAACAACACCAACAAATCCTTAAGTCTTATCAAAACACTAAGTTTTTAAACTTTAATCCTTTGGATGGTGCTTTATATTTCAGAAGGTTTTTTTTTCATTCTCGTAAATTGGTTTATCTTTAATCGTGAAATGAACAAAATTTCTAACATTATCATCTTTTAAATCATTTAATCTGATTTGTTCTCTATTTCCTTTTACACTTGTATGTAAACTAATCAAATACTAATAAAGGCACTTTAAGTGTATAATTCTATAAGATAACACATAGTTTTTGTTATTTTTATATTTCTTGATTTGATAAACTTGTTATCGTTTTTACTTTTTTGTAATGGCAATTGGAGTTATTTATGTTTTTATGTTTAAAGTTTTTCGATATCTTGCACTGTTTTATTTAGATCTTTCATTCATAATCCACCTAATAGTTACGTACCTGGTTTTCAACTAACCAGTATACGTTTTCTTCTACTGTTAAGAAGTTTGAAACTAGTTTGTTTTGTCGAAGGTCACTCTCCGTGATTTAACATAACTACATACTTTAATAACTGAAATTTATGAGCAAACTGTAAGATTGTCCTTGTTCTAGTAAACGACAGACAGGGGGGAGAAACTTTCTATAGTGGACAAATATGTATGAAAAAGAATTTTTATTCCAATGGACAATAAAGTTTGTAATGTTTTCAGCTAATAAGGAGTGATTTATATTTATTGTGATTATTATACAAGGAATGTAGCAGATATAATGAGTAAACGAAACTGTATTCATTCTGAATTAACAATGAGAAGAGAGAAAATGTTTTTTTTTTATTGTAGTGAATAATTTAGGAAGTATAGCTTTTATCGTGATGTGGATTGATGGTGAGGGAGGTCAGGGATTATATGTTAAGGTGAAAGAATAAATGTTTGTGTGTAATGTGGTGAAGTTGCCAAATTCATTGCCTTATAGAAAACATCTTAATAAATCGTTGGTACGTCAACATAACCGTTTCTACGTGTTTAGAGAACTTGGCAAATAGAACTTTAGATATTATGAAATAATGTACTGCTTTTATTTTTCTTAATTCCGCGCAAAGCTGCACGAGGGATATCTGCGCTAGCCGTCCCTAATTTAGCAGTGTAAGACTAAAGGGAAGGCAGCTAGTCATCAACATCCATTGTTAACTCTTGGGCTACTCTTTTACCAATGATAAGTGGAATTGACCGTAACATAATGACGCCCCTACGGCTGGAAGGACGAATATGTTTGGTGTGATGGGGATTCGAATCTGCGACCCTCGGATTACGAGGTCAAAACAATATATAAGGGATATCTGAGGCAGAATGAAAACGTATAACGCAATAAACATGTCGCTGCTGCGAGTTTTTCAGGAGTACTACTAACTGTCAGTGTTTAAATAGTATCTGTTTAAAATAAAATGTGGCTTAGGTTTCAGTTATATAAACCGGCGAATTTTTGAAAAACAAGTAAATCGATTTGTACAACACTACACGTACGTAATGTGATTTTACAAGCTTCCTGTCCTAACTATTTTCTAGAGTTTATAGACACCTCGATCACTTTGTGTCAATCTCTAGCTAGCTCGAAATTCACAGATGGGTTTTGTTTGCGCCAGCGTATTATGCACTGAAACTAATTTGTAAAAACTAGTAACACCAGATTATTTTAATACATACTATGATATGGGAACCTGTTACGTGGCAATAATGTTTGTCATCAAGTAAACCGAATTTTGTCAAACGGAAAGATGTTTGTTTATTTTGTAAGCTTTTTGTTTGTTTTGTGGGTTTTTTTGTTTTCATGTTGTTTTTTCTTTCCTGACAGTCCAAGGTACCTTGAAAACTAACTTTCGCTTGCGATTTATTTGGTATTTTCAGTTTTGTTTTGACGACAATTCGTTCTCCTTATGGCAGTTATTATCCAATGTCAGGTTATGGATCCAAGAGTTAGGGGATTCGAGATGGGATGTCGTTGAGCGCGCTTGGCATTTTCAGTTGTGAGCACGCTGTATAAGGGTTAGTCGATTCCATTATGTTGTTGGAAGGGTGGATGAAACCTTTGTGGCAGTGATTTTTTTACTAACTGGCTGCTACAAATGTTCAGACTTACGACCCTGAAATACGGGGCTCGACTCCCGCTTTAAATACAACATATAGCCCAATGGGGTTTTTGATCTAAAACAAACGGACGTGGTCACTTATTTCACATGCCTTTTGACGTTTTTGTAAAATTTCGTAAACAAAAAGCGAGAGGTCACGTAACGAGTACAATTTAAAACGAAACATTCACCAACTCCTCATGATGATTAAATCAGTCGATACATAAAAGTAATTACAAAGATAAGTAGTTCATGTTATCTTTGCTATTTTGAATAGTAAATTACATGGAACCACCTAACATACACAAAATGCCTTATACTAGTAACTTAAGAATTCGGGCTGTAAAAATTTTTTCACTTTTTTACATTTCACACAAAACGTTTACGGATGGACGTGAAGTGCTATTTTAACATGTTACCTATATAAAATTCGGAACGGACGAACAAAATTAAATTGTTTCTACATGCATATTAGGCCTAATGGATTTCGAACGTTTGGAATTAAACTTAAAAAATAATAAATTTAAATTACGCTTAACAATGAGCATTTTAACTGGACATCTAAATTTCTAAAACTGTTCGAAAAACACGCTGAAATCTGTTAACTTTGCGTTGTGTCGTATTATCGAATTTTCTTGTACGAGGTGGTTAGTCCCGACATTCGTACAACTTTACTTAATAAACTTTCAGTATTTAGCTGACTCCTGCATCTTACCCTTAACAATCTATACTTCGCTTTCTACTTTAAACTGATGTCGGCATCGTTCCTCTGTCTAATACTCCATGTATGCCTGGAAAGGATGTTTCGTAATCAAACCAAATTGGAGGGGGTGGGGACATCCTATAATCGAAGAATGGTATCTCGGTAATTTTCTACTATGCCTTGCTAAGATTAGTTGATGTACTTAATTAATACATTACCTTGTTTGTTTTTAATTTCGTGCAAAGCTACTTGAGGGCTATCTGTGCTAATCGTCCCCAATTTAACAGTGTAAGACTAGAGGGAAAGCAGCTAGTCATCATCACCCACCGTTAATTCTTTGGCTACTCTTTTACTAACGAATAGAGGAATTAACCGTCACATTATAACGCCTTCACGGCTGAAAGGGGCGAACATGTTTGTTACGGGGATTCGAACACGTGACCCTCGGATTACGAGTTAAGTGCCTTAACCACCTGGCTTTGCCGAGACGGAACATTCGTTACCTTGTACTATTTGATTGCTTTTGTGTTATATTGGTTATTTAATTGGAACGAAAGAAACGTTTGTGCAATTGTTTCTTATTTCGTTATTAGACACATTTGTCAGGTTAATGCATTTCCAAATTAAATAAAACTACGTGAGTGAAGTAGGGGTGTTCTAATGTAACCACTATGTGATAAGGAGGAAGTGAAGTAGGGGTGTTCTAATGTAACCACTATGTGATAAGGAGGAAGTGAAGTAGGGGTGTTCTAATGTAACCATTATGTGATAAGGAGGAAGTGAAGTAGGGGTGTTCTAATGTAACCACTATGTGATAAGGAGGAAGTGAAGTAGGGGTGTTCTAATGTAACCATTATGTGATAAGGAGGAAGTGAAGTAGGGGTGTTCTAATGTAACCACCATGTGATAAGGATGAGAGGTATTTTGTAAATTTTTTTTCAGAATGTTGCTGTATAAATTCAAGTTTATTACTGACAGAATGTTTTTTGTTGTTGTTTATGATCCATGATTTCTCTACTTGTGTATGTATACACGGTGCCTGTGAAGTAACGCGCTTGTGATGTATGTGTCAAACTGAAACCTATTATCTCGCCACGTAGTAATCTGTACCAAGCAGAGAATTGCACGCCAGTTATTGATATATTAGGTGTAGTATTTGACTGGTGTTTGGAAGAAACGCGACAAGTTCTGTGTGTAATGAAACAGTCAACCAACCAGTTCTTTGTTTGTTTTAATATACATAGACATAAGGAAATAACTTGCTTGCGCCTTTCAATCAATGTTGATTCGATTAATAATTTCAAACACTAAAACTATTAGCTTCTTTGAAAAATAATGACGAATTATGATATGAATTTTAATCATTTATAGGGATAAAAACAGTGCTTGTTTTTTCTGGGTGTTCTATATTTCATATATACCATTCAAAACTACAGCTTTCTTATATTATTAGTGCTTTTATTTTTTCTAACACTTTTATTTCCAATTTTTCAAATTCTTACAATTAATTATGGAACAATTTTCGTATCATATTTTATTTTTGTTTTGTGCGTGAATTCAAACTTGTTCACAATACATCGCAAATGGCTCGCAATATCAATCAAACATGGGGGCGAAGGAACCACCTCCAAATGTACAGTACCAGAGGTGGTTCCAAAAATTTCATAATGGAGATATAAGTTTTAAAGAAAAGGAGGGCAGATGGCATTCTTCTGCTGTATAAATAGTAGGAATAAACCTGCGCCAAACTGTTCGAGAAATGGCCCAAGAATTTGATGTTGGCATTTGCACAATTTCTGACTATCTTGAGCAAATTGGAAAAGCTCGACAAGTGGGTTCTACACGAACTCGGTGAAAATAGGAAAAATTCGCCGTTTTGAACTGCGCCCTCTACTTGTTTTGTGCAAGAGAAATGATCTGTTTCTTTATTGAATTGTCACCTGTGATTAAAAATGGACCCTTTACGACAACAAAGCGATCTTCGCAGTGGCTCAACCGTGACTCTAAAACACTTCCCAAAACCAAAGTTGCACCAACAGCTCTACGAACTGAGCTAGACTTTTTAAAGTATCAAGACAACTTTTTACAGCCCCCTATTTGCACATTGGTATGCCTGCAGACTTGCGCCGCTAAAATCCGGGTTTCGATACCTGTGATGGGCACAGCAAAGATAGTCTATTGTGAATCTAAAAAAATTTTTTCAGGACAAAAGACTCAACAACAGAGCAGCAACAGAGAATGGCTTTAAAGAATTGTTTAATTCTAGAACTTCAGAGTTTTATCTTCATGACATCAATAATTTTATTTCTTGTTGGCAAAAGCAGGTAGCTTCACAAGGTTCCTATTTTGATAAAGTTTTTTTTTAAATCTCTTCTTATTAAAGTTAAAACTTAAATCCGTTATTATTTTTCGAACCACCGACTAGTTTAAGGGTAAAAAATACTTCGATCTCTTTGCCTCTTGCATGTCCGATGACCAGTAAAGGTGTTTAACACGCTTCTGTTTCGTTTGGGCATCTAACGTTGTACCGCTAGAGGACGATACAATCATAGTATGCTTTTGTTTTAAATATCAAAAATGTGAACTTGTGAAACTGATGATATCAAGTGTGAAAAATCTCTATGTAATGAGCACAAGTATTTTCATGTAATTCTTTTAATTTCATTTTTGTCAGATAATCTCCTGCTTGTGTGTTTATATAACTGTTCTGATTGGTGGAATCTATTTGCTTGGAATCTGAATATTTTTTTTTAGGGTCGTTCGTTTCGACAAGGCCTAAACTTGTGTATATACTTTCTTTTATCTTTTAAATATTGGAATGTCGTAATAAAATTTGCAGATACTAGACTTCGCACTTTATTTAAAAAGTTTTTCTGTAGAATAGTATAAAAATGCAGTTGAATACTGTTTAAACTACGTTAAAATAAACACTCTCGAATCTGTAGTTTTTATTTGTATGGAAAAAAGCATAAAGGTACACAATGAGTTAGCTGTGCTCAGCCCACCACGGGTATCGAAACTCGGGTTTTAGCGGGATATATTTTGTTAATCTACCGCTACAACATTTTCTAAAGTCCTTGCACAAAGGGCAAAAATTACGTAGCTTAGCAACACGTATTATTTTTTCTTGCTGAAATTTAGCCACAAGCTTTAAGTCTACAAACGTATGCCTTCGAGAATCACCACTTATATAAGTCATCTGAGCTATGTTTGTCCATATTTGTCATCCCCTTGGTGGGCCAGTGATAAATTTACAGAGTTACAACTGAGCTAAATATCCCTTCGTGGACACAATGCAGATAGCTCGTTTTATAGCTTTGAACTAACGCAAAACAACCAATTCTTTTTCATTTGAGCAGTGGGCCAGACACCGAAATTTTAGTTCAGCATATTAACCCTAAAATAGTTTAAATTCATTAAGAGAATGTTTATATTAAGGTCTATTATACAGACCAAATCCATAGTTTTTTTTACCAAACAAATTCTCAGATTTAGTAACACTATCGCAAGTTTTTGATTCTCATAATTTGCAGTAGTAAACTTAAAATATGTATGTGTGTTTTTGTTGATTTACTTGCTCGGTCTCTGGGCTGACATTAAACATAGTTTGTTGTGTTCTTGGCTATGTGTTCCTTTTGTAAAAATGTATTCTCAAGACTACTTACATGGGTATTAAAACTTTTAGTTGTTGTTTGTTTTTTGGAATTTCACACAAAGCTATTCGAGGGCTATCTGTGCTAGCCGTCCCTAATTAGAATAAAAGTACAGAACAACGTTTCGACCTTCTTTGTTAACCTGAAGATGACCTAAGAAGGTCGAAACGTTGTTCTGTACTTTTATTCTAATTAAAATTTTAATATTTATATCAACCGTCTTGAATACATTTTTACCTCAGTTGGGTTCAGGGGTGAAAATTTTTTACACCCGATGGGGGGGATGATTTTTGCAACCACTTTTGTGGACTGTTCAATTTGCAAATTGGTAATTTCTGATTACGTGAACCTAAAAGCTGTAAACATGCAGTCACAGAGTAATCTTATTGCCACGATACTTCAAGGTTTCCATGAAGGTTTGTATAAGTGAGGTGTTGTGAATTGTTTTAAAAATGTTAATAGAATAAAGACAAATGTGTCACAAATTAACTACCACATGAATTTATTCCTGCACACTATAAAATATGGCTATTACACTTGACAAGGTTACTAATAACTTTCATTGCATGAATTACGTTTTCAAATATCAATAAAATTAGTAATTACCCTTGATAAGTTTATATCTACTGAAAACTGTTCATATTGTTTGATAAAAATAATTAAAATGTCTTTGCTACAATGTAGCACATAATTATTCATACTTTTCATTGAAGTAAGATTCATTTAGTCCTCTAGTCCACACGTTCCCAAACATAGACCTCCTCTGTGATGATCTGTTTATGAATTATTGCATGAGCTCTTCTATATTTATCATGTTGACCTCATCTTTGTGAGTGTGACAAACTACCACATGGTTGAGGTGGCACTGAGACATAGTTGACCTTAACCACGTCTTCAACCGTCTTAATGCACAAAAGTTGCGTTCACATTCGCATCTGGATACTGGACATACAAGCAAATTTTTCATAAGAAGAAACACTTCATGAAACATCTGCTGGCTTGTTTCATGCACTTTACAGAAAACATCCTTTGCACCTTTCAGAGATACTACTTGTGTTGTTCCTTTGAACATGGACAGCTGAAACTCGAGCCGTTATGCAGAGGTTTCTGGATAGAAGTTTATAACCGAGTTGTCAATCTTGCCAGATGTGATCATGTTCTCAAGTGCCAGATATTGCCTCAAGTCATTGTTGTCTGCATTGAATCTAGTGGTCCGATGTTCCATGACTGTGTTCACAAATTCAAAATATTGGCTTCTGTAGTATTCTGTAGCTGTTGCAGAATGGTGTGCTGAGCCATCACCTGTGATCCTTCTGGGGGGAAGGGTCTACGAATGCGTGGTAGTTCAATAGGTACTATATCTAGGGAAGTTACCTTTTTCTCAGCTTCGTCAAATATCTTGTAATTTTCCTCTGTTCGCAATACCCGCAATTGGTCAACTGTCATTGCAGATGCTTCAATCATGCCAGATACTGTCGCTGATTTTGCTTGGAATGTACGGTTTAGTTCCTATAATGCAGTTAATGGATGCTGAGCCATCAACAATCCTAAAATTTTTCCACTGTCAAATCTGTCCAGCAGACCTCATGCTTTCACTGCTACATCTGATTTTTCATTTGCTAATTCAGACAAAGAATCAACAATGTCACTGTAGTGATCATTAGCACATGTAATTGCAGATAGGCGGCACAACCAGCGTGTTGGACACAGTGAGCGGATGTATCTAACTGGACCATTGTGGCTGTCTGACGATACAATATTTTCAAACATTGTATTTGCCTGACCTCTGAAACAAGACATCAAGTTCATAAACCCACTGGATAGAATCTCGAACACATTCACAAGCTTCAACTGCATGTTGCATTATTAAATTAGACTTGTGTGCTCTGCACTGAAAAAACAAAGCTGACGGTTGCTTCTCTTTTATTTTTGCCTGGCATCCACTGTACGTACAACTTATGTTAGCGGTTCCTCCATCATAAGTCTGTGCTCTTAATCCTGACAGTGGTAAATTGAGTCTAGTCAGTACATCAAGTGTAGTCGAGGATATTGTTTCACCAGTTGTATTGGAAACACTGTATAAACCAAGAAATGTCTCATTGATGTCGAGGTTCTCATCTACGTATCGTACACATATTGCTTCCTGTTCGGTACCTGTAATGTCTTGAGTGCCATCAACCATTAATGCAAATATTTTACTCTGCTGCACTTCATGTGCTATGTTCCTCAGTATTTGATGGCTGAACATCTCCATTATTTCATTCTGAGCCTGGGGTGATATGAATGTGGTTTTCTTTGACAAGTAGGCCGTCAACTCAGGATCTTCCTCTTCCAAGAGCTTTATTAACTGCAGGAAGTTATCCTCGGTATCAGTATGTTCACGTAATGGTAAACCTTGACGTAGTAAGAACGTAAACTTCTGAATATTTTGGCTAGACTTCTTTTGCATTCTTCCTAATGCTTCTTTTTACCATCATGTATCTGGACAGTCACTGGAGTTACATCAAGTGAACCTTCTGGAAATGTAGCGAATCTGTGCTGAGAGGAAGATTGGTGTTTGTTGAATTTCTGTTTTGCCTTTTTCCAGTTGCAAAAACCGGTGGATATGAAGGTTTATTCCACTTGTCTCTCCAATGAAAGCATGTGACTTTTTGAGTTTTATTGTCGAAGTGCAGTCATGGGAACTCATGAAACCACTTGCCCTAAAAGTCGATATTTTGATATTTTGCTTTCTGTCGTGGTATTAGTTTTGCATCTGGATGATATGGCTTTCCACACTGTATCTGTGGAGTGTCAGGTTTTTAATTACTGCACAAACTTGTTTCACAACTATCTGGTGGGTCATGATATGCAATAGTTGCACAAGTATTTTCAGATTCATTCTCTGATGAACATGATATTTTTTCTGTATGGCAAGTTTGTATTTTGTATTATTTTGCTTGAGATTCTTGGATTATCTGCATCTGCATTGTCACTTGTAGTACTAGTAATTGGCTTGCAGAATTGTCTAATATTGGAAAGTTTCAGACGCTTGCTTGTCATAATTGGAATCCGTCTCCCAGATGACTCAACAGGCTAAATTACAGTCTTTATTGAAAATCTCTAACGTACAAGGAATGAAGATAGAATAGAATGGAAATAGAACTGAACTGTGCAATGTATTTAAGTCAAACACGCGAACCTCACAGTGACTACCGAGCCGACTGACCATCTCTGGGACAACAATGCATGCTAGTTATAACACAAGTAATTGCAAGTTTTTCAAAAAAAATACTTAAACAATCACAAATACATTTCTGTCAAAGCTCATCAAAAGGCAAACACGTTGTGATATAATGTCTATAAGCACGTCTAGTAAATAAAAACATCTAAACAAAAACTAGCAATACAATTCGAGTAGAGGCTTCAGGCCGTTGAAATCGTTGCTTTTGTGTTCTGATTATTCAAGAAAATACAATATTTTTGCTATCTTTGACAAGAGAATATATTGTTCTTTTACCGTAAAGCACCTGCACTTTATATTAGAGGGCGGTGATAATCTGAAATTTCATGAATTAATAAGGGCCACAAATACAAGTCTAATGAGTCCTGTAGTAAAAAAGAGTCTCAGACTAAAGGGAGCGGAAGGGGGTGATGTAGGGCGCGTCTGGATCCGAGCGGCCCGAACCTGTTGTTAACTGTAAACTAAACGTACGCTATAGTCAGCGGGCAGCTAAGGAGAATAAGGCGTTCGACAATAAAACTGGCTAGACATGCATAAGAACAAATGACGTTGGAAAACCTCACAGTATACACATGAGATTGATGCAGCTACGAGCTACAAATGGCCTGCCAGATCTAGATCATGTGAGTTTACGCTTGGCAGTAATATTTTCGAATTTCATGCTCTGTTCAATCTGTTGTGATGAAAATTTTTACTTAATCTTACACTGCGTACAGAACGTAGGTAGATTATGTGATGGTGCTTGCAAACCTTGCATGTATACTTAGGCCTACTGACTGATACTTACGAACTATCGCTTAGTTTGAAAAGCTTAGAAGCACGCTTATATTAAAGATGTACATTTCGGCTACTGAAAAAGCCTAATTATGTAATTCGATTGGTAAGAACACGAGAATAAACACAACTTGTAGGCCTGTAATGCAATAAAACAATTTAACAGACCAAACTGTAGGGGGGATGATTGTATGCACCATATTCTCCACCTGAAATGAATTTGGGATGTATCTCCTCCATACCCTCAGGATATATGCCCCTGGTTGGATTTCTCATTATCAGGTATTTGTTCCCTTTATTGTTTGTTTGTTTTTGAATTTCGCGCAAAGCTACTCGAGGGCTATCTGTATTAGCCGTCCCTAATTTAGCAGTGTAAAACTAAAGGGAAGGCAGCTAGTCATCACCACCCACTGCAAACTCTTGGGCTACTCTTTGACCAACGAATAGTGGGATTGACCGTAACATTATAACGCCCTCACGGCTGAAAGGGCGAGCATGTTTGGTGCGACGGGGATGCGAACCCGCGACCCTCAGATTACGCGTCGAACGCCTTAACCCACCTGATCATGCCGGGCCGTTCCCTTTATTTGATTTTAGCGTATGTACGAAGGCCTTGACTTCTCATCACCTTGATCATTAGTACTCTACCACTGTCAGTGCAGCTTGGATCGTACTGTAAGTTCTAGCTGAAACTTCATTCGACAATAGTACCATTTTAGATGTTTCAAAAGCTTGTTCTCCAGTCTTCAGTTTGTCTTTCACTTAAGTGTCATCCACTAATATACCAGTGCAAGTAGAATTTGTCTCTGAATACATTTATTTGACAGAACTTGTTTCACATCATTAGCAGATCACAATAGTTTTGTGTCGTGATTTCTTACAAATTTAGTTCCCAGTCACATTAATAAGAACGCCTGTATCTCCTGAGAGTAACATGGTGTACAGAATCTTTAATAAAGTCGCACAGAACACAAGAAATAGATTGTTCTTACCAAGAGCACTGAAACTATATCTTTACATCGAGCCTCTTTATTTGGGAAGTTTGTCGCTGTGGATTCGATACCAAAGAACTGTGGAATTGAATGGACGTCGTCCCCGCCCCCTATTGTGGTACTACAGCATCTTGTTTTCACACTTGAGTGTTTGGATGATCTACAATGTTTCTTCGATATCACAAAGCCTAAAGATTCTTAGAAGTATCACTAGACACTTCATTTTCGTTATTCTCCAATGGAATAGTGTAATCATTCCTTCGTGTTTTTTTCTTTATTTGGCTTTAATTTGTTCTGCGGCTGTTTCTCGTCTGCTTTTTGTGCCATTTTGACCTCTGGGTCTAAACCTTTGCATCCACATTGACATCGAGGGCATTTTCCATAAGTATTACACTTGCATTTCTTTTTCTCCGGTATTAATGTTGTTTGATCAATACAAGATAAGTGAATTTACTCACGATAATCCGTTTTATGGACAACAGATTCTCACAAATGGTATTGCAATCGCTTGTGTTTTTGCTCAATCAGACTGTGGGTAGTGTTAGCCAATAAACAAACGATCTGGAATGATTTAAAATTAGGTTCTGCAAAATCCTTGCTGCCTGTCCAATGTCAAATTCTACAATAATTCTGAAGCCCTGTATGTTTTAACTAACATCTCGCGTTTACAGAAATGTAAAATGCACCAATCTATGTCGATTGCTCTGAAACCGAACACTGCTACAAGACTCGACCCTTCGTCCTAAAAAGCTTCTGTGGAAAGATGTTTTCGGAATTAATGGTGGATACTGGAGAGATTTAAACGTTTTGACAAAATTTGTTAAACGTAATTTTTGCAATGATTCACTATTTCTTCTCCCAGTGAGTTCTTGTACAACTAGTCCTGACGAAGTCACAATGGCGAAACATTGGTTAAAATAAGTTTGAGAGAAAACTTTTCTCTGAAAGATGGCTAAGTAAATTTAGGACCGCCTTACGTTGATAGAAGAAAGTCTGTTGGCGTTGCAAAGTCGATCTAAATATTTAAATTATTGAATGGATTCTTATTAATGAACATCTGTCACCTAGCTCGTGAAAAAAATCTGAAAATTCTACTAGAAAATTGCGAAACTTGTCAGCCTTTGTCAAGTTCTTAACGATGCTTAACTTTATCCTTTAGTAAGTTGGATTACTTTATTTCGTAATCACAACGTTTACTTTTTGGATAGTTACTGAGGAGGTTCTTCGTTCTCGAGTTTTTTCGTGTGTGTTTAAACCTCTATCTTTTTTTCACATTTTTTGTTTGCTTAAATTCAGTGTAGGAACGTCATGATAGCGGCAACACGGTTCGTCAGATTACTTAGTGACGTAGTATGTTGATTAGTTGTGTTTGATATGAACTGTACTGACACGTGTTAAGCTCATCTTTGTAGAGATGTGTCACTATTTTCAAGATGATTCTTATCTAGTGCTTTTTAAGTCTTTTTTGTGTCTGAACCTAATAAAACTATAAGAAACAAGTCTGGAATATCAGAACAGGTCGACCATTTGTATAAATGATGATTTTCAGTATAAACTTAACGTTGTGTTTGTCCATATGTTTTAAATATAACTTCAATAGACTCATGATTCCTATCAACTAACGATTTTAAGCGTCTGGCTGTACCAGCTGATGTTTTAGTGTCACTCTTAGTTTCTTAACCTTGTGACCTGCCAGTGGGTCAACAATAAGTCTGAGGACTTGGTCTTTAAAATACAGGTTTATATTTCTAAGTTCCGATAGCCCACTGTGAAGCTAAATGTTAATAATAATAATAATAAAAAAATAACCTAGTGTTCTAAGAAACTGACATGTGATATATAAACACCTAAAAGTGTGACACTGGTGCATTTCGGTTAACTTTTTTTCTTTTTTCTGTCTAAGATTTCTACGATCGGCGACTGGCCCACACCGAGAAGCAGCGTTACGATGGCTGGTACAACAACCTAGCACACCCAGCATGGGGGTCAATAGGTAAGTTAGTCAACCATCTTGCATATGTTAGTCAAGTGTATTTCGTAGAAACGTGGCAGGGTAAATAAGCAGAAACGACGAACGTCTTGAACAATAAAGATATATTATTTATTTTATGCCATTATTAACAGATACTGCAACCTTCCTCACCATTCGTTTATTTTAGTCTTCATGTGGGATAGTTGTAAATCTATGGACATGGCAGATAGTATAACGCGACCCTTCTTAAGCAACAACTCGTTTATTATTTTTTCAAACTAAATGACTCATAATAAGATACACGGCCACTACTACTTTTGAACTGTTAACTAAAGGAAAGGCAATAAATTAGCAACATCCGCCACCTTTTTGCTGTAGTAACTATCACGGCAGTAGTTAGTGTTGACCATGTTCGTTGACATCTCGCGGGATCGTAAACCTTAAACCTTCGTATACACAGCCCGACACGCTAACTGATAAATCAAATAAGGGTTTTACATAGTTGAGATGAACAGTTTTATTTCAAAATTCATAGAAAATTATTTTAAGACACTTCTTTTTTATACCTTTTTTAAATCAAAATATTAAAACCACTTTGTTCTAGCTTGTAACGAATTCCAAATGAAGACATTAAACTATTCAAACCCCATCTCTAAACTTATTTTTTATTTGTTGAAACAAAACAAACACAACATACAAAGTTAGACATTATCTAGTTTTTTTTAATAACATCAAGATGATTAGGTCTTAGTAGTGACATAATGAAAATGGCGTCTGTAATTCTCCTTGATGGTGACTTGTCTACATTAGTTGTAATTGTGGTGTATGTTTCAATATTTTTTTCGTGTTTTAAAAACATAAGTAATTGGCTCATACAGTCCACTGTATTACAGCCCACTACACAAATATCCTGCGGGGTCATTAGTTATGGCCTCCTAACTGGAACTTCCAATAACTCTCACTGTTAAGTTTTAAAGTTGTCCCTCTGAATAGAACAACTTACACATAGAAGGTTCATGACCACAACTCGTCATTTAATAAACATTGGCTTCTTATCGAAATAACCTTCCTTGTTGATAAAACTTTGTTAGAACAGGCCCCTTTTTATATCAACCAAGTAACAAAGAGGGCATTGTTGCTACCTGACTCGTCTGTAAACCTTCACCTCCACATCAGCCACATAATAACACCTGTAGGTGGAGTAGTTGTCCATTCTTCTAGAGGGCCCCGAGGTTACTTTAAGACTCGTGATTACCAAAACAACTTTTATCTTATACCTGATGGGTCTCTTCGGCTACTGGTAATGTGTTAGTTACTGCTTCAGAAATGGGTTGCATTGTTTCACAGTTGGGTTCCTTACTGCTCCAACAATTGCTAGTAGCATATTTTACTAGTGTCTGTTGTCTTACTTGGTTGTAAAATAGCTTATTGATGTCCACCTGTGCATAACGGTGACCACAGGTGGGGCTCAGTTTTTCTGACTGATAATAAGTTTTCTGGGCCTTCTGTGTTCTCCAGGAGATTCTTGTTCTCTGTATAGCAACAAGGATATGACTATCAAGGAACTTGGCAGCAGCTAAAGATAGAAAATCCAGAAAAACTTCCTCTGGATCTAACCTCTATTCGTGCACCTACCTTTTTAACTCATCCTCTTCGTACGCCCATTGTCTTTGGAAGATAATCATTTCTATGTATCTATAGACTTCGGGTATTCACGGGAGTTTTGACAAGTCCTGCACTTCACCTACAAAAGATGACCTATACAATAATATCCTGGTTTTGGCACTAAGTTATGGCTGTGCGTATCTATTAGTCAGGAATAAAGAATTTGACATTGTAGAAAATTCACAACTGATCACCAATAACAAACATGTTTACTAACAGTACAAAACAGCATGAGGGGAGGACTGACAGAAAGGAATTATAACTGTTAATGTATCCTTCCGCTAGACCATTATGCTCCCACCCCCTTTAAGGTGAAAGGAAAATTAAAAACTTTAATGTTGGATTTTAGTGTTTTTAAATCTATGTTAGCTCTCGCCTGTTTAAAATCCAGTTGGTGAATAAAGCCCGGGTCAGACTTATAATCAGGAAATTGTAAGCATGTTTATTTGTATGATTCCTAGCGATGAAACTAAATCGAAAAAATATGGAAGTCTTGGTTTCATATTAAATAAGAGAGTTAAAAAAAGAAGGCGTGGAATTGTCCTTTACCACAGTAGTGTCAGTTAAAGAAACAACAACAAAAAAACGATTTGGAATTATTAGCCCCTCTATAGTACAGCGGTAAATATTCGAATTTACAACGCAAAATCAGGGGTTCGATTTCCCTCGGTGGGCTCAGCAGATAGTCCGATGTGGCTTTGCTATAAGAAAACACACACATGGAATCATTAGATAGTTTTAGATTATAACGTTTTGAAGATTATTGTTTTATAGACGTCCATAAACCTGTTTCATTGTACATAGAGATCTCCGACGAAAACTAGGAACTGTTTAATAATTAATTTAAATTGTTATTTTGGCGTCAGAATTTTTTGTATTCGTCATTCCAAGTTTTCCTAGATTGTCCTTCACTTTTTAAGTAAGTGAAGGCCTTTCATTAAGGAAATATTCACGATTTTTTTATTTGTTTGAGGGTGTTTTTAAGACTTTTTTTTTTTCACCCAAAGGTGCGTGGTTCGTGCGTCTAGTGGGTCAGCGGAAATGTACACATCGAAAATTTGGAGATCGATTCCCCGCTTTGTAACTAAGAAAGAAAAGCGTCATTTCACGTATAAAAGTTCAATATCATTCTAGACCTAACGTTATGGTGGACAATGTTTGATTCCATGTTCTGGAGGAGATAATGCCTTTATTTCTCACGTCATGATTGAAGGCACGTACTAGGGTCATAGATAATGACTTTTATTTTTACTTGCTCATGTGTTCAAAGTATAGATATGCTTTGTTAAAAGTTCCAGATGTAAGAACGGAACGGCATTTTAAGGTCAACAACTTCTATCTAGATTCATACAAGGACAAGGAGTTGTTGTTATATTAAAAAACAAAAAAACTGGACTTGACGGGTGTGTGTGTGTCTAGTAATTGTTCTTTCTGTAATTCAGCTTCGGAGTCTAATTATTGTGTGTGTTAGACTGTCCAAGTGTAATACCGAAGTATATTATAATGAAAATGTCTTTATAATCATATGTCTGTTCTAATGGTGTCCCACTTTCGTTTCTTGTAATGTCCTTTCTATTACAAAGAGAATAGTACGGACAATATTAACCTTCATTTTTTTTCTTTTTTCCATACTTATTCAGCATTTAGTTTTTGTTATTGTATTACCTGTGATGTACTGAGCATGCTTCAATCAATGCTGATACTCGGTTCATGAAGCCTGACAAAGTCAGTTTGTGCAACTAACTGGCTGGCTTCACTTTTATCAACTGAACAGCTATACATGAACTCTGATTCTGACCTAACGCGAGATGCTTTTTGGGTTTAATTTTAATTCCTTTTGCAGGTTTTGAGGACATTTGTGATACAGATTGTTGGTACACAATTATTTTTTTTCTCTTCACTTCTATGGTTTTGTTTTGACGCCTTTTAAGTATGGGGTCACGGGTTTTCTCTGTAGTAGAATTCTAATTTGGAGCTGCTGGGTCTGGTTCGAATCCGGACAATACAACGAAATATTATTTTAAACTGTAGGTACATTATTATAACAGTAACGGTCATTCTTTTAGCCTATATGATGATGTATTGCTGATTAATTACATTTACTTCTGGTCAGCAACAGGAACAGTTAAGCGTAATTTTCCTTCCCACAGGAGTGGATTTTTCTATCAATAAGAGACTGGGATGGTTTATTTTGGTCATTTTGAACGGTCATATTTGAAACTCGTTATATTTTTGGTGCTCATTAACGTGACATGGGTTTCTTGACCAGAAACATTTAGGTTTTTTTACCCAGTCATAACTACACAAATATCAATATGTTAATAGATGATGGGTCAGAAGGACTAATATCGGTTATCTTCCTAGTTGTATAAACACTCCGGTAGGGAACGCTTCTCCATAATGAGCAGATTAAACGCTTTCTTACAGGATCACAAAGGGCGACTTTATCGCACGTTGTTACCCACGTTTACAATAGGTGTTTACTCCCTTCTCCCTCTTTATTTTCTTTATCTACTATAATATCAAACTTTACGGCTTTTGTTTCGATATTTCATGAACTGAAAACTAACGTCAATCTCCTAGCGGAAAGTTTTAAAAACAATAGATTGAGCTGAAATATGTGTCATGTGTTTCAGCCTGTTTGTTACTTTCTAAGAAAACGAACTATCTTTAGGCATCACAACAGATGGTGTCGACCTCTGTTTTGTTCTTACGTATTTGATAACGTAGTAGATGCGACATTTCTGGAGAGACCCTTGTGGAATTCGATTTATTTAAAACCTAGTCATTGCATGGCTTTTCCTTGTCTTGGTCGCGTTGAATCGTACATTGTGGCAGAATATTTCTAATGAATTTTGCATACGTATTCATAAACTTACTAGTTAGCCTTACTCGGCCCGTGGATGATAAATCTGTGATTTAGAGCAGTAACATTTTTACAACATACTAATCCTACCGCAACAGACTGTTTTCAAACACTATGATAATTCGAAGGACTTAAAACTTTTGTGTAATGCGCATGCGGTTAAGTTACGGGTCAAACAACTCTACTTTAAGACTAGTTTTTTTATGAGAACTATGTCGTTACTACCTGTAGTTTCCTGGAAGTCGGGGAGTTATTGTTGGTTTTTTGTTTTGAGAACTTGCACTAGCATCCATTGCACTGGAAGACTGTAACGATTATAAAATCGCGGGGAAAGAAGGCTTGCTTGTTTGTTGCACTATCCGCCAGTATGTGCCACTGCCAAAACAAATTAATTTGGTTTGAAATAAAATCGTTTATTTTTATTTTATTTTTTCATTGGTAAACTTTACTCGGTAGTAAAATTAGGGTCAGCTACAGGTAGCCTTAGTAACTTTATCAACAAACAATTGTTTACAGAATATCCAAAAGCTCTTTCAAACATGTTTGGCCTTTCAGTTGTGGGGGCGTTATAAGTTACGGTCAGTCCCGCTATTCGTTGACGAAAGAGTAGCACAAGATTTGATGACAGGTGGTGGTGATAACTAGCTGCCTTACACTCCTAAATTAGGGACGGCTAGCGCGTATAGACCTCGTGTAGCTTTGCGCGAAATTAAAACAAAAGCTAGAAAAAAAAATCCTCAACTCGTGTTCTTTAGCATGAAGAACCTTGTTTTAAAAACCCAGACAAAGGATTTTTCTTTTTCGATCGTGTGGTTTGTCTAAATGTAAAAACAGTTGTCATTTATTGAAATTTTTGTGCAGTACACTGAGTTACTTTATAAATTATTAACATAAAACTCGTTACTTTATAAGATCTAAATTTTCGTCCCTTCACGTGTTCGTGTCACTGTTTTATGTCGTTACTTAATTTGGTTAAAGTTTGCCTTATGTCATTTACTACACGTTATTCAGTGTAATTGCCAGGTATTTCATGCGTGTCTTGTAGTGTCAATACCCTCTCTCACATGTTAACTCGCTCGTCATAAATTTGTGTGTTTTCTGATAGCAAAGCCACGTCTAGCTATCTGCCGAGCTCACCGACTTCCAAACGTTGCATACTTGTTACTGTGTTAAACTTGTTTTCCTTTCCCATTCAAGTCGTCCTAAGAAACTGTAAATAATTCATGTCTTTAGAAGTGTACATTTTGAAATATTGGTGCTGTCCTAGAAAAGTTATTGTCTATTTTGAATTTATATTCTTCATATCTCGTGTTTTATTTCATACCCAATTATTATTGGGTAACATTTTTTTTTTACAAGTCAAGTTATATCAGTAGGCCTAAAAAGCAGCTTCTTGTGTGTTTTTATAACGATTAACCTTTCCCATGAGTGCCCCCCGCTAGTACAGCGGTATGTCTCTGGATTTACAACGCTAAAATCAGGGGTTCGATTCCGCTCGGTGGGCTCAGCAGATAGCCAGATGTGGCTTTGCTATAAGAAAACACACACGCTTCTCATGAGTACACTGAAATGAGTGTCAACTATCTATCGAAGAAAAAATCAGTAAAAAGGACATAGTTTCGAACTTCCTTCGTCTTCTACCTAAACAGTCTAATATGATCGACAGAATTGTAATTGGATTCACTTAGTTGGGCACATTAGTAAACAACAGAGAGGGAAGCATTCGTTAAAAAATTAAAAAGCTGTGATTATAAATACAATAGTACTATCTACGCTCATAAAAGCACTTCGTAGCGTGCGGGAAAAATTGGTATGGAGGACTATGCGAAGGTTAAATACACTTTTAGTATTCTATTTTACATTTTTGGTCTCAATCGGCAGGATTTACCACGATTTCATCCCCTGTTGACGGATATTCATGAGATTTTGTATAAAATCTGTTAGGTCCATGTGGATGTACATGCAATTTTCATGGGCGTTCTTATGAGTTACATGTCTTAAATTAACCTTTCTTTATTCATAAATTTACGTAATTTCTGTCCAGCGGACGAGTATTGCAACTAGTTACCAGTACATTTCGCTGTTTATCAAAGTAGTTTTAAATACAATCATTTTTACTGACATTTGTGTTTGTACGATTACATTATTAATATAATTAGAAGAAGAAAATACTTGATTTTATGACGTCACTATTCTTAAGTTTCACTCGGTGTTTTTTATTTTTAGAATCACGTGCTTGATCCGAGTTATTTAGGGTAATAATGGAGTAATCTTAAATCAAACTTTCATTTAGTATTATGATCTCCCAACTTCTCTATCGTTTGTGATCATGCGCTTGTGGTTCATCTGGTAAAAGTTTCAGTTTGAGACAAACTTAATTTTACTTATTTTTTCCACATTCAGCTGCACGGTAATTACGTTTATGTAACTAAACTTTGCGATGGGGAAAATTAATTTCTTTTTTCTTGGTTGTGCATCCACTTCATCCACTCTTCGATCAATATTTTGTGAACATCAGGGTGTTAACACAGTTTCAATCTCTATATGCAATTTTATATGCAAAAAACGGCTCTTTTGGGCTCCCTGTAAAAATCTTTTGGTCTTAGCAAAATCTGTTGGTACACCGTATAACTGTATAAGCAATTCTGAAATTCTACCTATAAGCAGTGATTAAGTAAGAATGCATATGGTGTATCACAGAACTTTACTGTTAATTGTGTTTCCTCTCCTCTGATTATTAAATGTCGGTGAAAAATAAAGATTTTAAACTATTTTTATATATTTACCATTACTATTTATCTACATTTCTATTTGGTAGATATTTTGATAAAAGGTCTTGAAATATTTAATAGCTGGTTGTTGTTTCAGAGCATATTCTCATACATTTATTTTATCATCCCAGTAATAAAGGTTAAGTTTATTTTTTTTATAATATACTGCTAGCCAGTTACGTCAAGCAATAATTTGTCTTCAGTCAAGACAGTGAATATGTGTAACATATCCTGATGTTGATCAGGTATTTTATATTATCTGGTAGGATTAATGCCAAATTTAGTCCAGTGTAATGATGACGGAAATTCTGACATTCGGAGATTCAAACTTTTATTGTTTTTCTCCCATATTATGATCTGTCTGTTTTATAAGAGATCAAGTAAAAAAAAAAACACACCTTGTTTTTTTTTTTTTTTTTTTTTTTTTTAGAGAGCCAATTGGTCAGAAAAGCGCCACCATCATACGCTGACGGAGTCTACATGCTGGCTGGACAGGACAGGCCCAGTCCCAGGGCGGTCAGTCAGGCTTTGCTAAGGGGTGAGGATGGAAACCCTTCCTACCGTAATCTCACAGCATTGTTTACATTTTTCGGTAAGTTCAGTGTTCCTCTTCCTTTTAAAAATCAAACTTTGGTGTCAGAAGTTAGAACTAAACGCTCTCGCCACTGACAGTGTTATAAAACAACTTGGTAACGACAATACTGGATATTGTAAGACCTCTTTTTTTTTTACAAAAAGGAAAGATAGACGTCTCTCACCAAGTGTTTCTTTTGTTAATTATTCTGCCAAAAATTTTTCTTGGAAAAAGAACTACCAAACGGTAAAATGGAATGTTCTGGAGCACCAAAAACTAAAGTGAAATCTAAAATTAATGGAACATTGTATTACAATTAAACCTTTCTCTAGAAGAACAAGGGGTAACATCAGTAAGAAAAACTAACTGAAAATGGTAAGTCCGCTAAAATCCAAGAAAGTACAATATGTATAACAAACGAAATGATATGTTGAATAACATTTGAAACAACTGTTTTAGTTATGGATAAACAATATTTTGTTTGTTTCTAATATTTAATCTTTCCTTTTGAATGGTATTCAGCGCCACGTTAAACGTATCAACAATAGGACGTAGACATCGATTTAAACACGTGGCTCGTGACAAGTCCAGATCTATTAAACGAAGCCAGTTTTATAGTCAACTTGCATTAATCATTATGTTTGAACTTTATAAAATGGTGCTTACCTTAAATCTTCAAGTATTTGGAGTTACTTCAGCGTGTGCCCCCCAGTGGCTCAGCGGTATGTCTGCAGACTTGCACGCTAAAATCCGCGTTTCGATACCCGTGGTGGGCAGAGCACAGATAGCCCATTGTGTAGCTTTGTGCTTAATGAACAACAACAACAACATAATCTACTTCAGGGTGAAGCCACAAGTTCAATAATTTTATTGTAGTTTTAAATATAAGCTGAAATAGAAAAACTCGTGCGATAAGTGACAAACTACTTAAAAACGAATCCAGTTTCTATCGAGATTAAATACCGACTTTTAATTCAGTTTGTTAATGAACTTTCTTACAGCTAGTTTTAATATATTACCTTTTTAAAATTTGTATTAAACATTACTCGGCACGTTCCTGAGATTAGTACACCCACATTATTAACAGGCACGTCTGCTCCAGCGATTTTAAGATAATTAATCATTGATTTATTTATTCGCTATATGGTAGGTTTGTAACATCGAATGGTTAATATAAATCGTGATTTCTTTGTATTATTTACATGGCAGCAAGAATTACCGAAATAATTTTAACAAGTTGACCGTTACCTCTTCGCTACTAACTTCATACATTTCCCAATTCTCCCACAGATTGAGTTATAAATAATGTATTTGTGGGTATTTATCGAAAACGTAGACCTCTGGTATATAAGGACTGATAGGAAAAAGGTCAACCGTACAGCAGCAGAAACTGTGACGTCAGTTTACCAAACGTTTTTAAAATTACAATTATTTTTAACCACGCTACTTAACTGTTGTTAATCCGTAGCTGTTCATAAAATAATTAGTTCTACATACATTTGTTTTTAAAGTCTCAGACTGCTTGTTTGTTTTTATCGTCCTGTCTTCCGTAGGGCAAGTTGTTTCTTCGGAAATTTTGATGGCCAGTGAACCAGGCTGTCCGATCGAGTTTCACAAGATTGAGATAGCCAGATGTGATGAAATGTACGATAAAGAATGCAAAGGAGGAAAATACATGCCTTTCCACAGGGCTCTGTACGACACAAAAACCGGCCAGTCTCCGAACAATCCAAGAGAACAGGTAATTCGAGTGTTGTTCAAATTGCTTCTTCTGTCTCGCAGTAAAAACATTCGTTGTTAATCTGTATTACAAGCATCACTCGTGTTGGAAAACTCCCATACGATCGTAAGGTATTCATATTTTTTAGTATTTGAGCGAAATAGTAAGATGCCACTTGAATTGTTAGCGTAATGGAAAGCTTTAAGATGCGAGGTTCAATCCCCTTAGTGTAGGTCTTTCTATAACTCGCTGTGTATAGCTTTGTGCTGAAAATCAATAATATATTAAGGTATTCTAAATGTTTTGTATTACGTAAATACTTAAAACAATGTTAAATTTATTTATTTACCTGTTAATTTGGTAAAAATTTTAAACGGATACTGAAAAGTATTGGTCTAAACGTATTGGTTTACATCAAGAGTGGTTTACAAAAAACATCCAATCAAACCAAATATTTCCTTCAGCTTCTGTTGAATGAATAATTCAGAGTAAAAGTGAAGAGTGTAATAACGTTTAATTTGCATGATATCTGCTATATTCATAGCCGTCGAGACTCTTCGCCCCGATCCCATAGGTGGGTTACGAGAGACGCAGTGGAGACGCCATCTGTATTATAAGACTGCATGAACAACCATTACAGTGTGAACTATATCTGGTTGAAGAGTAACCGAAAATTATCGGAATCGATAAATTTATTCCAAACAGTATCGTAATAAAATTGATTTTAACACAAGTTGTAGCCCTTTATATACATTTAACGGTATCTTTGTGATTCTAGACTTACCAAATACCAAAGAATATCTTTTGTTTTGAAGTTCGCGGAAAGCTACTCGAGAGCTATCTACGCTAGCCGCCCTTCATTTAGCAGCTAGTCATCACCACCACCTATCATCAACTCTTGGGCTACTCTTTTACCAACTAATAGTGGGATTGACCGTGACATTATAACGCTCTCACGGATGAAAGGGCGAGCATGTTTGGTATGACGGGGATTCGAACCTGGGACCCTCAGATTAAGTCGAGTGCCTTAACCATCTTGCTATGTCGAGCCTCCAAATAATTTAAATTATAAACTTTAACAAATTTAGTTAGCTATAAATATATTTGCTCTTATAGGTGGGGCTTTTCCTAACAATTGTATTTGCTTCTCGAAGTTTGTTTTAAAATTGGAGATGGCGCTATCCTAAAGAGGTAACGTTCAAAATTCACAGAAGATAATACATTATTGAAACTTGGTAAACTGTCTTTTTCAAATTCGGATTGCATTAAAACAGAACCAAAACCACGTAATTTCTTCATTTCATAAGCTCTAATATTTTATTAGTCACTAGTTTCATGTAGGCTTTAAATGATTATGAATTATTAAATAAGTAAACTTTTTTACTTTAAATAATTGGATGATTTGGTTCAATTCGATTTCCAAGATGGAGTTGGTTAGTTTCGAATATGACAGCCTTATAGGTATGGGGTTTGTGATTTCAAATACTGATATAATGCTAGAATATTTTGCTATTGTACGTTGTGTAACCCTCTGTATACGATAGTCTTTTTCTCTGCAAACGTGAGCGACTGAACGTGTCACAGCTAATAAGTTAACTTCAGTTATATCGCAACCCCTGACGTCTTGTCCATGACTCCATTTTAATTGCATTGGGCGGTTTATTTTTAGACACACTGCGTATTCGTGTTCTACATAAAACATTCCACCCCTCCTCTTCAGGTTTTGAAGCACAAGGAATATTAGCTAATCGTTATAGCTTATGTAAGAAGTTTGCTAATGTGAACGTTGTTGACCTAAATAGCTACTTAACTGGGGTGTCTGAAGTCATTACTACAATTCGGTTACCGAGTTAAAATATGGTGTTTGTGTCAACAAATTAAATGATTTAAATTAAAAAAAATTCTTTCATAGTGGAAGATTTAGGTCAAAGACTGATACTGCTGTTTAGCAAAAGTATTTTCTTTTGACCTTGAAAACGAAACGCCTGTAATTTTTTTTAAGAAGTGAGGAAACTTTATTTAAACTTCGTTATTCCAACGTTTTGTCCATTCAACTTCTGTTATTTCCCTTTCGTTGACTTGCTTTGTTTTCTCGATGTTTCATCTGCTATTTTTATGTTTTTGAACCAGTTTGTTATAAGACCTGTTTCTAATGCAAAATAATTTTACTCGCCTTTCAAAATGTTCGAAGTAGATATAACAGTGTGAACAAGTAACTGTCATTTTCCTGATCAACGTCCAGTTAGGCTATGGCTAAAAATACTTCTTGTCTCTTTCTAAGAAAGCATAATCGTAACTAGTTAAAGAAAGTAAGTTACTTCTGTATAATCATGTAAATAAATAATTATGACTAACTAGCTATGCTGATTACAACTGGTGTTACAAATTATATATCTTTAACACTAAGATTTTCGCAACCGAGTTAACTTATCTTTTGTTCAACAGTGGTAGGCCACCCCCTTTTCTCAATGGTGGTGCTATAGGAGTGATAGATAATTCCTTTAGTCTGCCCGTTCCGTGGCACGCATTACTAACTTTTTTTTTTTTAGTTCACAGTTACGGACTGCTGTAGCTGAACTTGGTCTCTAATCTGGTGTCAGATAGTGTCAGATAAGGTGCTGCCGTGGCAGGAAAATCATATCATATACCTGTTTAAAACAAAGTACGTGTAGACCTTTACAGCACAAGGACGGTGAATTAATGTGTTCATAACTATGCGGGCCTACAGTTTTCTTCTAATTCCACAAAACTGTTATAACTAGGCTAACTCTCTAAGAGGATATTCATCTGTACGTCATGATATCTGAAGTCTGTACGGATAGTACCAGAGAGAAAAACTTAAAATAAATATAGCTTAGTATGACAGTTGAGATGATTTATTGTTCGTGTGTAAGTATGAAATATCTTAAATGATGTAGCCAAAGTCGTTTTTATAACGACTACAGTAAACTTTAGTCATTTTGTTACCTGTGACAAGCCTGCCATCTGGCACTGGATTTTGACCGTTTTTGTTTGTTTTTTGTATTAAATATTTTTAAATAGTCTAAACTAATACCAACCCAAATATGTGTTGTTGAACTCGAGACTTTCTTTAGTTTCAAATCCAAACGAATCGATAACAATGTTGATGATTTAAACGTGATTATTTCATCTTTTAAAAACACCAAGTTACTCAACGCTCAAGGGTAACTAACATCTTGCACTGCGTTTTCTATTTGTATTTAATAAAATGTGTATTTTGCGGTAATGTAACTGTAAATAGACATCTGACGTTTTCTCTCGTGCCAAACAAACCGAGAAACGTGATCAGATATTTTATTCGGTTTGACATAAAACAATGTTGCATTTCTTTCACGTGTGTAATTAAACCAGTTTGGTTACTTGTTATACAAGATATGGATTCAATATTTCATCAGTAGTCGGAAGAAATTTTCTAACATTCTTGGTCGACTGTTCTCTTTACACCAGAAAAAGTAAAACTTTTCACTCAATATGTGGGGGTTATCTTGCTGTATTAGTATTCCAAACATTAGGACAACGTAAAGTTCCTTACTTGTTCAATGGGATATTTACTGTCACATATACCCAGATTCGGAACGTTTGCTTTTGCTGAGGTTGTTTCAAGCAATTCCAAACCATGATTTTTTTTTTTTTTGGATGTCAAGGTCTCTGGCTATGAGAGTCATTATAATTTTACCTAAGTGGCTTTGTTAGGGAGGTCGGAAAGACCTCTCGTGACGTTAGAACTACCCTAGTAATCTTAGTTCAAGGCACTTTTATTTAATAAATTGACTTTAATATCTGCACACTAGGGTTCCTCGTGGTGTTAAATATATCTCGTGCTATGTGATGTATTTTAAACATATTACTCTAGATCACTTCGCGTCACCCGGGTTAAAGGCTTAGTTACATATCGGTGTTTTCACCCAACTATTCTGGAAACCATAACTTTGCGGCTGTATGCACGTCCACTGTTTCAACATAAAAAATAATATGTTTTGGTTTCTGTTTTCTTTTCGTCCTGATTTTGTTTCTACTTCATTTTAAGAATCTTCAAAATGTTATTAATACGGACAAGTTATCAGCAGTACAAAATTGTCTAGATAAGACAGTAACATCACTTCCATCAGCAGTCACATCCAAAAATGTCAAATAGTGCTTCACCGGATCTGAGAAAGTTTTAATTATTCTAGACTCATTAAACATGTACAGATCTTCATCAGTACCTCTGGAAGTAATTTGACGAAAGTTAAGTTTATAAATAACAAAATATTCCGTAAACTGATGAATTACTTGGAAGTATGATGACTATTTTTCTACTTTTAATGGTGAATGTTCGTGACTTTTAGGATTCGATTTAGGATTCAAGGCATGAAGTGCACCGGTGAAATGTTATTCCAGATATTATTAATGTTACAATCGCTAGTATATCCGCTAAGTGTTGACCTTTTTACCAGATTACACTCGAGGAAGACTGCGATTGCTTTCTGAAACTTTCAAGTTTTATAGTAATAAGCCTCAGATATATTAACTTGTCTTTTTTTATAATTTTACATATTCACAGGATATTTTAACATGGAGATTTATCTAGTCGTGTAATTATAGGAATATTGGTATTTTTAATATGACCTAATGTGCGCACGAGTTATAAAAGGTCTAACGACCAGCGAGTCATCAGAACTCGCCATTGGAGAAGACATGAACCGAATAAAAGAATGGATTGTCGATTCTATGAAGTATCCTCATCTAAGACTGCGAAGCATTTCCAGGAAAACTGGAATGTGAATCTAGTGTACTCCACTGCGAAGTGGAAATAACAAACTTCTAGGCCGCACCAGTCATTCGGAATTATATACAATTTCGTAATTAATGGTATATTTTTATTAACACTTGCGCTCGAGTTAAGACAGTTTTGTTGTGCGCAGATAAGAGTTGGCAGTGGGTGCTGTTGAGTAGTTTCTCTCTGTAGTCTGTCTTTAAAACTAATTAAAGACAGCTATGCAGAGATAGCTCGTGCAACTTTGTGCGAACATTCTACAGCGAATTATTTTATAAACAGAAACAAGTCTTCACATGCTCTTTTCATTCCAATTGTTTAGAATACAGAATACTGTATATTAAACTAACCACAAATCGTTGAATCAAAAACTGAAGGCGTCGCACACGCAACTCGGATGGCACCTGTCAGAGGATGAGAACCACGCCCTAAACGTAACGGTGGTCAAGATGTATTAAAAATGTTTTGTCCTCACACAGGCGTTGACCGTATCCTCTAGTCAGCCTTGGTATTACGATATTCTGTTCGTGCACCAGCTGTCTAGTGTCTTCATAGACGTGGGCTCCCTTTCTATTAACCTTTGACACAAACCATATGGCACATCCACGTTCTAACCTACTTGTCGCTGTACAGTTTTACTTGCCTTACTTACATATTAAGTGGATAACAAGGAAATTACATAAAAATTATGCACCTGACATAATCTGTTAAGTCCCTTCTACAATCTTGTGATGTTTCTTTCTTGTATTTTAATTTTCCACTTGTAAAACAGTGTGTTCGTTTGGTTTAGATTTCGAGCAAAGCTACATGAAGGCTACCTACGCTAGTTGTCCCAAATTTAATAGTGTAAGACTAGAGGGAATGCAACTTGTCATCACCACCCACCGCCAACTTTTGGGCTACTATTTTACCAATGAATAGTGGGACTGACAGTAACATTATAACGCTCCTACAGCTGAAAGGGCGAGCATGTTTGGTGTGAGGAGGATTCGAACCTGCAACCCTCAAATTACGAGTGTGGCTATGTGGCTATGCCATATAGTAGGTCCGGCATGGCAAGGTGGTTAAGGCACTCGACTCGTAATCTGAGGGTCCCGAGTTCGAATCCTCGTCATACCAAACGTGCTTGCCTTTTCAGCCGTGTGGGCGTTATAATGTAATAGTCCATCCCACTATTCGTTGGTAAAAGAATAGCCCACGAGTTGGCTGCGGGTGGTGATGACTAGCTGCCTTCCCTCTCGTCTTACACTGCTAATATAGGGACGGCTAGCGCAGATAGCCCTCGAATAGCTTTACGCGAAATTCAAAAATAAAACAAAATCGTACGGTAGTAATGTGTTTCACGAGGAAGCTATGGACAATTAGACATATATAATTCAGTGGCCACATAGCCTTATGTGTTTTTAATTGTCAAATCATGTGATCTTTGTTCTTAATCTCATGATCTAGTGGAAAGTTGTTGTTGTTTTGAATTAAGCACAAAGCTACACAATGGGCTATCTGTGCTCTGCCCACCACGGGTATCGAAACCCGGATTTTAGCGTGCAAGTCCGCAGACATACTGCTGAGCCACTGGGGGCTCTCTAGTGGAAGGAGTATTGTCCATGAAATCTCTTTTTGAGTACACAGCATTTTATATTTAATAGATGGAATGGCTGTGAATAAACATCGTGATTGCATCCACGAACCATATAGATAATAGAGGGAATAAAGATTAGTGATAGTGACAACGTCCAGCTGCTGTCAGTGAGGTTTGGACGTATCTCCTGAACGAACAAGGCTCACGTAATGGACTGTCGGTTATACAGTAAAATGTACAATTATTAACTTTGGGGCTAGTGTTGTTGATGTGGCCAGTCAGATTTAAAATTTAAACTGTATCTGTCGTATCACACGTATTCTACATCGTATTCAAGTTTAACCAACATTTGATAAGTTTCATATGTTTACGTCCAGTTACTGCCACGAAAGGTACCTTTGGCCGAGGATGATGTGTGTCAAAAGGTGGAACTAAATTCTAAGTTAGTGTGTTGGTGGAGAGAGTGTTTCTGGGACTTTTGATTTTATTCAGTGAGTGTGAATTTTTACAAAATGTTTTAGGTACATCTGAGAATTTTGACACAAGTAGCGTTTTCAGCGGATAAGAATTCTTAAAATAATTAGTTATCTATGTTCATAAAAATAGTTATTTTACAAAATACGTTAAAGAAGTTGGGCATGCGTCCTGTTTCTGAAAGGTATAACTATTTTTCTTGAGTTACTGTGAAGATAAATTTTATGAATTTGGGCGCCTGAATGTTCATATAAGCGTCTCCTCCTACAGGTGAATCTGGTGACTAGTTGGATTGACTGTAGCTTTGTGTACAGCACGAGCGAGGCGTGGGTTAACTCCATGAGGTCCTTTCAGAATGGAACTTTTCGGATGGACAGAAAAGCAAAGTTTCCTCCCAAGAACAAAGACAGGGTTCCTCTGATAAACTCTCCTCCAGCTCGATATTTGGGGATGTTAAACCCCGAAAGAATGTTCTGTAAGTTTTCATTTGTTATTGACAGATAAACAACTTTATTTCACGACGCTAATTATGGTGTAAGGGAACAAAATGTATGAGAACTTGTATAAAACTTACAAAGATTTTGTTTTTAAACATCTGCAAGGTTTTTAAATATTCTTTGAGTAAATTTATTGCAATTGTTATTGGGAAAAAATGATTAGTGTTAGTGAGAAAATTATTCTATCAGTCTGTTGCATATGAAATATCTGATTTTTAAAGGAAAGTGTGAAAGAAGCACATCTTTCTGTTTAATTTATTTAATAAAAATAAGTTCTTTAAACTCATTACACTTCTGTCAACGAGTTCTAAGTTTATAAATGCCATCTTTAAAGAATTGGACGTCCTTTGATGTAATGAAGTTTTCGAAAGTACTTTAACCTTTGTTTTGCAAATTTTTTCCCTTTAAAAATATTCAAATGTTTGTTTAAAAAACGTGATAATCCATAGGGTAAAGATCTAGTTAATATGGTGGATAAGGTAAAGTTTCATACTGAAATTCGTGTAGTTTTTAGACATCAACAGATGAGACATGAGGTCGAGGATTATCATGAAGCAGTATGGGTCCATTGTAATTGACTGTTGAATGTTTTCATGATTACGTTTGATGCATAATTATTTCTCTGCTGTGATTGTTTCTCCTGGGTTTATGAATAAATAATAGATCACACCTGCTGATGACCACTAACAAAGACAATTAGGGTGGAGAGCTGGTTTTGTTGCTTTTTCATAGTTAAGCCACTATCCGGCTTGTCGTTGATTGTCATAAAGAATCCATTTTTCATCACAGGTGACAATTATATGAAGAAACATGGTCGTTTTTAAAGCAAGTAAGGAATGAAGAACAAATTTCAACTCGTTTTGTTTGATGATTTCCAGTCCAATTTATGAAATACTCATTTATCTTGCTTTCTCACCTTACTAATTACTTCAAAACGTTGGGAAACTATTGAATAATAAACATTTACGTTTGTCAGAAAGTTTTATTACTGTTTGTTGGGTATTTGATTCAACTAAGGCCTTCAATTCTTCTTCATTAATGGCTGTCTGAGGATGGCCCTGGGGCTTATTTTGAAGGCTTGTATCACCAGAACAAAAGCTCTCAGACCAATACTGTGCTGTATGTTCATTAGCTGTACCAACATCAGATGTGTGATTGATATTAGAGCTACTTGAACTCCTATAATAAAATTACCTGAATATCAGTTTCATCCATGATGACAAAAATCAAATACAAATATGATTTAGTTCCTGAAATAAGAAAAGTAAAGTAGCTTGAAATGAACCAGACAGTAAACTATTTAGACAAATGTATGATAATGCATCTCTTTCAGCCACTAGAATTCGAATTTCAAATTAGAACATGAAAATCTGACATCTATGCAACAACCTGATAATTTTGACTTTACAGTTATGCTATACTCAACACCGTTGTCGCCTTTAAAGAAACTTAGGCAAAGACTGCGAAGACCAATGATGTAATAGCACGTATGGTGGTGATAAATGAGTTATTGGGGGATGGGGGGTAGTGTACCTCCAACTTTTACTTTAGCTTCCCCTGTATCTCCCGCACCCAGCAACCAGTGTTCATTGTTAATTGGTTCACTTCTAAGTGTGACCCCCCCCCTCCAATTTAATTCCTAACCCTCTTTATTCTCACTTTCCTCCAAAAAGCGCCCTCCAGTGACTCAGTGGTATGTCTGCGGACTTACACGCTAAAATCCGGGTTTCGGTACCCGTGGTGGGCAGAGCACAGATAGCCCATTGTGTAGCTTTCTGCTTAATTCAAAACAACAAAACAACAACCCTCCAAAAGGGAAGAGATTAGCGCCACCTCTGGATAGTAAACAGGTGTTCCTCTTTTTACAATATATATATATATATATACATACATACTACGAACTCGACATTAAAATAGTGGATTTCCCTAATACAGTTTCTTTCATAAGAACAACCATTAGAACGTGTGTTTGTATAAATAACCGAGGGTGTGAATTGGCCCGCTTTTTCGTATCATCATCACCAGCTATAAAGAAGGGAACCGGTTATTTATCTTAATTATGTAAATTCTAAGTCTTATTTAAGAAGTACAGTAATAGTTATATTTGAAGTCGAAAAAAATGTATGACAGCAAATAGCGCCCTCTGGAGGTTTACCTTTCTTTGATACATTTTTTTCCTTTCAGTATTGTTCTCTATCCTTCACTGCAGGACACCTTTGTAATAACAATACCTTTTCATATTTTAAAAGAACTTTTTAGAGGATTGAAGAAAGATATGCAAAATTACTTTTAAAAATTGTACATTTTTGGTCGTCGCAAAGTTCTTATATCAAAATGTGTTTTTATCTCTGATTTTAGTACTAGGAGACCCACGAACTAATCAGAATCCAGCTCTCTTAGCCTTTGGAATCCTCTTCTTTCGTTACCATAACACTCTTGCTTTACAAATACAGAAAGAAAACCCTGATTGGTCTGATGAAGAGATCTTCCAAAGAGCACGAAGATGGGTCATAGCCAGCTTGCAGGTAATATTCTAGCCAATGTCGTTATTTAAATATTATTTACTAAACACGTTGAAGTCTCCATATGAAAGTTACATTTTATATAACATTGGTGTCACTAAAGTAGTTTAAGCCTTAGATTTCAAATTCAAGATTTAGGTTTAAAGTCAGGTTGTAGGCCTTGAGACTTGATTTATTCTTTATACATCGTTAGCATAGTTACGGTTAAAATTTTAATCGCTTAAGTTCTATCTACTGAACCAAACTTATGATTTGTAATGCAAGTAAATATTGAAATAATGGATTCGAAGTTTTCGAAAATCTTTTCAGAGATTAATATACCGAACAATTACCTTATATATATAAAGTTGTATTAGAAATGCTTAAACTGGTTGGAAGAATACTTTTTGTGACTAGATTTAGCTGGATGATGAGTCTGAGGGTCTATGGTTCGCGTCTTTTTGCTGTAAAATCGCACATTAGGGCCGTGTTTTCGTTATATTAAAAAAAGTGAATAAAATAATAAAGGGGTGAAGTCCTACTTTTGATTTAGACTAACACGAGAGGTGGCGGTTCGAGAATATTCAACACAAAAGAATTAGTACAAGCCTAATATTCCACCATTTGTTGTCTCGGAAATTGTTTTGTTTTTTTACCTTCAGAAACGTAATTATTTTTTTACACAAATAGTAAATAGGAACATTTAAGAATGTTGTGTAACAAAGAGTAATCGCTGTTGATACCAGATATAATGACTAGCAATAACGTGATAGCCTCGTTCTGAATGTTTTTTTTGTATTCATTTTGATCTTAATTTAAATGATCCTTTACTGTTTCTCGATTGCGATTAACATTTGTATCTAGTGATTCATTCCTGAACTAGAGAGGGGATTGTTAATGACAGGAAATAATTTAGTTTTCGTTTATATCAATTGGATAAAAACTCTCTACAACTCAAGTAACTCAAAATCGGAGAAATTTCTTTCATTTAACTTTTTTGTCCATTATTCACACAAGCGACTAGTTACAGAGATGTGGAATGAACGCCTTTATAAACCTAATCATTTTTTCCACCAGCAAGAACTTCAAAATTTAGGCCATGTTCTAGATGTGCAATAGTTGTGATTTTTATAAATATTGAACTTAATGTACGTAAAATAACTTTTTAAAGAAGGGTCCGGCAGGGCTGGATGGGTAAGGCACTCGTCTCGTAATCTGAGAGGCGTGAGTTCGAATCCCTGTCACACCAAACATGCTCGCCGTATCAACCGTGGGAGTATTATAATGTGTGGTCAATCCCACTATTCGTTAGTGAACGAGTAGCCCAAGAGTTAGCAGGGGGTGGTGATGACTAGCTATGTTTCCTTTAGTCTTACACTACTAAACTATAGATGGCTAGTGCAGAAAGAACAGTTTCTTTTGTTCCTGAATTTAGGAACAAAATAAACTTATAAATAAAGGGTTAATTTATTGTATAAAACCTTTTATTTTGAACAGCCGTTTTAACAATGATTTACAAGCAAGAGTCCAAGTTTTAACAGCTACTTAACGGTCACTTTCAAGGATATGTTTAATGGAACCAGCACTAAGTGTTCCTTTATATCATGGAATAACACCTGTGTAATGTTTGTAAGTGCTTATGCGGTTGTGAGAAGTCTTTCTATGAAAGTAACATTGCTGGTATGATGTTTCAAGTTGGTAAACGCTCCTGACAACAGGCCTAGTGAAGGAAAAAATCTCGGTCTAATGGAGAAAAAAAACCTTCTGATAAAACAGTCTTTGAAATCTAGTAATAAATAAGTTGGACTACAACCCAAATTGATTAACATTTTGTCCATACATTAACAAGAGGAATTAACCAACTTGGAGCATCGCCCCCCATCACCAAAAAATAAAAAAAAAACGTTTACCAGTTTCAGGTAGTAAAAATGTATTAAAGTAGCCCAAAAATAGTGGCAACTGGTTTTTCTAGTACAACTTATAATTGGTCACTTATTATTAAATACATTGGTGCCATAATACGTTTCACTAGATCATTTACTTGCCAGGTGGTTAGGCCACTCGACTCGTAACCAGAAAGTCACAGGTTCGAATTTACGTCGCACCAGAAATGCTCGCCTTTTCAGCCGTGGAGACGTTATAATGTGACGGTCAATCCCACTATTCTTTGGTAAAAGAGTAGCCCAAAGAGGTGGCGGTAGGTTGTGATGACTAGTTTCTTTCCCTTTAGTCTTGCACTACAAAATTAGAGATGGCTAGCGCAGATAGCCCTCGTGTAACTTTGTGTGTAATTCAACCAAACCAACAATACTTCAGCGTTGTAAGCACGCTACCAATCATTGTAGCGATACGAAAGCTGAATTGATTTGTAATCACACGTTAGGTATAGTATATCAATTAACGGTGGTAGAAGAAAATAGGCCTCTACTTGCAGTTTAACACAAACATTTTGTGTAATAACAAAAGTACAGTTATTGTTTAGTCCTTCTGTTTATTAAAATATCCCATTAACCACAATCCCAGTAACGATTTTTTTTTAAATCTAGTCAGCTTATAGAAACTGCAAAAATGAATCTGGTAGTAACAAAATTTTGGACGAGAAAAGCAAATTAATCCAGGAACGTGAGAGAATATGATTTTGTTGTCGAGAATAGACCGAAAACAAACTAGTTGTAATGTTTACTAAAACTTTAGAACTGTGATAAATCTCGTTAGGCCTCGCTAAATAGTGAAATATGATTTCGAACTTGCAGATTAAGAACGATTTTGAAAACCTTGAACTAATTTAACTGCTTTGGCTTTCCACTCGTTAGAAGAAAAAAACCCAGCGATGTCAGATTTACAAGGAAATTTGACAAGACAAATAAGTGTTTTAAATCCAGGTCGTAACTGGAACATTTAATTACTGTGCTAATCCTACATTAAAAAGTTGTTTTATTTATGTGTGTGTGCGTGCGCGCGCGCGCGATAATACACGAATTGTTTTTAAGGCATTATATTAAAAAAAATAATTCATTCACGCTGGTAAAGTTGATTGGTAAGCTGCTGGTTTTGGTAAGCTCACACACTTTAGTTTCTTTTTTTTTTCTTTTTAGAACTGTCCTTAGTACCTTTCTAATTACACTTAATAACAAAGGAAATGAATTAAAATTCGTTTTGAATAAGTTGGAGTGTGACCTAACGAATTAATGATCTGAAAGTCATGAGTTTCAAAGATGTCGCTTCAAATAGACGCTTCGCATTTTAAGCTGTTAGGTACGTTATTAGAATTGTTTTGTTTGTTTGTTTTTGAATTTCGCACAAAGCTACTCGAGGGCTATCTGTGCTAGCCGTCCCTAATTTAGCAGTGTAAGACTAGAGGGAAGGTAGCTAGTCATCACCACCCATCGCAAACTCTTGGGCTACTCTTTTACTAACGAATAGTGGGATTAACCGTAACATTATAATGCCCCCACAGCTGGGAGGGCGCGACGGGGATGCGAACCTGCGATCCTCGCATTACGAGTCGCACGCCTTAACGCGGTTGTCCATGCTGGACCCGTTATTAGAATGACGGTCAGTTCTGCTTAACAACCAAACCAATCGAAATGATTATTAAAAAATACCCTAAGTAAGTCTTCCAAATAGTTTAAGATTGTATCTGGTCATTTCTGATCCATAAATTGCTGCATTATTACCTTTTTATCTGTTTTATTACGAAATTAATTTATGCTAAAACGAACAATCGAGACCATAATAGAAAATCGTTCAACATACTTGTACTCCGTTAAATTATTTAGGACGTTACAAATTACGAGATTTCGTGTCGGAACAGAAAATGCAGTAAAATAATGGACCTCTTCTTTTTAGCAAACAAAAACTAAAGGATAAGATTTGTTTTGTTTTTTAATTTCGCGCAAAGGTACATGAGGGCTATCTGCACTAGCCGTCCCTAATTTAGCAGTGTAAGACTAGAGGGAAGACAACCAGTCATCACCACCCACCGTCAATTTTTTTACCAACGAATAGTGGGATTGACCGTACATTATAACGCCCTAGCGGCTGAAAGGGCGAGTATGTTTGTGACAGGGATTCGAACCCACGACCCTCAGATTACGAGTCAAGTGCCTTAACCACCTGGCTATACCGGGCCCAAAGGATAAGGTAAGCCAGGTATGGTTTACTTCCTGAACTTGACTGAATTTTACTTTATTTAACTTTAAAAATACGATATTTAACAATTTCTGTAATCGTTTTACCTGATTGTTCAATGAATAACATAAACTATTTGTATTATATGAACATTCACCTTTTAACATGTCTTTCTCAGATAACTTCTAAAGTCAGAGTTCATCCAGCTGTAAGTTTGACAACTTAGAAACTTTAATTTGGTATGAATGTACGTAGAACCATGATGACTTTTGACTGGTTAATTACCAAAACGAGACTAGCAGACTTTATGGTTTTTCTAAGTTTATATATCTAATTTTGCGATATCTTAATTGCTGTATCTGTTTCTTGTCTTTTGAATATCGCATAAAACAACATGATGGCTATCTGCGCTAGCCATCTCTAACTTGTCAGTGAAAGGCTAGAGGGAAAGAAGCTACCCATTTTCACTCGCCGCCAATTCTTGAGGTACTATTTGACCAACGTCACATTAATACGCCCTGACGGCTGAAAGGGGTGAGTATGTTTGGTAGTTGCGGGGAATCGAACTCATGACCCTGATATTCGAGTTGAGTGCCCTCTAACCATATGACTATGCCAGGCCTAACTGCTCTCAAATATCAAATTTTGTTTGTTCAATAGGCCTAATGACGCTACGATAACATTGGATGGTTTCACGTGAAATTCTTAACAACTTGGTAAAACTTCTGATTGAACAGTTATGAACCTTTTCTTTTCTGTTGTCTCTGTCTCTTTTAACATCGTTTCACGAAAACAAATATCTCGAACATCCAAATGTTTTTGTAAATCGTCCATCTAGAAGAAACGTCTACATTCGCGAAGCGATAGTTTATTGCTTAGTAAATCGGTTAGCGTTTTTTGTTGTTGTTGTTTTTACACCTTTTCTTCGTGTTAACGAGAGAATACCGTTGCCATGGGAGGCAGTAGTGTGATTCCATATAACTCGTTGCAAGGTAAGTATCTGAAGCTAAATTCATGTGTAACACTGAAGTCCCTACAGTCAGTAACTGTAAGCTTGAATGCATTTGATCCCGGCACTGTGCAGATAGCCAAACGTAAAGCTTTAAACACACAATGAAAGTTACAATTTTCTTTAATTGTGTTAAATAATTTATGTGACTTAAACGATTATTGAAACTTTGCTACTCATTTTTTTTTGTTATTGCTCTGAAGAGGGAGCTGTTTCTAAAGAAACTTGACGTGTATCGTTGTTTGGTTAACGAACGTTTTTTCTGGCTTGAAAGATAGATAACCAACTACAGTCACGTACTTGATTCCCTCTATAATATAGTTAAGAGATGTGTATATATTACAATAACTTTATTTTATTGTACAACAAAAAGAATGCCTATTAACAGATTAACTAAAATTGACTTTTAATGTAATAAAGTTCACCCAGTACGAGTCACTTATTCGCATCATATTTTGTTTCGCAAAAGTCTATTCAAGATCCAGAAGAACCTTCCATATTATAGAGAATAAAATGAGGCTGATTCGAAAGTAAACATATGGGTGGGGATAAAACATCTTGATAACTCTAGCAAACACGAGTGGCTGACCAATAATCGGCAGCGTTCAGTAGTTAAACGTTGTACACCACGTCATCGTCTCGATAATTTTGAAGGTTCTGCCTCCTGTATCTACTGGAAATGTAAGGTTACAGTCATTTATTGTTGGTTTTAACATATAAATCTTCTCCATGCTTCGCCCGACATGCTCAGATAGTTAAGGCGCTAGATTCGCAATTTAAGGGTCTCAGGTTTGAATCCCCCACCTGATTTTTAGTCATGGGGTTGTTATAGTGTGATGGTCAACCCCATTATCAGTTGGTAAAGAGTAGCCAAATAGTTGGTGGTGGCTGGTTTAAAATAGCTATCTTCTCTCTAGTCTTGCACTGCTAAATTAGAGATGGCTATCGCAGACATCCTTCGAGTAGCAGTAGCTTTGCGCGAAACTCGGGTTTGTTTGGGCTACTCTTTTACCAATGAATAGTGAGATTGACTCTCACATTATAACGACCCCACGGCTGAAAAGGCGAACATTTCTGGTGTGACGTAGATTTAAACCTGCGACTCTCTGGTTACGAGTCGAGCACCCTAACCACCTAGCAAGTATATATACCTATCCATTATACATTCACCAGTGTTGTGTATAATCGTTATATATCTAGTTAATCCTCCTCACCTGTAGTTACTATACTGTCATACGTCATGCGCTCCATGTTCAATTCCTACATGTTCGTGAAGGCGCGACCCAATGGTTAACTATCTTACAAAAGTGAGTACTGCTAGTTAAATCCGTGAGGCCTTTGCGGTCAGATTGCATACCTTTACAGTTGCCATACGTCGCTTGTATACAATAGACTTGTAACCCTGATGTGGAAGATAGATTTCGAGGGTTTGTATTAATAACTGTGATAATGATTTCTTTTTAACCTGTTCTAAATCGTCAGCTCTATAGGGTTTCATTTGTTAAGCATTGTTTACCATCCACTAGGCCACCTTAATCCACGTAAGACGTGATTTTAACTTGGTAAATAACTTAATCCAAGTCCGCCTTAAAACGGGACAATGTAATGTTTAAAAAACAAGCAGAAATGATAAAAAAACTGAAAACACTTTGTATAGTTTATTAGTTGATATATATGTTTCTCTTCTATACAACACACGCACAATTTAAATGTAGATCGCATTATAGAAAAAGGGGACACAAAATACAATGTAATTAGATCCCTGATTCATTAACAATGTTTCCATTTTAATATAACTTTGCTCCAATAACAACCTGGCTCACTATGAACAAAGTAACTTTTAAACTCGTCATATAAATATATAACATGGATTATTTATTTTTAAAAATTCTGCCACAGGAACAAATGAAGGTAATTTAATAAATGTGAATATAGAGATTGGATACTTACGCTGCCTCTTCGGTGTACACAAAATGTCTCAAATTCTGAAAAAAATCTAAGGAAAATGAGGAAATGTCCATTTTTCATAGAAGACTTTCTTTAAGTTTATATGGCCAAAACAATGTTCAATCATTTTAACCTTCGTGAATTCCCAGACACAAATTTTCCATCGGGTCCGGCATGACCAGGTGGGTAAGACACTCGACTCATATGTAATACGAGGGTCGCAGGTTCGAATCCCTGTCACATCAAACATTTTGGCCGTGGGGGCGTTTTAATGTGACAGGTAATCCAACTATTTGTTGGTAAAAGAGTAGCCCAAGAGCAGCGGCGTAGATTTTTTACACCTGATGGGGAAGGGGGATGATTTTTGCAACCACTTGTGTGGACTGTTAATTTTGCAAATTGGTAATCTCTGATTACGTAAAACTGAAAGCTGTAAACATGCACTAACAGAATAATCTTGTTGCCACGATACTTACATCTATACTTAGGCCTACTGACTGGAAGTTACGAACTATCGCTTAGATCGAAAAGCTTAGAAGCATGCCTATATTAAAGATGTACATTTTGGCTACTGAAAAAGCCTACATCTAGGTCTAATTATGTAATTCGATTGGTAAGAACACGAGAATCACAAGAACAAACACACAATTTGTAGGCCTGTGATGCAATAAAACAATTCAACAGACCAAACTGTAGGGGGGGTGATTGTATGCACCATAACCCCCACCTAAAATGAAGGGGGATGTATACCCCCCATCCTCCCAGGATTTACGCCCCTGCCTAAAAGTCAGTAGTGGGTGGTGATGACTAGCTGCTTTTTCTCTAGTCTTGCACTGCAAAATTGAGGAGGGCTAGCGCAGATAGTTTGCGTGTAGCTTTCCATCGTTGTCTATTCTAGTTATTAACCTTTATTACAATAATAAATAAATAGAGGGATATTGTTTTCTGGAAGTGTTTGCTTAGCTACTTTAGCTTTGATCATTGATTGCTTTTACCAAACGAATTCAGCCTGTTATCCCGGATTCTAAATGAATGTCGAAACACAACATAGTGCAACTTCATGATACACACAAGTATGACAATATAGGCTTAACAACGTTATAATGCATGTGGTAAGTATGACTATAGGCTTAACTCACTGAGTTATTTGATTATTACAGTATTTGTTATGAATATGCTAATATCACCAAGTCTCTCAATATATTGTTCTTCTGTCGTTTCCAGAACATAATTATGTACGAATTTTTACCTAGTTTGCTGGGAGAAGATGTATCGCAATATTCTGGTAAGAGGCTATGAATTGGTTTGTAAAAAACTCGTTTAATTAAGCTAGTTTATTATGTAAATGATTTAAGTCTATGGTGGGTGGCCGTAAGGTCGTTATAAAATTGTATAACATATTGGGTTCTTAACCTGACGTTCTGAAGTGTCGAATTATTGTTATAGCAACTTTACCTGAAATAAAGGACTGTGAGAAAAGATGCCAAGTACAATATTTCTGTTGTGCAATTAAGTAACAGTGTTGTCAATAGTCATTTTTAATTACTGAGTCCACCATAAGTAGATGCTGTAGTGGCGTCCCCGGTGTCATTTGTAGAAAACGTTGGAATGCCGCCCGATGCACAAAATAAAACACAGAACTTTCTATTGGTTTATAACGACACTATATTATACATTATTTCTGTACATGAATTAGTACGTTTCACTGAATATTGTTTTCAAGCTGTATTATGTTCAGTATTTGTTAATGTATTGTGTATCAGATTATGCAGGTTGATTACTTAAGAAAATATTTGTGTAAGAGTTAGTCATCTAGTAAAAAACATTTGAATGTAAATATAAGTTTGTGTGTATGTGATATTACATATTGCTGTATACAAAGAATTACCTTGTGCTGATTTTTCTCTACAGGTTTATTGCCTGTTTCTATTTAAAGTATATACAAATATATTTTAGTGAAAAGAAATATATTTTAATAAGGTTAAATGAGCAAGTTCTCAAGGAAGGACTGCGCTAAAAACAGAAAATCCAAATCTCTAACTAATTATTTGTTTATAACTTAAAAAGCAATGTTGAAGATACACCGTCTGTCAGTCGTAACTGCCATTCGCAGTCTCACATAAGAAATAAGAATAGCAATAGATACAGAAATTTGGAGAGCAAGGTGTGGGTGTTCAAGCCCATAATGTTCCACATCCGTATCACTCTTCTACCATATTCGGGGCTGGAATGCTAACTTAAAGAGGTAAGTTTTCAACTTACTTACCCCAAAATGGTAGTACCTTATTTCCTTATTTTATTTTTATTTCAATTCCTCTCGGTGTGGATTCCTGTACGTGGTGATGGGACCTCCCAGGGAAGGTTCTGTTCTTTCAGGTTACCTTCTCTGGGATCTAAACATCCACCCACGTGTTTGCCGTGTGTGGCGACCCGTGAAGGGGAGGAGAGGATCTTGGTGGTTCAGGGGTCCAACCCTAACACACCACCTTGACCTTCAATTCCTGTAGACGGGCGGCCTATGGGTGCCCCCTTGGGTTAATCGGCTGGTCCACTTGGGCTAGAGTCAACCAAGTACCAGTGTTGGAAATTCTCAACAGGTGTTGTGGACATTTTATCTGTTGCTGCAGTGTTCTTGCTTGACTTTGTAATACGTCCCTCATAGGGGGCTCCATGGTAGATGGGGTCAGTAGGTACCGAAATTTTCTTTTTTGTCCTATGGATTTTTCTAATAAAAATTTTAATAAAATGGTGAAAAACCGTCAACAGGTAAACGTCACGTCTTGAAGACTCTGATCAGCAATCTTCAACGTCTGTACCACCAGTTGTACCTCATTTTCTCATCCTACATTCTATTTCAGAAAAACCTTTAGGGCAAATGTCCCCTTTTTTATTCAGAAGGGACTGGAGGGTCTTACTGGCTCTCCAAAGTCAGTAAAGAAGCTTCAAGCTGGAGACATATTGGTTGAAACATCCACATCCCAACACAGCGAACTCCTCTTAAATTCAAAGGCAATTGAGGATGTACCTATTGAGGTTTGACCTCATGCTACTTTGAATTCGTCATGAGGAATTATTGTTGAGATTGATTTGAAGAACGTCTCCGAGTCGGAGATTCTCGCTGGTTTCTCTACTCAAGGAGTTTCTGCAGTGAGGCGCATCTCCACTCGCAAAGATGGAGCTACACTGCTGACAGATATAATCGTTTTGACATTTACGTCACCACGTGCACCTGCCATCCACCATCAAGGCAGGTTATCTAATTTGCATGGCACGGCCATACATTCCAAACCCTCCGCGATGTTTCCAATGTCAGAGGTTCAGTCACTCAAAGACGTCATGTTGTGGTTCTCTGACATGTACTCGTTGTGGTGGCAAGGACCACGATACCTATGAGTATGAAACGGATCCACATTGTGTCAATTGCAATGGTTCTCACCCTTTCTACTTTCGTTCTTGCCCTAAATGGTTGGAGGAAAAAGAGGTGCTGCTTTTGTAAACGACTCTTAACATTCGTTATCCTGAGGCTCGGAAATTGCTGTCCACCACTTCATCTCGGACATGTGCTGCTGCACTTCGTTCCAGAACTACAGTGAGAACGCAGACAGATTTCTCTTTGCCTCCAAGAGAATCGTTCTCAAGACAAAAGCCTTTTGACCTCTATGGTTAAAAAAGTTAATGAATCAACTTCTACATTCATCTATGCTCCTCCCATACCTTCCAACAAACAAATGTATGGCCGTGCCATGCAAATTAGATATCCTTTGGTTCCAGGTACAGGCATTTCTTCTGATACATCTTTTGCTTCCACCCCAAGATGTAAAATAATCATTAGTTCACGTTCTCAGTCACTGGAATCCCCTTTCAACAACAAAGACCTGCCTAATCGACCCAGGCAGGATCCATGGAGGTCAATAGACCTCCCCTTAATAAGGACAGTAAGGGAAAAAAGACGTGGTTGTAAACGAAAGGGTTTTCCAGCCACTTCGCCTACGCGTCATTAAACATGGTTACCTTGATACAATGGAACTGTCGAGGTTTACGTTCTAATCTGGATAACATCAAATCGCTGATTGCTTCCTACTATCTTGTATGTCTTTCCTTACAGGAAACATTTCTAAAACCTGCTGATGCAGTCACCTTTCGGCAGTTTTCTCTGTATAGAAATGTCAGGCTATGTGATGGACGATTACATGGAGGGGTGGCACTGGTGGTTGATCAGTATGTGCCCACCCTGTCTTTGCCACTTAACACACCCTTGAAGGCCGTAGCTATTCCTGTTTTTTTGGGTCATACCATCACTGTTTGTTCTCTCTACCTGTCGCCTGGAGTGACATATGATCAATCAAACCTTATGCTCTCATTGAAGAGTTGCCGTCTCCCTTTTTCATCCTGGGGGAAGTTAATGGACATCATCCCCCGTAAGGAAGTACTGATATTGATAGGAGGGTCGCTCTTTAGAGCATATGGTCTCTGATCACAACATTTCTCTTCTCAATATTGGTTCTTCTACTATTTTCATGCACCTAGTCAATCCTTTACTGCTATTGATCTCTCGGTTTGCTCCCCTTCATTATTCTCCCATTTTTCATGGACGGTTGACAACAATCCACGAGGCAGTAATCATTTTCCTATAATTTTGTGAGAGAGACTGGTCTTGGTCGATGCCACCCAACCCGCGTATTCCGGTGGAAGCTGGATCAGGCAGACTGGTCCACTTTCACTGCTCTTGCAGAACTTGATCCTGCCTTCGTCTGTCAGCCATCAATAGACGACTGTGTGGCAGCGGTAACTGGCTGTATTGTACAACCAGCTGCTCAGTGTATTCCTAAAACTTCGACACGTTTTCCACAATATCCTCGTCTGTGGTGGAATCCTGTTTGCCACAAAACACGGAAGGCTCAAAAACGGGCCTGGGATACTTTTCATAGATATCCCACACTTTCAAACTTCATCGCTTTCCAGCGGACCCGTGCACATGCTAGGTGGGTTAGACGTCAAAGGAACCTTGGATTAAGTTCACAACTAGCATATCTTCTACCATCAGTTCCAAGGTCATATGGGACAGGGTTTGAAAGGTCAGTGGGCACTACAATTCTGGGAAATATCTCAAGATTCCTTCAAACTACCGTCAAATTGCTTTGACGAGCTTTCTCTGAAATACTTAAAAGAGGATGATTAATACTCGTCTTGTTTGGCTCCCCGAATCAAACCTCCTTTTGCCCACCCAGTTTGGGTTTTACGACAGCACTTCACCTGATTCGACTTGAAACATCGGTCAGAGAAGCCTTTTTTAAACGACATCTTCTATCAATATTCATTGACATTGAGAAAGCTTATGACACAACAGGGAGGAATGGCATTTTGCGAGACTTCCATATTTGTGGATTAAGTGGCCATTTACCCATATTTATGAAACATTTTTTAACGGACAGGAGATTCCAATTTCGTGTGGGTTTGACACTTTCCCGTTCTTTTCTACAGGAACTTGGGGTCTCTCAGGGCTGTGTTTTGAGTGTCACCTTTCAGTATAAAGATTAATGCCCTCACTGAACAACTCCTTGCTGTTGCAAACGGGCTCTATGTTGACAATTGACAAGAGATGGGAAATTCCTCGATCGTATACTGAAGTGGACCATAGCAAATGACTTTAATTTCTCTCTCTAAAATCGTTTGCATGCATTATTGCCACCAACGGGGTATTCACCCTGATCCTGAACTCCGTATTAGTGAAGTTTCGCTGCCCGTGACCCCTGAGACCAAGTTCTTGGGGCTTATCTTTAACCGTAAGCTGACCTTTATTCTACACTTAAAGCAGCTTCGGGTCAAATGCACAAGAGCACTGAACATTCTCCGTGCCCTCTCTACCACCAGTTGGGGAGCGTATCCCTGTTCTACGTTAAAGGTATATTGTGCTCTTATTTGATCGAAACTCATCCTGGATCCCATTCATCATCAAGGACTTCGGTTCTGCACTGGGGCTTTCTGCACCTTCCCAGTTCAGAGCTTATACATAGAATCTCATGAACCTTCTTTGCACCTTCGCTGTTTGCAACTGTTTTTACTATATTCTTTGAAACTTCTTTCGTTACCAAAGCATTCCACCTGGGGTTGTGTTTTCCTTCCTAGGTGGGCCATACTTTTTTAGAACAGACGATCTGCCATTGCACCTTTTGGCCTTCTCGTCCACGTGCAATTGGGTGAATTTGGTCTGTCCTTGGATAACATTGCATAATCCACTGGTCAGCCCATCCCACCATGGCTTATTACAGGCCCCAAATGGGACCTTTTTTATAGTCATCTAAAAAGGCAGATACTCCCGATTGGAAGTACCGTGTTTTATTTATTGAACATCTTTTGAACAACTTTTCTATTACAATTTATACAGATGGTTCAAAATCAGGTGACTGTTTGGGCTATACCATGGTTTGTGGTTTGGTGGTTGCTACAGCTTCTGTGTTCACTGCTGAACTGTATGCCATATCTCTTGCCCTGGATCATATTGGAGCTAAGAGGTACTCTGACTGAACTATTTATACTGACTCCCTTAGTTCTCTACTGGCCTTGGAATCACTTCATGTTGGCTCACACCCTGTTCTCACTGATATTCAAAACCGACTGGCCCATTTCTCATTAGCATCTACTTCTATCCAGTGTTTCTGGATATCTGGCCATGTTGGTGCTCATTCCCATGAATACCATAGATAAATCTCTCTGCTCTAGTACTATCACCACCGTGCCTATTCCGTACATAGACTATGGTACTGTATTCAAGGCTCGGCTCCGTTCCAGCTGGCAGTCGACTTGGAGTAAGCAACGCGAAAACAAGCTTTTCTACATAAAACCCTGTATTGGACTTTGGCCGTCTTGCTTCCATAAGGATCGGAAGGAGGAAGTTGTTCTAACTAGACTACGCACTGGTCAGAGGTTTTTAACTTATCGATTTCTTTTATCTGGAAGTGATGCACCGATGTTTAGTCTGTATAACACTCATATCACTGTAAGCCACATTTTACTTTCTTGTCGTTGTTCTGACTCTCAACGACGGCACCATTTTAAACATGTTCTGTCCCAAGGTTTGTCCCTTAATTTAGATAGGGTTATTGGTGATGGTGACACTGACCACCTTGATAAAGTTTTTAGTTTTTTAATGGCCATTAATCTTTTTAATTTACACATTACATCTTTTTTATTGTGGTTCCCTTTTTAAAAACCACAGTCTCTCAAATTCGATTTTAAATTAGAAAATGGCCGAAACATTAAATAACTCGACCTCAGTACTGGAAAGGCCAACTTCAGGTAACTAACGCTGCTGTTTGAACTATCCGTTAGTCGTCCTGGCGAGTTGGTATTACAATTTTGCTACATGCCTTTTAACACTTTTTATTACTTTACCCTTTCATTATGGCTGTAATGACACATAACCCGGAACCAGACCTGGAAAGGCCAACTTCAGGTGACTGACGATGGTTCCTGTACTTATCTGTTAGCCTTTCTGGCGGGTTATAATAATTACCATTATGCTACGGAAAGTCTTTTACTCCATTTTCTCTCTTAACATTGTAGACTAGATGTCAACATTGATTTTATGCTATTTATGTTTTTCAATGCTGTTTTGTTTCACCTTCATTTCCTTTTATAAATTTTACTACACTTACTTTTACCTTTTTACCGGACGTTTGACGCAGATAGTCTAGCTGCTTTGTGCCATAAAACACTAAATCAATCAACCAACCAATATTTATTTCAATTAAAGTGAAGAGTTGATTATAGACGTGGGACGTTGTGGATTTCAGCACCCACATCTCGCTCTTCTAATTTCTATATTTATCGCTTCTTTTTTTCTTATGTGAGACTGGTAAATGGAGGTTAAGACTGACAGACGATGTATCCCCACCGCAATGTAGGTCCTACTTGCGCAGTCATTTCCAGAACCTAGGGTACATTTTATAATCTCACATTATTCTAGCTTGTAGTACTCTGGGATGTTTCCAACTGATGCAGCGTTTTTTGTTTAATTTATTTTCGTTTCGGCTTGTTGTTTAAGTTATATACTTCAATGTGAGATTTGAATATTTTACACCCCACAGAAATACTTAAAATGTAATAAATGATTTAATATCTAAAATACAAGGTGATTGCGAGTGAAATGTTATCGCTAATAACGAAGTGTACTTGTTTTTAATTCAGGTTATAAGCCTGATATACATCCAGGAATTAGTCATGTATTCCAGTCTGCAGCCTTTCGTTTCGGCCACACCATGATACCACCCGGTATTTACCGTAGGTATGTTTATCGTTTATGGAATGACAGCTGTTAGTGCTTTTCAAGTAGTTGTTGTTTGTATCATTTCATATTTAATTGGCTGAACCTATGGAGAATCTAACAGTAAACTAGGTTCAGAAACGGTGTTAACACGTTTGGTCCCACACGACCCACAGGCGAGTCATGCTCTATTTTCCTTTTAAAGGGCCACTTATTGGTGAGACACAACGGCTATGTATACTCTTCCTAAAATAAAGTAATTGTTAAATGAGTAGTGGGAACTTGGAAAGTATCGGCAAACTAGGCTTAGGAGCCAATGTATTATATGTGATGTTGTGATGAAGGAAAGATAATCTATGTGTCGTGAAATATTTTACTTTTCGTCAACCAAGGAAAATAGGGTAAGCTTATGTTTCGTACGTGTTTCTGGAAAAGTTTGATGCGAGTTATTAGTTTTGTGTTGTGTGGGGGGGGGGTGCGTGCGCGTGCGCCGTTTATGGCAGTAAGCAAGATTTGATTTTATTAACTTAGTCCTGTAAGCTATACTTCTAACTTTGATTCAGATGTTAGCTATGATCAAACAAAATCTATGAATATTTTGAAATATTAATGATTTAAATACTTCGTAAAGTACCTAGAAACTTACTTGTCTGCTGACGTAAATACGAGATCATAGGTGGTTTAAGAGTAGAGTTTTTGTTTGTTTTTTGTTTGTTTTGTATTAAGCACAAAGCTACACAATGGGCTATCTGTGCTCTGCCCACCACGGGTATCGAAACCCGGATTTTAGCGTGCAAGTCCGCAGACATACCGCTGAGCCACTGGGGGGCTTAAGAGTAGAGAATGAATATTGATTCAGTTAGGTTAGTGAAATGCGAGTGTATTCCGTACGTTCAAGTTATTTGGTCGGTCATTTTAACGTTATCCTTGGTACCATTAGCAGGGTATTTACGCCTCGACGTCATTTGTAAACTTAGGATTACAAGTTACAGGTCTACAAACATGTAGAAACGCTAAGGAAGAAATAAACTTTATTGTTACGTAGTCCGGTCTTCGAATATTTTTACCAAATAATTTAAAGGAATCAATACAACAAATGAATATTATTGCAAAAGATAAGTTAGTTTTAAAAAACAACGACGTAAACTATAAAGTGAATATGCTTTTGATAGTGGTATTAGTTACACACACACAGACACGTGCTCTTACGTAATACAGCGTTCAATGTCTAGTTCCATTACATTAATTAATCTTGACCAGAAATCTAAAAACCACTCTAGTAAGTCACACAGTGAATTTAAGAGTTATTAATTGTCTTACTTTGTATGTTTACCTCCACTCATTTCTTTAAACATTTTGAGAAAAATTACGTTGTAGCTCAACATGGCTTTCCTCTAAAACAAACATGGCGTCGTGCGACCTCTAATTTAAGGTGATTATTAGAGGAACAGACATTTCTCAAGTTCTGTAAAACAGACTAGTGAAAAGTAAACATTTCTACAACAACAACAAAAAAAAAAAAGATGTGTCGCGGAACAAAACTCATTTTTCGAGATCGAACTAAGGCTCGAACGAAACAACCGTATCAAAAACAATTGCACGTAAAATATTATCTTCGGTTTACATTTTATCTCTAAGCCTAATCTTCATGTTAACTTATTTTTCAGAGACGGTCAATGTAATTTCAAGAAGAACCAGAATGGCTATCCTGCAATTCGCCTATGCTCCAGTTGGTGGGAATCTGACGTAAGTTGTTCTCCTGTTTCTTATTGGTTAATAAATTAATAAAATTGGCTTAATTTATTTAGATATCATCCTGGGAGGGATGTCTAATTCTACTACTTTGCGCATCTTTCAATTAAGTGTTACTAAACTTGTCCTTTTTTTTCGTAAGGAGGAGATCCAATGCAGATAAATATGTAAACTTAAGTGTCTATGTGGTCAAGCTGTTGGTTCCAATATTAGCTGTATATGTTAAAGATTGTGTTTTGTTGAATAGGAGATCCTACCAGAAGCTGGTGTAGAAGAGATCTTGTTAGGCCTGGCGTCTCAGATTAGTGAACGTGAAGACCCAGTTTTGTGTTCGGATATACGAGGTAAGAGTTAGGTGTTTTAATTTAGCGGACCCTGGTGTACAGTAAATATATTAATATTAGTAATATTTTTACAAGAAAATTTAAGTATCCAAACTATTTTAATACAGTTTTCATCTGCTAAACATTTAGTTCCATGCTTAAGAACTAAAGATAACACCTATGGTGAGATCAACTTGTGAAACACAAGAACTAAAGATAGTTGTTGTTGTTGTTTTGAATTAAGCACAAAGCTACACAATGGGCTATCTGTGCTCTGCCCACCACGGGTATCGAAAGCCGGATTTTAGCGTGCAAGTCCGCAGACATACAGCTGAGCCACTGGGGGGCCTCTAAAGATAACGCCACTGGTAAGATCAACTTGTGAAACACATTATACAAGTCTTCCAACTAGAAATATTAGACTTATCCCACGAGATGAATATTGTTATAATTTTCCCTAAGGAAAATCAAGCGTTCGATACGTAATTGGAAATATTCATATCCAACTAGTTTTATTTTGTGTATTAAAGTTTCCACAAGTAGATTAATTACATAAAAAAGTTTAAACTACAAAACTGTTTTCACAGTCAAAGTGAAAACATGGAATAAAATGTGTTTGTTTTTTTAGTTTATGTTTGTACGGTATGTTGGAGGTTACTTACATTTTAAACAGAAAACTAAACATTGATTTACACTCGTTCAATATCTGTTTAAGGTGGTATTTATTAATACGTCTGTAAAGTGTGGTGTTTATAACAACAGGCCCCCCCCCGACAAAAATTACTTTCATGAGATGTGAATGACCTACACAATTTTTGTCTGGTTCAGTACTTTTCATAATTTTATAGATGACATTCAAACGTTCTGTATTTATTAAAATATATGAAATATCAACAGTTTGTTAAATGACATCAGTGTTTTCGCAATGAAGCAAGTGTTTAATTTAGAGGTGACGTTAATTAAGAGTGAAATAGATAATTTTTAGACCTAAGAACTGTAAATGATTACCCTTAAAATTCAATCTACTGCCATCCCAGTTCTAGCCTTTTTATTTTATATTTTTGAGGTGTGGTCTCTGAAACCCAGATGTATTTTGTTATTTTATATACTTTTATAGATTTATTTTTTACAAGTTTTGTAATCCTTTTAACCTTTATCATACTATCCAGTGGTTTGTTTACCTTGAGCAAACCACGCACTCGGACATTTTCGATTTCTTAATAATACCTTTCTTTACTCAGGATTGGTCAACTCTCACGGCTATCTCGTTAACATTTCTTGCGCACGTGATGTGTACATGTTTTTCTCTACGTTTCATGTTGTTTTTTCTTCTGAAGAAAATCGTTCGAATATTGTTTGTTCTTGTTTTTTAGTCCACCGTATATAATGCATCGTAATACTGTAATGTAACATCATTACAGTCACGTATAAATTATATATACAGTAAAATTAACATGTCTTAGCATTACTGGCTACAATTGTCAATATGTACTTTACTAAATTCAGTTGCTTTGGTAACATCCGAATCTCATCTCAGACTTTACGCTTAACTGTAACTCGAATTTAATTATGTGTGAAGGTAAACAAGTAAGCTATCTAGACATATTGAGATGGTTAAAAGTTCGTACTTTATAGAATAAAACAAAGTTAACGTCTTAGTTATAAACCTGCACTTCAGGTGTACATAGAGAACAGCTGTGGTGAATTCTGTGTCCTTCTCTGTTGACCAATCTAATCAACTTTTTCATATTTAGCTTGCTAAATCTCGCCAGTTTCCTCCAGTTATTGATTTAGTTAGATATTGGGTATTTATTATAATGGCAGATTGTTTATTGTAACATCTACAATCATCTCGTGACCTTAAAGGTGTCGTTGCATATCTTTACAGATAAACTTTTCGGTCCGATGGAATTCACCCGCAGGGATCTGGGGGCGTTGAATATCATGAGGGGTCGAGACAGTGGCCTCCCAGACTATAATACCGTACGCAAGTGTTACCACCTCCCTATGATATCAAACTGGACTGATATCAACAAGAAGATCTATAGCAAACAACCCGAGGTAATTAGGGTTAGCATGTTATATAGCAGCGTTTGAGTTCCAAATTGATTTTATCGAAATGCTGTTTTATGGGGGAGCAAGGTTTCTCGTTTTTTAGGCTATTCCTTTTATCTTATTCTGATTTATCTCTCTTGCTGAAAGTACCACTCAATAATTTTCTTTGTTAATATAACCCAAAACCTATACCATCTCGACTAATACAGGGCATATAGCACCTTCCACCAGGCAAGCTAAAGCACTGCATTCACGGAGTGTATCTAATGTATACACACCATCTAGTGGCCCACTTCTTGAAGTTACCACCAGATACAGTACACATAAACTCTAGTCTCATTGTTCCTTAGATGTATCACACCACACACAGTGATTTATTTATCAAGCTTCTAGGGTTAAAATACAATGGTATTCATGATGTTAACATTACCATCAGTGCAATGTCAAGGTTACATTCACGTTAACCCCCATCTCGTTCAAGTCCAATACTGAAGATGTACTAAATTAAACTTATTTAATAGTGTAAGCTTGTAATCGTTACTCTTCATAGTTGCATCTTTTTCTACCTTGCTTATTTATTTATTACGTAGTATGTGATAAACAATGCATATGGGGCCGACTCGCAATGTTCGTGACGTGTTCAAGCTAGATGACGTTACGGGAGATGGACGTACTACACCAAAACACAGTCTCACTTGTTTGGTTTGTACAACAAAGTCGCATGATAGGACAGCTATCTGTGCCGTTCAGATGATAAAATCAAATAGTATTAAAATAATTATTTTATTTAACAAGGTCAACGTAAAACAATCCCAGAGTAACGATTTTAAATTACCCCCTCTTCTAACGTCAAAATGACAAACAAAATGATTGCTTTTAATATTTGTAGTGCGTATCTAAGTACATGATAATAGGCAAAAGGCCTATTATTTCTTTTATTAAAATTGATTTATATAAGATAAAAGGTATTTCAAGGGCTCGTCCTCGCCAGACCACAAGGTCTACACGCTGTCTTCATTCAATATATTGTAATTTATACACATTATTTTTTTATATTTCTTTATGCGCACGGAACTAAAAATGCGATTTGATATCATGAGATATAGAACATGATAAATATTCGAATTTTTACAGTCTTATTAATGTGTTAATTTCATTTACACTCAATGAGTACGATAAAAACGTCTAGCATCTTAACAAACCGTTAAAACGAGTCCATTTGGAAGGGGTATTTTGAAATCAAGGGGGGGTAAGATGAAATCGATTTTATCCTACTCCCCGGTAATTTGAATTCGTTTTCATATTACCGGGGGGGGGTAACATTTACAGGGAGTAGTACATCGGTACTCTAAACAATACATTAAAACATTTGCTATCTTAAAAATACCATTTAGGTTATACAACTGTGTTTTTTAAGATATTAACATATATTTTATAGGTCTTTTGATAATGCTTTTCTGTCTGAAATTGACCAATGCCAAACACGAATTCTAATGTCCCGTACTTGCTATATAGTTGTTTGACAGACTGGCAAGTTTGTATGGCAGTGTCAACAATATTGACCTCTATGTGGGGGGCATGCTCGAGACTGAGGATGGAAGGCCCGGACGCCTTTTTCGTGAGATTATCAGACATCAGTTTGAGAGATTGCGAGACGCCGATCGTTTTTGGTTTGAATATGATGGAAACGGGTAAGTAAATTTAGTTCATAATGGACTATGGTCGTGCAAATAATGGCGTAAATAGTGTCTCGATCTTTTTGACATGTCTGTAAGCTCTTATTGGCCTGAAGATACTTGATATTGAATGAAAACCCTTTTCGTCACAGAATAAAGCAGATGATACGGCTGTCGTATTACATTCATTTTTACCTTCGCAAATAAATTCTCGTTATTAATGTATAATATGATCACTTGGAGGTTAGGGCGCTCGACTTGTAGTCTGAGGGTCGCAGGTTCGAATCCCCCATCTGACTTTTCAGTCGTGGGGGTATTATAGTGCGACGGTAATCAATCCCACTAGCTCAAGAATTGGCGGTGGGTGGTGATGACTAGCTGCCTTCCCTCTAGTCTTGTACTGTTAAATTAGGGACGGCTAGCACAAATAGCTCTCGTTTAGTTTTGTATGATGCTCAAAAATCAAACAATGAAATGATGACTTGGTCCATCCTGGGATCAAAACGACCTCAATCACGTGTAAGAGTTAATTGGAGTTAAAGAAATAAATATTTATAATAAACGGTTCGTTGTTAAAGTAAATAATTAATTTTCTCTTTAGTGGGAATATGAAGCTCTGTTATGATCTATAATAACTTTAATCACAATCACAGGTGATCAACTTAACCTTGTTTACACTAAAACAGTTGTTTAAAGCAATAAACACAATGTAGTAGTGGTCGAGACGCTATGGCATCTATTGCTTCTCAGTTGGATCAGCGAGCCCCAGCAATGTGCGAAAGGACTCATCGGCAATAGATATAGCAAATGTAATGTAGTTAACAAATTATTGCGTACTTATTTATAATGTTGGTAGGGCTGCATAAGCAGTCGAAATTTAGAGATTTTGAATGAAAATTTAATATCAAAATTATCAAATACAATGTCGTTATTATAAGTTACTTTTAATACAGACTTGTTAAGTTTTGGTTTGTATGGATCCCAACAACAGGATCTTCACAGATCAAGAGATCGAAAAGATCCGGAAGATCCGTCTATACGATATCATCATAGCTGCGACTGAAATCCAACCGGGAGAAATCCAAGAAAACGTTTTCTTTTGGAAATCAGGTTTATTATCATTTTTGTTTTTTTAAGTGACCGCAATTCTTAGTCATGGGCAGTTTTCTAATAAACTTCTTACTGTTAATAACGGTAGGCAAACAACTAATATACAAACCTTAGTACTGGCCATGCCTGAAGACATATCAATGTTATGTAGAAACATTGTAGTATGTTACACCATCAATAAAACTTTTTTATGCTCATAAATCGTTGTTTGCCTACCTGTTATTAGTAGAATCTGCTTCCTCACTTAAATATCTTATGGCTCAATAATATACTCTTCAAAAAAAAAAAAAAAAAAACTGCAAAAGGCAAAATTTGAGACAAATTGTTAACAAGTTTATTCCGGGTAGTTCTGTATGACGTGTGTGAAACTTTGCACATTCACTGCTGAACATCCAAAGTCTGCAAAGGCGAAGTTCACGCTCACTAGTTGAAGCTTAACGTCAATAACGAATATGCCCCCCGTGAGCATCAATAACTGCTTGGCATCTCCCATGGAAGCGACGAGATGACGAATCACATCCTGTGGAATGCTGTCCACTCAGCCTACAAAGCTGCTGCAAGCTGAGGTAGAGTCTGCGGTTGAGGTTGTTGCCGTCGCAGACGTCGATTCAACTCGTCCCAAAGATGTTCGATGGGGTTTAAATCTGATCTGGAGGACCAGGAAAGAACGTTGATGTTGTGGTGTCTTAAGAAGACGGTGGTGAGTCGGGCTGTGTGAGGATGGGCATTGTCATGTCAAAAAACGTTGTTGACGTTCACCATGATGGGTTGCACATGGGGCCTAAGAATCTCGTCGACGGTTGCATACGGTCTGATTGGAAATCCTACGCGGCCCTGGTATGATTGAGGCAGTAGACGTCGCAGTGGTGGTCCTATCCCGAAGGTGACGTAACCGGATGTAGCGATCTTGTGCGGGCGTGGTCACACGAGGTCTGCCAGATCGTGGACGGTCACGAGTTAATCCATGTTGTTGGTGACGATTACATAGCTTGTGATGGTGCTTGGGTGGACATTCACAGCTCTGGCAACAATTAATCAAGATTCGCCTGCTTCAAAACGACCAATGGTGTTGTTGCGTTGTGCTTCAGTCAGTCTTGGCGTAATTGTATTACGTGTCGGTGGCTTAACACTGAGCTATGGAAACCGAGAACCCGTCACTTTTATAGCGATTCTGCACATGTTGCACTTGCAGAACATGCAGATCTCTCAAACAAATTTATTGGACATGCATGCGTTTTGGCGAAAAATCGGTTGTTTTCCTCCGTTTTCAAAGTGCACAACTTTTATTGTCATTTTAGTCTGACAATCAGTGTCTTAACACGTGTAACATCACATACTCTGAGCTTGTAACGTAATTACATATATTTCTCTTTAAAATAACAAAATTATCCCTTTTGCGTGTTTTTTTTGAAGAGTATATTAAATCTAAGTCTAGAAGTTTGATCTTTCTTAATACAGTAACAGACGTATCGTTCCATGTGTCTAAACGAATTTTGAGTCAACACTAGTTAATGTGTTATTTTCGTTGTAGTTTTGAGCTTCTAGGTTTTCCCTTGTGTTTGTTGTACAACAGCTATTATTTAGAAATATCCAAGTAGCATTGAACACGTGGTTGTTACACATACGATAGCTATTTTTTTAGTTGTCTGAAATTGAGGTGTCCCAAGTGTGAATATTTTTTGTCTGTGATTCAATTCGATAGATGGCGCAACATTGTTTATTTCTATCACACACGCTACGTCCATTACAGTAAGGAGACTATGTTGGTAATGTACACTGGTTTAGCTGTTGTAATGTTACTTGACAATACTAATGTAAGTTTCTTATTACGAGAAAAAGTAGCATTAGACATTCTAGTAATTATTTATCTAGTAAAGTTTCAACTGCCAGTTTTATCCAATTGTGAATTTTCCGTTGAGTTCTCTTCCACTTAATAATTAATAAATCTTAAATACGAGTAATTTCCATTTCTAATGAAGCTAATCACGTTAGAATGTCTAAGTGTTTTAAAAATAATTGAAATGTTATTTACTTAAATTTGTATTTTTTTTTCTCTTCTTGCCTTAGGAGACCCCTGTCCACAACCAATGCAACTAAACAATACCGTTTTAGAACCTTGCATAATCCTTGAAGGATATGATTATTTCCATGGCAACGAAGTTGCATACATCTATTCTTGTCTTACGCTGGCTTTTATCCCCATAAGTGAGTATAGCAGGGCTGTTTTCTGTTCTTTTTAAAATAGAAAACCTGAAAATGTATAACGAGTTTGAAACTGAGGTATGTTATTTGAAGGTTGCCAGCATTTGCTAAATAAAAACCCTATTTATTTTATAATACTGTGGAACATTATCCAAATACTGATTAGTTATAAGGACAATAGATTTAGTGTTCGATGTAGTGAGTGGCTGCGTTCTGTTTCTCAAGGCTAATGGTCACTAGCTGGTAGTAGGGGTATGAAAAACGTAGAAGTTTCTAGATATATTACGATAATTATATGAAAAAAAATACCTATTCAAAGATTAAACCACGATAATTCAATAAATTTGTCACTGAGTATGAGATTGGAAAAAGAATTGAAACTTCAAATGTTTACAAATTACAATAAACTCTCCAAGTATGCGAGTGTAACTTTACCATGACTATTGGTTAGAATACAGTCACCTTCGTACAGTACGGTATTCCTCGATACTTTTTACAGGTTCTTTCATTGACCCTTTCTAATGTGAATAAATGAAATATTACGCCATAATTCACATTCATTTTACGGGTTTTAGCATATTGTTTGTAATTAGGCCTAACTCAGCTGGTTTATGTTCCCTAAACTTTGAAAAAATGTTGTTTTTAAGGTTCTCCTGCAACGTCATGCATAAACAGCAAACTTCTTCATGACTAGGCAGCAGTCAAGTTTAAATATTTTATAGCAGGTGATGCGCTGTCGGCTAATCACGGTGAAGAATTCATGCTAGGGGCAGAATAACATTTACCAAATGTTCTTTTATTGGTCTATCGTTGTTATTGTGAAACTACAATATATTCGATGTCAATACAACAGTTAATGTGGATATTAAAAAATTGGATTGTTGGCACTGCTTATAAGGACAAAGAATAAAATATCAAAAATAGTTGAAATTTCTAAAACATTTGAAATTAATTCTGACTTTTATTTCTGAATCGTATGTAAAATAACTGTCTAAAGTACGATATTATTGGTTAAGCACATTTTTTTCTCTCTTTACCCAATGATAAACTTACTAAAAATGTATCTATTGGTAACTTGTTCTTTGTTGCCTTGGCGACATCACTGGAACCAGTACGCTACTGACGTCAGACTTGTGTTTTAAACTGTAGCTTAACTGTGTGTGTGTGTAAAAACAAAAAAAAGTTTGTATCTGATTAGTGGAAAGGCGGTTACTAAACAGCGCCACCGCACTCGGCTACTTGTAACTAACCAAATAGGGGTATGTGATCATCTCCATTGTGGTGTATAAACGCTGTTGTTTTGTTGTTTTGAATTAAGCACAAAGCTACACAATTGGCTATCTGTGCTCTGCCCACTACGGGTATCGAAACCCGGATTTTAGCGTGTAAGTCCGCAGACATACCGCTGAGCCACTGGGGGGCGTATAAACGCAAACGAACTTGACAGGGGTTTAGTTCAGACTTCTCTCTTTTTAAAGAGTACACCGAGTAAACCCACTTTCAGGGCCTGGGCGCCAAAAAATGTATCCAGACCGTGCCCGTAAGTAGCTGGAAAGAAAATCGCGGTTATTAATGGATATTGGAATGAAAAAGAAAACTATTGGATTATAGCAATAGTATACATGTTGGTTGACTGGTAACTAGGAAAACTGCTTGCTGCGGTCTAGTAGAACAGGTAGGAACATCAGGTTGAACTTGTGTTCATACCTGATGGCAGAGGTGATGGAGGAAAACGTGAGCGTGGTGGTGAATCGACTGGCTGTTCTTCATCTGTCTGGGGTGCTTTGTTTCCTCTTGTAATTTTTGTTTGTGTCTTCTAAGTGATTATGGTCTGTTTCTCTGTTTGAACTGACGAGTCAATAGTTGTCATGTGAATGGTCTGAGTCTGGCTGGTGGTTGTATTTCGTGAAACTGGAACTGAGGTCTTACAGGAACTATTACTTGTCTTCCTTGGATTGTTAAGTCTTAACGTGTTGTTAACAGTGGGAGTTGTGGTCTTCGGAATTGAGTTGCCTGAATATGCATTCGTGTTCTTTCTGGCTGGTTCTAGACTCGGCAGTTTTCTGTAGTTTTCTGTTGAAAGTTGTCTGTTGATTGTCCATATTGTCTTGGCACTTTGTTTGACCACGAGTTGAAGGGTCAGCGATGCGGGCGTTTGATTCTAAAGTGAAATATGTGATAGAAGCACCCGTGACGTAAAATATAGTCAGCACTGTACTTCGATATTGTCACTATCTTCATGAAGTTCGTTGGTAGGTTGGTGTGTATGGAGAAAATTCGATGTACGGCATGTAGCTTAGTCTGGATTTGAGATTCTATGGCTTGCTTGATTTCTTCTGGTTGTATGGTTGGGTTGACGCCCCTGAGGAATACTAATTAAAGGCTGATAGGGCTTTTAGTTGGTGAACAACTTACTTTAATTTCAGTATTCCATGGTTTACATAGATAAATTTGATCAACAGGAGTAGCGGACTAGATGAGAATTCCGCCTCGGCGAAGAATTTGGGTTCTGGAAAGCTCGATGGTTGCCCCTGGCTTGGCTTGGACGATGAACGTGGCGCCTTGTAGCGGCGTGACGGTAAACCATCGGCGACACCGGCGATATAACTGGTGTAGTTGATTCTTGCGTCTTCAACAGCATAACGTCAGAGATATCAATAGGTCTTGCTCGCTCTGTGAATAGCGTGGACTTTCTGGTCTATCTCTGACTTCAAAGTTTATAACTCGTTTCACGGGAACGGGATGCAACCGTGAAGTCTCGGGTTCACAGCTACTTCAGTTAGACTGTGTAAATTTAAAAAATATGTAAAAAAAAAATACGGAAGTTAACACACATTTAAGGTATTTTCTGTATAACGAGTCACAACTGTCTGTTTCTGTGTACCAAATCGCGACTACCCTTTCCCCATAACCAATTACCAGTCTTGAGTAATTATTCTGCATGATAAGCCTAGTGTAGGTACGTAATTGTATTGAAACTCTTACCATCTAGGTTTAAGAGTCGAAATAACCAGACAATCGTGTTACCATTATCTAATATAAAATGCCTAAATTGGTTCAGCAAGAATATAAAAGTAACGCTACTCAGTAAAACTATGGTTTAAGTTGATGTATAACGTAAAGTGTTTGTTCGTAAGACACTGACTTTTTACACCTTCGTTATTCGTCCATCTTCATCTATTACTGGTAAACTCGACTGAAACAATACTATGTTAAATTTAGTAAATAATTTAGAAAGAGAAGTAAATTGTGAATGAAACACTTAGAAACACAAGTCACTAACTCTTACACGTGTGTTTCATGTGGTATTTTTGTAGTTTGTGTGGGATTAGGATATGGAGTTGTTAAACTACAGAACAGGACAAGACGGAGGATCCGTTCCAAAATGGCCACAGAAACCAGCAGGAGCGGAGACAAACTGTGTAAGTCTGTGGGATTGTTTAAATAAACTTAAGGCTTAACAGTAAATGGAATATACATTGTATATTTCAAAGTAACCAGTGTTTTAAAGTGTATTTCTCCGTGTACTGTGTATATTGTTAAAATCCTCTACTATTTTTGAAGCATCGTGTACTCTTTACCTGTATATGTAACAAAATTATTGTACTACTGTGTCTTTTTATCATTGAGAACAAATTTTATATAGTTCCTTGTCTCAAGAAAGGCATTTTGTTTATTATTGTTATAAAGTATTGTTACATTGTATACTTTACTTAGAACATGAAAATGAAAGAAAAACTCGTCCTCAAAACAAACATGTTCTATGTAGTATTACAGTTACTTTTTATCAAAAGTTTGGATGTGGTTTGTCTCCTGGTGATGCATCTTTGTCTTGATGTGGTGTATAAAATTGAAGGCGCTCATCCTTATTATATAAATTTGTTTCTTCTCGTATAGATGTCAAAGAATGGCTTCATCAGAACCACAAGCGATGTTCTAAAGTAAAGATAGGACCCGATGAAGCTATTTACACTCTCAACCGGAAGGGCGAAACGTTAAGGAAAGTGGACTTTAAATGGGTCAACTCTCTGGTTGTGAAAGTTACCCAAGACACAAAGAAGAAACCCATGGTATTAGTACGTTCACCAAGGGACCACGATTTGGTATGTTATTTTGTTTGATACATAGTAACAAGAGATTTTACTTCCAAAAGAAAAACAAAACACACACACACACACACACACACACACACACACACACACACACACACACACACACCTCCTAATAGGACAATAAAATCTATCTATTTTTAAATTAGAAAAATGGACTAAGTAGAAAAACAAAAAAACTTTATACTCTCCTGAAATGCGTAGTTCTAACTTAAACCAAATATAACACCACTTTAATAAAAAGTAGGCTTAGCACCAGTTAAGTCTGCCATCATCGAGTGCAGAGAAAACTTACTGGTGAATTAAGCTTACTTTTTACAGTGCATGTGTTTATGTTCCCATATATCCAGAAGTCTTTTGAAAGTAGCATAACTAGATGGTAAATATCACATAAAATGTTTGAGACACTTGTATATTATAAAAGTGGGGACATTTGTAGGTTTTCATGAGTTTTTATTTTAATGTTAGGTGATACAGTTTGAGAATAAACAGCTGAGACAGAAGTTTCTTAACAAACTGGAAAACTTTTTGTTAAGTCGCAAGAAAACTCTGGAAATCATCCAGTCCACCAGAGACGTGATGTTAGCTAATGCTGAAACGAAAGAAAAACGGCAGAAACGTCTGGAACACTTTTTTCGCGAGGCTTACGCCCTGGTAGGTACTTGAAAGATATTGGGGGAGTATGTCAGTCTTTTGAAATGTGATGTATTGTTTACGGTGCAGTATTGACGTAATGATTAGCTTAGAGTATTGAGCTTTCAGACAGTGAGTGAAACAACACCTTTTTATTTTTTTAAAGGCTAACAAACCTTATTTTGTTGTTCATAAGGATATCCTAACATTAATTAGATCAATATTTTCTGTATAGAGTTTATCAGTTGATTTGTTTTGTAACTAGAAATCTCGCAGTTCCTAGTCCCAGTTTCACAGATTGTTGTGTTTAATAATTAGACCTTTGGTTTAAAACCTGGCGAGAAAAGGAAGTTAGAAGACGTTAGCAATGACGTCATCATGGTGATGAGGACGTCACTGTCCAAAAAGGAGTTTGCTGAAGCTCTTGGTATGAAACCGGACTCGCTGTTTGTTAAACAGATGTTTAACTGTGTCGATAAGGACAAAGATGGAAGAATAAGTTTCCAGGAATTCCTCGATACTGTTGTCTTATTTTCTAGAGGTAAGACATTCATTTTGTTTTTGAAAGATGCGTTTAAGATGAGGTAGAAGGTGTGGTACAAAGTGTGTAGTGTAACAGGCCCACTGTGTAACGGTCAGGCATGGCCAGGTGGTTAAGACACTTGATACCTGTCATGTGCTTTAAGATAAAATGTGTTCTTTTCTACAGTTGAGTTTTCTTCTTTTTTTTTTATCACAGTTTTCCATTCTTTTCTTTGTTCTATTAAGGTTTTTGGTGTATTTTGATTTAATACTTACACCTAATTATTACTTCTTTTTATATTTTTAACACATTTTACACATGTTGTAATTTTTTAGCAACTTGTGTTTCATTTACTGTATTACTATGATGGTAGGTTGGTAACAAAGATACCTGTTATGTGCTTTGTTAAGATGAAGTGTATTCTTTTTTATCCCAAGTGTTCCATTGTTTCCTTTATGTTTTTCGTGTAATTTGATTTAGATACTTACCGCTAACTATTACTTTTATATTTTCTAATTCATTTTATACCTTTTGTTGTAATTTTTAACAAGGTGGTCTCTTGCAAAGTTTTCTCTCCATATGCTAATTATTTAACTAGTGTTTTATTTCATGTATTTTTGTTTATACCCCCTCTCTGAGGTGGGATGAATAAAGAGAAAAAAAAACTTGACTCGTAATCCGAGGGTCGCGGGTTCGAATCCCCGTCACACCAAATATGCTTGCCATTGCAGCCGTGGGGGCGTTATAAGTTGCTGTGAATCCCACTATTCTTTGGTAGAAGAGTAGCCCAAGAGTTGGCGGTGATGGACTAGCTGCCTTCCTTCTAGTCTTGCACCGCTAACTTAGGGACTGCTAGCGCAGATAACCCTCGTGTAGCTTTGCACGACATTTCAACCAAACCACTATATGACTGTTCAAGTTAATATCGTTTTGTTAGTAATAGAGGTGGTCCTGATAAAGCAAGCACAGCCCACGTATGTTTTGTAAATTCGTACTTAAAGTCATGTAAAGTTTATTAATATTTAAACCCCAAACTAAGTTATTAAATACATTTATTTGTAAACGGTAATAAAAATAATAATTTCATGAGACGTTTATGAACCGTTGTGTGCCTCTTAGAATGTTTATTTTGAAACGAGGAATTATAATCAACACACGATTAAGTAGGTTTTTGAACTAAAGCAGTTGAAGTTTGATTCGACCACGTCAGTTGGTTTTGTCAAGAACTAAAGAGGCTGTTTCACTCTGGATACTATTCAGTGAAAAGCACAGGTTAGTTTACGGTCAGTGAACTTTGCATCAGACCCACAGTTTTTCTGATGATATTAATACAGTTGACATGAACAGAATTTGACATACTGGAATTGTTTCTCACTGCAGTAAGAAGCTGATGAAATTATTGTTTGTCTAAACTGGTCGCCATCTGTTTTCATAACGGTGTTGTGGGGCGTTGACAATGACATGTAAAAACAAAAAGGTTAACCTAATGTTTTTCTAACTAACACAACTGGGCTTTCAGCACGTAGCAACACATCAACCTAACGATTATAAAAGCCTTTGTTTTAGGCGCACTGAGCTTAAAGATTGCGTAAGGGATACAAGTAGCACAATTCTAGAAGTCTGTGCTGTTCGGTGATTGGCAGTTTGAAAGACGTGAAAAGTCAGCACAGATTAGTTGGAGATAGTGTAAACAAAACTAGGGTTCAGTAGTGACGAGAAAACAATTGTAGAGAAAAATATATGTCTACCTATTATAGCGATATTTGCAATGCGCGAACTGTTGTGTGTGTTAAAAAAAACAACTAGTTATTTCATTACGTCCTGAAATTTGCAAAAAAATGTTCTGATTAAAAGATATTTAAATGTCAGACCCAAAGCAGACTGTGTGTGTGACATTGAAATACAGATCGAACGATATTTGTGCAGGTAAAACTGAAGACAAACTCCGAATCATCTTTGATATGTGCGACAATGATGGAAATGGCGTCATCGATAAAAGAGAGCTGACAAAAATGCTGCGCTCCCTGGTGGATATCGCGAAAACCAACTCGTTGAGAGAACAGCAGGTGATGGACCTGATAAGTGGTATGTTCGCTGCAGCGGGCCTGGAAGACAAGGAAGAACTGAACTATGACGACTTCAAGGTCATGATGAGGGAATACAAGGGGGACTTCATCGCTATTGGGCTGGACTGTAAAGGTAACCAAATAAGAAAATTAATATAGATTTATAAGTTTTAGTACCTAACGCGAGGCTAAACAATGTTTTTAGAAACTACTTTTGTTAGTTTGCATGTTTTCTGTCTCGTACCTTTTTGTTATGATACCTTATGTTCTGAGTTTCAGTTAATTCGTTTGATAGGCTTTTTTTTTGTGCTGGTTCGTCGTTCATTTGTTTATTTGTTTTTAATTTCAAAATTAAATTTTCAACTTTTCATTATTGTACTTCGTAACGTTTAAAAATGCACATAGTGCTGCCATCTGGCACAAAAACAAGAAACTGTCTTCCGAATTTTGTTGTTCGCATGTTTTCAAAGTTGTAGTTCATGTGGAACCTTTTCTAGAGAAAATATTCGATTTTAATCACCAATGAGACTGGTGTGACCTGGTGACCATTTTCTATCGGACAAATTAGAAACTTTAACTGTCAACTTCTACGCTTCTCTTGGAAAACCAGCAGAACACTACTCTTTGTGCTTCCATGTCTTAGATAAGGATGTCTTTATTCATTTTTATATCAAAAAGCGGTAAAAATCTCTGTAACAACATATTCAGTAGTATATTAAACTTTTTAACTCTCTCCTTTAGGGTTAATGGTTTAAAGTATGTTATCAGAGGACGTTAAAATGTCTATCTTACACGGGAATTTGAGTCCTCTATTCTAATCCACGATTTATCACTGCGGTTCGTCCTTAAGTGTCCCATGGGTATGGGTTACTACGTTCTTAACAAGTACTGAAATATGTTAGAAGGGTGTTTTCAAGAGTCACAATCTCTAAAATTATTAGACAAATGTGTCACAACTGCAATCAATTTTAAGTTTTTACACAACAAAGGCGATGTGTTCAATTTTACAAGTACGCCCTGAATATAAATATAGACCCCCAATAGTTTTAAATTCTCGATTAATTACTTATTCAACTATAAAACCAACAGATATACTGAGACACTATTTTTGGTTCTCTTCCAAAACAGGAGCCAAACAGAATTTCTTGGATACATCCACGAACGTCGCCAGGTGCAGTATATTATATTATATTTATTATAAAATCATTTATTTCATGAATTAGATTTATTAAAATGGAGTTGCTGCTTATTAATACTGTGCCTAGTGTTTGACTGACGAACTAAAGCTATCGATTATTTTCTGTTGTACCAGATAAATTACTTTTTAACTTCCCAACTAGGTAAAACTAATTATGTATCCTGCTTTTCTAAGCCTATAACATAATTACAGTTAATTTACTGGTTTAATTATCGTCAGAATGACGAGTTTCCAGATCAACCAGCCGCCAGAAGAACCCCCAAACTGTCTACAACAGAAGTGGAATCATGTCGTCACGTACCTGGAGGAGAACCGACAACACTTGTTTTATTTCTTTATCTTCTCGGTTATAAACGTCGTTCTGTTCATGGAAAGATTTATCTGTAAGTACTAGTCAGCTCGTTTTGTTTCGTTTTTCTGTTGTTAAGTGCACGATTGGCTGTCTGTGTTCTGCTCACATCGAGTATCGAAACTCAATTTATAGCGTTTCATCTCTCGTATTTTCCGTTGAATTGTTATTGTTTTAATTGTTCGACGTTGTTAATGAATGAACTTACTTTACTGTGAATGTTATTTCTATTGCTAACGTCTACATCTGAGTGCTTTTAATTATATTGGGTGCCCCAAAAGTTTGTCACCATAAGCTTTGGTGTCTGTGCACCTTTATAAAATACACCAAAGATGTCCGCCCATAAAATCGATAAGGTACTGACGTTCAGTTCTTATGAATCCAAACGTTTGTTATGTACCAGATCTGCGAAGATGTTAGTGACTTTTGGACCACCCTGATCAACCATGACTGGATAACAGAATTCGGCCGTGTTGATTCTTTTCTTATCACTTGGGTTAGTTCATTGTATGATTGTCTACATTATTATATGAAATACTTCATAAAATAAACGTAAGCATTAATATTATAGTGATTCCTATTTCTGTTTCCTCTCACAACAATGGTTCGAGACTTGTACTGTTTCTTTATTCTTTACAGTTTATACCTATATGGCTGAACACATGGACTTGAGACACGTCATGGGGATGGGCATTGCTTTCACTCGAGCCTCAGCAGCTTCCTTGTCCTTCTGCTACTCCCTGCTGTTGCTGACCATGTGTCGAAACTTAATCACAAAACTCCGGGAACTGCCTATCCATCAGTACATTCCATTAGATTCCCACGTCCAGTTCCACAAGATTGTAGCCATGACAGCCTTATTCTTTACACGTAAGAAACTAATAAATATCGAACATACGTAAAAACTACTTTATATAAGTTCTAGTGTTTTGTGTGTTTCCTAAGCGATCTAAATTACGTAGTTATTGTTACTTTCGTTAACAATTTGATGTACTTGTTAATATATGGAATGTCTGTATTTTGACATATTGTTTATTATAAACTTATTGAAATATTGTTTTATCTCACGGACCTAATATATGTATTTTAAACTATCCCAAATCTCCTAAGCTTGCAGAGTTTCGTGATGTATTTTTGGGATGATGGCCGAAATTATCGCCCACAGCAAGTGAAAACAGTGTATTTTAATATTTAAGTAGAAACATAAAGAAGTGTATTTGTATGCTTATTTATTTCTCTCTTTATTTTCAGTATATAGCTTGCTCTGATTTAACATTTTTTAATGACGAAAATGTATATATTTGTTGGATCAAATCAGTGTTTGGAATATGAACCGTCACATTAACAGATCACTGATACCATGATTTTAGTGTCTCGTGTTTTTTATAATTACATTTTTGACACTTCTATTCGCTTTTGTTACAGAAATGCAAGCTTTTTATGAAACCTGATTCCGTTAGACGAATCTGGTCCAATGTATACACCATAAGATGTCTTTAGTAGTGGCTTTACATAAACACAATGTTTTAACAAAAAATCTCCAAATAACTATCAAGTTATAAAACGTAACAGGCCCGCCATGGCCAGGTAGTTAAGGTACTTGACTTGTAATCCGTGGGTCGCGTGTTCGATTCCCGTCACACCAAACATGTCATGCCCTCTCAACCGTGTGAGCGTTATTATGTGACGTTCAATCTCACTATTATATGGTGCAAGAGTAGCCCAAGAGTTGGCGGTGTGTGATGATGACTAGCTACCTTCCCTCTAGTCTTACACTGCTGAATTAGGGACGGCTAGCGCACATATCCCTCGAGTAACTTTGAGCGAAATTCAAACTAGTGTCGCCATCTAGTGACAAACTGCGTTTCTTTAGAACCAGCAGCGTAAATTTTTTGAATGACGCAACCTCATCAGATTCTAAATTAACATCACCTTGAATGATTAAGAGCAACTCGTTTAATATTTCTCTTGTTTTTAAGTAGCTTTGCGCGAAATTCTAAACAAACCAAAAAACGTAAAGTGTCCTCCACCAAAAAAAACAACAAAAATATTTGTTCAAAGTACTAAAAGATGGCGCTCTAAACACATTTTACAGAATATTACATGACATATTCACCCCGTCTATTCTCAATTAACTTTCACTCCTAGTTAAAGTATGTATCGGTGACTCTTGTTGCTAGCTCAATACTGTTTTTTCAACCAAACCGCAACCTGAACTTGTTGAGTAACCTGCCGGCCTTGTAGCATCACCATGGATGATGTTAAGAATAAATTCTTCAGTGAATTGATTGCAAAAACGAACAACAATTCTGGTTTCTATGTAAAATAAGTTGGTTATAATATTACATATTAGTTTTATAATAATGAATTAATTTAAATTAGATTAACACTTCATAAACGAAGTAGCACTTAAGATAGCCAGTTGATTTTTCCATGTTTTATGTGCGCGAAAATCATTTCAACAAAGCCGTTTAAAGGAAAGAAAGTGTAACTATATTTCCATGCAGTAACTGTTAACATCTTTATTTTAGAAGTGTCGTGTACACGAAACTCTTAACTGATTTAATAATAAAATAAGGTATTTCATTCGCTGATTAGAACGTGCATGATGATGAACCAAGTGTCACAAAAATCTGTCAAGTATTTAAACCGAAATTAACTAATTTGTTCAACCAAACAGTTTAATACGAGTAAACCAAATAACTGCCTATAGTGAGATCGTCTATGTCTAACGATTTCCCACACTCCTTGTTAAAAAATTGCTGTTTTAAAAGGGAATAAGTTAAACCAGACACAGAACAAACCGTAACATAAAAATTAACGAAATTTGGGGAAAGACTGTTTCTCCAGCACATTTCTTGTCTTGTGATCGTGTTTTATACAAAATAATGATTATGTTAAAAGGACCTGTGGACAACTGCTGTGTTAGTTGAACAACCTTTCTTTAGAGTTGCATATTCACACAACCAACCATTGAACTAACTTTAACCAGCTAAAATTCATTATTGGACTCAAATTCTTCCATTAACCCAACAAAATATTTAAAAAAATTGAGAAGGCGTGTTTAATAACATATTTTCATTTGAACCAGACGTGTTTGGAGTCTTATGTTATTGTTTTTTTTCTTTTTTCAAACGAGTCAATATGACTGTTAGTGACCCTTGACCCCCTCGGGGTGTGTATTCCGTGAAAGACAAGTTAAACCTATATCATTATTATATGTATATTTACTTATTTGTCCACTGTTATTCGTTTCTTACACCTTTTTGTATAATAGTATCTTATGTTTCTAACCTTATTATTCTTTCAGTAATTCACACTATCGGCCATTGTATCAACTTCTACCACGTTTCCACACAACCAGTGGAACATCTTCGATGTCTGACCAAAGAGATTCAGTTTGAGTAAGTCCTGACCTTCAGTCGGTAACTTCTCTACTAATGATTTCACAGTGTGATGCAAGTGAATTTCTGTAGAGTGACTTAACACAAGTCCTTGCACGTAGTTTCACAATGTATGGAAAATAAGACTCGCGCGTTTTATTGTTTTTGCTTTTTTGTAACAAAAATTTATGCACTGAAGCAAGGTGTATGGTAGCCAACCATTCTAGTGGGAAAAGTGGTCATTTATAGCAAATAAGATACTTTGTTTGATTTAGGTAAAAGGAAAACATACGCAACGTTTAATTTATATGTGTAACTACCAGGATTGCTTAAAGAAAATATTAAGTTTTATATACGTAAATCGATGTAAAAGAAACAAGTATCCCTCTGAATCTCACGTGATGGTCTAAACAACACTAATGGACCATTATACCTTTTTAAAACTAGCGGATACAGTGAACTTGGATGTAACGATAACAATTGACGGCTGTCTGTAAATGTCTCGTTGTGTATGTTGTACTGTTTAATAATTGCATTTGATAGGACAATAGGAACTTTAGCCTGTCTGTGTGTATGTTTAGGACACTTTAACGCTATGTTTTATGACCTAACCAACTAGTATGTGTTAACTTTATAAGCTGAAACCTAACTTTGTTTTCTCTATAATTTACAGTTCTGATTTCAAACCAACCATAGCGTTCTGGCTCTTCCAAACTATTACTGGTAAGATATATGTATCGGATAATTTTTGTGACCCATCTATTTTTTTTTGTTATCATTAAAACAGCAGTTTCATAAATGTACAGCGTGATTCAGAGGTAAGGGAAATAAATATTAGCCGTATTAAATGAGGTGTTGTGGGACAACCCTGTGACAAGATCATTGTTGTAATTCAAGGTCATGGCCTCCAAGAGGTTTTATAGTATGCACTTTTATAATTTATAGTTTTGATGTGTGGTGTAGTCAAGTTAAAAAGAAAAAAAAATCTTAAACCTAATACTACCATAATCGGTACAGTCAGTCACGAACACAGATGACTTAACTTCTTTCAACCGTATTGTGAAGTGGTGAAAGACGGATGGTAGGTATGTTCAAAAGAGTTTGTAGTGGCTGCTATGCTTGAACTACCTACGAGACACTTGTGTGTAAATGAGCCTGTAGTACACAGCCGTCAACACATTTCCAGTCATCTGATGTCGAGGATGATTGTGATAGCAGCCATTATGGCGACACTCCGGGTCCTGGTGTTAAAATGTTCATCCATTGGAAAACTTTGAAACAGTTCTGTAATGATGCTTGTCTGCTGCCTTACGAGGAGAACTCTATTGGGATACGTTTATAAATATTTGTAGTCGCAGGGCTAGGACTATGCCATCTCATTCGAGACCATAATAATGGTATTCCTGAATGAATTTCGGAATATATTGGTGTGTGCATCGTTTCTTTTAATATATTTATCGTATAGTAAATATACATAATATTTGAACTTTGCGTGCGAAAGAACAGCGGTATTGTTTTTTGAATCACTACACATTGTCATGGAAGAACATGGCGTATGGTCAATGAAAAATATTATGGAAACTACATTGTTAACAACGGTAAACATTGTCCTGCAAATGTGTGGTAACAGTGTAAAGAAAGCTGAACAACATTCTTACGTAATACTGGATCTAAAGAAACCTATCGCAATAGACTCGATTTAAAATAATCAAGAGATTATGAAATATTCCAGTTGTTTTTGCAATTTTCGTCACGAGGCTGACTTTTCGTAATAAATAAACATATTGGTGGAGACGACAGCGCATCATGTTTTATAAATATTACAAATAGTAATACAGATATAAAGATTTTCGATATTTTTAAATCAACCATAGCGTTCTAGTAGTCCATAAAAAGAAAAAAAACTCGATTCTCGCAAAAACGTTTTTTAAAATCCTTTTCTTAGCATGTGAAATAAATTGGTCCGTTATGGACAGGTGGTTAGGGACGCTCAATTCATAGTCTGAGAGTCACGGTTTCGAATCCTCGTCACATCCAAACATACTCGCCCTTTCAATCGTTCAACTGTAGGGTTGTGATAAAGTGACAGTCAATTCCACTATTTGGTGGTAAAAGTGTAGCCCAGAGTTGGTTTTAAATTGTTAAATTAGGGACGGTTAACGCAGATAGCCATCGTATGGCTTTGTGCGAAATTCGAAAAACAAATCGACACGGTGAATTACAAACGTTGAATTATCCCACTGTTTTTGTTGTTTCGTCACTGCAGTCTATCTACGTTGCATTAACACGAAAATATTGCTGAAAAACAGTGACAAATATATTCTATTTTTGTTTCATTAGAAACTTGTTAATTTTACAAACTTGGTGGGCATTCTGTTTAAACTTCAATAATATTTATCCATCTTTAGAAGGAAAAAAATATTTATGTACATATTTTAAACTGATTTCTTTTTGTGAACATTTTTTCTTACTAGTTTACGTTACAATTAGTTTCTAATAACTTGTAAATGTTGTTTTATTGACTTGTAAACGTCAACTGCTTTTGTTCAGAGATTGCCAGAACTTCCAACACCTTTTTATAAAATGCTTAATTATGAAAGATGTTATATAGAGGGCTTCAAATTAACCCTTAAATAAAAGATATTTGTCCAGATTAAATTGTCTGTTTCTCTACAGGTATCACTGGTATCTTGCTGTTTGCAATCGTATGTGTCATCTTTATATTTGCTCACCCGAGAATAAGACAGAAGGCGTACATGTACTTCTGGGGAACTCACAGCCTATACGTTCTTCTTTATGTTTTGTGTATCCTTCACGGCCTAGCGAGACTAACCGGGGTAAGACCCTATCCTTACGAACATCCTCTGTCTTATTAATTTCACTCGATTTTATCAAGTTTCATAAACTGTTAAGTTACTGATTATATGTCACCTTCCGGTCTAATTTTGCAGTTTTTCAAACTAACTAGGGCAAGGTTGACAGTCATATTCTGGTACAGAGGCGTCTTTGTCAGTTTAGTAATGCTAACTAGGGCAAGGTTAATGTGGTCATATTCTGGTACAGAGGCGTCTTTGTCAGTTTAGTAATGCTAACTAGGGCAAGGTTAATAACGTCATATTCTGGTATACGAACGTTTTCATAAGGAATCCAGAAATGGAGAAAATTCGTACCACAAAAAAGATTGTAAACGATAAATTTTAATGTCCACAACATAAGTAGGCGAGACGCTCTTCCTATGGTTATTTGAAAGTTTTTTGAAGCAAAAACGATAAATACGGGAATCTAGTGAGATAAATGACAACTATTTGTTAGTACATGTGATTAGAATACTGAGTAACCGCGCTTCTCAATTGCAACAATGACTCTTTTAAACCGTAAACCAAGAGATGCTGTTGAAGATGCTTCATCTCTCCCGGGTGTTTATGAATATGTCAGTACCTTCTTTTTATTCAATTACTGAAGGTGTGTTGACAAATCAGCATTATTTTTATACCAGTCTTTAACCAATCACTACAAACTTCGATTGTTATTCTTTATTTACAACAATAATAATAATAAAACACTACCATATAAAGGTCCTAGAACTTCAGTGTGTATATACCAACAATGTAGGTTCCTAATCAAACTTGAACATTAGTTTTACAAGTATTTATTGTCCAGTTTCACTTGCACTCTCATTATCTAATGAAACCATGACTACCATAAAACGGCGTTTTGAAAGTCTGTCGGATGTAATTACTATATGTCTTGACCAGTGTCAACATTCTTTCCCACTTGTGTTATTTTCAGTTACCAATGATTTCCTGTAACAGTGAAAGTATATTTTCTGAGTAGCTGAAAATTTGACAGGATATTTACTGTATGAGTTATATTATATGACTAACCTGATAGAGATTGAACACAAATATTGTCACAACAAACAATCTTTCTTCAGACAAAAATAATAAAATGTTTCTCTTGTCTTCATTGGAGAGTTAAGTCTTAAACAGTATTTAGTTTATTCAGGTTAGGTCGTAAATATGGCTCATTTCAGTGATATCCTGTTGTAGGCTGAATAAATCTCTCCTTAGATAGTTAATTCATTAATGTGGGACTTATCATAGTGACTGGTGTTGTCCACGTGACCAGTTGTTCTAGTTGAATATGAAAGATAGTTACTACTAGTGAAAAATATAACTTCACGTAGTACAGTTATTCTTACTGTATGGAGACAGGAGGTGCTTTCTCAGTGAATGACGTGGAACAATAGGTAAGAAGAACACAGCTACCTAACAACTTTCTTCAGCAAGTATTATTTGGAAACTTTACATACTTTCACAAATAAGAAATACTGAAACTCCTACATGGTATGATTATATATGCTGACACTTTCCCTCTTCCCCTTTTACTTCAGGTGTATTTATCCTCAAGCCAACTTTAACCTTAAAGTCAATAAGGTTTATAAATGCATGTTGGTAAAGGAGTGACATAAACTTTTCCCTCTGTAAGAAATTTACATGCAACACCAGTTACACAAACCTTTAATAAATAAAAAAAAAAATCAGTTGTTACACTGAAATAAACGCTAACATTGATTTTAAATGAAGCATTTTGAGAATAAAAAGCAGGCACTTGGTGCGTGATAATAAATCTCTAAAGGTCTTAGGGCTAGTCCTTCAGAGGATCTGACAATATCCCTAGCATCTGATTTGTAGCCAACAAATTAATCTTAATCCATTCATTTCACTGATCAGAGAACAAGGATAGCTTCAGGTGTTTTTGGGACAAATGTAGGGTTCGTGTCTTCAGTCTCTGAACAAGAACTATGGCCATTATGATGTCCTTAATGTGTCTTGTTTTGTAATTTAAACCTCCAAGATAACCTGAATCACTACAACAGACCAGTTGAAAAATAGGATAGCCAAAAGAGTTGAGCATAAAAAAAATTGATTTATACAGAGTTTGTTTGACCTTACGTTTATAATTACAAGTTTTTAGCTAGGTCTGTTTGCTTTTAAAATTCTGTTACTATCTAGGTAAATGTAACTACACTTCAAACACGGTGATTAACCTATCATCTTGTTCAAGTAACATTCGTACAAGCTTTGGATGCTCTCATGCTCCGTCATCCTTTGATACAGTAATATGTGTGAGGAATTACAATGCTAGAAACCTGGTTTCGATACCCGTGGTGGGTAGAGCACAGGTAGCCCATTGTGAAGCTTTGTGCTTAACTATGAACAACCATGCTTCCATCTGGTTGTTACACAAACATATCAATAAGATTAGAAATGAGATTTCATGAGTGAAGAAACTTGTTCATATGCACATGAACTGCCCATAATTAGTGGACATAAACCCATAACTCTTGACCATGAGGTTCAACTAAAACTTACGTTGTTTCTCCTTATGGTTTAGTTCTGCTTGGCTGTAACTTACAAAATTCAACATCGTGATATACTTTTCCACTTTCAGCTGTACACTTTGAGTGTATTGTAACAATGTTGTAACAAATAAAAATAGTTGGCTCCATCATCTCTTATACCACTAATTTCATCCACTCCATAACTCTCTCAGTTTGATCAAATCAAAGTGTCTTGCATCAGATTTACAGAAAAGCTAAGTTTGTTTTTTTTCCAAACATGTTAGAGTTTACCTGTTGCTCAACAATTTTTTATAAAAATCCACAACATTTGTACCCAGCTGGTAAGTATGGATTTACAATCAGGGGTTTCATTCTTCTCGGTTGATACAGCAGGTAGCCCGATGTGGCTGTGCTATAAGAAAACACACTTTTAAACGCTCTTCCACTAGTATTAAAGAAAAAAACAACAAAAAACACTGTACCTAATAGTAGTACCTGTCGGGCTATTAAACTCTGTCAACTTTGACATGGTTTTAAAGGAATTGGTTTACATTGTACTCTCGTGTACATTTGTCTTTACAGTTACGTTCTTTATGTAGATGATTTATTCGCCTTATAGACGATTAAAGAATGGTTGTTATGTAATGCTCATGCATGAGAATGTACGTATGTACTCTCGTATATTCCATTACACCTTTTCACATATGCTGTACTCTCTCACCAGCTCACTTGCAAGTTATTTCGAGTAACTGTTTACAGGTTATATCTCCTAATATTTTTTTTATTTTTGTGACTATTATTTGGCTACATCTAAATAACAGTCGCTCAGTATCTGTGAAAACAAGGGCTGCAACAGCCCTATCTTTCTCTATGAACTGTCTTCAGTTGTGCTAACTGTTCTGTACACTCGATCTAGTTATCCTAACTTATGGTAATTTTGTGGTAATCATAAAATGCACTCCCCACATTTTGTTGGTGATGACATCGACCAACACTTTACTCAACTTTAACAGTTTGGTGTTGAATTTGTTCTACAGAGGAAGTAGCAAACGCACTCTGAAATTTATATGCAAAAACGGCTTGTTTGGGTTGAGAAAATATTTTACATAGAAGAGCGAACAACGTTTCTACCTTCTTCGGTCATCGTCAGGTTCACAAAGAAAGAGGTAATTGACCGGAAGCTGACCACATGTTTGAAAGGGGGTTGTGTAACTGAGTCTCGGAATGTAGAGGGCGGTGTTAGATGTTTGAATATATAATTTTATTTATATATTGTATAAATAAATATTGTAACTGTATAAAGGCGTTCCTTTATATTGGTTTATTTTGGGTTTAAGTTGTTGTATAAGTAAGGCTTCTTTAATTTTGCGTTTGTTTATGTTTGTTTCTTTACTTAGTATTTTAGTGTTTTCTATGGTTATGTTGTGTATATTTGACTTGCAGTGTTCGAAAACGTGTGAAGGTAACTTTTTATGTTCTTTGAATCTGGTTTCCATTTTTCTACTTGTTTCTCCAATGTAGAAGTCGTGGCAGTTATCACATTGTATTTTACAAATAATGTTGGTGTGGTGTTTGTCAGTGTTGTTCTTACATAGTATAGACCTCAGTTTTGTGCCTGGCACTCTGAAATTGTAGATTAAATACTGAGGAAGTAGCAAACGCACGCTGAGATTGTAGATTAAATGAACTGTTTGAAAACCTTTCATCTTTCGTTACCACATCTAATGAAACCCATGTTATGACCAGTTTAAAACCAAGTAATACTTGATAAAGAATTCCACCAAATAAACCTTTTTAGGGGTGTAAGTAACCAACATTGATGTAAATTTTTAATTTGTCTCGAGGATAAACTCTGGGGCATGTAATGCTAAAAAAAATTTTTATTTTTTTTTTATACCAGCAGTGTAGCCCTACAGGTAGCCCTTTGTGCAAGTTTATGGTTAAAATTCAAACATTTATTTGTATGACTTGATCTTGAAAGTGAATAGTTTTTTAAACTAACTCCAGTATTAGTTTTGTGTCAGCATGTTTATCTTCAGGTTGGAAGATCCAAAGATGGAATTTGTGGAAAACATTTCAGTTAGTCACTAAAATATGTACACTGTGTAAATGTAAAATATGTACACTGTGTAAATGGTTGATCCCGATTGTTCCCAGTGTAATCAATAGTTCCAAATGAAGGCTTTTCGTGGTCAATTAATCTATGGTAGTAAAGAACAAATAACTTCACTCCACATATCATACACTATTTGCAAAACCTTAAAGTTCTAACTTTGGTAACTATTGGTGCATTGGTTTATGTAATTAAACTCTTGTATTGTCATGTTTGTACTTAACTGTTCTAAGTAGTTATATAGTAAGCAGTCAGAGGTACAACATAGAGTACCTGTGTACTAAAACTATAGTCGTGCTAGTACTCATGTCTTAAGATTCCCTAGATAAACATTAAAAAAAAGAAAGTGATTCTACGATAAACGTCTTATTTGTTGCTAACAGTATTATTCTTACCGAATGCAGTAAGATTGGTATAAAGTTTTTTTATTTGATGTACAAATTATTTTGTTTTTTCAGAACCCACGGTTTTGGATGTTCTTCCTTGGTCCAGCAATTATTTACATATTGGACAAGGTTGTTAGTTTACAGACAAAATTTATGGAACTAGATATCATGGAAACAGAGCTGCTCCCATCAGGTGCGTCACTCGTTATATTCTATTTTATTCCTCTTTCGTCTATTGAACGATTACAATGTCTGGTTGTTTGTTGTTAAACCATAAACCAAGTAAATTTAATCTACACCTTCAGTTCTTCTGCAGGTCTGATATAAGAACAACAACAATATCTGGTATGTTTAATTATATTTCAACTTATTGTTTTTGCCATTACCGTTTTTAAATATTGTAGATATTTTTATTGTCGTTAATAGGCCCAAAACTTGTGATAACGGTCACATCACTTGCAGATGTATGTTTTGTTACCTTATTATTAATTCGTCTCTTAAAGACTTAACGTGAGAAGTGCGTGGATTAGTGTTTCAAAGAATGTATTTAATCAAAGTACCGAAAATAATATCGTGTTCTCGAATAAGCTGTAGTCTGAATTTGTATTTTTAGACTTTATTAAAAAGTAATCGGATAGAGTAAAACTTTTATATGCAAAAACGGCTCGTTTGGGTTTAGAAAATATTTTAAATAGAAGAGCGAACAACGTTTTGACATTCTTCGGTCACCGTCAGGTTCACAAAGAAAGAGGTAATTGACCGGAAGCTGACCACATGTTTGGAAGGGGGTTGTGTAACTGAGTGTCGCAATGTAGAGGGCGGGGTTAGATGTTTGAATATATAATTTTATCTATAATATTAATATAAGTATAATGGCGTTCCTTTATATTGGTTTATTTTGGGTTTAAGTTGTTGTATAAGTAAGGCCTCTTTAATTTTGCGTTTGTTTATGTTTGTTTCTTTATTTAGTATTTTAGTGTTTTCTATGGTTATGTTGTGTCCATTTGACTTGCAGTGTTCGAAAATGTGTGAAGGTGACTTTTTATGTTCTTTGAATCTGTTTTCCATTTTTCTACATGTTTCTCCAATATAGAAGTCGTGGCAGTTATCACATTGTATTTTATAAATAATGTTGGTGTGGTGTTTGTCAGTGTAGTTCTTACATAGTATAGACCTTAGTTTTGTGCCTGGCTTTTGAATGAATTTAGTATTAACTGGAATGTTATATTTTGTTACTAGTTTTTGCCAAATGTTGGTTATTTGTTTGCCGATGTCAGGAATGTGAATCTTTTGTATCTGTGACTTCAGATGTGACTAAAGTCAAGTTTTCTCGGCCACCTAACTTCAAGTATCTGTCAGGCCAGTGGGTTAGGCTTAGTTGTACGGGCTTTAGGCCAAATGAGTTTCACTCGTTAACTCTGACCTCTGCTCCACATGAAAACTGTCTATCCGTACACGTTAAAGCTCAGGGACCTTGGACATGGAAATTGAGGAATTACTTCGATCCAAGCAACTTGCACGAGACGACACTTCCCAAGGTATTTGTAAAATAATTGTAATTATCTAAGACGTCCAAATAGGGGCATGTAAGTGAATAGTAATTATAAAAATATTCGCCCATTTCAAACGAACAAAACTGGATAGTGATAGTAACCATACATATCGAGCAATGAAAAATTTTTATCGTTTGTACACAGCCAAAGACAAAAACTACACAATGGTCTGTCTATGTTTTGTCCACAACCAGTATAAAAACTTGATATTTAGCATTACAAGATTCTAGACTTACTGCTTATCCACCAGGGGGGGTGAACTATGTTGCATTGGCATCAGAGAAAATAAGTGTACTAATAAATCGGTAATTTGTTGTTTTTCATAAACCTTCAGCTGATCAATAGAGACTGGTATTACAACTGTGTATTTTGTGATTTATTGACTTTGTTTGATGTTCTCTAACCTAATTATTGGTTTTATTGTTTTCCCTCAAAGATTCGACTGGAAGGTCCGTTCGGGGGAGGCAACCAGGACTGGTATAAATTTGAGGTTGCTGTCATGGTTGGTGGGGGTATAGGTGTTACCCCTTATGCGTCTATTTTAAATGATCTAGTTTTCGGCACGTCTACCAACAGGTACTCGGGGGTTGCTTGCAAAAAGGCAAGTAATTAAAGTTTGGTTTGTAAAATGACACATTTTTAATGTTTGGAATATTAGTAACAGATTTGTTCTGGAGCTTCAAAACGTTTATTTCTGAAACGACTCCTGTTAAAATATTTACAACAAAGTGAGCACTTCGTGTTGCACTTTCGAACGAACAATCTGTTTCGAACATTTATGACTGAAGTAACTTTAAACTTTAACTACAAAAAAACTGTTTGTTGAGCAGGAATTAAATGTTTATTTTTAGAGTTATAAGAACTTCTGGTTTACTGAAGAGGGAATTTCCAAAAATAATGAAAACAAAAATGTTTCAGTACATACTTGAAGATCGGTAAATGTAAACTATTGCTGTTTTATGTATAGGTGTACTTTCTGTGGATTTGCCCTTCCCACCGTCACTTTGAGTGGTTTATTGACGTACTTCGGGACGTAGAGAGGAAAGACGTAACCAATGTATTGGAGGTTCATATCTTTATAACCCAGTTTTTTCACAAGTTTGATCTAAGAACCACGATGCTGGTATGTTTAATTTTATCTCATCTTGATACTGTTCTAAGGTGTGTTTTTACTCGATTGTTGTGTTGCTATTGTTTAAATTTTTTTATCTTAATAATAGGACAAAAACCTATAATGGGTCACGTCGACCGAATATGTTGTTACATTCGTTTACATCCGTCTGTTCGTTTCGGATTCAAAATCGGAAGTGTAAAAATAAATAAATAAAAAAGTACATTTTACAAGTTTCTGCTCGAAAGGTTTTTTGTACATTACCAAAATACGTCAGTTGGGCTGTAACGCCTATACGATACGATACTCTGTAACGTTATATATATGATACTTTTAAAAATTATCGTTTAAACGTAATGGAACAGGTATGAACAAGTAAGGGGGGGAGTAATTGTTAATGTTTCACCATCTTCCGTCTTGTTTTTGTCCTTTTTGAAATAGTTAACTGTCTTTCATAGCAGTTGTATTAGCTGTTTACTGTATAACCCAGTTTGTTTGTTTTTATCACCAACAATGCTTGGTGTTGTTGTTTTTAACAATACGTGTATGTTTATGTTAACAGAAACTCAATAGAACACTATTTTCATTGTTTGTAATTATTTATTTTAAAACAGTGTTTCTCAGCCCGATTTGCTAGACAACCCCCACATCTAGGATCTGATTGTTGCCACCTCCATTATATGTTCAAGGATTTAAAAATTCTCGATGTTTTTCAGCGCAATGCATCATAATTTGAAACAAACATGATGCGTGCACATCGAGGACTAAATGTTGACTCGATTCAGGTAGCTTTTGACCCCCCCCCAGGAAACTTACTCACAACCCCGCAGTTTGAGAAACTGTTTTAACTCTATTGATGGTGTTAAATATATGAAATGTAAACCACTGACTATTGTTACAATAGGATATAATAATATTTTAATGCTTTTAGATAGTATAATATTCCACGTATTACAAACATTTCAACCAGTAGTTTTATTTATGTTAAATGTTAATTATTTTTTTAGTACATCTGTGAGAATCATTTCCAGCGAATCTCCAACTCCAGCATGTTCACGGGTTTGAAGGCTGTCAACCACTTTGGTCGACCCGATATGACAGCCTTTCTTAAATTTGTACAAAAACAACACTCTTACGTAAGTACTAACCCTGGAGAGAGAAATGTTTTCCAACTACTAAATACATTAGTCTTAATTTCCAGTAAATTTTCCAACATTTAGTATCAGAAGTAAATTTTTTCAAAGCTACAGAGGTCAGCACTAGTCTGACTCTATACAATTCAAGACGAATTAACAAATGTATCTGAACTATCCTCGTGTTGTTTCACTATTGTTCGTTATACGAGGTCTGTTCAAAAAATACGCGGACTGTTTGAATTGCGCGGCTCCAGTTTGTTCCAGGAGAATCCACTTGGTGTCGCTAGGTTCGCACAGGTCAGCTGATTACAACGCCATTTCCCGATTGCAGATATCTTCATTTGTGTATTAGCTACGCGGTTTTAAGTGAAGTGCGATTTTTTCGTTTGGCAGATTTCAGAATGAATGACCTAATGGAGCAACGACTTGCTGTGAAATTTTGTGTTAAACTTGGAAAATCTGCGACTAAAACTTTTGCTATGCTTAACACGGCTTACGGTGATGTTGCTATGAAGCGTACGGCATGTTTCAAGTGGCATGAACGTTTTAAGGATGGTCGACAGTCCATTGAAGATGATGAGCGTCCTGGACGTCTTTCCACGTCAATTGACGACCCACACGTCGACAAAATCAACACCCTGGTGCAGGCAAATCGACGTCCGACTGTCAGGGAGCTTACTGAAGAGTGTGGGATATCAGTTGGATCTTATAACGAGATTTTGACCGAAAAATTGAAGATGCACCGCGTTGCTGCGAAATTTGTGCCACGCCTGATGACGGACGAACAAAAAGCCCACCGCGTCTAGGTTTGTCAGGAACTGCTTGATCGTTCAGAAGAAGATGAAAACTTCTTGTTAAGCATCATAACAGGTGAAGAATCATGGGTTTATGGTTATGGCATTGAAACGAAGGTCCAATCGTCCCAGTGGATGGGTAAAACATCCTCCAGACCCAAAAAAGCTCGCCAAGTTCGATCCAAGGTCAAGGTGATGCCGACAGTTTTCTTCGATGCTAAAGGTGTTGTTCACCACGAGTACCTCCCCGAAGGCTCCACAGTGAACCAGACTTACTACATTGAAGTTCTGAAACATCTGAGGGACGCCACCCGTCGCAAAAGGCCAGAAATATGGAAGAGTGGCAACTGGTTTTTCCATCACGACAACGCTCCAGCCCATTCAGCCCTCAGACCTCGCGAGTTTTTGGCCAAACACTGGATCACTGTTTTTCCCCACCAACCCCACGATTTTTTCTTGTTCCCCAAACTCAAAAGACCCTTGAAAGGAAGAAGATTTGAGACGATTCCCGAGATTAAGGCAAATGCGACGAAGGAGCTGGAGGAGATTACAAAAGAAGCGTACCAGGACTGTTTCAACAAGTGGAAACACCGTTGGGATAAGTGTGTGCGTTGGGGAGGAGAGTACTTTGAAGGGGTCCCAGACCTGTAACTTCTAAATAAAGTATATTTTGTTTTATGACGTCAGTCCGCGTATTTTTTGAACAGACCTCGTATATTGCTTCTCTGTGGTGTGAGGCATGGCATGGCCAGGTAGTTAAGGCACTCGAGTCGTAATCTGAGGGACGCGGGTTCGAATTTCTGTCACAATAAACATGCTTGCCCCTTTTGGCCGTGGAGCCATTATAATGTGACGGTCAATATCACTATTCGTTGGTAAAAGAGTAGCCCAAGAGTGGGCGGTGATGACTAGCTGCCTGCCCTCTAGTCTTACACTGATAAAATAGGGACGGCTAATGCAGATTGCCCTCGTGTAGTTTTGCGCGAAATTCAATCCAAACCCTGTGGTGTGTGAAACATACAATATGTCTTTCGTTTTTAGTTTGTAGAGGTGAACGTTTTATGTTCACAGAACTGTTTTCTAAAACCTTCGTACCTATGAATGTAGTTAACACACAGAAATCTCAGTTCTAGAAATATTGCTAACTTGCTAATGTTCCTCATTACGCATTGTTATAAATCATTTTTTTCTTTTAGTATTGGTGAAGTTTCCCAGGGAAGTTGTCACTGGAGAACAATGTCTGTGGGTTATGTTCTCCCTATTTTAACTATATATATTTTAGCAATAGCTCGATCAGGGATGGAAAACCTTTTTGACTGCACCCAAATTGGGGATAATCTAAAAAAAAATCTCTCACGTGCTCGTGGTAATTTTAAGCAGTAAATTATCAATGATTATTATTCTGAATTATTTGAAATGAAACAACTTTCAAAGTTACTTGTTATTAATAACTATAGTAATTCACAATAAATAAAATCAATGAATTGGTAACAATAATAATGACATGTTTTTAAGTAAACAGAAGGAACCCTCTTGTTTATTTATATTTATTCATTGTTTTACTATTAACAGAAACCATTTTGTAAAATGATAAGCTTTGGTTCATGTTATGTAACATAAACAAATAAAAAACAAGGAAAGGAAAATAAACATATTTTACTCTTAGTGAGACTTTTGCTGCTGCTCCAACAGTGACAGATATTTTGTATCAGGCTTGTGTTTGGTTATGTTGAGAGCTATGCATGCAGCACTAGTTTCATCAACAAGTCTATTCCTGTAATTACACTTTACAAAGTTCATCACTGAAAGTGATGACTCGCATAAATCTGTTGATGAAAATACCGTTCATACTGCCATTGTGACATTTGTCAGACAGTCAAAAGTTTAAGGAATAGATTTCCGGTTTCAGAACCTTATTTTCTGTGTTATTCTAGTCACTAACCTATCTCTTTTAATATTTTCTAATTTAGCTCTTATGTCGACAAATTTTTTGCCTCCAAATTGAGCTGCTCTGTAAATCAATCGGCTAAAATTATCCACGCCAATCCACTACAAAATTTCAAAATTCAGTTTGTCTAATGTTGTTATTCTGACTTTATACTTTATGAATTTTGTAGTTTCTTCAAATAACCTGAACTTATTAAAGCTTAAAGAAACTTGTTCAGAAGTTAAGTACAAATCTCAAGCATCGTTAATTTACAAACTCCAAATGTATATTTTCTCAAGTGTTTTTTGTTTTGGGAAACATCACATTAAACATTTCCAGTTTCATTTCAAAAGCTTTTATCAAACATAACATCGTGTTTTGTCAAATGCAGTTTGGTGTTCAAGTCATTTAAATGTGAGAAGAAATCTGTAAAAACAAACAAACAAAAAAACAAATAAAACATGAGTCTATAAATCCACATAACATCAGATAATTCTTGATAATAAAATTTTTCATTTGTCAAAAACAGACGAATTTCATTCAAACACTCAACAAATCGTTTAAGAGAATCTCTACTCAGCCAACGACATTGTCGCACATACACATATGAACCTGTGTACACCGAATTCGCTTCTCGCGGTAAATTCTGAACATTTTTTTAAAGTATGCACAAAAATAAAATTAACAACGTTGGTTACAATTTCTATCACTTTTTCAAGCTATTTAAGTCTGGCTTTTGCACACAAAGCCTCCTCGTGTATAAGACAATGAAAGCCTACCAGTGTATGAAAAACAGATTTACAAAACTTCTTCTTTACCAATCATGCTGAGTGGACCATCATTTGTCAGGGAAATTATTTTTGAAAGGTCAACCTGTCGATTGGATGATTCGTTTACTACTGCCTTACATATTTGAGCCCCTGTGGTACGTTCAGGTAACGTTACCAAGTTAACCAGTTCTCTGCAGGTTTCATCATCCTGCAAAATCGAGTAACAATGGCTAGTCTAGCTGATGATGTAACATCAGTGTTCTCATCAAGACAAATGGGAAGGAATTTATATGAACCAGTATCTTTTGTTAACTGTTCTGATATGTTTGTTTCCATCTTAATAGTATATCGTTTACCGTGTATCTACTCACTGGCAATTCCTTAATGCACTGATTTTTTTTTTCTAGAAAACCGTCAAAAAGGAAAGGAGTAAATTCAAGCCATGATTTTTAATATACTCCCCATCACTAAGTGGTTTTACATGTTAAGCAATTATCCTTGAAATATTAAAACTAGCAGCAACTAATCAGTGATGTCGAGAAACCCACTTGTTGAGAATTTTATATGCAAAAAACGGCTCTTTTGGGCTAGAAAACACTTCAAATAGAAGAGCGAACAACGTTTCGACCTTCTTCGGTCACCTTTGTGAACCTGACGATGACCGAAGAAGGTCGAAACGTTGTTCGCTCTTCTATTTGAAGTGTTTTCTGAGCCCAAAAGAGCCGTTTTTTGCATATAAAATTAGCAGCAACTAAGTTGGAACTATCTGAAACAAGCTTCATCAGAACATTTGACTGTATGTTGTTGTTGCTGAAATGTATTATTTTTGTTCTTGCTCACTCTTATCACAAAGCCATTTATGAACAGTTTCATAATGCCAGTTTACACACAGTCCTGCACACTACTGTTTCAGAACATAAGATACATAATGCTTTATCACCTTTTTTGATCATGACAAATCTTTCATTCTACGATTCTTTAAAGTCTCTGCTGCTGCTCGTTTCATTTGAACGTTTTTGTTTCTTTGCTGGTTGAGTTGACAAGCTGAAAAGGGTAAATAAAATTTAAAAATATCTCACCACTTAAATACGAACATTTAATTTACCATAGCATAACAGTAGATGAAAAGTTATTTTATTGATATAAAGATAAATCTATAATTAACTAACTGATGGGAAAATTATACGCATGTCACGCCAAATAACATAATTTTAATAATATATTTCATATATTTACTGCGAAAAAATAAACACCTATTTACTGATATAATCATTAAGTACCTAGTATTCACTCAGGCAACAGAAGAAAAGTACAAGTAGAGTGAAGCCAATATTAACAGCTTACTTTTATTTTTATTCAAATACTGATGTGTACACTGGGTCCATGAGGAATTCTAAATGTGTCATCCAATGTCGCATGCTTCCGCAAAGCTGGCGCCAAGAGGGTGGTGTGAGCGTCTCCTGTGAACGTTTCTCACAGCTTCCGGGTTGGAAAAAATCATTCGCTGCTGCATTCAGCAATAATTATATATATTATTTATTTATCTATTTATTATGGGTTAGTGTTAGGGTTTAAAGAATCGAGAAGCTGCACCGCATGCCGCGTTCCAAGAAAATTTTTTCACGTGTCATAGGTTCGCCATCACTAACCTAGAGGTTATCTTCTCCCTATTTTAACGATAGATGATTTAGCAATTCCTGGTATTTATGTTCTCACTATTTCAACTCGTGGAATAACCAAATGGCTTGTGTACTATGCTAGAAACAACTCCATTATGTTCTCTTTAGAATATTTGATTTTCATTCTGATTGTTTTCTAACATGGAGCTCCCTTTATATTCTGTGCGCTTTTTATTTTTTAATTCGTTTTATGTTTTGTATCTCAGCTAAGTCTGTTTTAATTGTGCAAAACGTTTTCTGGCATTCCTCCTGTTATTGTAACTTTTTTGTTTTTAGATGTATAGCTATTGTGCGTTAACATAGTTCTAACTTTTTTCTGAAATTCAATGAAATTTAAATCCAATGCATTTCCAGATTATATAAATACAGTATCACACGTACAAAACTTGTGGATTTCCATTTTCATAAAGTTAGTACTACTTGCAGAAGTGTTCTTATAATAAAGTATTTTTAAAGTGAATGTTAAAATATTGTAAATAGAATCTGTTTGAATAACTGTTGCTGCTTGTGGGTTATGTAGTTAGTAAAGATAATTTAATTTCTATCATTTCAGATGAGTAAAGTCGGTGTTTTCAGCTGTGGGCCTACAGCGTTGACAAAAACAATTAGTAAATCTATCGAAACTGTTAACAAATCTCGTAAGTTACCGTATTTCATGCACCATTTCGAGAACTTCTAGCTGCATGCCATCTGGTGGTGACCCAACTGCAGGATATACGAAAAGACTCGAATGTTGTTTATTATAATATTTTTTTACCGATTTCAATAAATTCCTTTGAAAAGTGTAAATAAAACGTTTTATAAACAGTCGTGATAAATCTCTATGATTACTTTAAAAATACGTTCAGATTTCTTTTTTCTTTATATCTAAAATAATTATATGCTGTTTATTAATTGTTTTTTTTTCCTGAATTTGATACGAATGAATATTGTTTTGTTTTAGAGAAACGGGCAACTGGTAAAGAAAAACAAACCGCGTGGCCATGTAGTTCCTCTCCTTTGCATCTCCGATTTAAGAAAAACTTACCAATCAACTTTTATTTTCCTGGAAGTTTAAAAAAAAAATCATCAGACTAATATAATATTACTTTTCAATAAATCGTTATTTTTCTTAAAATACATTTCATAACTACATTAACGACATCAATACCGGATTAAGGGTTTTATTGGACCTAGGTTTTTCAACTTGGAGACCCTTTCGAGACAAAGTTTCTACTTGCAACGCATTCATAGCCATAGCCTGAGGACGCCCCCTCCCCCTGATTAGTGAGGCCCTGGACTTCAGCCCGATAAGCCCACGCTTTAATCCGGAATTGAATGACATAAATAAACGTTAAACGGTAACTAACTCGATTTTATTCAATGTTTTATGACGTCATAGCACTACAACCAGTTGTTTCTATGGTGAATTGCTATGAGACGTAGTACAGTGATTATTAATTTTGTTTTATTCTTTGAAAGGACCTTATTTATAATTGTAAGAATATCTCGGTTCGTAGTCTGCACTTTCAATTAGAATGTACAACTCGTATCTGGGGATGTAACGAGTTAAGTCAGATTACTACTTCCAATTACAAAAGTTACTTTTCGCTACTTTGGTTTTCATTCTGTTAATCAATTAATATTCTATCCGATATATGCACATATGTTACACGCCACCTACCTCTCTTTCGTACTTTGAGTATGATATAGTTACGGTCAATCCAACTGTGCGATGGTAAACTAGTAGCCCAACATTTGGCGGTGGGTGGTGATGATTAGCTGCCTTCCGTCTAATCTTGCTGTGCAAAATTGGGGGCGGTCAGTGCAGATGGCCGTCGTGTAGCTTTGTGTGAAATTCAAACCAAAGGTGAGCTGCTCTTCCTTCAAGTAATGCACCTTCTTTACATAACGCCCTCAGTTTTCAGATTGCCTGCCGTGTTGAAAGGACGAAATCTTTACAGTTAAAAGAAAACCACCTTCGGTCACTGGTTGACTGATGAATTAGTTCCTTCTGTCTCGATATGACAACGGAGTCGATGGTTATAAGTGTCATTAGCGTAGGAATATATCTGGGTGAATTAACTTGCATACAATACTCGAACACTTTGTTTATTAATGAACAAGAGGTCCACAAGTTAATACTATCAACAGGTGGCACATACAATTTAAAGTTTAAGGAAGAATCTTGAACAATAAAAGAGCCGTGATGGGCCGATTCCTGGCCTGCATCGTTGCCAGACATTCTCTTAAGTTTTGATTTTCTTTTTGGGTTGTATGAAGTATTCGTCTTTAGGGTAAACGTGGACTAATATGAGAACAATACGTGAATGGATCACTAATCTACTAGCTTCTGTGATATACTGTCACACCAAGCGTGCTCGTCCTTTCAGCCGTGGAGAAGTTATAATGTTACGATCAATCCAACTATTCGTTGGTAAAAGAGTTTGTAGTGGGTGGTGATGACTAGCTACCTTCCCTCTAGTCTTACACTGCTAAATTGGGGACGGCTAGCTTAGACAACCCTTGTATAGCTTTGCACGAAATTGAAAAACAGAAATAAAGGTAAACTGTTTAGTGTATTTCTTAGTATGTTTAATGTATAAGCAAACGGACAAAAATCACATGTATGGTAAATATTTTCTGAAGGTTGACACAGCTACTTCAAGTATATTACATTTTTTTAACCTTAAATAATGCTTTGCAATATGGATCGAAACAACGTATGAACCGAATTCTATTTCTTAACGATAGTTTAAATTTCGTTAGTTATAAAAACACCTTAGGTATGATAAAGGTGCGGAAAAAAAAACAACCAGAAAAAGAGCGTACAATGATGGTAGGTTGAAATAAAATCGCGGCCTAAAACAGTGTTTACTTCCATGGGTGGCATGGAATTTAAATAAACAGTTTCTTATCTCGTTTGAGTTTCATTAGTTAAGAATATGTATGTTTAATAGAACAATACATCAGAATATTTCTTGTCATTAAGCACGAAGCTATACAATGGTCTGTTTTGAAACCCAGTTAAAATCATATACTGTCTTAATTTAGGTACTTCAGTTTATAATGTACAAATTTACTCTCGCTCCCAGCAGATCAAAGACATAATTATTAAATTAACCATTATTCCATACGTAGCAGTTTTTTCTTTCTCAAGGGAAAATACCCCCTATTTTTTTTTAGGGTTTTTCCACCTTGTTTAATATTTTGTAGGGCCTGGCATGGCCTAGCGTGTTAAGGCGTGCACTTCGTAATCTGAGGGTCGCGGGTTTGCGCCCGGGTCGCGCCAAACATGCTCGCCCTTTCAGCTGTGGGGGCGTTATAAAGTAACGGTTAATCCCACTATTCGTTGGTAAAAGAGTAGCCCAAAAGTTGGCGGTGGGTGGTGATGACTAGCTGCCTTCCCTCTAGTCTTACACTACTAAATTAGGGACGGCTAGCACAGATAGCCCTCGAGTAGCTTTGTGCAAAATTCCAAAACAAACAAACAAACAATATTTTGTATAGATTTATCGAAACCTTAAAAAAAATTAATGTTGTGATAACGCAGTTTATACTACGTTTATGGTCTTTCTTCTTGATTGTCATTAGCCCCGACTTCAATAATAAACCGATTAATAAGAATCAAAATATCTTTTTAACACGTGTCAACCGTGATATGGTTATTGTCTTACAAGAGCTATTCTTAATTTTTCAACATATTTCGTACGCTGGCATCTTGAGTGATGTTAACAAATTGTTGTTACATCATCAGAGACGTCATTATATGAATGTATGGAAGAAACTCTAATGGACTTAGAAGTTATAACAATGAAATACAGCGTATCGCTTTCGTTAGTCTAAATTTTACACAGAAGGTTGAGTACATTATATTAAAACAAGTCTGAATATGCAATGCAGAGACTCTTTTTGACAACCACGATGGATGTAAAATGACGGTGGAACGATATGTATCAAAGCTATATTTTAACTTTCTTTGGGTACGTCAGAAGTGTGAAAACGCCGAAAATCCTAAATTATTATTTATTAAAGTTATCTAATTGTTTTTTACGACGCAACATGTTCATACATTTAGATTATTAAAAATGTGTTGAGATCGGAGACTTAGAATTTAAGACATGAATAATCTTTGGTCAATGGCGCTAGAAAACATAGAAGAGAAATCTGAAGCTTGTACCCTAGTTGTGGTAAGTAAAGTGTAGCATTTTGTAACATACCAATCAAGTTGTTCTGCATTGCGTCTACGAGGTTCTTTGCGATCGTATCGTTCAGTTGGGCGTTAGAAAATGATCATCCTTGTCGAACAGATTGACTATGGAAAGCATTGGAGTAGGATGATTATGGTTTAAACGTGACTAGTATTTTGCTATAGAAACTACGTTGCAGTGTTATTTTCGGTATGTTCGGTCGTCAGAGAAAGCAGACGCCTGGCATGGCAGAGCTCGTTAAGGCGTGCACTCGTAATCCGAGGGTCGCGGGTTCGCGCCCACGTCGCGCTAAACATGCTCGTCCTCCCAGCCGTGGGGGTGTATAATGTGACGGTCAATCCCACTATTCGTTGGTAAAAGAGTAGCCCAAGAGTTGGCGGTGGGTGGTGATGACTAGCTGCCTTCCCTCTAGTCTTACACTGCAAAATTAGGGACGGCTAGCAACAGATAGCCCTCGAGTAGCTTTGTGCGAAATTCAAAAACAAACAAACAAACAGAGAAAGCAGAGCCACACGTGACATGGACTGTAACGATATGGTGAAGCAGCAAAATGATTTTTATGTAACTTACTCGTCTCTATACAAATCCAGGGAATTCGATAACTTAAAGTTTTCCAAGGTACACCACATGCAGCTTGTCCACTAAAGCACCACAGTATAAATAAAGTGACCCCTCACACCACGTCTTTGTAAACTTATCTGATGATTGTTATTCATTTTTCATAGTTTTGTAAGCTTAAAACGTATCTAATGTAATATGTTCAATAGACAAACTTTAAGGTTTTATAATTAGATTCTTTTTCTTGTTGGTTTTGTTTTTGTTAGTTAATTCTAAATTTGTTACGCGTTTTCAAAGATAATGTTATTTATTAGAAATTTCGCGAGGAGGCGCTACAACATCGAAAATTTTACAGATCCTCTGGCTCAATAAATATAATTCCGTAACTCGTTTTTAATATTAAATGATCAAAAGATAGTTTGTTTCTTACAACGAATGTTTAAGCACATGTTTGAATATACGTTACTTAATACTATTACGCGGGCATGCGTAGTTTATTCATGATATTGTGATGTTCCATAAACGCTTTCATATCACTTTCAACTGGTTTGAATTTGCTCGAGCTGGTTTTACAAGCGATTGGTTATAAATGTATTTTTGACTTCTTCAAAATGCTATAGATGGATATCTGTGCACAGCTGTCCCTCATTTTAAACTGATGGGATGGAGGGGGGAATCCCCATCCCCAAACGAACGGTAGAAAGAAGGAAATTACTCAGTAGCACATCTTGTTAAATCTGTTAGAAAAATGGGGGATTTACTGTCACTCTTAGAACGCATCCGAGACTCCAAAGTGAGGAGCGTGTTTTTGCAACTATGGTGATCTTTTTGTGGTTTCTTCAACTAACTAACTTCAATGCAACGTGATTGGTGAAAATTTGTTATTAACTACAATTTCACCCTGTAAAGATTAGTAATTTAACATTGTCAATATTTACTTTCTAGAAGCGTCGACAGAGCATAAAATATATGTTATGTTTGATCGCTATGGTTAATGCATCACGTGCACAAGTTTCTTTGCAGAACTAACTACTTGTATAACAACATGGCTGACATGATTTCCGGGAGGAACAGTTAAGTTATAACAAGGAACCATACTTAAAATGTATGTAAAAGAACAAAAATGTATTTCAAACATAACTGGATAAATTTACAGTAAACGTGTGTCGATGAGTAAGGCAAATGTTGATTTTGTATGTTCATATGTGGGTAATTAGTCTTAGAAAATCACATGAGACACACACACGAAGAGAGAGAATTTGTATTGAGTTTCAAACATAGCTACACGAGGCCTAACAACGCTAGCCGTCTTTAAATTTAGTAATCATAAACGAAAGACAACGCAGTTTGTCAACATCACCCACTGTCAGTGCTCGAGCTTCACTTTCACAAACGAACAGTTGGATCGAACATCACATTATAACGTTCCCGTGGCTGAAAGGACGAGTTTGTTCTGTGATGGAGATGCGAACCCGCGACTCGCATATGGCAAGTGGAGAGTGTTAACCTCCAGGTGTTTTATGTTCGCTAAAGTCTTATGACTACGAACATGACGTAAACGTGTTTACTTGAGATTATTATATTTTTCCAGTTCATTAGAAAAACCATTTCACGATAGTGTTGTCTGAATTTAATTAGTTATAACATAGTGTATTAACCAACTATATGCAATGTGTCACATAAACACAATCTCGTTGAACAAATCTGTTTCTAAAGTAACCATCGGCAGATATAAACGAGCATGTATATTTAAAGATATAGCCAGAAGTCGACACCAGGTAGCGTACAACTATCATACAGAGGGCATGGGGCTTGTCTGTTTGTTTGGGATTAAGCAAAAAGCTACACGTTTGGGTATCTGTGCTCTGCCCACCATATCAAAACCCGGTTTAAAGTGGTGTGAAAGCGTAAACATACTGTTTTGCGCACAGTGGGGATATGAGAAGATTCCGGCTCTTCTCCTAACGAAAGGTATATGGAAATTCTAGTCGCTATACATAAATACAGACAGTTGGTGAGTTTCAAGCGTGTGAGGAGGAGAAGGGGGATATGTTGAAAAAAACAACCAGGTAACCAGGATCGTTCAGGGGGATTTTCCCGGAGATGACTTATTAGATTTCATTAGTGACAGGTTTAGGTAAATTTCCCTTACCATCTCATAGTTTTCTTACTCGAATTAACAAAACCACCTTTCTTAGTGCATCCATGGGCACCGACCAATCAGAAAACAAATTTTTTAAAATTACTTCCTCGGTAGATAATGCAGTAACGCTATTGGAAGTTTTATTGCGTGATAAGCTGGATATGAACTCTAGTTACCGACTTGTTTTTATATCTTCTGCCACTTGTGAAATCGAACTATTGTATCGTATTGTTAGTTATAACACTGTAATTAACTGGATAAAAGTTTTGTGTTCACAATACATAGATAACATTCCACCCTCTCCAGTAATTAATGGAACAAATTAAAATATTAATGGTACTTCTGTTTGTGTGTGCACGAGTCATATTTTATTAAAATACTTGCCACCAATAAAGTTATAAACCCATTACAAACAAACAACAAACGATGGTGTCCAACTCCGTCGATAACTGGTGGGTGACACAAGTTGCTAGTCGCTATTGATATTGTTATGGTGGAAATACCGTTACCAAGGTGACAAAAAGTAGTTGTTATTCAGTATACCCGTCATAACACTTTAGCGTGAAGCTGATATCAAAATTTAGCACTACACTCTTTATCTAATCCCTTGGAAGTTCCCTAAAGGACTATGTTAAGAAAGTAGAGTTTAAAAGTATGATACGTCTAATATTAATGTCTTATGACAAATACAATTATGTGAATCGGTGTGTGAGGGGAGCGCGCTAACAAAAGGTCTTCACAATAATAGTCCAACCAAGTGATACTTTACTGACATTTACCAGTGGATAGCCAGTCTTTACACAGCTATACATTTAAACACATTTAAAACTCTAAATTACTATAACCTGAAAAATGCCGCCTATCGCTTATCTACATTTGTAGGAGACATTAGAGGTCACGAAAACCGATGTCGTGTAATGAGTCGTTGCTTTACAAAAGGTCACTTTCCTATACCTTCTTTCGGCACTGTTACCTGAAATTAATTTATTCCTACCAGTGAACAGCTATGAATCTCTTAAAAACAAAAAAGTTAATTATTAAAACCAGCAACCATGTGTAACGTCATTTTGTCAACTCTGTATACATATCGAACCACCCTGATCGTTAGAAGGAGATGAGAGGGTCAGGTTTTTTCGAACTTTTTCTTCCCTCCTTGACTGACTTACAATGTAGAGACAAATACTATATCATACCATAATTAAATTGCTGTACATAGAAATATCTTGGCTAACTCCCTAATTCAGTAGTGATAGACTTGAAGAAAGGCGACTAATCAACACCACCCACCGCCAACTCTTGGGCTACTTGTTTATCGATGAATAGTGATATTGATTGAAACATTATAACGCCTGTCACGAATGAAAAGGTGATAATGTTCGATGACGGAGATTTGAACCCGCAGATTCTGAGCCGAAGGCAGCTGACCATCAGGCCTCAACATATTGGAAACATAAGAAATTAAGATGGTAATCAAATGTTTATGTAAGCTTTGAAAGGGAAACCCCCATTCTGAACGGGCAGCAACTGTATAAATAAATGGATAGAAATCACTTGTGATGTGAAGTCCTGTAGACGAAGTTACAAAATCCGTTGAGGTCCATAGGGAGATTCTGTCTAGTCCATTTCCACATTAGGTTAGGTTTCATGAAGACATGTGCACGGTAGGGACGAGAGCTAACATAGCTCACTAAATACAACAACCAAACAACCTTCTCTAAGAGATCTAGGATCTTTTACCCCATAAATAAGGAAATTCAGGACACTGTTTCACTTGTCCAAACCAGTACATCCACCTCAGAAGATATCATAATCTCCCCCAACACTGTTAGATATCTATCCTTAATTGTTTGTTTTTGTTGTTTTTCTTTAATTTCGCGCAAAGCTATATGATGGCTATTTGTGCTAGTCGTTCCAACTTTAGCAGTGTAAGACTGGAGGGACGGTAACTAATCATCATCACCCACCGCCAACTCTTGGGCTACTCTTTTACCAAAGAATAGTGGGACTGGCCGTCACATTATACGACCCCATGTCTGACAGGGCAAGCATGTTCGCTATGACAGGGATTAAAACCCGAGACCTTAGATTGCGAATCGATCGCTACTTGGCAGGACACTATCCATCCTTAAACCTTATTCTGTATTCAGTATAACACCGTCCGTACAGCGTTATAAGAATATCGTATGCACGTGCATGGTAGTTACGTTTTTGTCATCTGTAGCCTGGTTGGTCAAGGACGTACAACATGGACAGAATATACATATGTTCTTAAAATAGTCTTTCTGTGATATATTTGCATATGGTATTAAACATGATATGGCATCTCTTCTAAAAGTCAAATCTACTGCCTTTTTACCTTTAAGTTTACCCTCCCCTCTGTTAAAAAGCATCTTTGTCTGTTAGTAATTTTCTTTTCAGTTTTGTTTTTTTGTAATCTAGTTTGCCTCCCTCCCGTTAGCGTCATTTGTCTGTCAGTAAATTGGCTTTATTTATTTGTTGTAACCCTGAATCACAACCAACCACTAACTTTTGTGTCTGGTGACGCCTTCGATAGGGGTAAGGTGTGTCGTTTTCTTAGTACCAACTTTCACAATTTAAACTCCACATTTTGGCATTGTGAGTTCATAAACTTATTTTGGGCACCCCGAAGGGGCAAAAATAAAAGTAGCCAGTTTAATTGTTTCTTAGAAAGTTAATTTCAGTTTATTTTCGGCCCGGTATGGCCAAGTGTGTTAAGGCGTTCGACTCGTAATCCGAGGGGCGCGGGTTCGAATCCCGGTCGCACCAAACATGCTCGCCCTTTCAGTCGTGGGGGCGTTATAAAGTTACGGTTAATCCCACTATTCGTTGGTTAAAGAGTAGCTCAAGAGTTGGCGGTGGGTGGTGATGACTAGCTGTCTTCCCTCTAGTCTTACACAGCTAAATTAAAGACAGCTAGCGCAGAAAACCCTCGAGTAGCTTTGCGCGAAATTAAAAAAAAAAATTGTTTTTTTCCTTTAATTTTCTCAGACTTCTAAACAACCAGTCTATGGCCCCAAGTATTGTTTTACATTTGCTCATAACTGACGACTACGGACTTTTATCTCTTTTAAATTTGCCCATAATTGACGACTTAGGGCTTTTAGTTTCTTTATTGTGGATAGAGATTTCGCCTACAAAATATCGTACTGGGCTAAACTGATAAAATAGTGGGACGACTTTTATGTCGTCAGTATTATGGGCATTCAGAATCAAGCGTCAGTTTTTTTAACATAATATAATAATTAGTATGAAGAAAATAAAGCAACGGAATGAATGTTATTGGAGGAATGTGGTTAGAGAAGAGCCAATCAGAAGTAAGGTCGTATAGCAAAGGTAGTTTACCTTGTTTAAACCGCTTTTGTTATACACCTTACTCAACTTCTTTCTTTTAATAAACGAGGAAATTCCCAGAAATATAACACACAAAGACATGTTTCGTCTGGGACAGCATCTTCTCTAGTGCACTGTTCTCTCAAGGACAGACATGCCAAATGTATCGCAACGCACGACTATATGTTCTTCAAACAGGCTTTCCAATGACTTATTGTCTTGATTTCAGTAGAGAAAATCTGATTCACGACGATGAAAATCTAAATCATCAGTCAAAGATTTTCAACTTTTCTTTGATCAATATCAAATACTAAAAGAATTATAAACCCAACAAGGCACTGACAGGTACTTTTATTCATTGACTTATGAGTAATACTGGAATACTAACATGGTTAACTAAATCAGTGGCGTGGTCATATAAACAATACTGGAATACTAACATGGTTAACTACATCACTGGTGTGGTCATATAAACAATACTGGAATACTAACATGGTTAACTAAATCACTGGCGTGGTCATATAAATAATATTGGAATACTAACATGGTTAACTAAATCACTGGCGTGTTCATATAAATAATATTGGAATACTAACATGGTTAACTAAATCACTGGCGTGGTCATATAAACAATACTGGAATACTAACATGGTTAAGTAACTCACTCACATACCTTATTTCATGATGCTGACCCACAGATCGCACGTGAAAGGCACTTCGATAACGTACAACTTTTAAAAGTCAAAAACTTTCCAAAAAGAATAAATAATATTTTTTAAATCATTCAAAAACAGTGAAATAGGTACTGAGATAAAATCCTACTTATTTTAAACAGGAATCTCATATGTTTAGACAACAAGGTCTTGATTTTTACGAAACTAGTTCAAAATTAATTCTGTGTTGCAATTATTTGTTACATAACAACAAAATATTAAGGGCAGTGTAATATGGAACATTCAGTAAGTCCCCATCAAGCACAGGTGGGCAGAAATTTTCATAAATGTTCGTTCATTTTCAACAAAAATAAAGTTTAAACGAACAACAAACGACTCGAGCTTTATAAGTAGGCTTGGAATGACTTGATGGTTAGAACAATCAATTCGCAATCTGCGGGTTTCAGGTTCTAATCCTGTTACCGAACGTGCTCATCGTTTAAGGGCGCATTATTACGTTTCCATCAATCCCATTATCTGTATGTCCAACAGTTGGCGGTGAATGTTGTTAAGTAATTTCCTTCCCTCTAATCCCTCACTTCTAACTAGCCTTCGTGTAGCTTCTTACCATCTAATTAAAGATCGTGAGTTGGAAAATCCTTTATTAATATTTGTTTGTTTTTATCGGCCATGATTAATTGATACCGTTTATTGGTGTTGTTGTTTAACAATATGATAAACTGAGGCGTTATTGTCTATTTCATGAAATATTAACGTCATTCGTGTAATTACAAAAATTCACACGCTAATCCTATCGTTTTATTCGTATAAGAAATTAGTTTGAGCTGCAGCTTAGTAAAAATAGCACGAAGTGATTTAGTCTGATCAAAAGCACGTGCGTCATGAAACAAGTACGATAAGTTTTCAAAGTAAGGGGGCCACGAGCAACAAAGAGTCACCAGTCTTAGTTACAGCTTCTCATATTCCTTCCTGCAGTGACCTAGACTCATAAATAGGTCATCCAGAACCATCCGGTTGTAACACGTTTATTCCAAATAACAAAAATTTGTAGAAAATCCTGTAGAACAAACCCTAACAAAAAGGAAGGAAAAAAAGAAAAAAAAATCTTGCTTAATGACGTATTATTGAATAGTGAAAAGAAAATCCAGAACGGGTGTTTAGAGATTTACTTAAGTTATAAATTGCTTAAAGGCATACTTACACGTTTGTTTTAAGTCAGTTACTATTGTGTGTTTTTCTTATAGCAAAGCCACATCGGGCTATTTGCTGAGTCCACCGAGGGGAATAGAACCACTGATTTTAAAGTTGTAAATTTAACATTGTCAATTCTAGATAACTGTAGAATACGAAATTATATGAATGAGTAACTAGTCTGCAGTAATTGTATGTTTCCTTCTCGTCAGATAACCAAATATACAAACAGATAACTAGATAGTGGCTACATCGCAGCTCAACAAAATTTAAAAAAAAGAAAGATAAGTTAACAAATGTAAATAATCCTTGTTTGACTATAAGTCTATTAGTGACTATTAGTCTTTTACTGAAAGACGCTAGGGGAAAAATAAATGAATATGTTTCATTTACATCGCCCAATGTGAATAGTTTAAAGCCCAACCCATGTAAACGAAACATATTCATTTATTTTTCCCCTAGCATCTTTTATAAACTTTTTTCACGCACAGAATTGTAGACCACGTTTACAAATGACGCTATCTGCACTACACTAATAAAAACTTGTAACGCCTCACGGCTAAATAGAAAATCAAACACTAACTAATTTGCTCAACCGGCTGAAAACTCCTCTGTTATTTTGACATAGCCACAAAATTCAGGGGCGTAGATCCTGGGGGGATGGGTGAGATGCATCCCCCTTCATAGGTTGGGGTATAGTGCATACAATCATCCCCCCCTACAGTTTGGTCTGTTGAATTGTTTTATTGCATCTCAGGCCTACAAATTGTGCGTTAGTTCTTGTGATTCTCGTGTTCTTACCAATCGAATTACATAATTAGGCTTAGATGTAGGCTTTTTCAGTAGCCGAAATGTACATCTTTAATATAGGCGTACTTCTAAGTTTTTCGATCAAAGCGATAGTTCGTAACTTCCAGTCAGTAGGCCTAAGTATACATGTAAGTATCGTGGCAAAAAGATTACTCTGTGACTGCATGTTTACAGCTTTCAGATTCACGTAATCAGAGATTACCAATTTGCAAATTGAACAGTCCACATAAGTGGTTGCAAATACCATCCCCCCTCCCATCGGGTGTAAAATTCTACGCCCCTGGCCACAATCTTTATAAAAGTATCGTATTTATAATCTACCCTTCAATATTTTGTTCATTTGTTTCTTGAAAAATACAAAGCCACGCAATGAGTTACTTATGTTGTACTCACCACGGGCACCGAAACACGGTTCGTAACCCTTCAGACTTACCACTGAAACACTGGAATGGAGTGGAGGAATGGCTTGAATATACTAGGTAACCAGGTGTCAAATCTCTTAGAACTTTCTAGGCCTATTCCTATTCCTACATCATCATTGTGGTTCGCATCTCCCTCTAGCCAACAAATACATTACCACTTTATTATTATAAGCATAATATTTAAAAGCACTAAATTGATTTTAGTGTTTATAATAATATTTTATCTTATTTTTGTTCAAATAGCAATCTTTTAATAAGAAAATCTACTTTTTTTATAACGTGTATACGATAGACATAAGCTTAAAATAACTAATACTTGAAATTCTCATAATTACAGAAGTGAGGGAAAACCAAGACATTTATTTATCTGTTATATAAAATAAACAAGATTAACCGTCTTATACAAAACAACTTAAAAAGAAATATTGCTTAGCAACTTAATACCTTTGCTTCAGGTGTGTAACCTGAAATCTCAGCCCTAGATACCACTTCAAGTTCAGCCAAGAAAGACGTGGCTGAAAGAAGAGATCAAGAAATGATACAGTGTCAGGGATAAAGTAAGTGGACATTTCAAAATACATGTAGTTCATAGTGAATTATGTCTCTATCTTCATCCAGAGGATTTTTATCTGATCAACAGGGACATGTAAAAATGTAAATCATCTTATACACAGTAATTACGTGAAGCAGAAAACTAGAAAATTTGACTAAACATGAAAATAGTTCAAATCTAGCGGTTGGTTACCATTTAAAGTTCCATTCCAAGCTAGTAAACCTTTCGAAAGCTGAGTTCACAGAGACTGCGTCTCATCTACTAATTAAAGGTTTTAAATATTGTTTCCCAAAAGCGGGTTAAATGTATAAGAATTTGAAAATCTCAGATAATGAATCCGACTCTGTAACAATGAATGTATGCTCTAAAATCATTTAGACTTCTTCCAAGAGTTGTGTTAAAAATGGAAATGAGACGGCCAAACAGGTGATATCTGTGAAATCTAAAATTTAAAAAAATATATAACTTAATAATCACAAAAGCTAATAAGTATATTACGAGTGTTGTACACTTGAAAAACAATATTATCACGATAAAATTAACGACCTTTTTATTCCAACAATTATACGATCGTAAACATAGACCCCACCATAACTTTTAACAGCAATATAAGGCTAAACAAACACAAAACTAAGTAATTATGAAGCCTCGCCCGCCACGTCTGTATGTATGTCTCAAACTACACAAAACGAATATCCCTATCAGACCTGTTGTTTCCTGTACTAGTGATCCTATTTACAAAATAACACACAAAGCTCAAAATACATTCTAAACGGGTTTTAAACCTCAGTTTGGTATACATATAAAACAACAACGCTCTGGATCTTGTAGAAAAAATTAGAAAAATTCGATTAACGCCAAATTGTTTCTTTTAATGTTCGTATTCCGTTCATCAATACACCTGTTAACGAATTTAAATAGATTGTTAGTGGTTTATTGGATAAATAAAAGGTTAGCCCTCTTGAACCCCAAGAATTAAAAACAGCAATTGTTCCAAATGACAAGTAAAAAAAATGGCTTAATATGAGCTACATTGGGAAACCATCTGATAAAATATATGACACACTAAACAAATGAATGTACAGACTGGCTTTTTACTGTAAAATCTGTTTAGGAAAAATCTTGTTTAACAACAAAGGCAGAAGTAAAAAGGTACAACAAGAGTGATGATTACCAATTAACGTGTCAAGTCTGAAACAGTGTATATGTAGGTCAAACAGGACGTTTCATAGAAACAAGAAATGTTTGTTTTTGAATTTCGAGCAAAGCTACTCGAGGACTATCTGCGCTAGCCGTCCCTAATTTAGCACTGTAAGACTAGAGGGAAGGGAACTAGTCACCACCATCCACCGTCAACTCTTGGGCTACTCTTTTACCAACGAATAGTGGGATTGACCGTAACATTATAACGCCCTCACGGCTGAAAGGGCAAGCATGTTTGGTGCGATCGGGATTCGAACCCGCGACCCTCGGATTACGAGTCGAACGCCTTAACACGCTTGGCCATGCCGGGCCTAAACGAGAAATAAAGAACATTCTAGAAGCTGAAAATTGATTAAAACTTTTCATTCCACTTTACTGAAACCAAACACCAATTTGACCTCCCCCCCTCAAAAAAAATATTTGATAAAAAGGTGAAAACACACAAACTAGACAGTCTGGAAATTCTAGAAATAAATAAAGACTAAAAACAAATCCAGGAAAACGTTCTAAACAACCAAACAAACTAAATATCCTCCCACGTGTCTCAAGGTCAATATCAAGGTAACTTTCATTTCTTTGTTTAAACTTTAAATGTGTATAGTCCCTACTATAAACATTTCAGTCTGTAGCTGATGATGCCTTTACTGGGGAAACTAGAATCGTAATAAATGAAATGTACAGTTATTTTATTTTCTTCAGTTTTGTAATACAATTTTGATATGACTTGAAAAATTAAATGTTGAAAAAAGGTAGAAAGAAATACCACGTATTTTAAGAAGTGCTGCATTCATATCTTTGTTTCTAGGTTCTTGTCCCGTGTTGTTAGTAGTACATATGACCTTTTAACAAGCAAGTCTCTGTTAACCCTAAACTGTACCCAAGAACACACAATCACTAGTACACCAGGAACGGTTATTGATAATTTCTATCTCCTCAGTTGCCGGTATAGTTTATAAATATACCGATGACAATCTTTCAACGTGCTCACCTTTCAGCCATAGGGACCTTATAATGTCACGATAAATCCCATTATTTTCGTAAAAAGTTACCCCAAAACGGGCTGGAGCTAACGAATTGTCTTTTCTCTAGAAGGTATTGGTTATATATAATAATGATGTGTAAAATAACATCACGATGTGGTGACTGTTGGTTATATATAATCATGGTGTATAGAACAATATGAAGGTGTGTTAACTGTTGGTTATATATAATCATTGTGGGTGTAACAACACTAAGGTGTGGTTACTGTTGGTTATTTATAATCATGGTGTGTAGAAAAACAAAAAACTGTGGTAACTGTTGGTAATATATGACAAAGCTGTGTAGAACAACATAAAAGTGTGATAACTGTTGCTGATATATAATCGTGGTGTGTAAAACAACATGAAGATGTAGTTACTATTCGTTATATATAATAAAGGTGTGTAGAACAACATGAAAATGTGATAACTGTTGGTTATAAATGTGTAGAACAACATGAAGGTATAGTAACTGTTGATTATATATAATCATGCTGTGTAGAACAATATGAAAGTGTGGTAACTGTTGCTGATATATAATCGTGGTGTGTAAAACAAAATAAAGATGTAGTAACTATTTGTTATATATAATACAGGTGTGTAGAACAACATGAAAATGTGTAACTGTTGGTTATATATAATCATGGTGTGTAGAACAATATGAAGGTGTGGTAACTGTTGATTGCATATAATCGTGGTCTGTAGAACGACATAAAGGTATGGTAACTGTTGATTATATATAATCATGGTGTGTAGAAGAAGATGAAGGTGTGGTAATGTTGTTTGTGTATAATAATGGTGCGTTGAACGACCTAAAGGTGTGGTAATTGTTGGTTATATATAATCATGGTGTGTAGAAGAAGATATAGGTATGGTGAATGTTGTTTATGTATAATAAATGGTGTGTAAAAGATGTACTAAATGTCGTTTATTTCTTCTAGTGGTGTGTGGAAGGTTTAGTCAGTGTTCGTTGTATCCCAGTGGCTCAGCGGTATGTCTGCGGGCTTACAACGCTAAAACCGGGCTTCGGTACCCGTGGTGGGCAGAGCACAGATAGCCCATTGTGTAGCTTTGTATGTAATTCAAAACAACAGTGTTCGTTATTTTTGCTAATGGTAAAATACATTAGGTTATGGCATGTGTGATACAGTCGTCTGTAGAACATATCTTACTGTTTGTTTTATGTTTATCAGGCGTACTTTTTAAGTAATCTCACTTCATTTCCCACGTGCTGGAATGGTTTGATGTTACTGGTTTTATATTTCATAGGATTCTTTTATTGTAAAGGTTTCAAACTGTAATTATTTTTGTAGAATAGATATGTTAAACAGTAATCTCCATATTCACTCTGTAGGATAAAAAGAAAAAAAAAGACAGTTTTAAAAACTAAAATTATGACTTTGTTAGTTGCAGGTAAATAAGAGAAAAAAAAGAAAACTGACCCGGAAAATAAAAAACAAAACAACACAATGTCTAATGTTTGTCGGCAAAAGATAGCAGACGAAGTAAGAGAATGAGTGCCATTATTAGTGAGTGATACACTGTCATAGTATGTGCTGTAGAACGGTAAACAGATTAAAGAAAACAAACGAAAAGACGCCATAAAAAAACTATAAAGAAACAGTCGTCCACTCAATTCGAACTCTTAAAATCAGTTTGTATGTATTAATGTTGAGGACGAGAGGAGGTAACTTTTATTACATTAATTTTGTTCTAGGAAAGTTCTTCACGTGAGTCTTAATATAAAGTGTATATTTCCTATAAAAATAAAGGATTCGAACATAAAAGGGTTGTTTCAGGGTTTAATTTTACAAATTTCGCGCAAATCTATCATAAGGCTGTCTGCGCCTAGACGTCCTTAATTTTGAACTGACAGACACTAGAGGGAAGGCAACTAGAGCACCTACCGCCGATTCTGTTAGTTATTTTTGTCTAATCCTAGGATTTGAACACGTTTATTCTAGATACCTTGCTTAGTATATATGTTGTTTTTTTTATCGCATAGCCACAGGGGGCTATCTGATGAGTCCACCGAGGGGAATCGAGCCCCCGATTTTAGCGTTGTAAATCTGTATACATAGTGCTGTACCAGGGGTGGACCCTCCCTTAGTTTTTGTTTGTTTTGGAATTTCGCACAAAGCTACTCGAGGGCTATCTGTGCTAGCCGTCCCTAATTTTGCAGTATAAGACTAGAGGGAAGGCAGTTAGTCATCACCACCCACCGTCAACTCTTGGGCTACTCTTTTACCAACGAATAGTGGGATTGACCGTCACATTATGCGCCCCCACGGCTGGGGGGGGCGAGCATGTTTAGCGCGACGCGGGCGCGAACCCGCGACCCTCGAATTACAAGTCGCACGCCTTACGCGCTTGGCCATGCCAGGCCCCCTCCCTTAGTAATCTAATATATCTAATTAAACAAAGTAAGTTTCCTTCTTTTACGACCTTGACTACACAACTATGTAGAGATGTTAGAAAACCTCATCGTAAAACAGGACTGTGTGTGAAATAAATAAAAATAGAATTGTGCAAACAGTATTACAAGATATCTTCATGTGAATGTAAAATGCAGAATTTAAAATATCATTACATTAAAATGATTTTTAAATGTCACAATACCGTTTTAATTACGTTTTCAAGGAAGGTATTGTAGATATATGTCGACATCTTTCATGGGGATGTTTTATCAGCAACATGATCACGTTTAGTTTGATAAGGTTTATAATTTGAATTTCTCGTCAAACCACACGAGAGATATCTGCGCTAGATGTCCCCAGTTTAGCAGTTTAAGGCTAGAGGGAAGGCTACCCTTTCACCAATGAATAGTGGGTTGACTGTAACTTCATAACGTCACTACAGCCGAAAAAGCGAGCATGATGGGTGTGACGGGAATTCGAACCCGCAACCCTCAGATTACGAGAGCTAAGCGCCACCTGGCCATGCGGGACTGATAAGAACTACTGGGTTTAAAGTGTTCGGCGGTTTTATACATTTTTTACTTGTGGACCTAAACTTTGATACATTGTTAGCCGTCAAAAGTGTTGTTAATAACAGATTGTAAAATGTGGAAATAGACAATAATGCATTGTTAGTGTAATATGCTCTCGTGCTGATATTGCACTGCGTTACCGTATCAATGAATATTTATTTATAAGTAAAGTAACAGGCATATAATTAAGTTACACATACATCATAGGAGATTAAAGCAATAGACTTGTAATTCGACTGTCGCAGGTTCGAATCCCTGTCGCACCAAAATGCTCGTCCTATCACCCGTGCGGGCGTTATATGTGACGGTCAATCCCACTATTCATTGGTAAAAGAGCAATCAAAGAGTTGGTGATAACTAGCTGCCTTTTCTCTGGCCTTACACTGCTAAATTACAGAGGGCTAGCGCAAATATCTCTTGTGTAGTTTTAGGCGAATTTCAAAAAAACAAACACGTTATTAATATAAACGCCAGCTAGTGGCAAAAAGCACGAAATACACAAAATTATATTTATCTTATTCTTTACTCTATCACAAGCCCCTCGATGAGAAAGAGATAAGCTTATGGATTTACAATACGGTGAAAACAGTAGATAACTTAATGTGACTTTAATATAAACTGTTTTCCTACGATTTGTTTTTCAGCATTTTATTAAGGTCAAACAAATGATAGATACTTGAAAATAATTCAACTTACTTTACAGTACATTTGAAACCAGTGTTTAGTAGGAGGGTAATATATCTAATATTATTAAAATGTGACGCAACTTCAAATACGCATAAAGCCATAAATTCCAATCTGTATTCTTTTAAAATGTTTGCCACGATAGTATTGCCATCTGTTGACAAAACCTTTTAATCTAGATGTTCATAGAATCGGGAGATTGCAACTTCGCAAAACAAAATAGTTTTTGAGTTATAAAAATATCATTTTATATTAACAAGCTGCCAGAGTATACAGTATTTATTAACTAATTCGTACTTTACCTGTGTGTTTGTGTCGTCAAGATAATCTAATTTAGTGATAACGAAAAACCCCTTGAAGTAAAAATGTACAAAACGATGTTTCGACCTTCTAAAAATGTCTTCAGAATACATGTTCTAATTTACACATTTTAAATTTTGTTAAAGTCACAACGCTGTTAATTTGAAAACGTTATTTTCCCTTAAAATATAATTGCACTAACATACTAGGAATTTATAATAGTACTGAACTATATTTTGCATCTTTTTCAAAGGCCCAAGTTGTAGGTCAATTTACACTGCGAGTTCTAAATATTTTCACACTGAAACCCCCTTAACCCTGAACACAAATAAAATATGTATTAGTTTCCGTGCATTTCCAGATTATTAGCTGTATTTTAGACAGGCACACAATAATGTTGTGCACTGTTACTTCTCTTTAACGTTTTTCACATTTTGGAAAACGTGCCTGAAAATGTCGAGGACACTTTATCTCACCATGTTGTGCTTTTCTGGTTTACTCTAGCACAGAAAACATTCAGTTCGGTTTAACGAAAGGTTTGTTGGCGTTAGAGAACCACGTTTACCAGATGATCGTTTTAATCATAACTCTGAACATCGATTTTCAACGACAGAACCAGACAGATAGATAAAGAGACGAAACATGTCTAGTAAAGACAACGTCCTGTTGGATTGCTTAAGACGAGCTAAGATATTTCACGTTGTCTGTTCATTTCCGAAATCGAAACTCAGCATCCGGTGGCTTCCCATCTGACGTAATGTAAATCTTTTTTCCTATTCGATAAGTACTTGTGACGTCACGTTATCAACCACAAAGAATGGCTTAATGTCTTTTCGTGGTTTATAAATAACATGAAAATTGAATAAACCTGTTGTTATTACACTTTTGGTTGTTCAGAACTTAAGTACAATCTTATCCAACATATGCACAAGCAAAAGGACCGTAGCAACTTTAAAGCTACAGATACGATATTGAAGTTATTACTAACTTACATCAAATAGGTATGTATGATACCAAATATTTTACTATATAAATCACCAGTGCTTAAAACTAGATATATTTCACATTCTTCCGTTTAATAAGGTGCATGATTCCTTTCCTGTAGAGTAATTATTTTACTGTCAAGTTCTTTATAGGAAAGGGGATAATATATAAATAGAAAACACTTTCAGTTGTTCGTTAAATCAGTATTGTTTACTAAACTTAAATAGTTTCAGTTGTTCGTTGAATCAGTGTTGTTTACTGAACTTGAACAGTTTCAGTTGTTCGTTAAATCAGTGTTGGTTACTAAACTTAAACAGTTTCAGTTGTTCGTTGAATCAGTGTTGTTTACTAAACTTGAACAGTTTCAGTTGTTCGTTGAATCAGTATTGTTTACTAAACTTGAACAGTTTCAGTTGTTCGTTGAATCAGTATTGTTTACTAAACTTGAACAGTTTCAGTTGTTCGTTGAATCAGTGTTGTTTACTAAACTTGAGCAGTTTCAGTTGTTCGTTGAATCAGTATTGTTTACTAAACTTAAACAGTTTCAGTTGTTCGTTAAATCGGCGTTGTTTACTAAACTTGAACAGTTTCAGTTGTTCGTTGAATCATTGTTTACTAAACTTGAACAGTTTCAGTTGTTCGTTAAATCAGTGTTGTTTACTAAACCTGAACAGTTTCAGTTGTTCGTTGAATCAGTATTGTTTACTAAACTTAAATAGTTTCAGTTGTTCGTTGAATCAGTGTTGTTTACTGAACTTGAACAGTTTCAGTTGTTCGTTAAATCAGTGTTGGTTACTAAACTTAAACAGTTTCAGTTGTTCGTTGAATCAGTGTTGTTTACTAAACTTGAACAGTTTCAGTTGTTCGTTGAATCAGTGTTGTTTACTAAACTTAAACAGTTTCAGTTGTTCGTTGAATCAGTGTTGTTTACTAAACTTGAACAGTTTCAGTTGTTCGTTGAATCAGTGTTGTTTACTAAACTTGAACAGTTTCAGTTGTTCGTTAAATCAGTGTTGTTTACTAAACTTGAACAGTTTCAGTTGTTCGTTAAATCAGTGTTGTTTACTAAACTTTCTTGCTGTTATTAAATTAAATCCAGTCAGCTGCTAGTTCTTTATCTATCAACCTATAACCTCTCTTTAACTCTGTCATATTCTAGGAGATATTTAGAAGGTATATAAAAATTCAAATCAAAGTTGTAATATTCATTATGTATTTCATGTTCTGAAAAAAAGCTAAAATATTTGCTGTGTATTTGGTGTTCCAGAAATGTCTGTTAAGAGTAATTTTACATATATTTAGGATAGTTAATAAATCAGTAATAACAGTCATGTTGCTTTAAGACAATGAAAGTTACCAAGTGTATCATAAGTTTCAACTATTTACATATCTACAAGCGAACAGAAAACATTTTTCTTTCAAAACGGAAGTAAATGTGTGGATGTTTAATAGCAATCTTTCAAACCAACGAATACAAGGTAGCACTGCTACCATTACTACGATTACCATCCCTACTACCTTGTTTGTTTTTAAGTCATATATATATATCAGCCATCACTGTACATTTACTTGGTTTTTTTAAACATTTTCCTTAATACACTGTTTTAATAAATATAAGAAGGATTTATCTATAACCAAGTTCTGATACAGTGAAGTTCCAAGTGTAATATGTAATGTTTATTATTGCTCGTGATTACTGTTTCACCCTGTGCTTTAACCTTTTGTTAGTACACTACATTGCTACACGAAAGCTAACTTCAAAGTTTAATGACAAGATTTTATTGCAAAGAAGGTAACTTTTCATCTAAATCTACAAGTGAGTTCAATATAGAACGTAACGTCATATGAAGAAATGAAAGTGTTTATTGCCAAGGTCACTTTTAATCCAAATCTACAAGTTAGTCAAAAATAGAATGTGACGTTATATGAACGTTATATTACATGATAATACATGCTTTATCTGTAAAGAATGTTATGTTACGTAAAAGACGTGTTTTACCTGCAAAGAACACCACGTTAGTAAGAAAACACGTTATATCTGTAAAGTTCATTACGTCACCTGACAGGATATACTTTACCAGTAAAGAACGTCATGTTATGTGATAATACAAGTTTTATCTGTAAAGAACGTCACATTATGTAATAAAACGTGTTTTACCTGTAAAGAACATTACGCGACATGACAAGTTTACCACTAAAGAACGTTATCTTACGTGATAAGACGTTACAACTTTACCAGAAAGAACATCACGTTATGTGATAATGCAAGTTTTATTTGTAAAGAACATCACATTATGTGATAATACAAGTCTTTTTTTCTGAAAAGAACATCACGTTATGTTATAATACAAGTTTTATCTGTAAAGAACGTCACGTTATGCGATAACTTCCACATTTAACAAAATTGAGCAACAGTTACAAAATAAAATCACACTGTATGTGATGTGAACGGGAGTTATTTATAATTATTTCATGTGATAAACCAGTACAAAATGCCAACAAACAGTCGTGTTCTGACAAAATGTATTATTTCCAATGTTACCAACAAAAGATTACAACTATTAGTTAGAGGCATAACTTTGGATGAAAAATATGGGGGAGAGGGGTAATAAAGTATGGTTAATATATAACACTCGAAACGTGAAGAGGACGTTTCCTTTGTTAATGAAACGTTATAAAAACGAAAGCGATATGCACCCAGTGAAATACCTTTATGATTAGTTATAATGATCCCGTGAAAGATGAACGGGTGTTAGTTCCAATTAATGTTACGTTACACGTAAGGAAAGGTTATTTTGTTTACAAATTGTTCATACAACAATTTCTCCGGTATTATGAGGTACACTGCTGGCCAAAATCTCAATGCCATTGAATATAAAGAAAAAATATGCATTTTGCGTTATTAGATTCAACCACTTATTTGAGTAAAGCTTTGAAAGATGAAAACAAAAAAAGGGAAAATAAACATAAAAACTTTTTACCATTTATTAGGGAAAATGTGAACACTATGAAATTGGCCAAAATAACTAGCTGGTCAAAAGTTTAAGATCATACTGAAACAAATCGTTAATCGGTAAACACGTAACGAAATTTAGTCACTTGTGTTCAAGAATTAGCGTTGTCAACATCTCCCACTGACATCTCCTGTGTTACATTGGATAAAAACATGGCAAAGGCTAATATCTTAACAGAGTTTAAACGTGGCAGAATTGTCGAGCTGCAAAAGCAAGATCTCTCTCAACGTGCCATCGCTGGCGAGATTGGACGTAGTAAAACTGCTGTTGCAAGTTTCTTAAAAGACCCTGAGGGATGCAGAAGGAGAATTTCAAGCGGTCAGCCCAAGAAATTTCGTCGGCGTTCAGCAGGAGGATTTGACTGGTTGCTCGGGAAGACACCAGCCGATTGTCAAACCCGATTAAAGCCTTTACGGACGTAGAATGCAGATCAAGAACAATAAGACGGCATCTACGAAAGAAAGACTTTAAAAACCGTAAACGTCTTCAAAAACCACACCTCCTTCCACACCACGAAACAGCTCAGTTAAACGTTGGTAAGAATCACCAAGCAGGAGATATAGAAATGTGAAATTGTGTTTTGTTCTCCGATGAGAAAAAAAAATAAACTGGATGGTCCTGATGGCTTCCAACATTACTGGCATGATAGGGATATCCCACCGGAGACATTTTCTACACAGCACAGTGGAGTAGGTTCCATCATAATCTGGTGTGATTTCTCCTTCCATGGAACAATGGAGCTTCAGGTTATATAGGGGCGTCAAACAGCAGCTGGCTATATTGGCATGTTGGAGAGAGTATCCGTATTGACTGAGGGCGAATGTTTGCAGTTATTCGCAATGAGAGCCGTGCAACTCACTACTGAGACTTCTTGCTGGGCATTTCCTAACCTGTTTAGGACTTCTTTTTGGTATGATCTTAAACTTTTGACCAGCTAGGATTTAGGCTAATTTCATAGTGTTCACATTTTCCCTATTAAATGCTAAAAAAAAATATATATTCCCCTTTTCTTATTTTCATCTTTCAAACTCTACTTAAATAAGTGGTTGAGTCCAACAACGCAAAATGCATATTTTTTCTTTATGTTCATTTGCCTTAAGATTTTGACCAGCAATGTATAAGGGTAAAAACGTGAGGTCAACAGGTGTTACGTACAATGGTCGCATAAATGTAACTAATATTACACCTGTGAATATTTGAGATGTCTTTTACTCACACAGTCTACCATACATATAATACACTCTCCACTGTTATGTCTTATTCTTTAGATTTGCTTTAGTCCAAGATTACCGACGAAGGACACAGTTAGTAGTAAAAGAAAGAGTCAGGTAAAGAATACAGGTAAAAATTTTTGTGCAAGTCATTTTGTCAAAGTTATTTTATCTTTCGACTTATCATAACATTTTTTATCGTCATTGTTATAAAATAAAAACAAAAAATCCCGAGTTTCAGCCGCTACTTCCAGTCATGTGAATGGTTAAAGTCTCTCAACTCGCAATCTGTGAGTCGCAGGTTTGAATCTTCATTACAGAACATGCTCAACCTTTGTATCTCAGAACGGCTGGTATGGGTAATCACACTTTTACTGATAAGCAGAAAACAACGTTTCGGCCTTCCTAGGTTAGCCTAGGAAGGTCGAAACGTTATTCTCTCCTTATCAATAAGTGTTAATACCCATACCAGCCATTCTGAGATACATTTTTATTTCAAGTGAGTTTTTTTTTTTCTTCAAGATACTCAACCTTTCAGCCGTAGTCATAATGTCTGATCATTCCAACTATTCGCTGGTAAAGAGTAGCCCAGGTGTTGACGGTGCATGGTATAGACTAGCTTTATTCACTCCAGTAACTTTGGGCAAATTCCAAACAAATCAACCAGTCACGTGGGGCGCACGTATATCTCTTCGGTTTTATTTACGAATACATTCCAATCTAAGAAATGTTTTTAAATCGAACTTAAACGGACTCTTTCTCCTTTCTCTTTTTTTACAGGGTGTAGTGGTTGACAGTATTAATGTGTACACATTCAAATGTTGAAACTGCGGTCCCATACATTAGAAGTGCTGATGTAAATAACTTGTGGGTGTGAGTGATCAAACAGTAATAGCGCAGTGGTCAGAAGTTAGTTTATTACACCACTGGGTAAAATTCCCTAAAACCGATATAACCCAATGACAAGTGGTAAGTCGAATCACAGTTTCTTCTTTACGTTTACTTGTTAGCAACTAATACATTTGGTTGCATGAGACAAAAGAGAGAAAAATCCAAAGACTAATTTTTAAAGCGTAGGAACATTGATGACGAACAGATTTTCTTGTTTCGTTTATTTTGTTGTCAGATCTTGATTAAACATTATTTCTAGTAGTATATTTAGATGTTTTATTTACACTAATAAATATCATTAATTGTTCCTACCTATCAGAAAGACACGGTTTATTTACTACATAACTTTTAATTAATAATTCCGTAGCTGTTCTAGCTATGAATTCGCTCTTTTGTAACTAGTTTATAATATATCTTTATTCAGATATACTCGCGTAATTTTCCTAAATTTTCGAACAGATGTTTTCGTATATTGGTTGTTTGAAGGTCATACACTTTCAAACCTTTTCATTAAATAAAGATTGCATAAAAGTTTGGTTCTGTGCTTGTTTACCCTAGGAAGAGGCGAGTTTGTCTCAAGGAGAAATAGGGACATTTGTACAAATTAGTATGAGTTAAAGCTTTACTCTCCTGTACACCAGAATAATGCAACGTTGAATTTTGGCATACCTTAATTTAATGTATTCGTCTTATTTTTGGGGCCTGGCATGGCCGAGCGCGTTAAGGCGTGCACTCGTAATCCGAGGGTCGCGGGTTCGCGCCCGCGTCGCGCTAAACATGCTCACCCTCCCAGCCGTGGGGGTGTATAACGTGACAGTCAATCCCACTATTCGTTGGTAAAAGAGCAGCCCAATAGTTGGCGGTGGGTGGTGATGACTAGCTGCCTTCCCTCTAGTCTTACACTGCTAAATTAGGGACGGCTAGCACAGATAGCCCTCGAGTAGCTTTGTGCGAAATTCCAAAACAAACAAACAAACTTATTTTGGCGTTGTAAATCAAATTTTTTCTTGTCTTCGTCCAGCGCTGGTGTGAAATAGTTATTATTTTGTTTGTTTGTATGTTTCTGTCGTGTGTAGAAAAAAGATTCCTCCTCACCTGAGCAGCAAGCTAAAGTCAACATAACAAACATAAAGGTTTTGATTTTTACTGTATGTGTTGAAATTATTCTCTGCAGTACATTTTCAGAATTTGCCTTGTTGAGGATATTTTTTAATCTAATTCGTTGAAAATCAGTGCGCCAGAATAGCACAGGTTTTGCCTCCACGATCTATATATAAAACGAAACTAAGGATGACTGATAATTTAGTGAATGTCTTCTGCTGTAATAAAAACAACAAGTGTCCTTGTTAATGATATTGCAGGTTTATGAAACCGCCATTACTTCAACTACGGCTAATCTTACCTGAATCATCAACCTAAAAGACGCCTACTACACACATACACAGTCCGGGTCAAAGACACCAAGGTTTCAGGTGTAACCTTTATTAATTTTTCACTACTGACCAAAAGCTAAACCACCCAAAATGAACAGTTTGTTCGGACGTTTGAAAGAAATAAAAAGTAATGGCTGTTCAGCGGTATCAGTCTCGAACATCGAACCTTTCGATGTGTAACCCGTTAAGCAAATTACTTGTCTACGCTCGACCTTACGAAAATGGAAAAAAAAAAGACGAACTTCAAACATTATGCTATAATTATCAAGGTTTCATTTTAATGTCAATTTTTTTTGGCAGTCACGAGCAACGTACGAAGATAGCCCAAGTGTAGCTTTGCGCGAAATCAAAAAACAAACAAACAACGTATCAATATGTATGCTATACTTTTCCGCTGAGACAGTGGTAGGTCTACAGGTTCACAACGCTGAAATTACGGTTTCGAATGCTCTTGGTAGACAAAGCAGATACTCTGCTGTGGCTTCGCTGTAAGAACACACGGACACACACACACACGCACGTGTGTTATATATTAATACAACGTATAATTTACCAACTGGAACTTTAAGTTATTATCTAATATATACAGGCTTATAAACTTTAATCTCCAGAATCGAAGGTTAAATTCGTCACGGTGGACAGAGATCGGAGAATCTACGGTGTAATGTGTTGATAAAACAAGCCAAACTAAATTACATTCAGGTGTGATGTACATACATGCTGCTAGATGGCGCAACAAACTCGAGAATGACACTAGAATATGTTTTTTTCTTGTTGTTGTTTTCGAATTAAGCACAAAGCTTCTCAATGGACTGTCTGTGCTCTGCTAATCACAGGTATCGATACCCGGTTTTTGGCGTTGTAAGTCCGCAGACATACCGCTGAGTCACTGGGGGAGCACACTAGAATAAAATTATTGATCTAATATCGTACTGCTGTGGTGTTTACGTAATATAAATATAGCCTGGTTCAAAGTTCAACATGCACAATGGCACATCTATGTTCAGCTCAATTTGAGTATCGAAACCCGATGTATAGCACTGTAAGCACCCAGGCTTACCACTTAGTTACTAATTGGAAGTCCCAGTCGCGCCAAACATGCTCGCCCTTTCAGCTGTGGGGACATTATAACGCTACGGTCAATCCCACTATTCGTTGGTAAAAGAGTAGCCCAAGAGTTGGCAGTGGGTGGTGATGACTAGCTGCCTTCCTTCTAGTTTTATACTGCTAAATTAGGGACGGTTAGCACAGGTAGCCCTCGAGTAGCTTTGTGCGAAATTCAAAAACAAACAAACTAATTAGAAATCTTACATTATGAAACTTAAGGATTTTTCGAAACATGAAATAACTCTAGAAATATGTGTACAAATCAGAAAAAAAAACCCTCTCTATTTATCTTACAGATGCTATCTAATAAAACAAAATAGTGACAGTGTAAGCTGTGGAACACAGTTCGTACGTTCTTCCATTCAAATGGATGATTGAACAATTTGGTGGTGTTTTAGTCTCTTAACGTTGACCTGCTGATTAGAACGCTTGACTTACAACATGCGGGTCACGAAGGTTGCCCACTCACCGAATATGCTTACCTTTTAAGCAGTGAGGGCGTTATTATGTTACGGTTGATACCATTATTTGTTGATAATAGAGCATCCCAAGAGTTGGCAGTAGTAGGTATTGGCTGACTGCTTTCCCTTTGATGTGTAACTGTTAAATTAGATAAGTCCTCCTGTAGCTTTGCTCGAAATACCAAAAACAAATAATTTATTAAACAGTTTGGGTGCGAATTATGTACAATAAACTACAACACAAAACAAAAACATAATATTATCTGGTTGGAAAAAAGTGTGAAAGTGGCCTCTAGTTAATAAATTTTCGGTTTAACAATGAAAAGTTTCGAAAGGAAATAAAAATAACTGAGTTCTAACATAAATATTAACATAAAATGTATGTAGTTTTTGTCTTTCATTTGAAAATACAAGGTTGTCTGAAAATATTACTAGTGCTAATAAGAACAATAACACTTAACGTATATAGAAGGAAAAATATAGTAAAGAATAATGTGACATGTCTAGATGAAAACATTTTCATTTAAATGTGTCAGTTTTTTTCAAGATTTTTTCTCACATAATTCAAAAGTTATTTTTAGTTTTCAGTGGCTTATTTTTTAAAGTCTCTACTTTGTATATTATTTTATTGTTAGTTCCGTTTTCTAAACATAATGTTTAGGTGAAGCCAAAACTGTGAAAATCTTATAATAATTCGTAGACATTTGTAAGTTCGTTATTTTAAACAGCATTGGTTACTCTCAGTGACTTACCGTATATATCAACTTGTTTTCAATCTATGTACAATAAACATATGGTACACTAATAACCTTTATTTTAAGTATACTTGGCTAACAGTGCTTTAAATATAATTAAATATTCTTGTCATATATACACCTGTTCTCGAATCCCTCAGCTTATTTTATTACTTCACATACGCATGCGCATCAAACTGAGATCTTTCTGATTGAGATGTTACCATAGAAACAATGTTAGTGTGCCAGTGAAAAGTTTCGATTCAAATGAAAGGTTTGAACTCGCACAAAGAAAGAAAAGTTTGCGTCCTTTAGTGCGTGTCATGAGCCTATAGTAGCAGAAAAACTAGCCTAGAAGTAACGGGGAAAGCTAACGACACGAGTGACGTGTTGCGATACTCTATGCGTCAGCTACTTCGTTACACTTGGTGTTCTCTCGCAACTTGCCTGTACCTAGCGCTGAAATAACTGGGCTGAGCGAGTCATACCGCACTTGTATTTGATAGTGTGTTGGACCATCTTGCTCGAACGAATTCTTTAGTCCTATCTATCATCTCCCGCGACTAGCAGTAAATCCAAAGATTCATTTAAAAACGTACTTTAGTGACAGATGGCAAACGTCTTGAATGAGTATCAGTAACATAGAACTAGCAGAGAATTCTAGATAGAAGATGGATGGAAGTGGTATGTAGCATTATTATGTTCATTTCTCAAATGTCCTAGAAAATAGGCCAGTCGCGAAAGAATGGGGCTATAGCGTAGTCACGGGAGACCGCTTAGTACATCTATAATTTATGAGTACCGTTTTAATAGCCGTATTGGGTTGTAATATTCAAATTACATTGGTAATTTCATGAAATTATGTTTTCAAGAAAAGCGACTAAGTGTTATTGTTAATTCTGAACGATGATAAAATGTTTGTTGTTTTTAAATAAAAAATATGTGAAATAATTCTACTTTAAAGTGAAAGAATTTATGTCCACTTTGAAGACGTTCTGTGCAGAAGTAGGAAAGTAACACGCATGCGTCACTGGATCACACACACGATCTCTGATCGTATAATTTTTTACAAAAGTTGTTAGCTGATTGGTAGCTAATATCCCCGTGTTCAGTGGCCCTTGACCTGGTTCTGGGAGAAGTTCCACAACAGAGAAGGTGATAGAAAACAAATGACGATCACCTTGCGGAAATGAAAACTGGTGTAGGATTGCTAAGGAGCAGCGAGTGACCACATGGTTTACTTTCACTGGATGACCCATACAAGCTCAGCCGGAGACACATACACTGAACGGTTGGATTTGCTCTGACCATTGGTTGCGTGCTCGTGCGTGAAGAAAATATCATGCGTAGAATTGAGTGTATTTCGTACAATCTTTAGTCACCAACCAAGTCCAACTAATCACTGTTATTTACGTCACATAAATATAATGACAGTCTAAAAACATAACTACATTCATATATTAATTTGTGAAAGTTTTCTAGAAGTCACTGTTTACTACACTTTTTGTCATTTTTTTATCTACTTAGTTGGATTTACTTTTTACCGAGTTTTGTTATTTTATCTTATTTCCTAAGACTTTGTTTTAAATTATCAATATTGATTGATTTAATCATAACTATTTATTGAGTTTTTTATTATTTATAAAGATAGATTTTTTATTTATTCTATAAACTGAGTTTTTGTTTTCAAATATTTACCGAGATTCCTTTGTCCACCGTCAGTGTGTTAGTTGGCAGACTAGTAACGTTAACATCCAGGGTTAGATTCTTAGTGGTGCACAGAACACACATACCTTAATGTGTAGCTTTGTACCAAACAAATTATTATTTTTTTATTTTTTAGTGTTATCTACTTATTGAAATTTGCCATGCTCTTCTAGTGCGTGGAGCGACACCTAAGCTGACACCATGTTGAACGGATGGTTTGATGCCTTCAGAGACAACGGAGGACCCACGATCTATAGTGTCTCGAACAGAACTCCTGCTATTCAAGATATTCGTAGCATTGTTATTTATATCAGTTTTGTAACTCTTTTAGTTGCATTTCTTATTGTATTCCCAGGGATCAGAAAAGCAGTAAGTCCATCATCGTTATTATATTTAATTAACATAGTTGAGTGGTAAAAACATATATTTATACGGAAAACTGTATATCACTTACTGTATTCTATTAATATATTCCACCTAGAAAAACATATTATAAATGAAGATTACACATCCGTTGTTGTTACTAACTTTAATTAATACAGCGCAGCTCTAAGATAATTTATTACAAGAGAAGACTACACATCTACATATTTCCGTTATTCCTACTAGCTTTAATTAATATAGTCCACCTCTGAGACTACTTATTTTTAAAGACTATACATATATATATATTTCCGTTAGTGTTACTGACTTTAATTAATATAGTCCAGCTCTAAGACCATTTATTATTAATGAAAAATATAGATATAATTATATTTCCGTTATTTTTACTGACTTTAATCAGTATAGTCCAGTTCTAAGATTAGTTATTATTAAAGATTATATATATACATACATTGCTGGCCAATATCTTAAGGCCAATCAACATAAATAAAAAATATGCATTTTTCTCTGTTAGATTCAACCATTTATTTGAGTAGAGCTTCGAAAGATGTAAATGAAACAAGGGAAAATAAAAATAAAAAAAACGTTTTAAGCATTTAACTGGGAAAATGTAAACACTATGAAATGAGCCTAAATCCTAGCTGGTCAAAAGTTTAAAACCATACCAAAAAGAAGTCCTAAGTAGGATAGAAAATGTCAAACAAGAGGTCTCAGTTGTAAGTTGCACGGCACTCATTGCGAATGACTGCAAACATTCGCTTAAGCACGGTCAATATAAGCGTTTGCACTGCTTGGAATTGACGTCCATTTCTATAGACTTCCCTTACCATCCACCCCCAAACATTTTCAATGGGGTTCAGTTCGGGCGAACAAGCTGGATGGTCAAAAAAGAATCACGTTATTCGCCATAAAAAACGTCCTTAGTCCTGCGGGCATTGTGGATTGCAGCGTTGTCCTGCTAAAAGATCCAGTCATTTCCACACAAGCGAGGGCCTTCAGTCAACAAGGGTGGCTGGCCCGGTATGGCCAAGCGTGTTAAGGCGTGCGACTCGTAATTTGAGGGTCGCGGATTCGCATACCCGTCGCGCCAAACATGCTCACCCTTTCAGCCGTGGGGGCGTTATAATGTGACGGTAAATCCCACTATCCATTGGTAAAAGAGTAGCCCAAGAGTTGGCGGTGAATGGTGATGACTAGCTGCCTTCCCTCCAATCTTACACCGCTAGATTAGGGACAGCTAGTACAGATAGCCCTCGAGTAGCTTTATGCGAAATTCAAACACAAACAAACAAACAATAAGGATGCTCTCTCCAACATGCCAATGTAGCTCCTGAATAGCCTGAAGCTCCATTGTTCCATGGAAGGAGAAAGCACCCCAGATCATGATGGAACCATGTTAATTTTTTTCTCATTAGGGAACAAAATCTTCGTCAACTTTTCTACGTCTCATGTTTGGTGCTTCTCAGCAAAGTTTAACCGAGCTGTTTCGTGGTGTGGAAGGAGGCGTGTCCTTTAAAGACGTTTACGGTTTTTAAAGCATTTCTTTCGTAAATGACGTCTTATTGTTCTTGAGCTGCATTCTGCGTCTATAAGGGCCTTAATCTAGTGCGATGATCGGCTGGTGTCTTGTCGGACAAGCCGTCAAGTCCTCCTGCTCAACGCCGACGAAATTTTCTTGGGCCGACCACTTGAAATTCTCGTTCCGTATCCCTCAAGGTCTTTTAAGAAATCTGCAACAGCAGTTTCACTACGCCCAATGTACGTAACGTTGGTGGCACGTTGAGAGAGACCTTGCTTTTGCAGCTTGACAATTCTACCACGTTCAAATTCGGTCAACTTTTTAGCCTTGGCCATGTTTTCACCCAATGTCATATAGGAGATGTCAGTGGGAGATGTTGACAACGCTAATGCTTGAACACAAATGATTAAATTTCGTTTCGTGTTAACCGATTAACGCTTCGTTTCAGTATGGTCTTAAACTTTTGACCAGCTTGTATTTAGGCTAATTTCATGGTGTTCACGTTAAATGCTAAAAAAGTAGTTTATTTTTATAAACTCTACTCAAATAAGTGGTTGAGTCTAACAACGCAAAATGCATATTTTTTTCTTTATGTTTACCGGCCAGCAGTGTATATCAGTTATTGTGAGTAACTTTAATTAATATAGTCTAGCTCTAAAATTATTTATTATTAAAGAAGACTATACATATGCATATTTCCGTTTTTGTTACCACCTTTAGCATTGCCCAGCTCTAAGATTAGTTATTATTAAAGGCTATATATGTCAGTTATTGTGTGTAACTTTAATTAATATAGTCCAGCTCTAAGATGATTTATTATTAGAGAAGATTGTGTATATATATACTTTTCAAAACAAGAAACGTAAAAGGGATATTTTTTTATTTTAAAGAGAAATATATGTAATAACGTTACAAGCTCAGAGTATGTGATATTACACGTGTTAAGGCACTGATTGTCAGACCAAAATGACAATAAAAGTTGTGCACTTTGAAAACGAAGGAAAAGAATGGATTTTTCGCCAAAACGCATTCGTGTCCAATAAATTTGTTTGAGAGATCTGCATGTTCTGCAAGTGCAACATGTGCAGAATCGCTATAAAAGTGACGGGTTCTCGGTTTCTATAGCTCAGTGTTAAGCCACCGACACGCAATACAGTTACACCAAGACTGACTGAAGCACAACGCAACAATGCCATTGGTCGTTGGAAGCAGGGAATCTCGATCAGATGTTGCCAGAGCTGTGAATGTCCACCCAAACCCCATCACAAGGTTAAGGAATCGTCACCAATAACATGGATCAACTTGTGACTGTCCACGATCTGGCAGACCTCGTGTAACCACGCCCGCACAAGATCGCTACATCCGGTTACGTCACCTTCGGGATAGGACCACCACTGCGACGTCTACTGCCTCAACCATACTAGGGCTGCGTTGGATTTCTGATCAGACCGTACGCAACCGTCGACGAGATTCTTAGGTCCCATGTGCAACCCATCATGGTGAACGTCAACGATGTTTTTCAGCATGACAACACCCGTCCTCACACAGCCCGACTCACCACTGTCTTCTTGAGGCACCACAACATCAACATTCTTCCCTGGTCCTCCAGATCATCAGATTAAAATCCCATCGAACATCTTTGGGACGAGTTTGACCGACATCTGCGACGGCGACAACCTCAACCGCAGACTCTACCTCAGCTTGCAGCAGCTTTGCAAACTGAGTGGACAGCCATTCCACAGGATGTGATTCGTCATCTCATCACTTCTATGGGCAGGAGATGCCAAGCAGTTATTGATGCTCACAGGGGGCATACTTGTTATTGACATTGAATGACGTTAAGCTTCAGCTAGTGAGCTTGGACTTCGCCTTTGCAGACTTTGGATGTTGAGCAGTGAATGTGCAAAATTTCACACGTCATACAGAAATACCCAGAATAAACTTGTTAACAATTTGTCTCAAATTTTGCCTCTTTTTTTGAAGAGTATATATATACGTTATTGTTACTTACTTTAATTAATATAGTCCATTTGTAAAAACATATAATATCAAGGAAGACTACATATCTGTTATTGTTACTGACTTAAATTAAAACAGTTAAATCTTAGGATATATATCATTAAGGGATAATATACATGCGTTATATTTAGTATCTTTAAAACTTTCTTTATTTCTATAGTTTACTTGGTTATGTATCTTTCTACCCCTCATTTGTCTTTATAATAGTTTCTATTATACTTGTTTGTTTCATTTTTATTAGCTGTAGTATCGTACGGCAAACACCAGACGTAAAACGCACCAATACTCGATTCTAATTTATTTCTAATCGTGATAGTAGTGCATCTTACATTACATATATATATACTATCACGATTAGAAATAAATATATATAATTTGTTACTTTAACTCAAAAACAAGTCGAAACAAATATAAATTAAACAAAGAACGTTGCATCAACTGAAAAGATCCCGAGCTGCAAGTTACAATGTGGGATTATGAAACCTCATAAAAAGGTAAGTTTTTATCATACCTACCTCCAAAGGTAGTAACTTTTTTTTCCATTAATTCTTTACTTGGGAGAGCAATCACCTTCCCACAACTGTCTGCTGATTGTGAAGGGTGATGTGGGACGTTGTGGGCTTCAGCACTCACATCTTAATCTTCTAATTTTTATTTCTAATTATATATCTTTTGCTATTCTTTATTTCGTATGTGAGACTAGCGAATGAAGGTTAAGTCTGAAAGACAATGTATCCCACCGTCATGTGGGTCCTACTTCTGAAGTCACCTCCAAAACCTAGGGTGCATTTTATAATCCCACATTGTAGCTTGTACCCTGGGATATTTTCAGTTGATACATCGTTTCTCGTTTAATTTTTGTTTTAGCTTGTTTTTGGTAAAAATAACAAATTACATAATGAGCCAGATATTTGGATTTGTTGTTCTTAACACAGTCCTTCCTTAAGATTTCACTTATTTTACTATTTAACTTCATTAAAATGTAATTATTTTCATTAATATACATATAAAAGACTAAAACGATAAGGTTCGTTTTTTCTTCCTGAAAGCTTGTCTGTGAAAATTACTTATTTACTTACTTAGGTGAAAGTTCATTGAAATAACGATTTTTTTTATTATTTCCATAAATACGTATATGGCGAACTAAGTGCCTTTATAAGCACAATAAGTTACATTACAAACCACAACTGCCCCCTCAGTGGTAAGTCTGAAGGCTTATAATGCTGAAACCAGGTTTCCATACCAGTGATTAAAACAGGACTAATAGCTCATTATATGCAAAAACGGCTCGTTTGGGTTCAGAAAATATTTTAAATAGAAGAGCGAACAACGTTTCGACCTTCTTCGGTCATCGTCAGGTTCACAAAGAAAGAGGTAACTGACCGGAAGCTGACCACATGTTTGGAAGGGGGTTGTGTAACTGAGTGTCGCAATGTAGAGGGCGGTGTTAGATGTTTGAATATATAATTTTATTTATATATTGTATAAATAAATATTGTAACTGTATAAAGGCGTTCCTTTATATTGGTTTATTTTGGGTTTAAGTTGCAGTGTTCGAAAACGTGTGCAAGTCAAATGGACACAACATAACCATAGAAAACACTAAAATACTAAATAAAGAAACAAACATAAACAAACGCAAAATTAAAGAAGCCTTACTTATACAACAACTTAAACCCAAAATAAACCAATATAAAGGAACGCCATTATACCTATATTAATATCATAGATAAAATTATATATTCAAACATCTAATCCCGCCCTCTACATTGCGACACTCAGTTACACAACCCCCTTCCAAACATGTGGTCAGCTTCCGGTCAGTTACCTCTTTCTTTGTGAACCTGACGATGACCGAAGAAGGTCGAAACGTTGTTCGCTCTTCTATTTAAAATATTTTCTGAACCCAAACGAGCCGTTTTTGCATATAAAATTCTCAACAAGTGGGTTTCTCGACATCACTAATAGCTCATTACACAGTTTTGTGCTTAACAGCAAAGAAAGGACAAACTCTGGTAATAAGTATTGTACAACGTGTAATTACTTATGTAAATCATTACAATGGGTCACCGATGTTAGTAACTTGTTTCTTATGTTGAAACTTCTTGGATCTTGAGTAATTTATTACATGGTGTACAAAAGTGAACTATAGGCGTGCTCATAAATCACTGGAACTGAAGGACACTTCTTAGTTAATCTATTATTAATTCATTATAAAGACCTAATGATAAAGTGAAGTGTACAGCAAAAACTGTAGTTATGGTAACAGTTGACCAGTGGAGATAAATAAACCTATGAATATTTTATTTTACCCAACAATGATTCAGTCTAAATTTCCAAAAATAAAACTTCTATCCTTAAATACCTAATGTTATGCTTCGTAATTAAATGTATTATTACTTTTAAACAAATCCTGTTGTGACTAAGACATCAGAGGATAAAGAAACTCAAACAATTTCAATTTAGGTATATGTCATTTCGTAGAAAATCTGTTTTTTGTTCTGAAATTACGAAGGCTGCTCGTGTTTTTTTTTTTCAGGGAAGTCAGTCCTCGCTTCATTAGTAAAGACCTGTCCAAAGTTACACTTCGTAGAATGTAATTGTAATAAGTAAAATGTACTTTACTCTTCGTTTACTTTAAAACGCATTTTTGGCTGTGCCATGATAGCAAAACTTTATACATAGTGTTAAACACTATTTTTATTAAGGTTTATTTGTGGAGTGCTTTTAAATTGATGTATTCTAGCATATACAGGTACAATATGCTAGCTTCTTTTTATATAGTTAAGGTACTACATGGGGTATCACGACAGCTATTTCAGGTCCTAAATTTGATCAATACGTTCATTCAAGCAGAACCCTTATGATATACCCTTGTATAAGGGAATTCTAAAGAATGACAAGTATTCTCACCCTAGCTCATTCAGTTCTCAACAGGAATCAGTGAAGCATTACCATAGTGTTGAAATTTACATTCTATAATGACATAAAGAATTAGCCCCATAAAATGGAAAGAATGACATAATATTCTCTTGTCCTAACATTTTTGCACAGTGCTAAACACTCATCATTCATTAATAGGTTGTGCATTGAAACATAATCTTTTCAAAATGGGCCATATAGTTTAGTGCTTTTAGAAGACAAATAAACATGAATAAATCAAAAATTGCCAATAGAAATTTACTCTTACAATAAATAATAATATTTTATTTTCTTTAGATTAGAGATATCACATGGTAAAGACTTCAGAGCTCGTGCCCAATAATTTTACAAACCCCAAATATTCAGATTCGACATTATTATATTGTTTATATTGCTATAATAATTTTCCAAATATTTATACAATAAATAAAGACAACTTACATGTTCTGAAACTAATATTATCTGATCTGAAAACTAATATTACCATCTTTTAAATGTGATTATTTTATTATTTATAAACCGGGTTTCGATACCCGTGATGGGCAGAATATTGAAAGCCCTTTGTGCTTAATAACAAAGAAATAAGAAACGATAATTATAATAAATTTATATTTATTTATTTCTTCCTTAAGAGAATAATGCTTGTTATATATTGTGTTAAACTGTAGGCCTGACGTCAAATACAACGCTCTATATAAAGTTTAACAGATCTTACGAAAATAACGTAAGCGTATCACACAAATACAATTTCGTAGATGGCGGAACTGTTGGTGAAGTCCACCTCAAAATGAAGAATAGACAGACTTGTATACAACTATCGCGGAAAGTTGCTGTTCAAACTTTGAGTTCAACAGTCATGGTTAATATAAGTAATAAAATACGATCCTCTTCTTAAGTTAAAATACTTTCCTTCACCTAAGCAAAACTTAATTGTAGTTTCAACTACAAAGGCATTAATGTTGAGTGCCTAACTAGCACTGAACTAATTCGATCATTGTTTATACATTAACCCGGTAAGTGTCGTAATTATATTGTGCTCTTATTACTACACAAAAGTTATTCATTTATAAATTTCATGAAATTTCAAGATATTACTCTAGCAAGCAAACATCGAAATTAAAATATTAAAAATATAGCTTACAAAAGTATGATGAAAAGGTCTGCAGGTTCTAAATCCTCTATAAATTGATTCAATATGCATTTATCTTATTTATAGGGAGTTACTTGGAATAATATTAGGTGACATTAATTCAAGTAGTATTACAATGAAAATTATTATAAAGTCTAAAACCAGTATTATGTGATTATCCTATTATTATTGTAAAAACTTGTATTTAATATTTTCTAGTGATGTTATATGAAGTAGCATAATGAAACTGAAAAAGCAACGACCTCACATTGTTGTAATAATTTCGTCAAAATTGATTTAATGTTCTCTTTTCCTTTCAGAAATTTACCACTTTTGTCAGCGTTACAATAAGTCTTTTTGTTGGAGCTGTTATTCTTAGTAAGTAATTTTATATATTAAGACGTTATACATAATGTTGTTTTTATAGATATTGGAGATAAATTTGCATTTTTTTTTCTTCAAATATAAGCCATTACTATTATCTACCGGAGTTTTCCCTCCTCCATTTCATGTTATATTTACTATTAGTAATACCTTACATGCCATTTTTTTGTCAAAGAAAAATGTTGAAATATTGGTTTTCTTCACAACCTAAAATTCATGTGGGGTTCCGATTTATTTGGTATAGAGAGATAATCGCAAAACGCTTTAGTGTAAGAATTTTTAATTATATCTAACATCATAAATTATTATGGTAATTTTATGAATATGTACATTTGTTCTTTGTGGTGGAATTACGGTTTTTTTGAAATTAGGCCTACATAGTTGTAAATAGTACAAATATTTCGCTGACAGGCAAAAGGCCGATTGAGCACTTGTGTGTGAAACGTACTCCTATATTTTGGTATTACAAACTCTGAGCAAAACACTAAAGAAATTGTTACACCCACAATTCCATAAATATAACAACTATTTTACACTGTAGTCATTGTTTCAGATGATTTGGACTTCTAAGCCCACGCCATTAGTAAAATACCAGAAAAGTAGGCCTACTGACACTTATTCTTTACTGACCTTTCTCATGACAATGATGATTCCTGAATCACGCACTTTGCTAGGCCTACTTACTCACCTTTTAAGCGTATTATTATTAGTGTCAGAAGCACCAACGTACAGGTACATCATTGTTAAACCGTTAGGTGTGTATGAAATTAGCATAAATACTACAGTAAAGAGTCCCTAGGAAAATAGAGGCAGCATGGGCACTCCGTTCAGTCGAAGTGAAAGCTTGTTCCTTACTTGGGTTCATCAACCGGATAGGCCCACTTAACGAGAAGCCATGATAGTTAGCTCGAGGGCACGTTGACGTTTTAAAAGCTACATGACGAAAATATGGTACAAGTGCATAAACCGCTATCTTCACGAGGATAGTGGTACAGGAAATCAGTTTTTGTAGAAAAGAGAAATTTAAAATAAAATTACGTCTATTATTTTCCACTAGTTTGACATGTTTACGCTGCGTCCCTAAGTTTTATTATATTTCTAAAATATTTCAAGTGGTAATATTTTTATGAACATGAGTAATATACATAGATACACCGATGGACATATTATGTAACAGTTACATAATTTCTAATTTTAAGAAAGTATTTCTTGTAGAATGTAGTTTAACGAAAAAGTATTATTTGTTTCTTACTGTTTTCAGTTTTAAAGTAAAGGAGTATGTGTATGAGTTTTCTTATAGCAAAGCCACATCGGGATATCTGCTCTAAGTAAAGGAATGTGGACTATCACACTCAGTAATCCATATTCCGTTTAGTTTAATTATTTGTTGTTAAAACGAGAATACCCACAAGCATGTATTTATATAGATAGTGAGTGTCTTTATCGTGTTTTTATTTCTTCACTCTACTAAAGGCTACAAAAATACTGTAATAATTTTCATTTTCATATATGTAATTTTTTCATTCATTTTCTTTACACCGAAACTTTTGAAAATACAAACAACTATATCAAAGTCGAGGTCAGAAAATAAAGGCTAGGTCCTTATTGTTTGCAATGTTGTCAGCGCATTTAATTTTTGTTTGTTTGGAATTTCGCGCAAAGCTATACGAGGGCTATCTGCGCTAGCTGTCCCAAATTTAGCAGTGTAAGACTAGAGGGAAGGCAGCTCGTCATAACCATCCATTTATTATATGTATAACTGCAGGAAGTTAACTTCACAATCGTTATGGTTAATTTGTTCTTAGAGGACCAATGTCAAAGTAATCAAAATTTGATAGTTGGAACAAAGAAAACTAATATTTATTTGCATGTAACAAAAAGGTAAAATAAAAGATTATTTCGAACAGGCGGTGTAAGATCCATAAGGCCACAAATAATCATGTAACTGTAAAGCTATAAAAAATAAAGAATAATATTGTGAACATAGCACATTTCCCGTGTCTTCACGCACTACGCGCGATCTAATTCTTAACGTTGCTAGGTGTGTTTCTAACAGCAAGTTATATCTAACAGGACTGGCACGACATTAAAACTTTGTTAGAAGTCTTCCTTATGTATACGTATCAAGATAAAAACTATTTTTAGAACTATATATGAAAGGCAAATAGCACCTTCAACATATGTTGTAACAACCACTTTTGTGTTGTTTTGATATTTCTACTTGCCTAAATAAGTTGGGGTCAGTAGTGAATTTTTGCATATGAGAAATTGTCGGACCTCTATAGTAAACTTATATGAACAAAATAAAAAAAGCATATTGTTCAAATATTATTAAAACATATGTTTAAATTTATTTAATTAAATTACTTTTGACCGATTGAAAAAATTATGGAATACTTATACATTGCTGAATAATATATATTAATTAATAGATTAAATATAGCATAATTGTCAATAACTAAAGCGTAATGTGTGTGTCTGGATATAGACAGGGGTTAATAAACTTATAAAAGACTGTTGTTCACGTGTGAATACGCTAGCTAGTGATATTCAAGCAAAACTAACAACGAATATAACTTTTAGTCGTTTAATAGCCATTATATTCTCTGTTTATTATAGATGCATACACAAGCTGCAGGCTAGACAAAGAGGGCGCTCTCTCTATATTTTTTCTATAATAGTGATTGTCCTTCCGCGTCTTATTTCTCTTAGAAGATAGTTTTTTCTCTCTCTCACTATATATATATGTGTTTAACTTCAAAACTTTATTTAGAGAGGACACTTGCTCGTTCACGTTTTTCTAACCCCAGTCTTTTGAACCAAGCATGCATTTTTTTTTTCAAAACACGCGAAGAATTAATTACTAATGAATCAAACGTAGTGTCTAATGGTAAAAGATTCCCAGTTGTGTTATTGGTAGGACATATTTAATCAAAATCAGCTATTTCTACACGACACAAATGCAATTCACAATATAGCACATTAACGTTTATTGTTGTTGTTTTTTAATGTTCTTGGGACTGTAGTAAGAAGACAATAAACAACAACAACAAAAAGGCCCTAACTACGTCGCTATGAATGGTTCGTAAGTTTCCTTCATTTCCAGGATATCAAAGCAGAACATCGGTGTTAACGTGTAGCACTAGGAAAGGTCCGAGTAAATAGGTTGACCTCTTCCAACTACACGGGATAATCAGACCCTAGTCGGCGTGTGGGTGCTCAACAATGCATTCCTGTATTTTTATTATCAACATGTGTGTGTGAAATATGAAGGGCTATGGGAAGAAATAACCCATTACGTTTTAAACCAACACGTATGGGTTTCTTTATGGTTTCGTTACACTCACTGCATTCTATTTTCACTCTCTAATTCCTTTCACCAGTATTTTTTTATTTGTAAACTTTAATGTGACAGTTTTGTATAATTGAAGAAATTGCGCATTCAGAAAATAAAAAATCCTCATTTTACAAATGTCCTCGTTTTCTACACTTTATCTAAATCTTTGTGGAGCCGTATAGATGTAGAATATTCAGGTCTATTTTCGGATTTCTACCTTATCCCCCGTAAGTAATTAACATGAAAAATTAGTGTGTGTTTTTTTCATAGCAAATCCACATCAGGCTATCTAATGAACCCACCAAGAGGAATCGAACCCCTGATCTTAGCATTGTAAATCCGTAGATTTATCTCTATGCTAGCGGGGGCCTGAAAAATTAGTACGTTTAGTTTCTAATAATCATGAAAGAATGAAAATAACGAGAAAAGATATTCATATCCTGCTAACACAACCAAAATTTGTCTGGTCACCATTTCTTTCCGTTGTTTGTTATTCTAGAAGAAAATGAAGCCTACAAAGTATAATATTTTAATGCTACGATTCTCCCCCCCCCGTGGCACAGTTTGATGCATAACAGTGAAACTTTGTGTGCAACACTAAACAAACACTTTTTTTTCTATTCTTAGTATCCTAGCTAAGTATTAAGTATAACCCTCTTGGGTTCTACGCCGGTACAGCGGTAGATCTACAGATTTATATTGTTAAAATCAGGGGTTCGATCCCTCTCGGTAGACTCAGCAGTTAACCCGATGTGGCTTTGTTATAAGAAAACACACACATATCCCCTTGACAATACGGGGCTCGGTGCTGTTCAACCACTAGTTCGTTATATACGACTTAAAGATTGCATCCACTGTAGCATGTAACTTAAGAAAGTGTTTCTTTGTGACACATGTCTCCCTGTGACGATTATATTTATTTTCCTATGGTCCACTATATACAGCATCGCGTAAACAACATTTTTCTACTCAAATGCAATCCTCACACACCTGTCATTCTGTAAAAATACCAATACCCTGTGGTTCAGCGGCAAACTTGAATGGTTATAACGTCCAAATTATGTGTTTGATCGCTCCAATGGGCACGATGCAAGTAGCCAGTAATACAGTTTTGCTTTTTAGAAAAATCTCGTAGAAGTTCAATAACCATGCCTTTATTTATCAGTAGCTATTAATAAGTTATAAAATCGTAATATCCTAACTTATAATGTAACAACTGATCCAGTGTAATGTTGGAATATCGTGACTTATAGTGGAGCAACTGGTCCAGTGTAATGTTGGAATATCGTGACTTATAGTGGAGCAACTGATCCAGTGTAATGTTGGAATATCGTGACATATAGTGTAGCAACTGATCCAGTGTAATGTTGGAATATCGTGACTTATAGTGTAGCAACTGGTCCAGTATAATGTTTGAATATCGTGACTTACAGTGTAGCAACTAGTTCAGTGTAATGTTGGAATGTCGTGACTTATAGTGGAGCAACTGGTCCAGTGTAATGTTGGAATATCATGACTTATAGTGTAGCAACAGGTCCAGTGTAATGTTGGAATATCGTGACTTATAGTGTAGCAACTGGTCCAGTGTAATGTTGAAATATCCTAACTTATTATATAACTGGTCCAGTGTAATGTTGGAATATCCTGACTTATAGTGTAGCAACTGGTCCAGTGTAATGTTGGAATATCCTGACTTATAGTGTAACAACAGGTCCAGTGTAATGTTGAAATATCCTAACTTATTATATAACTGGTCCAGTGTAATGTTGGAATATCCTGACTTATAGTATAACAACAGGTCCAGTGTAATGTTGGAATATTCTGACTTATAGTGTAACAACAGGTCCAGTGTAATGTTGAAATATCCTAACTTACAGTGTAACAAATGGTCCAGTGCAATTTTGGAATATTCTGACTTATAGTGTAGCAGCTGACGTAAAGTAATATTAGAACCTTTTAACTAATTGTATAGTATTTAACTCAGTGTTGAGTTTTCACTCTGCATTATGTTATTGATTTGAATATCCATAATATCTCTAATCAGTGATTACATGCTACACTTAAAAATATAATAATCTATAATATCTTTGCCCATGGTCAGTTGTTATTCTTTATAGACTGGAACTGTTAACCATATGCATACATCACATATCTCAAAATGTTATTACTTTAATATTAAACCTTCAACATTTTAATTATAAATCATAGGTTTTCAGGTACCTGTGTTTTCTATTCCTATCCCCCAAGACTTTTCTAATTTTTGGTGCATTGGAAATATTTGTAAACTGTAATATTAATCTACTTGTGAACGTTCTACAGTATTGTAACTTATAGAAACGATCGTTCTCGTCTTATTAGGTCCAACATCTGATTTCTGCTGTTGATGCAAGGCCTCTGAACTTTTCCCTAAACCAAAAGATTGATAAACTCTCACTATTAACATATTATGGTTTTTGCTAATTTCAACCAATACCTCACTAAAAAGAAATAATTTCACTCAAAACTATTCAGATCATTTCAAATACATTCATTCAGTTTACGAACACGTCGATAGGTATTGAACATGCAACTAAATATCTGTTTCTTTAAATTTGAAAATGAATTATTTCAAAAAATAGCATTTTAAAAATAGAGTGTATTTTTACTAGTTGTAATATTGAATTACTTTCTACAGTATGACTTCTAGATAAAACAACATAACTTTATACAACCTTGTTCTATGTTCACAATCTTAGTAAAAAATGTTTCCAAAAAGTCTCACTTCATATTTAATGGTTAGACGTATGGAAAGTTATGTGGTAATCCTACGTATTATAATACATCTTCCAACTCACTAGTGTTTTGTTTCCCGGTGATACAGCGATAAGTCTACGGATTTATAACGCTAAAATCAGGGGTTCGTTTTCCCTCGTAGACAACCCGATGTGGCTTTGCTATAAGAAAACATCACTTCTGGTGTTTCTTTGTTAATATCAAAACACTGGCTAATATGCTGTACATCACATTTTAACCAGGTTTTATTGGATTACCAATACAGAGGTAGAGTGAAAACATTAGTTTTTATCTGTGAATGGCCATTGTCCCTTAGTCATTTCCTGGTTCAGCCACTTTCTTGACGAAAGACAAATACACTCGTCATTATATTGAAGGTGTGTCTGCAGTGTGAAAGCTTTAAAGTTTATCAGCTTATGACTCACCAATAAATAACATTTTATATTGAAAGATTTTTTCATTCTCACCGTCTGTAGGCTTTAAGTATTAAATATATATATTATTTCATTCTAATCGTCTGTAGGATTATAATATTATAAAGTTTTTGTAAGGCACAAAACCAATTAGAAACGATATTGTGTAACAGAAGTTAGACTTTTATACATGTAGGTATTAAACTAAATTTACCGTCAACAATAAACAAACTATCCATTATGCATGAAGTATAAGCTAAAGAAGTGTTAACTACACACAAGTGGCATTAGTAACGGACGTAGTGTCGACTATACACGTGGTATTATTAGCTACGGATGTAGAGTCAATAATACTCCTGTGCATAGGACGTTCACTACAAGTGGGAGTTGACATATTGTACCGTAATAATTGTTTGTTTGTTTTGGAATTTCGCACAAAGCTACTCGAGGGCTATCTGTGCTAGCCGTCACTAATTTAGTAGTGTAAGACTAGAGGGAAGGCAGTTAGTCATTACCACCCATCGCCAACTCTTGGGCTACTCTTTTACTAACAAAAAGTGGGATTGACCGTCACATTATAACGCTCTCACTGCTGGGAGGGCGAGCATGTTTAGCGCGACGCGGGCGCGAACCCGCGACCCTCAGATTACGAAGCGCACGCCTTAACGTGCTAGGCCATGCCAGGCCTATCCGTAATAATTAATTTTGTATTTTTGCCTATTACAAAACTCTGCATAAAGATCTAACAGAAGTGACCGATGTTCGGCAATGTTTAGTTAGGAGTAGTGCCAAAGCTGTTTCATTTCATGTGTGACTCTAATGTTATTAAGAACCGTATAACTAAAAGAAGCGTAGCCCCCTCAAGCATTATGGTATATAATTTGTTTATAAGTTTTTATATATACACTTTTATAGACGCTGTATATACTTTCTATAATCCTAAAGTTTAATTTGAATTTTTTCGAAATATCTAAAAAGAGACAATGGAGAACAAGATAAGGAGAGAATATACTTTAATATCTTTTCTCTAATTACGTTCAGAGACAATAATTTAAGTTCACTAGACTCTAATATATGTATATATCTACATATAATAAATCTAAATGTCATCGTTTTCATTTATCGTGTTTTCAGAAAATATGAGTTTGTTTTATGTAGGATGTAGATTTTTTTTTTAAATTCTTTAATATAAGTTTATTATCTTAGTTTCTATTGTCTAGCTGATTCTAAACAACCTGATGACATCGTGGTAAATTTACTTGCTCTTTGAAATAATTGCGTATAAAATTATTCAATAATTTATTTAAATTGGGGCTTCAAAAAGGTAATGTAATTTCATAGTTGGATGGGTGTTCCATTTTATTAATAATAACCGACCGCTCAAGCGGTAAGTTTGATTATTACAAATTGAACAAAACATTTATGTAGGCCTCACATTCACCCAATTACATTACAATTTGTATGTAGAGGTAATACTTTATAGTTTTACTATAAACTAAAATTAAAGTAAATCCCCAATATAACAAATAAGTCATATTTTTAATCTATGGAGTGAATTCTCTAAGTTTCCTAGTTTGATAACTCACTATTGTTACCTTTTAGTTTCAAACTATGGCAGTGACTGGCACGTTGCTGAAGCCACGGTTTCTAGTCTTCACAAAGCCTTCTCTAGAGAGAAGATTGACTCTGAACTGCGTGTTCACATAGGATTAAATAGCGTCAACATAACGCTGCAAGGTAAGATTTAGGAATTTATAAGTTCGTTAATTCTACTATTGTAAATTATTCTATTATTATAATTATATATAATTGTACTCAGTCAACGAAGTTCTCTAATATTTATTTATCGTTCTTCACTAAATTTCAAAATGTTTTTTTTTTTTTAATATATTTCGTTTTTATTTTCTGTGCCGCTGTATCTATGGTTGTATAAAGGTTCTTAAGAGTTGATCGATGCTGCCAACTTAACCTAATATCTTGGATTGTTATTGGTTCAAAGAATGTTTCTAATACTATAATTCTTCTTACACTTTCTTTTGGTTAGTGAAACTTTACTATATCATACTTCTTTTGCATGTTTCCCATACATTTTAATTTTTATCATACATGTGTTCCTGTTTCCGATACATCACGATTTCTTATATTACTTCTTCTGTTGCATGTTTCCTATATATTTTGATTTCTCATATTACTTTTCTGTTGCATGTTTCCCATACATTTTGATGTTTATCATTCTTCTGTTGCATGTTTCCTATATATCTTGATTTCTTATTTCACTTCCTCTTGCATGTTTCCTATTTTTCTAGATTTTTATCTCACTTCGTTTCTTACATTTTTCCAATACGTTTTGATTTTCATCATACTTCTTCTGCATGCTTCCATAGCATGTTGATTTCTTATCTTAGTTGTTCTGTTGCATGTTTCCTATACATCTTGATTTTTATCTTAGTTCTTCTGTTGCATGTTTCCTATAAATTTTTATTTTTATCGCACTCCTGCCATATGTTTCCATAACATTTTGATTTCTTATCTTAGTTCTTCCTTTGCATGTTTCCTATACATCTTCATTCCTTATCGTACTTCTGTTGCATGTTTGCTTTACATCTCTATTTCTTATATTACTTCGTCTGTGGTATTTTACCTATACATTTTGATATTTTTCATACCTGTGTTCCATATTTCTTATAATCTTGATTTTTTTCATTACATATGTTGCATGATTCCTATAAACTTCATTCCTTATATTACTTCTTCCGTTGTATATTTTACCAAACATACAGCATTTTATCTTATTTCTTCTGTTGGATGTTTCTTATAAATCTGGATTTCTTTTCTCACTTCTTCTCTTCCATGATTCCCATACATCGTGATTTTCATCTTATTTATTTTCTTGAATGATTCCTATATATCTTCATTTTTATATCAGTTCTTCTGTTGCATGTTTCCCATACATCATTTTTATAGCAGTTTTTCTGTTGCATATTTCCTGTATATCTTCATTTTTATATCAGTTCTTCTGTTGCATGTTTCCTATACATCTTTATTTTGATCTCAGTTCTTCTGTTGCATATATTCTATACATCTTGATTTCTTATGATACTTCTTCTGTGGCATGTTTCCTATACATTTTCATTTTTATGTTACTTATTTTGTTTCATGTTTCCTACATTTCTTCATTTCTTATGTTATTTCTTCTGTTGGATGTCTCCCATACATCTTAATTTCTTATTTTACTTCTGTTGCATGTTGCCTACACATCTTGATTTCTTTTCTCGCATGTTTTTATGCATCCTGTTTGGTATAATACTTTTTTTGTTACATATTTCCTATACATCTTGATTTCTTATCTTACTTCTTTTGATGTAGGTTTCCTACACATCTTGATTTCGTATCTTAGTTCTTCTGTTGCATGTTTCCTGTATATCTTGATTTGTTATATTTCATGTTCTGTGCCATGTTTCCTATATATTTTGATTTCTTATCGTACTTCTGTTCCATTCTACATATCTTAATCTCTTATACGACTCCTTCTGTTCCATGTTTTCTATACATCTTGATCTCTTATATTACTCCTTTTGTTCCATGCTTCTTTTTATCATACTTCTGTGGCATGTTTCCTATAGATTTTGATTTTTATCTTAGATATTCTTTTGCATGTTTCCTATAAATTTTGATTTCTATCATACTTTTGTTCCTGTTTCCTATACATCGTGATTGTTCATTGTTTTTTTTCTGTTACATGTTTCCTATATATTTTGATCTTTCATATTACTTCGCTGTTGGATGTTTCCTATATATCTTAATTTTTTATCTTAGTTCTTTTGTTGCATATTTCCTATGCATCTGGATGTCTTATCTTACTTCTTCTGTTATATGTTTCCTATACATCTTGATTTCCTATCTTACTTCTTCTGTTGCATCTTTCCTGTACATCTACATTTCTCATCTCATTCTTCTATTGCATGTTTCCCATACATTTAGATTTCTTATCTCACTTCTTTTCTTGCATGTTTCCAATACATTTTGATTTTATCATACTTCTTCTGTATGTTTCCATAATATCTTGAATTCTTATTTTTGTTCTTCTGTCGTATATTTCCTATACATCTTGATTTCTTACCTCAGTTTTTCTGTTGCATGTTTTCTATACATCTTGATTTCCTATTTCACTTCTTCTCTTGCATGTTTCCTATGCATCTTGATTTTGATCTCAGTTCATCTGTTGCATGTTTCCTATAATCTTGATTTCTTATCTTACTTCTTCTGTCGCATATTTCCTATTCATTTTGACAGTTATCATACTTCTGTGGCATGTTTCCTATACATTTTGATTTTTATCTTAGTTCTTCTATTCCATGTTTCCTGTACATTTCGATTTCTTATCTTATTCTTTTTGTATGTTTTCTAAACATTTTGAGTTTTACCATACTTCTGTTGCATGTTCCCATACATCCTGATTTCTTAACTTACTTCTTATATTGTATATTTCCTATAAATCTTTATTTCTTTTCTTAGTTCTTCTGTTGCATGTTTCCTCTACATCTTGATTTCTCATCTTACTTCTTGTGGTGCATGTTTTCTATATATATTTATTTTTGACATACTTCCATGTTTCTTATACATTTTGATTTCTTATCTTACTTCTTCTGTTTCCTACATATCTATATTTCTTATCTCACTTCTTCTCTTGCATGCTTCCTATATGTTTTGATTTCTTATATTACTTCTTCTGTTGCATATTTTCTAAATATCTTGATTTCTTATATTAGTTCTTCTGTAGCATGTTTCCTACACACTTTGATTTTTATCATAGCTCTCTTGCATGTTTCCTATAAACTTGATTTCTTACATTAGTTCTTCTGTTACATGTTTTCTATACATCTTTTTTCTTTTCTTACTTCCTCTGTTGCATGTTTCGTATACATCTTGATTTCTCATCTTCTCTTGCATGCTTCTAATACATTTTGATTTTTAATATACCTCTGTTGCATGTTTCCTATAATTTTGATTTCTCTCATTACTTTTTCTGTTGCATGATTCTTATAATCTTTATTTATATATTACTTATTCTGTTGTATGTTTCCCATAAATCTTGATTTTTCATTTAATTATTTTGTTGCATGTTTCATTTTTCTATATATCTTCATTTCTTTTATTACTTTTCTGTCACATGTTTCCCATACATCTTCATTTATTTTAGTTCTTCTCTTGCATGTTTCCTATAGATTTTGATTTTTATGATACTTCTCTTTCATCTTTTTGTTACATCTTGATTTCTTATCTTATTTCTGTTGGATGTTTCCTATATATCTGATTTCTTATCTTTCTTCTTGTGTTGCATGTTTCTTATACATCTTCATTTTTATCTTATTTTTTCTTGCATCTTTCCTATACATTTTGATTTTTTATATTATTTCTTTTATTGCATGTTTATATACATCTGGATTTCTATTTTAGTTCTTCTCTTACATGTTTCCCATACATCTTGATTTGTTATCTTAGTTCTTCTCTTGTGTGTTTCCTATACATTTTGATTTTTATGATATTTTTGTTGCATGTTTCCTATACATTTTGATTTTCATCATATTTTTGTTGCCTGCTTCCTGTGCATCTTGATTTTTATTTTAGTTCTTCTCTTGCATGTTTCCTGTACATTTTGATTTATATCATACTTCTGTTGCATGTTTTTTTATACATTTTGATTTCTTATCTTACTTCTTCTTTTGTATGTTTACTTACATCCGGGTTTTATCTTCGTTCTTTTGTTACATGTTTCCTATAATCTTGAATTCTTATCTTACTTCTTCTGTTGCAACGTTCCTGTACATTTTGATTTATCTTATTTCTTCTGTTGCATGTTTCCTATACATCTTGATTTTTATCTTAGTTCTTCAGTTACATGTTTCTTATAGAACTTGATTTCCTATCTTCTTTTTTGGCATGTTTACTATACATTTGTATTTTTATCATACTTCTGTTGCATGTTTCCTGTGCATCTTGATTTTTTGTCTCACTCCTTCTCTTGCATGTTTTTCTACATTTTAATTTTTATTCAATGTTTTATAACTTTGTGATATCTTATGAGACACTTGCTCTACAACTGCAATGTACATTTATTATTATAACCTTCTTATATCCTGTATATTATGCGTTTAAAACTTTATTGTGTATTTCATGCATTTAATTATTTTCTTATTCTACTAACTTACTCTGTATTCACAATTCTTTTTAAGTGTCTAACACTTAAAGTGTCATGGTTATATAAGTTTAAACTGTAAAGCTTATTTGTTTAAAGGTATTTTAACAGTCGTGCGTCCTTTCCCAATCTGTTCGCTTCCAACAGAATACCATGACTACAAGATTTTGTCTTTTCTTTATCTTCCACCAGTTAAAGCACGTATAATATATATAAATAATAAAATATAAACAGTTCTGATTATATCACCAACGTATAAAATGGACCAGTTGGAGGCTTTAGGTTATTACTCAAACAAAATAAAAACTAAACTTCAAACAATAGATTGTATGTGAAGGATAATGTAACGTTCACAGGAACGTGGTATGAATCATGTTGTTTAATTATATTTAATACTATATGGAATTATTTGTCCACATAAAATGGAGGAGAAACATACAATGTCTTTGTTCTTGCATCCTGTAAACCAGGGGTGGGCAACTTATTTTTCATAGTGGCCACAATTGTGGGTAATGAAAACAACGTTAGCCACACTATTCAAAAAAAAAAGAAAGAAAGATGTTAGTTTAATCAAAATAATTACATTTCAACTAATCTTCAATGTGAAAATTGATAGGAGTTTCATCAACAAGTTTCGTGATATTTGGCCTAATTTCTATGCTCAATGAGCATCTTAGCTCTGTCTATAAACTTTTGTCAGTAAGCTGAGATATGTATCTAGACTTGAGAAAATCTAGCGTTGAAAATGTTGACGACTCACACACTCATGTGGATCCAAACATGGAAAATAATTTTGAAATTACTATCTTTCAATTTGGAGAATTCTCATTTATCAGAATAGTGAGCCACATCTCTCTGATAGAACATTTTGATTTACCTTTTATGTGTTCTACACTTTGCAGGGTAAGCATCTCTTCTTCAAATCCACACCTATCTAAAGACAAAAAAGATATAATTTCCTTACTGACATTTCCTAAGACAAATTGAAATGGATCATACAAAAATTCAAATATCAACTTCAAGTTTTTAAATTCGGATAAACGTGATACAAATTTTTGAGATAGATTTTTGATGCAGTTAACATAGAGATCATCTCTAGCATCAGAGAAATCATAGTTTTTATAATTTTTTAGGAAACTATTAAACTTTACAAAACGTGTGAAAACATACTTTTGTAATTTTTCCGCAAACAGATTTAGTTTTAATTGAAATTCATGAATAGACAGTGATTGCTCGCTTATTATCTTACCTCTTCCCTGAAGCTTTGTATTCAAATTATTCAAGTGAGTCGTCATGTTGCACAGAAAGTGCAAATTACACTGCTATGACAAAGTTTCAATTTCAGCGAAATTTTCAATCCTACCTTTTTCAACAAGATGTTCTTTTATTTGAGAAAAGAAGAAAGTAAATCGCTCCAAGGCTTTTCCTCTACTCAACCATCTTACATTTGCAAAATCAGTAAGATCATCAAAAGTATAGTCACTGCTTTTTTCAAAGACTCAACAAACTGTTGATGGATGAGAGAGCTTTCACTTCTAACAAAATTCACAATGTTCATCAAATTTTTCGATTCATCACGTTTAGACATCTGAGCATATAAAATTTCCTGATATAAAATGCAATGAAAAGATGGCAGCGTAGACTTCACATTATTTTCATTCAAATGTTGCTTTAAAAGAGAAAAAAAATCCTAATTTCTCCCCAGTCATGGCGGGAGCACCGTCTGTTGTGACAGAAACCAGTTGTTTTTTTTTTAAATCAAGAATGAATATTTTGGCAGTTCAAGAAATTTTTCAAAGATACGTTTCCCACATGTTCGATCTCGTAGTCTACAAAATCCAAGCATTTTTTCCCTCACTTAAAGATCTGAAATTACATATTGAACTCAAAGTATCAACTGCACAGTGTCACTAACATCTGTTGACTTATCTTGTGCTAAAGAAAATTCAAACAGTCTTTTAGTTGTTCAAGCAACTGATTTTCTATGTCTTTCGCTAACTGTAGCATTCCGCGGAAAATTGTTCCTCGACTTAATTGCAAATTATTTACCATTTGAAGAATATAATCTTTTATTTTTGAATCATAATTCTCCAATAAAATTTCAATGACCCCAATTAATATTTTTTTTACTAGTTCAGCATCAGGAAATGATTTTATTTAGGCAGAATCCAAGCTACTTTATAGCTAGCTAACGTAACTAGTCCTATCGATGATAAAAATATTTTTAGGCCTCCCTTTTATTCACGAAGTTGTGCTTTCGGATGACTAATCTTATTCATACGACTTTTGCTATCAACTGGAAATTTTACATCAAATTTGTTGTGAAAATTGTTAAATTGTTGCTTATGGTTGTATACTAAAAACTTTGTTACACAAAAGACACAGTGGCATATTATTTGCTTCAATCACTGCAAATTTCAACTCCCAACTTTCATTAAATTATCTTCACACGTTTATTCAGTCATGCGCCATTCTATTTTCGGCAGTAATGCCAGAATCAATTAAATGGTCTTTATTTTCTGAATGTTCACTATCATCTGGATTATTTCGTTTTCGATTTATCCACTTATTCATATTATGGGATTTAAAACAAAATATATTCGAACACTTGAAAGTTGCACAATAAACATATGTTTGCAAGCGCATGCAAAACAACGCACACTTGATAACAAACATCTAAACCAGACTGACGTTACAAAATGGACGGAGTCTGCGGCAATGATGAAGCGTGCGATATTAGCGATGACGTGAGGCAATGCAGTTGCTTGTTACCAAATTTGCGATAAAAAATAAATGATGGAAAAAGTTGATTACTAAACTCGAACTGGCCACATGTGGCCAGTGGACATGGAGTTGCCCACCTCTGCTTTAAACCCTACATCCCCTCTGTAACTTACTGTGGTCCACTTCAAGTTTGACATCTAACGATTCATCTGTTTTAAATAATTAGATAAAGAAAATTATGCTGGTTTCGTTATGAAATGTATAGGTTTGAACTTAAGAAAGTAATATAATCTTTTATGCATATTCTATTATACATGCATTTCTAAATATGTTACGTACGTCAGTGTTTCCCAAACTTTTGTCACCCGTACTCTCCTTAAATAAATATGGCTCCTTGTGTGCGACCCTCCTTTTTTATATATATAAGGTGTGAAATGGTGTGAGATTATTGAACATATCACATGGATACACATTAAAATATTTTATATGTCGTGGTTGCTTCTTATTTTCAATAATCTTAGAACTAATGACAGTCGTTTCCAACCTTTTTATGCCCCGCACCCCTAAAAATTTTAATATATTCTCGCACCCCTCACAGTAATTATTTCTTTAAGAATAAAGGTGAAGGTGGTCAAACAAATTTTATCTCGCACCCCTAGTTGGGAACCCCTGACTTAAGATGTTAAAGGTTGAAAATTTAACGCTGACATTTTAGGATTAATAAAAGTATGTTAAAATGCTTAATTTTGTATTATTACACTGTTTACTCTATATTAATCACTTCGTCTCCGCTCGCAAGACATTTTGAGAAACGCTGACGTACAGTTTAAATGATCTCATACAAGAGTACCGTGACCCTTGGTCATCTAATTTGAGTAAAAGGTCAGAGGTAGAAAACTTAAACTTTATTTTACCTTAGAAATAACGTACTAGGACATGTGTTTCGTAGGAGAGACGAAATGTAGTATGCACTTACTACACTTGAACCTAAAGAAATCCCTTATTTATTTTTTAGCTGTTTCCTTAAAAAGCCCTCAGGAAGACATAAACTACAACGAAATATTTAGTTGGATAGGAGGTAAGAAATGTTGAAATCATAGTGGTTGAAATTCCTAACTCCATAAATCAAGTCATTGGTTTATCTTTTAGTTTATTTGCAGTTTACATTGATTTACTCTCATTTCGTGTATTTTTACTCAATCGAGAAGATTTAAATAATCGTATACGAAAAATTCATAAAATACCTCGTAAAACAAATATTTTATTTATACAGAAAAACTTTTGCTTTTAAGTCGTAAGCTAACGACTAAATTTTAAACCTTTTCTTATAACATTATTTATGAATCGTCTCTAACGATAGTACACTAAACTAGTTTTGCATATAATTTGGCGTTATGTTATTAATGCACAAGATTCACACTTTGAACAATTAAAACTATAAAACTTGAATGTGGTAATTAAATGAAGTCAACCACTAAAATTTGTAATTTTTAGAAATATTCAAGAAGTTTTTTGTTTTTTTTAACGATGTTTCAGTTGCTCTAAGTTTTTCTTTCCATGAACTGAATCGTCATATATTTTTTTTGTTTCGTGTTCTAACAATTGTTTTTTTCATAAGTATCTCTTTTATGTTTTGCAATCATTTTTTAAAAATCTGTCTTTTTTTTTTTATTCGTCTGAAAAATGTTTCACAATTGTTATTCAAATAATTATTTCTTGCTAACGAGGCGCCAATTTTATGCAAAATATGCCGAATTTTTGGCAACAATGTGTAATTTCTCATCTTGAAAAATACAAGCTATGATTACCAAATTACGTACCTAATTAGATTCTCATGGAAACAAATACTCGTTTCGAAGTAATTTTCTTGATATAATTAAGTTATCGTTTTGAAACAAACTTTTAAGATATCTTAAAAAGTAATAAATAATTAGACTATTTACCAAAAATATTTGGTAAGACGTTGTCCTTTTATTCTTCTTTTATTTCGCAAAACGTGGCGAGTCTTCTTTTTCGTATTCCTATAAAATCAACCGGTCGCAGTGATGTCTATAATGTTGAATAATGTTACATTCTAGTTTCAAATTTAATCAGTCCTTCTAATACATATAAAAGTACATGTCCAAAAACATAGATATTTGTATATTTTTATCACCTACCACTTTCTTTTCTTTTTATCAGTCAGAATAGACTGAAAGAAATTTGTACTTAATTCTTTCCACACTCGTGAAGTAGAAAATCACGTAAAGTCTATACAGCGTTTCTCTGCATAAGTTATTCCGCATTCTTATATTAACAAAATAAACCGTATCATAGAGATACCAATGTTTTCACTGTAGAAAACGTGATTGTTCGTACTGGCCTCGTGAGACCATGATAGGGTAGGGCGTGGTCTCGTAACACGTTTCCGACATAATAGCACGTGTCAGACAGAGTATTCTATAATACTTTCCGAGTTAACTCTGGTGAACAAGAAGACAAGAATTGATATACCCATGAAAGATGTGTATCAAATAATTGTATGTTCCCTACCTTTAAAAATCAGTTAGATAAAATATTTTCGTGGATACCGAAAAATTTATACAACCACAGTTATAACAATGGGTATTTTCAACGGAACGCTGTAATATATCATTGTAATGTAACACTTATTTTTTCGAGTTATATATTAGAATGTACGTTACCGATTATATTTTAAGTAAGATATTATGTGAAACACTTTATTAAGGTACGTTATTTTTGTCCGAATCAACTCTGAAAGACACTTCAGAAATATTTAATTTTTTTCTTTTTAATTAATTATTCCTTGTACGCTACATCACCAGTTCTCTTAAATTTGTACACTTCTTATTTCTTTCTCATACAGCAAACGACTCTCTTTCGTTTTTAAAGTTCTTATATTTTATTTTAATATGTTAAAAGTACCGCGAGTAATATTATGTAAGATGTTATATTGTTTGAATAATGTCTAATATTTGTATTAAGTAATTTATTATTGTTTTTTTTAATACCCAAGCTTTCGGCTAAATTATCTAAGCCTTTTTACAGGTGCGAGACGTTTAGTAAACAACAGAATCTAACGGAACAATTCGAATTACAAGTTGCTTAGCCACAACGAGAAACAAAAACCTGCCTAATGTCTCTTAACAACAATAAGCTTGAAGCCTAGTTATCTAAAATAATGTTACAAGGTCAAAAAACATAAGAGGTGATATTATTGTTGTGTTTGTTAACCCAATGTTGGAAGGATATAAACAACGGTAAAAAAATAAATATGAACAAAATGAAACAGTGTTATTTCTATAACAACGTTAGAGTCAATATCCACAGAAGTGTTTGTGAGGTCTCGTTCGTATTCGTTCATCCTAATATTAACAAGACGTTTGGTCTATCCGATTGATTATTTTTAAATTCACGTGATACATTGTAGACCGTTTTAGGCATGGAAGCTTGATGTTGTGACTAAGCCCTAGTTAAGATATTACATCGGCTACTCGGGCTCTTGAGCATAGCTTGAATGTTAAATGTTTTAATATTTTGATATTATCTTATGGAAACATAACACACGAAGTTTGAGCGAGTTTTTATTACGTCTGAGTAATCGACACGCTCCTGTAAAAGGTGCTTTGGAAGCAGCGAGAAGTAAGTCCTTTCCTTTTTGGTTTTAAAGAGTAGCGAAACTAAAATCTACTATTTATCGAGTATCAAGCAGTACAAATGAATATTTGTATTTGTTTAAAACATTATCGTTAAAATGTGCAGCAACAAACGCATAGAAACAGACTTTCATAATTATACCAAAGAATTGGTAAAAAGGCCGGCTAAAAACTTTTAAATGAGGAGAATCCCATTAATTAGAAAAATAAACATAGGATGGTGGTACCTTACGTTTTGGGGCTAGGACAATAATGAGTACCTTTTCAACATTCAAACAGTTCGACTTGACTGATGTCTTATCTAAGGTTTAGTCGCAATATTCAACTTCCAAGCCTTAAAATGTTGTCTACAATGTATCATGTGATTTGTAAGAAAAAAAACAACAAAAAAACCCCTTCAATAGACCATACGTCCTGTTAACATAAGGATGAAGGAACATCAAAGAGACGTCACACATACTTCTGTAGATATTTTAGCCATTGTATTACACGTTGAGGGAACAACCACAACATTGACTTCAAGAATATAAAACCAATTGCTCAGGATTATAATATCATATAGAGAAAAAAAAAGTCATTGCAATAATAGCTCATGATTGTGGTCTTCCCACAGGCATTAACCAAAATCCTGTATTCCCTCTTCATGCTTGTTAGTTACCTTTTATTAAAGAAATCAAACCATGCATTGACTAACACTGTATATATCTTTATTACTATTTTGTTAACCAATTTAGTTGCTTGTTTATTGTCTTTAAGTTACCCAGTCAACAAATTTTTTTTTCGTAGTTTTATTCTCCATCGCTTATAGGTTTTTTTTTTATCAATATAATTACTGTCTTGTCATTGGAAGTTTTCTTTGCGTAGATGTTTGAGGAAGTCCAAACTGGTGGTTCCATCCTTGGTTAAACTTGGAAGTGATCTCGAGAGTAATCTTGGTTTTTCTAGCTGTAGTGAAATCTAGAAGTTAGTTCTTCACCCTTAGACAACCACGATGATGACCTTTGTCATGGGCTTGGTTCTGTTTATTATCACGTGTTTCTGTCTGTGCTGTTACTAGAGGATCAGTCTTCCTGTAGTGCATTTTAAACATCTCCTTAGTTTTATAAACTAATCCCGCACCTGTTTCTGTACAAAGTCAACTCTCAATGAGTACTCTTCCTTGACGACAACTATCCAGGCATCATGTTGTGCAAGCAGCTTTCCATTGTGAAAGTGACTTCTAGCTGAAACTTTACTATCAGTCCATCTTTCTCATTCATCTTTCTAGGCACTTTCACATTTTTCATTATCAGATTACACTATAAATTTCTTTATGTAGTTAAACACAAAGTTATCTCTGGTCTGCCAACCATGGGTTCGAAACCAGGTTTCTAACTCTTTTAGTCCGTGGACATAACGCTATGTGACTTGAGAGGCCACGATGTAGAACCACATAGTGCAAGATTTCCATTAATGGACTAGTTTCTTTAAGTAATACATTTCTTATCTCAGTTGTGGGAGAAGAATTAATCTCAAGTTCAGGGTATCGCCTCGTTGGCGTACTATGAATGATTCAGTGGTCAGGATGTTTGAGTAATGTCCATACTTAGATTATTAATCATTTTACTGTAATCCTCTAAAGACTTTTTCTGTTCTCTAAAGTTGCAATTGAAATAGTTGCTGTTTTGTAATTCACTTCTACCATTCCGAGTAATCAGTTGTAACTAACATTGACCTAAGCTCCACTGCCAACTGGACAGTCTCCATTAAAGGTGCACACTTTCTTTCTTTTCGCCTAATTCGCATATCGTTTGTTTGAATTTCGCGCAACGCTACGCGAGGGTTATTTACACTAGCCGTCCCTAATTTAGCAGTGTGAGACCATAGGGAAGGCATAGTAGCCCACTCACTTGGGCTACTCTTTTATCAACGAATAATGGGCTTGACCGTCACATCATAACGCCCCCATAGCTGAAAGGGCGAGTATATTTGGTGCGACGGGGATTCGAATGCGCAACCCTCAGATTACGAGTCGAGAGTACCTTAACTACCTGACCATGCTGGGCCTAATTCGCATATTCTCATCTTTTATGGATCTTATCAACTAGTTGTTATCCAAGAAATCCACCACTCCACGTGGAGCATCGGTATCAGATAATAACTAACAAGAAAAATATGAATGTCGTAAAATGAAATCAATTGGACTGTTAAACACAAAAATCACTTTTTAAAACTGTGGTAAAAATTTATTAACTCGACGACGTTCTGAGCAAAAGTTATTTGTAAAGCCAAACCAAAAAAAAAAGTCTGTAACCAATAGTTACAGGAACGTTCCTGTAAGAAACAAACATGTCTGTTTTTTTTTCTCTAACATTATAACTTATCGTATAAAACAATAGACATGTTTTCCATATCTTTGGCCCGGCGTGGCCAGGTTGTTAAGGCGTTCGACTCGTAATCTAAAGGTCGCGGGTTCGAATCCCCGTAACACCAAACATGCTCGTCCTTTCAGCCTTGGGGCGTTTTAGTGTTACGGTCAATCCCACTGTTCGTTGGTAAAAGAGTAGCCCAAGAGTTTGTGGTGGGTGGTGATATCTAGCTGTCTTCTCTCTGGTCTTACACTGTAAAATTAGGGACGGCTATCGCAGATATCCCTCACGTAGCTTTTCGCGAAATTCAAAAACAAATAATCCATCCATATCTTTAGCAAGTTATTATGTTATTAAAATTTTTTTCAGACACTTTCTTCTGAGAAACTTCAAATCTGTAATGGTGGTAAGTAGTGACTAGTAGCTATTTTTTATGGTTCTCTGTTGAAAGGTTCTTTAAAGGTCTAAAAGCTGATATGTTTAAACGCCCAATTTCTTTAATTGTTTCTTAGAATTCCAACATTGGTATGTTTATATATAACTCTTCACGGACTGTTCTCTTCGTTAGAACACAGTCTTGGCCTAAATAGTTGTACATTTTGTCACAAAAAATCATTAGAATAAAATTACACTTGGTGCTGTCAAATGAAAAATGTTATGTTAAATATCTACATGTGTAATTTGTATGAGACGACAGATTCTATGGACATCAAAATATTTATTAGAACAGTAAACAGATTTATCAAAATATTGTGGAAAGACGTTTTATAATAATAAATTATAACACCAAATTTTTATAAATAGCGTCTTTAACCTTATCAGTTCATATTGTACATGCAGTATTTGGTTGGCCTTCCTTGTACTATAACAATTGCAAAGCAACGTGACATGCTGTCGATGAGGTTATTGATATAATCCACCGTGATTTTTATCTCTCCCCATCACTAGAAGGCGCTACAATACGGATACAGTAGTTTGTTTACGGCTATAGTTGGAAATTTTCTGGGTCATTTTTACCCAACAATTTTCAACAGGATTACAACCTAGAGACTTCGGTGACCATAATCATGTAACATTCTCCTTATAGAGAGAATATTGTACAATAGGTGTACAATCGCAACGAAAAAAAAAAGCATTTCTTCCTTTATATACAAAGCCTAGGAAGAAAACTAAGATAATGAATAAACTTAGCATCACTGTAGTTTTCTTAAGTCCTCCTACATTACGCGACAGTTTACGAAGATAAAATCCCCACTTTCTGGTCCTTTCACAAAGAACGTGGTTTATAACACTCAGTGTGAATGTAATAAATAATTTGAAGGAGATATAACAGCCGTTACAGGTGAAGTTAAAAGAACGTAGAGATATTAATAACTGTATTTTAAACACATCAGCTATAGCTTTTCACGTTCAGGAAAACAATCTTATAATATAATATACATAAAAATACGAAAATAACAGACAAAGAAGAAACTCAAAGTTGAGAAAACCGAAGAAGCTATTGATATTCAAGCATAAAGACAGTGGTCTTCCCTAGGCGGTGCAGCAATGAAAACATTAGCCAACAAGTACTCGCGAGTTCAAGTACCCCATATTATTTGTGATGGTTTTAATATAAAGCTAAACCTTTAATTTTGTGGCAAGAATGGCCATAAAAATCGCAAAATGCAAAACTGAAAGTTTGTATGTATGTTCATATGGATCTTGTTACGTATTTTTATGTTTTATGTTTTTCGTAGACTAAACGCAACAGAAAAACGCAGATAACAGCTTGTATAATTTATTACACTAAACTAAATATATATACATGTAACAGATACAACAGAAATTATATAATAACAATGACAGATATTAAGTTTAAACCTTCAAAATTAATTACAAAACAAAATGGTATTAGTTTCAACCTTCAAAATTAATCACAATACAAAATGGTACTGGCCTGTATCTAATATAATGATCTAAATTCAAAGTCTCAAATTCCAGTCTAGGGTGTTAATTTGGTCCCACGAAGAAATTCCGAAGTTTAAATGAAGAAGTCCAGAAACAATTCACAGTTCAATAAATTCGATGAAGTTCTTTTCACGATGCCTCCGATGAACGTCACAAAATTGTCGCCTTCAATTTTTCCGATTTCCCGTAAATAATTCCACACGTGTTGACTTTCAGTATAACCACTAGTTCGAAAGAATCGTATAGATTGACGAAATAAAATCACAGCTTCCGTAGATCTAACTTCAATCACAAATCACAGCAAACACTTAAACTTTCTCGAACGACTGACTCTCTTCTTTTGAATAAAACTAATGTCTGACTCCTTTCTTCCTCGCATCTTCGTCTGTTTATATATTGTAGGCCTAGACTTCTCGAAACACCGCGAAACTTCTACAGATCTCCAGAGCAATCTGCGCATGTCCGTTCTGGCACGAGACTTAACGTCTAGACACTGGGCCGCCAACATTTCATTTACATACATATGATTGGTCTACTTAATTCTAGAAAATTCTAAATGTTACCCTAAATGAATAACAACATTTTATTAGTTTAAACTTTGAAACAATAATATAAATATGGAAATGTAAATAATAGAAATGAAAATTTAAACACAACACGACATGTTGTGGCTTACAAAACATTTACACGACATTTACAAAACAGATATAATGAACCTTCATCTCACTTTTGATAAAAAAAAAATAAATAAATCTGAATACACCCTGCGAAGTAATTTCATGTACTTTAATACGTAATATTTGTTTATGTACTTTCATTATATTTATTTATGTATAATAACTTTAATACCAGATGCTGGTTATTGTTACGATTTTTGTCTGAATTCATGTTGTAAATCAGGGTTTTGCAGTTTAATGAATTTTTTCGCTCAGTACATTGTTGCCTGATGAAGGCTCTGATTAGAGGGCCGAAAGTTTGCAAGTAAAGGTATTTTAAACTAGAGAGACGTGCGTGTATAATTCTACTTAGCTCGTTGTTTAGTAGTCCATCAGTTTACTCTAACTAAACGTGATATTCTTCCCATGATGCCTTTTCATCATAATCTATTGGTTTCTCAGTTGCTGAGATCCATAAAGTATATTTTTAGTTTGGATAGTCTAGAACGTAGACCACGTGGGTTGTTCTATTCCATATAATATAATTAGAAGATGGATCTCTTAAGTGGGTACAGAGAGAAGTGTGGCTGGTGTGATATTAATTCATGTTACACATGTTTTATCGTGATGATGATCTCCTTCTGGCATGTTTATGCTTTACTGGTGTTCTGTTATACTTGTATGATTTTTTTAAAGTTAAAATCATTTTGCATTTCATTCGTATCTTTTTGTACTTCTTAGATTTTCTTGTTCTAGTAATTTAAATCTTATCTTGTACGTCCCTCTTTACTTCCTTGAACTTTCTTTTATACTTCATTGAAATATCTTTTCCTATGGCTTCTTCGATCAAAATTATTTTTACGTAATACTTCTGGAAATCTCATGCCTCCTTCTTATAATTACCTCCTTAAATTAGTCATTTTCTTATTAATAATCCTTCCACTATTTTATCGTTTTTAGTAACATTTTATCACACTTTGAACACAAACTTGAAGCTTGTCTTGATTCCATTTTATTTTTTATCAGAATAATCTCACTCCTGATATCAATCATATAAAAGTTTCTATTATTACACGGATTGTTTTTTAATAGTACCAGGTAAAAATAATGTAAAATCCAGTGTACTTAATGGTTATGAAAAATATTTCTTTTACTATAAATTTTCACAAGTTCTAAATAATTAACAAAAAGCATGATTTCACACGTACATTTATAGGTTTTTCTCGGTAATTTTCTCTTCTGTGTTTAAAACACAAACTCGAGATTTTGTAGTGCTGAACTAACTAATTAGCTGACTTGATTTTCAATCAGCGATCTCAACAATCTATTCCAACCTTGCTACGTTGTATACTCTCAGCTCCTTTTTTGAACTTGCAAAAATTTCTAAACATTAAGCCATGCTTCATCACGTGACACCAACACTCCCTCTGGCAAATTAACAATGTAAAAGTCAAAATTAAAAGAAAACTTATCCCATAATAATATTTTATATGTTCGAGAAGCCATAGTGGCCAGGGCATTTCAATCACAATCTGTGGGTTACAGGCTCGAAATCCGTTGTCGAACGTGCTTTTCCTGTCATTTTATGGAGATTTATAATCTGTTATTACTCGTCTAGTTACTGTTAAACAATATTCCAAGATAGCGATATATTAACTAGTTCCTCCCCCTTATAAATTGGAGTTTGTTAACGCAAATAACCGTTGAATAGCTTTTCACGAAATTCAATAAACAAATAACGTTCTATAGCGATACACTACAGTGAAAGCAGCTAAACCCGTACCGCCACCTTTCCGACTACTCATTACCAAACAGTAATAGATTTTATATCCACACTATAATGCTGCCACAGTTGAAAAGGCAAGTGTATTAAGTGAAGGAACTCGAACCCGCAAATAGCGAGTCGAGTGATCTATCCACTAGGCCATTCTACGCCCCGGAAGCGTGTACGATTTTTAATATATTAAAAAATGCGGATAATGTTACAATTTTATAGTTCCTTGAATAACTTTCATTACAATTTTTTTTACATTATCATACTTAAGGAAAAGTTTTTTGTGTGTAAGATACTATATTTTTATTGAATTGTTATTGTAAAATCTAATTAAAGAAAGTAAAATAACTTTAACTTGGCAACAGATGAATTTCCAACCATTCAAATTTAAAGTGTGTACTAATGTACCATGAAAAAAATCTTGTTTAAGAGTATTTCGAATAAATTGCGTGTTTTCCTATAAAATTATAAAGGCCCTATGGATTCCAGGGTTAAACACACTCTTCAAAGTATTGTATACGTGAAGCATTTATCTAGTGAGTAACAATAGAAACCTTCATAGTAATGTTGTTCCTACAGCTAGAGAAGTTAAGGATGGTTATCGAGAGGCACTGGTGAAGGGGCTGCCTTTTCCTATCTTAACCATTGCTGAATACTTTAGTCAAGATTTGGAGGGTTTCTGTTGGGGACGTCGTTACCGGATGGCCGGATATTACTCTTACATACTGCTTTGGTGAGTTTCTTGAGTTAACAGATGTTTCCAGGGTTTAGAATCTAACAGTATTCAACGTATATTTAAATTGTATTATCAGTCAGTCATGTTTGTACCAAAAGTGACTTGAAGTCCAAGCAAGACATGTGAACTGTCCGAGACCCTCGTGCTTTTAAATGCTTTCCACTGAAAAATTAGAAATAAAAATTGGAATAAATTGATTAATTTTATCTGTTTTAGAAGTGAAATAATATGTAATGTTTAAACATTAAAATTAGTAGCTAAGTGCTTAATTTGAGTCTTAATGATGTATATATGTGGATAGTACATCCCACTAAACCAACCATTAACACGCAACTTTTACTGGACTGTGTGATCTAATTACCTTCGTTATATTTCGCATGGCCAAGCTGTTCACTTTTATTGCAAGTTGTGAATTAGTGTTTATACTAATTAATCGCAATATTTGGATTTTATTCAGTTATTTCGTTCATAAAATAATTATAAAAATTTGAATAACTTGTACGAGAAATTCATGGTAAAAATAACAAGCTGAATATTATTTGTCGCATCGTGTTTTTATCGTTGGGCATGTTCTTTAGAATCACTTTGTAAAAAATAATGTGAAGTCCAGCCAGTTTAGCGACAAGTAATTCATTAATTTATTTTAATAACGTTTTATACAGGCTAGTGTCACTGGTGAGTCTAACTTCACAAACAACGTTTTAACAGAAATTTCAACGTGCCTTACTTGTAAATAAAGCTCCCAGCACGTTCGAGGGTTTTCTCGTTACTCGAGCATAACATATGCAATGACTAACTCAGTAACTTTGTAATTATACAATAACGAACTAATTTTGTAACTAAATCGTATATGAATAAACTAATTAAATCGCAGACTAACTAATATTGTCCAGCTGAGCTGATTTTAACGTAATTCACTTTATCTAGTGTTGTTATGTTGTACTCTATTTCACGAAACTTTGAAATCCTACAGAGACCTAAATATACATAACTTTCAGACGAACACAGTCATCACATCAAGTAAATCATTTCCTCTAGGGAACAAGAGACTAAGCTATTAAAAATATAGCCTACAACACTGCCTCCTTAGATTGTGAATTTCCTGGAATTAGGATTCTTATTATCACTTATTGTCTTGTCACTGGTAGAGTTCTCTCTGCTTAGTGGTTCTATGGAAGTGATCTCGATAGTAAGTTGAATTAACGCTTGCAAATTCCTCTCTAAAGTTATCTTAACAAGAACCTCTGGGTCTTCAACAGGTTCAACTAACTCTGGTAAAGACTTCTCTGAAATTAAGCAATCGGATTTTTTCCCGTTATCATTATTCCAACGATTGTTACATTTGATGAAATTTGGCTAATGACAACTTGTTCTGGATTCTATTCTGTTGGATTCAAGGCTGTTTGTTGTATCCGTTAGTGGAAGTCTAAACTCTGGAGTAATTGTCATAATGTTTTTAGGAATTTTCTGATCGTAAACTGAGAAGCTTTATAATTTTAGTCTAACCTTATACCCGTTTCTCTGCATAACTCACTCACTTACCCATCATATTTCACAAAGATTTCAACAGTGATGGCTACTACTAACCGTTATCACACTGAAACACCTTGCAAACACGCTGTTCTCGTGAATTCATTCTTGGTGTTTAGAGGTAATTTTCCAGTTTGTAATGAGCTGTCGAACCAGTATCAATCCACATACTGTGAGGCTTCACATCAATAAATCCATTAATTCTTGGACTGATTTCTTTTGATAAAACAATTATTTCGGTAGTGACAAATATAGTATTCTCATTCTCAAGATTTCTTTTGATTTCAATTTATCAATATTGATCAATTAGTTGGTTTCACAAGTAACATCTAGGTTCTAACAGTATATTACTGCTGTAACACCTATCTTCCTATGGTTTGGTTTACTTTCTCTTATGAGTAAACATCTCACTCTGATTTAAAGCCTCTTGTCTGCAGCTCCTGACGATATGTTTTAGGTTAATACTGAAACACCTGCTTTAACACAATTTATTTTTTTCCATTCTGAATAACTATTTGATTTCAGTTTTTAAAGACTATCTCGGAAAAATTAATGTTTAATGTTCCAGTAACTTCCAAATGACTTATTTGGTTCTTTGTTTTCTATTTCAGTGGATTCAAGTCCCACTGCTAAATGAAGAGCTTCTTCTTTTGAAGATATACATTTACTTCGTTTCAATGTAATTTACATATCCTTATCTCTTACTGCATCTGGGAATTATTCATATGCCAACAAATCTACCATTTTACGTGGAAGATTCGAGTATTATTTTTATATAAGTATTTTTATATCTTGGCCAATTTCAGCTAAGTTATCTTCCATCCTTCTTCCTATTCTCTTTAACTATACTTTAGAAACTTCCACCTGGTGTGTCATTTCGCACTTATTGGATAAGGCATTTATCAATGCTTTGTCGTTATTATGAAAATAGATTAATATTCCTCATCTAAATGTGTATCTAGATGTACAGTTACTTTTTTTAAATATTCCTATCGTTCACTTTGAAATTATATTAAACTGATCTCGACTTTCCTTTCATGTTATCATTGTACATTGTACTGGGAAACTAAATTATTGGAGTGGATTAAGTAATGGTGTAGTTAAAGTAGTCCAAATACAGTGTTGCACATAAGTGTTAGAAAAAGATCATGTTGTCGTTATTTCCATTTTATGTGGCTAATTCTTCAATATCATTATTGACTGTAAATTCCAACACTGTGGTCATGCTTCACTGACCCATGCTGACAACTGAGAACCAGGATGAGAGTACTTATCGTTATTTTAGAATTCTCATGTAATTCAACCAAGTGCATGTCAAAAGGGTTCTGCTTGAATAAACATGATAATCAAACTTAGGGTCTGAAATAATTGTCATGGTACCACATGCAGTATTTTAACTATGTAGAAATAAGCTAGTAAGGAGCAAGCATATGATGCTGGTATTTGCTAGAATAAATCAATTTAATAGTATTCCACAAATAAACTTTCATAAAAATAGTGTTTAACACTAAATATTAAGTTTTGTTCTCATGCCAAGGCCTAAAAAATGTAGAGAATTGTCAGTAGAGCAAAGAGTTCACATAAAAGCTGTTCGTAACTCTGGTTGGATTCTCTGACAAATTACTGCAAACTTGAATCATTTCCCAAACACCATCAAGTACACTCTAGATCATGAGACTGAGAGAATTAAATTTGAAAATAGTAAAGGAAGAGGTAGAACACTTAAACTCAACGATACTGATGCTAAGTATCTTTGTTTATGCAGCCTTCCAAACATAAGACTGCTGTTGATCTGAAACATGAGATAAACAACCATGTATCAGATGACAGAAAAGAGCGTTATGGATGGATCTAACTTCGAAAGATTTAGTTCAAAACATAAGTTGTACCTCCAACTGAAGAGAGAATAGATACTTACCTTGGTGCATAGCATCTACCATGAAGGATGGGAGAGGCAGGTGATATTTTGGGGGTGTTTTTTGTTAAGGCGACAAAGAATATTTGCAAAATAGATGGTTGTTGTTGTTGTTTTGAATTAAGCACAAAGCTACACAATGGGCTATCTGTGCTCTGCCCACCACGGGTATCGAAACCCGGATTTTAGCGTGTAAGCCCGCAGACATACCGCTGAGCCACTGGGGGGCACAAAATAGATGGAATAATAGACCAGCACAAGTTCCATTCAATATTGATCCGTCATAGTACACCCAGTAGTTTGCGTGTTGTTGGTAAAGGATTCTACTATCAAGAAAATAATGCCCACAAACATTCATCCAACCTTTCTATAAATTACTTAGCTGATAAAAAAAAGCTGCTGGAATCATTCGCATGATTCAATGATCCCATGGAGCCCTGATTTTAACCCAATTGAACAGATCTGGGATTTGTTCGATTAAAAACTTGACGATTCAAAATTTGTTTCCAAAGCAACTTCATAGAAGTGAATTAAAAACGTTTGGAGTAAAATGTCAAATGGCACTTCGATTAAACATGACGATATCTGAAAGACTGTCCTCAGTTTTGAAACAAAAGGGGACACACAAAATGTAGCTGTTTGCTGAACTCAAGCATTTCCAATGAGTTTCTGTTGTACTAAATATAAAGATTAATAACATTTTGTTGTTTTACCTGTGATTTACCTTCCATTTTTCTTTTAAAAGCAACCTGAAATCTAATTTTTAACGTCGTTCTAACACGTTTGCAAAGTACTTTGTCTTGCAGTTAGAGTTTGAACAGTACTTAAGATAACAAGTGTACAGTAATTAGTTTTTCTTTTTCTACGTTTGTATAATTAATGTGTACCTTTGATTTATTATTTTTGGGTTAACCAATTCATTTTCAAAATCTTATTCTGTTAGTGATGCCATTTACACCTCATTTATTACATTTACGAACCTTCTGTACATCAAGGTGATGTTCTGTTTCTTGTATTTTTAATGTTTTAGTTTATACTTTTTCCTTATTTCCGTCTTATTGCTCTATAATGTTTGTACATTTTTGAAAGCTCCACCAAGCTTGTCCTCAATCTGGTTTGGTTTTGTTCTTAATTCTTCTTTGAATTTTGTCTTTCCTTTTAACTCTTTTTTTTTCTTAAATTCCTGTCTCTTACATTTTGATCTTACTTAAATTTTCTATAAACTTCATCTTCCCTTGGTGTAGTCATGTACGTGGTGAAAGAATCTTCCAGGGAAGGTTCTGCTCTTTCAATTTACCTCCTCTGGGATCTAAACATCCACCCACGTGTTTGCCGTGCGTGGCAACCCGTGAAGGGAAGGAGAGGATCTTGGTGATTAAGGTGTCCAACCCTAACACACCACTTTGGCCTTGAATTCCTGTAGACGGGCTGCCTTGGGGTGGCACCCTTGTATCAACCAGCTGGTCCACTAGGTTCAATTAAGTACCAGTGTTGGATGTTCTCGACAGGTGTTGTGATGCTGGTGTTTGGATATAGTGCTCGAGAAACCCTGGCATTTCTGCATTGTCCTTGTTTGACACTTGTAATGTACCCTCTCGTAGGGCTCCATGGTGGATGGGGTCAGTGGACACCGAAATTTCCCTCTTTATTATGGATACTCCAATTAAAGATCTTAATAAAATAGTAAAAAAACAGTCTATAGGTAAACGACCTCGTCTTGTAGATTTTGAGTAGCAATCCTCACCATCTGTACCACATGTTGTCCCTCATGTTTTTATATTGCATTCACTTTCAGACAAATCTTTAGGGCAAATGTCTCTTTTTCATTCATAAGGGACTAGAGGGACTTGCTGGCTCTCCAAAGTCCGTAAAGAAGCTTCAATCTGGTGACATATTGGTAGAAACATCAACATCTCAACACAGTAAGCTCCTCTTGCATTCAAAGGCAATTGAGTATATACCTATTGAGGTTACACCTTATGCTACTTTGAATTCTTCTTTAAGTTCACAACTTATACGCAGATTTTCATGTACCTTCTTTGCACCTCCGCCATTTGCTTCGAAACTTCGTTTCTTACCAAAGCATCCCACCTGGGATTGTGTTTTCCTTCCTTGGAGGGTCATAGTTTCTCAGAACAGATAGTCTGCCATTGCTCCTTTTTTCCTTCGTATCCAGGTGTAGTTGGATGAATTAGGTCTATCCTTGGATAACATTTCTGTATCCACTGGTCAGCCCATCCCACCATGGCTTCTTACAGTCCCCAAATATGACCTATCTTTAAGTCATCTGAGAAAAGGAGACAATCTTGATTGGAAATACTGTGTTATTTGCTGAACATTTTTCTAACCATCCTTCCACTGCTATTTATAAGATGGTTTAAAATCATGTGAGTGTGGGCTTTGCCATGGTTTGTTATAGTTTAGTGATTGTGCACAGAATCCCCTCTACGGCTTCTGTGTTCACTGCTGAACTATGTGCCATTTCTCTTGCCCTGGATCATATAAAGCTAAGCAGTATTCAAACTGCTATTTGCACTAACTCGCTTTGTTCTCTTCTGGCCCTGGTATCGCTTCACGGTAGTTCACACTCGGTTCTCGCCGATTTTCAAAACCGACTGGCCCAATTATCTTTAACATCTACATCTATCCAGTTTTTCTGGATACCAGGCTATGTTGGTATTCGCGGGAACGAACTTGCCGACACCGCAGCTAAATCTGTCTGCTCCGGCACTATCACCGCTATGCCTGTTCCACACATGGATTATCGTCCTGTATTTAAGGCTCGGCTTTATGCCAGCTGGAAGTTGACTTGGAATGAGCAACATGACAACAGGGCTTTATTTGGAAAAGCTTGTATTGGACTGGCCGTCTTTCTTTCGTAAAGATCGAAAAGAAGTTGTTTTAACCAGATTATACATTGGTCAGTTTTTTAACTCGTCGTTTTCTTTTATCTGGAACTGATTCACCAGTGTGTAGTTTGTGTAACACTCGGATCACAATAAACCACATTTTACTTTCTTGTCATTATTACGATTCATAACGACTGCACCATATTTTGTCCCAAGGTTTATCATCACGTTAGATTGTGTTATTGGTGATGGTGACACTGTCCACCTTGGAAATGTTTTTAGTTTTTTAAAGGCCATTAATCTTTTTAATGTCACTTAAGTTTTTAATTTATACATTAGACATTGTAATGTGATTCCCTTTTAAGAACCATAGTTCATCTAGTTCGACTTGAAATTAGAAAATGGCTGTAACGTCAAATAACTCGAAACTAGCACAAGAAAGGCCAACTTCAGGTAGCTAACGCTACTGTTTTAACTACCCTTTAGTTATCCTAGCGAGTTATTCTTATAGTTTTGCTCCACGTCTCTTAATTTTTTTTATTACTTTACTTTCTGAAAATGGCCATAACATCAAATAACTCGGAATTAGGATTGGAAAGTTCAATTTCATGTGACTGACGGTGGTTTTTGAACTTACCTGTTAGTCTTCCTGGCGAATTATGATAATTATATTTACAGTACAAAACGTCCTCTACAACTTCAGAGATGCCAACCATTATGATTTCGGTGTATACATTGCGACTATACGCTCATACAGACAAATATTATGACTTGTTGCAGTTCCAAAATTATTAGATATTATATAGGCTTATACAATAAAATGATAAATTGTTTCCCCAGGGCTTGAAAGGGGTGAAAAGAAAATTTCTAGTGAGATGCAAATAAATTTTGATAATAAATAAAAGACGTAGTCCAAATGGCTACTTGCGATAATCATGTTTGTGCTTGAAATAATAAAAAAATATTTATCTCCGACGTCTACCAATAGTTTGAGTGCAGTGCTTCTCCATATTTTATACGTGGGGGGGATCCATAGTTACGTCATCACTGCTTGTCAGCCAATCAGCGCTCGCGTAGATGGGTATTTCTTGTTTTCTAAGTGGCATAGAAACACCAATGCGATTGCTCACGAGTTGGAAAAAAGAGGCCTCGCTCACCAGATTGCCTTGTTTCTAGCAAATCTAAAAGGACTAAAACTATGAATCAAAAATTTAGGAAAGAGTATAGTGCAAAATATCCGGTCATCGTATCAAAAATGCGTGACAGTCATGCGTTTTGTACAGTTTGTCACATCGATTTTTCTATGGTGCATGGCGGGATAAACGATTGTTCCAGACATACAAAATCGGCATCTCACCAACAAAAGGCTGAGGCGAAGATAAAAACGATGCAGATAACGACATTTATGAGTAAGAATTCAGAATATGAAACTATAAACCAGAAGTGATGTTCACCCAATTCGTCATTGCTCATAATTTACCCCTAGCTGTAGCCGATCATGCAGGACATCTATTTAGAAAAGTGATTCCAGACTCTCATATAGCGAAAAAAAATGTGGCTGTGCAAGAACCAAAACTATAGCCATTGTACAAATGTTGGGTTGTGAAGATGACAAAATGATTTCAAGCATACTTACTAACAGTATTTACAGTTTAGCCACAGATGGGCCCACATACATGGATGACTCAAAACTATATCCAGTTGTTGTAAAATGTCTGTACGGTCTCTGTCTACAATAATTACGCTCAGTTATTTAAAATAGTTGACATCGCTGCAACTCGGACAACTGTAGTTTTTCTCTTCTGGCTGTATACTAGATGTAAACATTGGTTTTATGCTTTATAACTTTGTTTCATTTTATCTTATCTTCCTTTTATAAATTTCCTAATTTTACTTTAACTCTTTTGGCACAAATAGTGTAGCTGCCTTGTGCCATAAAACCTCAACCAATCTTCCTTGTCCTTCGTTTAATTTTCTTGCTAATCTTTTAATTGGTTCTCTCGTTCTTCTACATTTCTGTCTCGTTCATCCAATTTATTATCTTTTTCTTGTCCTTTTTTTATTTTTTTGTCCTTTATTAAATCTTTTAAAATTGCTGGGTTAGTAATTCTTGGTTTGATATAAATGTGTATTGAAGTTGTTATTTTGAAAGAGCGATAGGCCAGACAGTCTTGTATGTTTAAATTAGGTAGTTGTTTCCTGAAGAAAGCATTAGTCCATGTAATTTTTGAAGATTTTGAAATTGTAATTTCACTGTAAAACACTAAGTCGGGTATATTTTTAAGTCGTGATTTCACGAAAACAAACACTAGACCATTGATATCTTGCACATTTCTAAACTAATTATAATTATTTGTGTAAATAAACAGTAGATCAACTAAATCTCATGGGTCTTTAATGTATCATAACAAAAATAAAAAAATTCGACAAAGAAAACGTGGGTGGGCTAAATTAATCGTACATATTATAGGATTCTTTGGTGGAAAAGCTAGATCATTTTTAGTTGCCTTCTGAATTAAAAATTAGGCTTGTTTTGGAATTTTGCCCAAAACTACATGTGGGATATCTTCGCTAGCCGTCCCTAATTTAGCAGTGTAAGACTAGAGAAAAGGCAGCTAGACATCGCCACTCGCCACCAACTCTTGGGATACTCTTTTACCAACGAATAGTGAGGTTAACCAAACATCATAACGCCCCCAAGGCTGCAAAGGTGAACATGTTTGGTGTGACTGGGATTTAAACCTGCGACCTTCAGATTACAAATCGAGCGCCCCTAACCACCTGGCCATAATAAGGGAGGTAATTATTAAATTCTCTATTTCATGATTTTAAGATAAAACTATGAAGTCAGTGTAAACTCTTACACGTGAATATTTACTAAGTGTTAATTTTATTTTTTTCTTATAAGACGATTACTTCTGACAGAGTCAGATTTATCTGGCCAGAGTTTTGTCTGGTAAAAAAAAACCAAAAAAAACAACAAAGAACTAAGTTAACACTGAAAAAATATTCACGTGTAAGAGTTTACACTGACTTTATCGTTTTATCTTGAAATCATGAAATAGAAAATTTAATAATTACCTCCCTTATTATGGCCAGATGGTGCGAGAAAATGGTAGGACTTTTTACTACTTTTGTATATTTTTAGCTGATTATCACAATGAACACGTAATAAAGTGAATCAGTCTTTTTTTATAATTTTTAAATCGGAAAGCAGCATGAGAAACATTTGTGCTGGTCAGGAGAAAACCGTTTTATTTTTCATGGTTATAAACACAAACACTAAAAACGTGATATTCCTCTATTTCGAGAAAGTACGGGTTGTAGGGTTTTGCATTTTGTGTTAAATTAACATTTTGAATCTAAGTATTCTGCTGACATTTGTGATTTTATTTCGAGTAAATATATTCTTGTATATAATATTAAATACAAGTTTACCCATCTAAACAGTATCCAAACCAATTTAAACATAAAAATAACATTCAACGTGGTGTTGTAATGTTGTTCTTTTGTTAGGCGAGGTTTTTAGAATTATTTTAATTTAAAATCTAGCCCATATAATCGTAACGAATTTATTTGTTTATTTATTGGCATTTCTACAATTTATTTTCACTGAAAGTGTTGTAAGTTACTGTTGGTTTAAGTTTAGAAATAATGTTGTAAACAAAGTACATTGCTAATGGTAGTGTGTATTAAGGTAAGAATAAAATACGACTTTATGTACGACTGTACAAATAATCGATTTAATTATTCAATATACGCAATAACTAACATTGATTCAAATATTTGAATGAAACTTAATGCTTAAAAACAACTGCATTAACCATCAATACCGAGCCCCTAGCAAACAGCTAAATTGAAACGTAAAAAAGTATAATTACAAGCACTTTTTTTCTTCCTGGACAGTGAAGTTTCGTGAACAATCCTGACACAATAATAAAATAATACACTGAACTGTTCATTCACCAAGAGATTTTGATATTTTTCATACACCAAATCCTATGTTACACACCTGAAATGGCCCCTAGTCTTTTATCATTAGCTGTCCTATCATTGTAGCTCTTCATGAGTTAGTGGTCAAGTGGATCCTCTGGTAGTTTCATCCTTGGTGAGCCTCTAGAAATATTTACAAGAACTTTGAGCTCATCAAAAGGATTATTACGTTGCTGTCAATTTCTCCTCTGTAATTATTCATTTGGTCACTTTTCTGCAACATACTTGCTAAGACATCACGGTAGATAATCTTTGGCTTGGATTACTTAGCCTTTTGGATTTTGTAAATTCCAACATTTATGATCACTTTCAACATCTGTTTAATTTTGTGAGTTTGTCTTTCGTGGCATACCACGTCATCTAGATGTAATTCAGGGTTACTGACATTTTTAACAGCATATTAACATTTCTTTTTATCAGTATCTGATTTAATTCATTATTGGGTAAAGTAACGTATGTCATTGATAGTGATTCTTAAACTCTGACATATTCTTAATAAGACTCTTCTGACGGACTGTTCTCCAGATGAGAGTACAATTGAACTTTACGTTTTATCCCAAACATCAGTGATAATACTATGCTGGTAACTTCATGTACTGCTATATAATAACTCGTTAGTTCCAATGAAAGACCTTGATTCCACGTTTTCGGATGTTCGTTGCATAAATAACTATTTATTCAATAGACTATAGCTGTATCTCTCCACCATACCATCAAAAAATGTATGAATGGCTGATATCCTGGTCATTTTCGTTCCAAGGAACTTGCATATCTCTTCAAATGAGGCCAGTTTATAGCTTCATCGCCCATCTGAGGGAATTTATACAGACTCTTTATATCTTGAAATTAATCAATTAAGTTATCTTACTAGAGTTTCTGGTTTTTAATTAGAAGTAGCACATGTTTCTGACTGGTTTAGTCAAGTAGTCCATTAAACATATATTCATTCCAACTGTTACTTTTTGAAAGAATACTAAGCATATAAACACTAACTTCCTCCAGAGGTGCTGTAACACGATATTACTAACTGCCCTTGCCATTTCTTTTGTAAATCTTGCGAGCTCTCAATAGAATTTTCATGTTCTACAACAGTTCTGTACAGATCCTCATTGTTAAATGCAATATAAGCATTATTTTACTCAATCCAGCGTCTTGTTAACAGCTAAGTGCCAAGATTTTTTTGAAGGTCGTGGGGATTATTATGTACTTCAACTATAGAGGCTGTTAAATTACGAAGTATTGTTGTTTCTGTCCACTGATATCTTGCTCTTCTGACGTGATGAGCCCTTTTATAAAGATAGTGAATCTTGTTGTTACGGAATTATTGTTTGCTATTACAACACTTTTGATCAATTTTTGAGACGCTGAATAACTTATTTCACACTTGTGTCTTTTTGGTTGAGTGTTCATCATTACTTATGGATCTCATAATTTGGACTATACTCTGGTATACTTTAAATTGTTCGTCTTTACTCTGTGTCTATAATCTTCGTTTAACAAGGTCTTAATAATAATGTATTGTCATTTCTTTGGTTCTGTTCTTGGTGAGACACAATGTTAGAAATGCACTTCTGAAATTTCTGGATTCAATTTGCTATTTGACCTTCTGGATTATAAAAATTCATTGGTCACTTGAATGCTGTATGATCTAACAGAACTTGAACTGTGCATGATGATGCAACTTACGTATGGCTCTAGCAACACTTTACTTTTTTTTTCGAATTGTAAAATGCCTTATTTCTGCAGCATTCATTACACTGTTGTTATAAGCAACAAAACATGTTGCTTTCTGTGTTGTATGACACCTATATTTAAAGCGAGTGAATCTTCCAGAGATGGATATGATAATACAATAGTAGTGGTAATCTCTTCTTCAATTTAGTGAATGTTTCTTCAAAATAACCAGTCTAGCAAAAGTTTTGGTTTTTCAATTAATTTTTGTAAAAGCCTAGCTGTGTTAGAGAAAGATTTTGCAAAATAATGATAGTGACATCATTCTAAAAATATTGCTTCTCACAGATTCTTTTATGTTCACTATATTTTTGACAGGGCCAGTCTTTGGTAAATCTGTAGACACTTCTCTTCTGGTAGATATGTATCACAGGAAACTTACCGGTAGTTGGAACAGTTCAAACTTCTTGGGATTTAGTTTAACATTTATTTTCCTCATCTGATCCAAAACGTTCCTTATCTAATTTGATGATAATCGCAAATAAAATGACCTTTGATGATACTCATGATTGGCTAAGTACAAATCCAAGTGTATTTCAGACACTAACTGTTGAAGTGTAGGAGAATAACTAGATGATAATATAAATAGTAACGTGAAAAATTACCACAATTCTGCAGTAAAAGCTGTCTCCTCTCTACTTGCTTTGTTTTCTTGTTCTTGTTAATATCCAGTTTAAGATCTAATGTAGAAACCGGTTTGGTCCAGATAGAGCATCTGAAGCAGTCATCCTGGTAGTGATTAGACATCCTTCTTTGTAACTTCGTTCATCGTCCAAGAGTCCAAGCATATCCTTGTCGATCCTTCCATCTTCTTCACAAGTACGAATTTTCAAGGGCTTGTACTGAATTCTATCACTCCTTTATATCAATAAATGCTGCAGTGTCCAAAGTAGTTTTAACTCTTATATTATGGTTTAATGTATTTTAGCCCTAATAATGACATCTTTTATTCTTCGGATCTATGAGAGCTCCACTGAACATTAATCCATCAAGGTAAACTGGAATGTTTTGTTCTGTTACAGGCTAGTCACCAAATGAACATTTTAATTTTCGAAAATGATTAGTATTTCTCTTGATTGTACAGTGATTTTTGTCCAAATTGTCAAAGAAGTTCAACCTCTTTGTACTAAGTATCGTACAATATACACGGATATCTTAATCAAAAACTATGAAACTATTTGAAACATGTCTCGTCTTGCATCCATATTACTACATGAAGTCGGTTCCCAATATGTATTATTCCTATATGCCAGTTAATCGCACATCATGAGGTGTATATAAGTCTCCTACAACAATAATAATAACTTCTAGCTTTCTTCTTCCCTGTTTCCTGTTACATTCTTTTAATTCTGTCTTTTTTTTATTTTCTATTTCTGTATTTTTGGTTTAGTGGATTCTCAACTTTCAGATGTTACCAAATCAGGTCGAACTGTTGTAGCTGTAGAACCATTATTTAATCAGGGCATTGCAAGGCTTCCCAAGAGTAAGCCCGTGGGCTTATGATCTGGTTTCTTTAGACAATGAACTTAACTGACTTTGTGCAGCCAAACTCTGCCTTACAATACCAGTTCATTTCTGTTTCCCAATATCTGGTTAGCATTTGTTATTCCTTTTGATATGGGTAGACTCAAACATTTATCCATAAGGTATCATCTTCTTTGTGTATTAATAGTTGATCATTCCTTGCAGTGTGAGCTGTAATGCTCAGATTCTCCATATTTGTAGCAGTTTCTTCTTTCTGGTATTTTTTACAAGGATTTCTTTTTTCTGTAAGCTACATAGAAGACTGTTTTTTCTGTTGTGGTTTATTTTCTTCATTCTATGAAACTGCTTCCCTGTACAACAATCTCCAGTATTGAGATGACATCTTTAGCTGTCTATCTACGACTTTAATTTCACTGTCGGTTGTAGATTTTCCTTTAAACATTTAAAATTTAATTTGCTTCAGCCTAATCTGCATATTGCTGCCGCCTATTATAGCATATATGAATTGGATGCCAATGAATCCAAATCATAAGTAAAATGATTTGGCATATATTTCGTACGTTCAGCTAATGTCTCCCTTCCTCTCTGTACCTTATTCTGAAACTTTTCTCTGGATATTTCCTTTTGGTGTGGCTTTCTAAATCTGTTCCACAAGACAGCTATGAATGCTTGATATTTTAATGAATATCGGGTGGAAGGCTACTTAATTTATTCAAACCTGATATTTTTAAATGGGTGACAAGGTAAATGACTTTTTGTTCACTGTTCTACCCATTCATTCTGGAAATGATTTCAAATTCTGTGCAGTATTATTCCCTTCATCATACATTGGTTTCTTAATTTTCTACTGTTGAAATTGTCAAAAAAAAAGTATGGAACTTGATTTGGTAGTGTTATGGTATGAGAGTTGTGTAATCACAGATAATTCAACATCATTATTAACGGGTACAAACTAAAGTCTTCCACATCTTGTAGAAGATAGTAATTTAGATAATGCAGAAAGAGATGCATCTTGAATTTAATAATGTATTTTCCAGATGTTTCGTTCTGTTCTTGAGCCTTTTTTCTACAACATCGTTAACTTTGTATGTACTTCATCAGTACTGACAAAACTTTCTTCACCTTGTTCATGTCTTTGTATACCTCAAAGAAATTACAACAATAAGTTTGTACTTCCTTTATAGCTTCTTCGATTTTGACTTATTTTTACCCGTTTAATTATTCTATCTCTTTAATTTGTTTCTTAAATTCCTGTCTTTTTCCTCTTTTTAATTTATTAACACATTCTAATTTTATGCCTTTTTTTATTATTTTAATTTTCTGTTTTCTTCCTGGCCTTTTTATTATTATTATTATTATATATATTGTTATTTCTTCTTTTCTTTATCTTTTTAACTTTTATTTTTCACTCTTCTTATCTTTCTTTTAATTGGTTTTTTAACTCCAATAAGTATTTCGTATGGTCGTGTGAAGTCATCTAGAAAATTGATGGTTATTTAATGGATTATTATATTTTCACCAAAATAATCCTACTTCCTATACCATTGTCATTCTTCTGTTAGGCGAGTTCTATAAATTTATTTGACAAACATAATTCAAAGTACTGTAACATACTAATAACAAATTAATTTATTTCTTCCTCGATGTTTTTATGACCTGCCTTCGCTTGTGTACTGTTCTAACTTGTTATAGACTTAAGTTTACAAATGGCGTACAAACAAAAAAAATCTCTTGCTAATGGTGCCACACTAACGTAAAATTAACCTACTTGCGCAATTTCACGGCTAGTCGATCGAGTATCTGAATATATGCAATAATTAACATTGATCTAAATACGTAACTGAAATGACAGGCACACAGATAACTGGTTACTCTATACTCGTTAACTATTCACGACCCCTGAGCTAAATGTTTATTCATATAAAATGTGTGTGTGCTCTTAGTCTTTGCACTTTGGGGAGTCTTTCGATCATTAATATTCCCGAATATTCTAGGAATTTCATGTTCTTAACGTGAAACGCCCTTAAACTAAAATTTTAAATATAAATATGTAAATATAACTTCCAGTGATAGTTTTGAACTTCCATTTGTATCACTTGGCGTGTACGTATAATATTGCACTATAGTTAAGCGCTATTAAAATGTAATTAATGTTTGCTGCACATATTGTACCATTTCCTAGCTGGACTATAGAGTTGGTTACAAGGTCGGCTAACAGCACCAACTTCCTGACACGTTTCTATTTTTCCGTGTTTCGCTTTGTAGTTTATTATTAACAGATGAGGTGTCCCAAAGATTATTAACAAATATTTATTGAAAAATACACTTGTTGGAATACAGAAGAGGCGTACACTACTTCTTGAAGATACTGAATGAAAACTGGAAAAACTTTGTAGTTGTGTACATTTCCTTTATATCGCTAAAAAACTAAAAAAACAAAACAATTTATCAATACGTAAAACAGTTCACTTCCAACTGTCTTTTTTTATACATATATTAATTAGACTAATGATTTGTAAAACTGTTAAAAGTTTGTTTTTTCAGAGAGCCCCATCATACCAAACATGTTTGCTCTTTCAGCTGTAGGAGCATTATTATGTTACGGTCAATCTCACTATTCGTTGGTAAAAGAGTAGCCCAAGAGTTGGCGGTGGGTCGTGGTGACTAGCTGTCTTCCCTCTAGTCTCGCACTGCTAAATTAGGGACGGCTAGCACATATAGCGCTCGTGTAGCTTTGCGCGAAATTCAGAGCAAACCTTTATTTAGAGTAACTTCCGCGTTACTATAAATTGGTTAAATGTCTATGGTTGTAATCCTAATCACGTGACTTTTTAAGCCTATTTTTATCCATTAATAGGTTTTTATTTGCCTTTGAAGAGGCTTTAAACAACTTTATAGATATATACAAAATAGGTTTCGTATCACGATAACTTTATCTAAAAATCGAGTTATCATTTTTGTTTTTGGATTGGACTGATAAGTTTTTCTCCAGATAGAGAGATGTGATTTAGAGCGGAACGCCTGCTTAAATGTAGTTACACAATATGGCTACGAGTGCATTATATTAAAAATGTTTTAATTTTTCGCTAAGCATAGCGTGACAACTCGATGAACTGTCAGAACAGTTTCGTTTTAGAGAAAAATAAGAGGAAATGAAAAAAATCCTAAAACGCTTCTCGTGTGGAATGTTTTTCGAACGTCGTCTGTCAGTGACATTTCCATATTGTTTCCTACAACTAAAAGCTCTCTCGGTAACCAAAGAACAAATATAAATAAAGTTGGAAACATAACAAGTTGTTATTTGTCTCCGCAGAGAGGGCACTTCATGAAACTAGGAAACTGTAAATACTAACCTGGAAGGCCAGTGAAGCAGAGGTTTTTTTTAATAACGGGCGTTCACTTGTTTAAATATAATTTTATTTGGTAGTTAAATAATAATGATAATAGTGATGCAAGTAAAAGAAATGATTTCGGAAGAAATCATGAAATGTTAAGATGAAACTTTTATACTTCTTTCACAAAGGCTTTGGTAGGCCTGATAATTGTTCTCGACTATAGTTCAAGAAATAGATGTTAAAAAAAAAGAAAGAAAGAGGGGCGTGTATTACACATTGACATTAAACACAGATAGGTGTTTTGAGCAGGAATAACTAACCCTTGTTTATTTTTGTTAATTATGTCGAATCGCATCTCTGTTCTGAACAAACTGTTGTATCTGTGATGAAAAGAAATTGAGAAAATTTGATTCAAAACTATAAAATTAAACTTCTCAACAACTTTCAAATAGTGTAGTAGGAAGACTTGTCATCTGCTGTTGGGCGTCTCTAATATAAAAACGAACCACATTTTAAAAAATTCTAACTCTCAGTGTGGTATAGAAAATTATTGTGAATTTAATGCTATTAGATTGAAACTTGAGCCATTGTAGCTACAAACACTGCATACAAACATAACGTGGTGTACTGAATTCAGACAAGCAGTTTTTAATGTTGTAGTTGTGAAAAAGTAATTAGACTTTACCTTATCGCTCCTGTTTAGCCACCACAATTAAACAACGGTCAAACCAGTAAAGTTCTTCGTTTTAAGATTCAGTAAGCGTGGGTGGGAATTAGCAATAGTTCCATTTTTTTTTAATTAAATCGAATAAACATGATCTCTAGAGGCCACAAGTATGGAACATGAAAACGAATTTCAGTAAGTGCACTTAATTAATGAGCAACAAATTGAAACGCAAAGTTTCTTAAGATAAATCTTCGTTCATCAAATCATCCGTTTTGTTGGTGTTCTTGTCTTCCTACTGGTAAATCTTCCGTTTAAAACAGTTGTAATAAAGTTCATCAGCTGAATGGCCTCTATATTCAAAAATGTCTCCACTCGCTTATCTAGAGAATCCAAACAGAAGTGTCACTAACGTAGAATCAATATCAACTTATTTAAAGGACACTAAGGTTAAGAAACTCTGGTTTCCAAAGATTACATGGCAACGTGATTACACCCTCTTTCTTTGAATTTATATACATCAAACTCTAGAATCCGAGCTGCAAATTTCAACTAGGCAGAGTGATCTTGGCATCATCGAGTGGCCCTCTTACTGTTGTTAAACACAAAGCTACATAATGGGCTAACTGCATTGTGCCTATCACAGGTATTGAAACTCGATTTTCAGTGTTTATAAACACCAGAATCACGGTTGAACCACTGGTGCAAGATCAAAGAAAGTATAAAAACTGCATATAACAATGACCCTATATTCTAGATGGGGTCTAAAACTGATACCCGACTGCTAATCAGAAGGAATGGAATTTAGAATCCCTACAGTGGGGAAGGGCGAACTGCTCTTTATTTTTTCGGAGTAATATCTGCAAGTAACTTTGGCAGGAATTAATTTTTGTTGAAGCCAAATGTGATATCTGAACAAAACATACTGTAGTTTTTTTGTTTGTTTTATTGCTCAAAATGTTTTCACATTAATTAGACTTTTATGCACCGATAAGTCTGAAGGCTTACAGCGGTAAAAAAAACAACAAATGGATTTACATGCTCTAAGTGGGAGCAGCGCTAGTAGCCTTTTGTATAGATTTGTATGAATTATCGTTGTTCTAAGTTTTTAACTCTCCACTGTGTTATAATTATAAACTCGTTTACTAATGTAACAAACTTCATTTCCACCCCATCATTTAATGACGTGGCCAATTTGTCTTCAGAGACATCCTTTGAATCAGATCTCACAATAACTAATACCCACAGCTCTCGTATACAGCCAAGCTTAAACAACGGGTTTCTCAGAGCTTTAGTGTACCTGAACACTAAATATTTCTGCTCTGACGACGTTTCGGTCTTATTTTGATTCTGACCAGAAAAAGATCTCATTGTTGAAACTTGAAAATACACGAATACTAGTAGTCCAATCAGAGATTTCTCTGGTAATGAATGTCAGTAAAAGGAATACTGCGTGTTGAAGAGATAAATAAATTGAGACACTCTGCTTTAATATTTACTTTCTTTTCCCCTTTTACAGGACAGCGTTTGGTTTATGGCTGCTGATGAACGTCCTTATATGCACTGTTCCAAGATATGGAGCATTCTGTATGCAACTCACAGGAGCTGTCATGTTGCTCACTAACGCCGTCTATGCTCTCCTGTTGCCTCGAAAACCTTTAGTCATTCCTTTTGAGGAAGGAACCCTTATGTTTACGTATGGTTGGTGCTTCTGGCTCGTGCTTGCTGCTGGTAAGTCTACGTGTTCACTATTTGTCAGATAACTCCTCGGTATTTACAGTTACTTTCAGGTATCGCTAAGCTTTTCACATACTGTAAATCCAAGCATATGCTAAATGTATATGTTTGTACTTTTCCTGATTTGATAATTTTAGCGAAAACTCCGAAAACTTGATAAACCACTTGTCACTAGGTACAGGTATTTTCTTGTCGGTAAATGTTTTGTTCTTATTAACAGCTGCCTGCTAAAGAAGACTTTTAAGGTAGTTTAACGATATATGCCAAGAGATTGAGCAAGTCAAGGTGGAGGCACTTGATTCACTGATAAATAATGACGCTAATAATAACATTAGTTATTCTGGTGTGACTTTCAAAAGCACGAGGGTTTTTGTGACAGTTCGCTTGTAAAATTAACTGAATAATAGTAAAACCAAAAATTAATGAGTGTTAAAATTAAAATAAATATATTATGTTAAACTATAGATCTTTATCCTAAATATCTAATTTGTAAGTGACTTAAATAAATTGTTAATGATTTGAAATTCAGTTGCTTTATCTGGTTTACACTTAATCTGATCGTAAAGCATGCTAAAAATAAAAATAAATAATATCCAAAGAAACTTAATCTAAATGTCACTAATTAGAATGTGAAAATTATAAGGAAAACTGGAGGAAATGTGCCAGGAGAAAAAGAAACGTGCCTCCAGTTCAGACTGTTTGTGAATAAACACAGATGGTGTCATTGTCTATTCCTCACCTGGTATCGAAATTGTAGGCCTTGCTAGATTTTTGTGTGTCCCGATAGCTGAATATGGCTAAGACAGTGTCCCCTATGTTCACTTACCACAAACAACGAATGAAGTCTTAAACTACCCGGGAGCAAGAATTGTTAAAATCAAAAGAAATTGTATGCACCCTATTAATCTTAGCGAGAATAAAGAGCTATTTTAGCTATCTTTCATTAGCTGTAATCAAATATTTCTGAGTAAGTAATCCAGGAAAAGTAACTAGTTTGAAGGTTGATTGCCGTTTCAAGTAGTTTTTCTTTATAGTACGTGGGAAAATTTCTTAGAGTAAACCTTATAATCCAAGTTCGAAACATTTTGTAATACACGTGTGTTTTCTATTGGGAATTCCTCTAATTTCTCGACATATCCCTAGGAATGTCACTGTACCAACTGTTTGGGAAAATTTTTCCAATGTAATTTTCTATTTCTCTATTGGGTAATATATAGCACCCAGCACCTTCTTAAAAATGTATCTTCAGACAGTCTCCTCAATGATAGTCTTCATGGAAACGTGGCAACAAGACATAGTATGTGCTAGTGTTTATTTCGAGTTGGTGTGTTTTACTATTTGGTTCATAGCTACAAGAGGGCTATGTTCTCTAGCAATCTCTAATTTAGAAGTAACTGACTAAAGAAAGACACCTAGTTAACGCCACTCCCGCTACTTTTTGGGCTACTCTAATCAAATAGTGAGATTAACCATCACTTTATAACACCCCTAAGGCTGAAAGAAAGAACGAGCACGTTCGGGAACGGAATTCGAACCGACAGGTTGTGAATCGAGCCACCACTAGGGTTTCATGATTTCCAATATGTGCTGGTCTGTTGCAATGTTTAATATTTTACGCTAGTGGATTGTATTGTTTAATATTCCTTGTTGTATTCTTCTGTTTTAGTATTTTACATTAGGATATTGTGTCATCTTTAAGAGTTCTGAATATACGTGGATGGTATAACAATATACGAGTTTCTTCTCTTTAAGATACATCTACGTATGCACACAAAGGAATTGCGTGATTGGAAAGCTTTCATGTGAGAGCTATATAAATCTTTCTTGTGAAAAGGTTATTAGCTAACGTAGGATAATCTCATGATGCGATGAAAGGTAAAAAGTATGAAACTCAAAACAAACTAAACAGCATTGTAATTATTACGTTTATAAATCATTTGTGCGAAATATTTTAAATCGAACCACCCAGAAGCTACACTACATTCGGCAACTTTTACTATAAAAAAACAACAACAGTTTACAGACACACGTTTGTAACCGAGATCTTCCCAGTAAATACACACCTTTCTAGCCGTTTAACAGAACTTAAAAATGTAAACAAAACTAAGGTACCCGTGGATGGTCTATGGTTTGACGATCATACTCTGACACGATATAAAATCAGGGGTAAAACCAGGTGCCGAAAGATAATGAACAACAAATGGCTGATGTTAAAAGGGAGTGGTCATGGACTTTAATTTGATCCGTACGTTAAGTATCGTTGTTCGGTCAGCAAGAGTAGCCCGAAAGTTAAAGTATGCGGTTCACTGACTGCTTTCTCACTAGCCTGTCAGTTATAAACATGAACCTTGTATGAAAACATATCATTCTCGCACGGTATTCATAATAAAACAAAACAACAATGCTCCAAAAGACTGATACATAAAAATACTCTAATTAAACATTCAAGTAAAATATATACCCTGAAACGAGATGTCAGGAAGTTATTCTAAATTTGTTCAAGTAAGAATTAAATATGAAATCGGTTTAGGTATAAAGCCACTGTTTTGAAGAAAGATTAGTGACTCAACCTCTAAACACAATAGGTTTTACGTAAAAATTGCAAATCAACATTTATCATTAACTAACCACAGACAATGTCGGAGCATGTCCCCTCACCTTAGTTAGATACAGGCCAGTCTGACCTGAACATCTAATAGAAGAAAGTAAAAGTGATGTATTGCCGTTTCTAAACTAATGAGAATATCGCTTTGTTTCAAAATGAGGGTTTTCTTTTATCAAGTAAAACTAATATAACGAACAAAAATTCCCTTAACGAAACTGTAAATCAGTACTGTGTTCGCAAAAGTATTTTACTGAATACACGAAGAGTTCCAGAATACCATCATGACCTCCGTTAGGTAAGACCATTTTTGATTGTCCTTATCTAAAACGAACGTTTTTTTAGAATGTATATTGTTAGAACAATATCAAGTCTGGACGTCACAACATGATTTTTTTAAAAGTATTGGACATAACGCAGTTCAGCCGGTATTACGTCAAGACTAACGGTTTGGTAAAAAGTAAAGACAACGGGAAAAAATCAGCGTAAGTATTGTGCCTACTAGGCCCAGCAACCTGAGGGTCTCGGTTTCGAATCCTGCCACACCAAAGATGTTCGTCTTTTCAGTTGTGGAGAGCGTTACAATGCTACAATCAATTCCACTATTTGTTGGTAAGAGTAGAAGGAAGGCTGCTAGTCATCACCACCCATCGCCAACTTTTGTGCTAGTCTTAAACTGCTAAACTAGGGACGGCTAGCGCAAATGGGCCTCGTGTATCTTTGCGCGAAATTCAAGTGTTTAATCCAGCCTGGATTAAACAGTTTGTTAAACAAACACTTACTGAACGTCTTGTGGAAGATGGAGATAGAAGAAGCCCTTTGATTCTTCAGTAAGTCGTGAGCAATATATGCCAGAAGTTTCTTGATCATATTGTGAAAGATGGAGGATAGTTTGGTATTTTTGTTTCTCCAGTATTGTTCTGATTAACACCTGTTGAACTTTTCACAGAAGCTGACGGAAGTACGGAATTTTCCCGCTCCAAACTGTCCTAACCAGCATTTAACATTCGTTTACTAAAAGTTGGAATATAGTACAATATTGTTCTAACCAGTATTTAAAGTGTAAAGTTTACGTATTAAAGAAATCATATCTTATACATATTTGAATGTAAGCATTGTTTTAAATTATTGGACTGAGGAGTGGGATATTTATTTCATATTTTAGTTGCCTTGAAGCTTTTCTAAGCCACTGATTTGTAGTGAATATTTTACTTAGAAGGAAATTAGCGAGATTTCCTTCAATCCATACATGGATTAATTGTTTTACGTTCCTTTCCTATAGGAAGCATCGCTTTTTTTACTGGGGCCACGGTTGCTATTATAGATATTGTTTTTCCTAATAAATTTTCAACGATTTTGGAAGTGGATTATGACGCCCCCTACCGTTACTTAGTGGAACAAAATAACAGTTCAACAATAGTACAAAAACGTAGCGACCACCAGACGAATGGTCCTATTCTTCAAGGTGACCTTGATGCCCCTGGCAGTAGTAAAGAAGGCATCGACAACGTCGCTTACGAGAACGACGATAGTGACGGCAGTACGATAATCAACGGAAAGCGAGCTATAAGTCTTCACCACTTCGGGAAATATGCCGAGCAGGAAGCGACCAAGAGGAGGAGTGTTTCAGCTATCAGCCGGTAGGTTTTGGTACAAGATAAATGATCCTCTAAGACAACAGCTGTTTTATCATTTTATGATAATGTTAAGATAAATCTATTCTTAGCGAAATCCAACAATACTGATTAAAAGAATTTTCTAAAATTATCTTAAAATGGTGTAGAATTCAATGTGGTGCCCTTTTTTGTTTGTTTTTTTACAGAAACTTGAATAATTACTCTGACAGACATGGTGGTACCAGCGAACATGGTAATACCGACTTGGAGGCAGCAGCGATGTGGTGACGCCACCGTGTGGCTATATTTTTACACCAACGTGACCTGAAGTACAACTGCTAGTAACGTGCCACAAGTTTCAGTCGGGTGGAGATGGTTCCAAAGGTTGGAGGGGTCATACTTGAATTTTGGGTTAATAAAAAAAAAAAAAAAACTTTTTTGTGGTGTCGGCGTACCAAATCGTCTTTTCCAACTGCAGAGTCTTTCAAAATAGACTTTTTTTTTTTCAGGACTTAAAATATAATGTCAAAGAATGCCATAAGATGACCTTTAACTGATACCGTTGAGTTGAAAATTGAAAGCGTATGTATATTAATAGCTTATCTTGTACAAGTGTACAGTAACCTTTTACGTTGAAGTTTTTTGTGTGTTTTTTAATAATCGAGGTGAAAGGGTTCTTCTTCACAGAGGGCGCTAAAGCCGGTAGCAACTGGAGCGAATAAAGAAACGAAAAGTTTGGTTTACCCTTTAGGCCAAATGAAAAAATAAATCTGTTTCTCGTTCTTCCATAAACCGTATTTTTTGTTTTTGTTTCCTAGTAATAAATATTAATACACAGGATATCCCAAATTAATATTAACCACTTTCTAGGGCGATATGTGCATGGTAAGCAGTTCACCAGCTTGATAATAGTCGCATTTTGTAGTAGTTTTAAGTAACCTCATTTATTCTTAAAATAGGTAATGCTTCTTGTACTCATTAAGAAACACTACTCTTTTGTACATTATATGTACAAGAGAAACTAAACAATACTAGTTAAAGTAATAACGTTTCGCAGATGTTTTAATATTTCTTGCTGTCTTATAAATATTTAATTTAAAGTGTACAGTTAGGATAATTGTACGTAAGGATCTCTTTATTATAAAAAATATTTGCTGGAAATGACGAAATGTCTATTGCCAAGGTCATACAACACAATTAGCAAAACATCTAGCACGTTAGATTCTTTAAAAATCTTTACAACACAATTAGCAAAACATCTAGCACGTCAGATTCTTTAAAAATCTTTACAACACAATTAGCAAAACATGTAGCACGTCAGATTCTTTAAAAATCTTTAATCGCTTGTGAAATTCAGGTTAATTCTAAAAGTGATTGCGAATTTTAGCCTCTGATGAACAGGGTGATTTACTTTATTGGTAGAATTATGAGACAATTAACACGTGCTTTATCGATAAACGGTTCCGTTGGGATCAATCAGAAACAATAAGGCCGAAAAAGGAAGGTGTCGCTAAATATGAAATTTTGGGACGTCGGATTGTGTAAAGTAATTGGGGGAAGGGGGCGAGAAGAGTAAGGTCAGGACGACGATGTCTGGTTTGGAGACAAGTGGGAAGAATAAACATAAGCGAATCTTAATGTTTTAGAAGTGAAAAGTAAAGGGACGAAATTAATTTCAAAGTCAACGCGAGATATAATTTGAAGGATGTTAATCAGTCAAGGACAACTGAACATCATTAATTCCTGGATTGAACAAATTGATTGATAAATGATGTTTTGTAACTGGGATTTGAAATTGAGTAACTTATTGATTTATTACGATCCCTTCCCAGAACTGAGATCTATGGATCCTGTACTAGGAAATAAATTGTTTGTGTGTGTGGGTGGGGCGGGAGTGCCCAGAGAAAACCAACTTTCACAGTTGCCGAGAAGGAATTCCTTGACCGTGCCCGGTAGAAGCAGACGGAGGATTACATGCATAAGAATTAGTACGATCTAGTGTAATAAACGTTTCTGAAACAGGTGTAACGGGGGGAAAATAGGAATTAATACTAATCGCAGTCTTCTACTGCAGTAGAGAACTAGGATTTGTGGTATAATAAATTGGAAGTGGTCATGTTGACGTAGGCTTACTTGAACTACTTGCGTGATTGATGGAAGTTTGCACCAGTCTTTTCTATCTGGATTCTCCTTTCTATCTTGGCAGTTCCTGTCTGTTATTCTTTGTTGGATGTATGGAAGAAACCAGTTGATTCTAAAAGGTTGTTTTGTTACATTTGGGTCTATGTTGCTTGGATCTTCAATGTATTCCTCTTGGTAGGGGATCTGGGTGAATTGCTCTATAGATTAGATTCAGTTGATTTGTTTCGTTGCTTCTTGTGTCATCTGCGTGAGTTTATCTGTAGTTCATTGATGGTTTTGCTTCGTGACGAGCCTGGCTCGACTGTTGGCGGCCAGAATTTCGAGGATCGCCTTCGATGAGTTACTGGCTCGTATTGAATAAATTAGATGTTTGGGGAAAACTGTGGAGACTAGAAAGGGTTGTGAGCTAAAAAGAAAGCGACGAGCGAGTTCCACAGTGTTTTTGGAAACAGTTACAAACTTGACGTAGGGAGTTGGTTGACCCGAAGTCGGCTATTACTGTCCCCCTGTGGTTCAGCGATATGTCCGCGGACTTACAACGCTAAAAACCGGGTTTCGATATCTTTAGTGGGCAGAGCACAGATAACCCATTGTGTAGCTTTGTGCTTAATTTAAAAAACAAACATAGTTGGCTATTCCAACCATCGTATCAACTCTAGATGGAATATCCGACTGTTGTTTCCAGTAAAGAATGTGTTTCATCAGGTGGAATCGAATAGTCCAGACACCCTAAAGAAAACAGAGAAAATATATGTTAGTTATGGGAATATTTCAGTTAACTGGGGGGAGGGAAAGTTGAGCTCCATGGAGGACATAGATTAAGGCTTCGCAGGAGTTTAGTCTTTGTGGGATTCATAAGAGCGTTTGGCTTATGCTTCCTAAGGAAGCTATTGATACCGTTGAAACTGGTTATGGTCGGGTGGTCAGGACGCTCGACTCGTAATCTGAGGGTCGCGGAATCGAATCCCCGTCACACCTAACATACTCGCCCCCTTGACAAATGTGGGCATTATAATGTGACCTGTAAATCCCACTATTCGTTGGTAAAAGAGTAGTCCAAGACTTGGCGGTGGATGGTGATGACTAGCTGCCTTCCGAATTATAGGCTTACTATGCTAAATTAGCGATGGCTAGCGCAGATAGCCCTCGTGTAGCTTTGTGCAAAATTAAAAAAGCAAGCAAATATTTCCGTCAGTGTAAGCTTTAAAGAGGGTCTTCTTGCAAGAACCGTTTAGTCGAGAAGAGGGATTTGTTTGTTTGTTTTGGAATTTCGCACAAAGCTACTCGAGGGCTATCTGTCCTAGTCGTCCCTAATTTAGCAGTGTAAGACTAGAGGGAAGGCAGCTAATCATCACCACCCACCGCCAACTCTTGGGCTACTCTTTTACCAACGAATAGTGGGATTGACCGTCACATTATACACCCCTACGGCTGGGAGGGCGAGCATATTTAGCGCGACGCGGGCGCGAACCCACGACCCTCGGATTACGAGTCGCACACCTTACGCGCTCGGCCATGCCAGGCCATGAGAAGAGGGAAACTAGAAGTTTTGGTAGCTCGGCAGTTAGTTGTGGAAAAAATTAAAATGGCACGATGCGATGGTACGGAACACGCTTAATAATTAGGCTTAACTCAGTCAGGCAGTGTAACTTGCGACATAATATTAAAATATGGCGCGACTAACAGAACAGTATTTCTACATAAGAACGCTAATTCGGTCAATTACCTCTGCTTCTAATGATGCGTAAAAATCCAATCTGATGGAAAGACAATAACACGGTTTATTGTTACATGTCAGCGTGTCGTACAAATATATAGCACCACTGATTAAAGGGCTGACAAAAGAAAACAAAAAACATTAGTGTGGAAATAAAGTAATCGGTCATGCTGCCCTCTTGCGGATTTTAATTTAAATACAATAATTAATTCATAACAGCTAACAGACTTGCGCATATAGTCCAAGGTGAACTGTATTTAGAATAAACCACGTTGGTTATTTATAACAGAAGGGGCCGCAGATAAATAACGTTTATGAATAAGAGAAGGTGGGCCTCGGATTGTTTTTCAATTTCGCGCAAAGCTACACGAGGGTTGTTTGCGCTTGTCGTCCCTAATTTAGCAGTGTAAGTCTTGAGAGAAGGCAACTAGTCATCACCGCCAACTCTTGAGCTACTCTTTTACCAACGAATAGTGGGATTGACCGTCACATTATAGCACCCCATGGCTGAAAGGACGAGCATATTTGGTGCGATGGGAATTCGAACCTGCGACACTCAGATTACGAGTCGAACGCTTTAACCCACCTGGCTATGCCAGGCCCATTTATAAGAGAAGAGAACGTAGATAAAGAACGTTCTTTATTTATAACAGAACGGGACGCAGATAAATGCTTCAGAATTCTCCATATTTCATTTTCAGTAACTAAAACACGATAAGAGAATTATAACGTTATTCCTAAATAAATAACTAAAACGTACACAAAGTGAAGAACTAACAAACCAATAGATATTAAAAATATTTATTTAAATAAACAACAAATCCCATGTTATTTGAAGTTCATGAAAGGTTTTTGGTGTGGAAGGTTTGTTTCAACAGTAATTCCAGTAAATGTTGAACTTTTTGCTAATTTCACGTCTTGTTTCTTTTCTGTACGGAGGAAACACGGGGGTTACTCAACTTTTATTGTTTTCATGGAAATTCCAATCTTTTTATTGACTCTAACAAGTAGACCAGGGGTGGCCAAACTTGCTTAATGTAAGAACCACACATGATAAACTTCAAACGTTTGAGAGCCATAAGGCATGACCAAATATTACACCGCGTTCTTATTGGTACATGTACATTTTGTAAAATAAATTTTATATAAATATTAATAATTACATGTACATAATAATATTTATTCATGTATGTAGTTTTTAAACTGTTAATTTGTATTGGTTTCAATGATCACAAAGTACACATATGTATACCAACTGTTTTCAAAATCCTGGCTGAGTGTTGTTTAACTATATTGTGTGTATTTAATACGGTGATGAACTAAGGAAACATCTAAGGAAAAATATGCAAATTTGCATTTCATTAAGGTTAAATGAAACTGCCAAATAAAAGAGGGTAAAAACCGATATTTTTAATGATATTTATTTGTCTTAGTAAATATCTGGTCAAAACATGGAGGAAAATATGTAAAACAACCAAATTAGAGGTATTTTAATCAGATACCACCTTACAAAATTTTAGTCTTATCATAATATTTTTCTGACACAGACAGATATTGGTACAATTATAAGGCTATTTACTGCTAATAGAGGTCTTGTGAGTTTTCATCTTGGTTGTGAATCGTTGAAGTTCCAGTTGATATGTTGTCAAGACTACGAATTAGCTACGACAGGTGTTGATTTGTAAGGATTGTACAATGCTTCGACTTCACAAACTTCATCACAGAGTACAGTGATTCACAGCAGTATGTTGTGCTGAAAATTGAGATGAGTCGCACACTGGTTTTCTTCAGTTCAGGATATTTTACTTCTGGAACTTGCTCCCAAAACTCAATTGTAGAATGGGATTTATAGATAACATTTAGACCCAGGTCCTCTTGTAGTTCTATTTGTTCCTTTCCACAGCAGGTGATTCTGTAACAAGAGATTCGAGAAGTAGACAACCATTATTGATCAAATCAATCATGGGTGGATTTTACAAGAAAGACAAAGTAGGTCTTCAGTTCTGCAAGTTCTTAAACCTGTTTAGGAAGTTATTAAGTAGTCCTTGTAATTTATATTTGTATTCTTTCAGGTTGTAATCTTTTATTTCACTCTCAGGAAATGTATTTCCTTTTTTTTTTTTTACTGAAGTTTTTTGATAATATGTCTCTTTTGAAAAAGTCTCATCTTATTCTGAAAGCTGAAAATTATCTGAGTAAGATCAGAAACAATCTTATCCTTCCCCTGGAGTGCCATCTACAGATGATTCATTAAATCCGTAATGAACATTAGATCTTGTATCCATTCATTATTTCCAAGTTGATGATAGAATCTTTTCTTTTCTTCAAGAAAAGTAGTAATAGTCTCCAACAGATCCACAAACCTATTTAAGACATTGCTGGTTGACAGCCATCTCGTAATGTAATATATAGAGACATCACTGGGCTTATCTTCAAGCTCCATTTCTTCTAATTTTTTTTTTGAATTGTCGCTTGGTCTTCTCCCATTTAAACGTATGAAATCCACAATTTCAAAATCAAATTTCATAACATCCTCATACTCGAAGTATCTGGCTGCCAGGTGTTCACAATGAATAATACAATGAACAGGGAGAAACTCTAGAAAGCTGAGATCACTTTTCATAGGTGCAATTAATCCTGCATTTTTCCCCACCAGTGCAAGTGCTCCGTCTTTTGCAATACTGACCAGTTTATTCAGTGGACTATCAGCATTTGTTGAGGCTCTGTCAAGCTCATTTTCAATGTCAACACCACGAGTTGTTTCTTTTAGTACCACTAAGTCCAACATCTGTTCTTTCACAGTTACATCAGAGGAAACATAACGAACAAATAGCGCCGGTTGTGGGTTGTGTTGTATGTCTGTAGATTCGTCAAGGGCTAAGCTGAATGCAAGGAAATTCTTTAAATCATTTTGCCTGCAACATCAGCATTGATCTGGGAAATACGTCTATTTGTAGTGTGGCGTAAAGCTGGTATTTGTGCTATTAGTCACTGAAGTTTTATGCTATTTGGATCTAACACTGCAACAACTTAAGCTATATTCCTCTTAACAAATTCACCATCAGAATATAGCAGGAGCAATATTCCATGATATAACAATAATAGCCTCAGTTGTTGTATCAACTTCCTTACTGAAAGTTGTCAACAGTGTCTGCTGGCTATTTAATAATGATTTCAATACAGTTAACTTGTTTTCTGTAATTTTTGATTCTGGTGTATAATCAAACGAGACATTTTTGTGATTTGTTTCACAGTGGCATTTGAAGTTACTGGCCTTGTAATGACTGAGTAACACGTATCAGATAAGACACAAAGGTTTACCTCCTTTAACGGTGAATGCAAAAGCTTCTTCCCACTCTGGCTTAAAATTTCTGTTTTCATCTTCATACTTTTGCTTCTTACAATTTGATGACACAATCTTCCTTCACAATATTTTCACAGACACTTTTAAACAAATTAAAGTGAAAAGAAACAATTAGCTCTAACACCTGCAATGCAACCAAACTCCACGGCGCCCAGTATCACACTAACACTCCGCTAATTCACTACCCGCAACACAGCCACACACTCCACAATCACGCGACTGTAAGCCACACCCACCAAAACTACACTGTCAGATCCGGCTTGTACGATTACTGATTCTCCAGCACAATTCCTCTGTAATCCTTGCTGATGCGAAATTTCTTTCATCCCTGACTCAAATCTAGCATTAACATTAGGAATTAAATTCTTAACTATATTTACTCACAATGAACATTAAACTTACGTTTTATGTCAAAGAGCCGCTGTTTGGCCATCCCTGAAGTAGACGGAATTTGGTTTTGCTAGTATAGAAGACTTAGTCTCCACAGTTGTAAAGAAATACGAGTAATGAAAGGAGAGAAATTGGAATAAGGTCTTTTATCATAGAGACAATCCTATACGTGGGATGGGGCTATAAAAACTGACCTTTGGAGATAGAAACGATAAATTACTAGTTTAATATGACCTTTTAAAGTTGAGCTTTGTTTAGTAATGTATGGAAGACAAGTGTATGCAGTAAGTCTGGGAGCTGTCGATAAACTATTGAGTTTCTTAGTTAAAAATGTATTAGTAGTTTTTATATTAACACACTATAATGTAACGGCTACCCCAACATTTAAAGAAATTTCTGAGTGTAAATGGATGCATGTAAAACATGGTCTTCGGATGGACAGGTAGTTAGGGGCGCTCGATTCGCAAATCCGAGGGTCGCGAATTCAAATCGTCGTCACACCAAAATTCTCACCCTTTCAGGCGTGGAGGTGCTATAATGTTACAATCACTCCCACTTCTCGTTGATAAAAGAGTAGCTGAAGAGTTAGCGGTGGGTGTAATGACTAACTGCTTTCCCTCTAGTCTTACACTGTTAAATTATGGAACTAGTCGCAGATAGCCCTCGGGTAGATTTGAGCGAAATTCAAAACAAACGAACAAAAGTAAAACACAGGTTGTTAAATAAGCATGTTACAATACTTATTTCCACATAAACTGAATACAACCATCAAATTACATCAAGAGACCAGTCAATGTGTTTTTTTGTTTTCCTGCATGGATATGTACTAAATCCACTGATTAATAAAGATATCTAAAAAAGGTAAATTATTATTTTCCACAAACTCGGAAGCGAATGTAATAGCAAAATATTGAGTGTAGCTACAATAGGAATTTTGAAAAGTGATATTTATTGTAGAAAATAATACAAGTGTCGTTTATATATCTTCGGTGAAGGAATAGGTTTGAAGTTATAAACAAACAACGTTCTTTAGCTGGGGTCCCTTCTGTTATAAACATACGTTCTTTATGTGCGTCTCATTTTCTTATAAACACAACATTCTTTAGCTGCGTCCCCTTCTGTTATGAATAAATAACGTTCTTTATATGTGGCCGCTTCTGCTATGAATAAATAACGTTCTTTATGTGGCCCCTTCTCCTATGAATAAACAACGTTCTTCATCCGCGACCCCTTCTGTTCTTACTAGTCCAACTACAAGTTTACCATACAGAATGTCATTCAAAGGTTGATTTATATCAGGTGGTACCAGTTCAACTTCAAGTTTACCGTACAGTTAGGCTTACTGAAATAAAAAAATATCATTTATAACATGACGACGTTTAAGTAATTTTATTAATATTAATTTGTTTAAAATAAACAAAATTTTAAATCGTGCCTAGAGGACAAAGCAAATAAATCTGGCTCTGAAAGAATCGGATGGATATCAGTGGTTAATACATCACTGTCTGCGAGTCATTGTTCAAATAATTTGCTTGTTTGTTTGGGCAATTTGCACAAAGCTATACAAGCGGTAACTGCATTATTGTTCCTTAATTTTGAAGTGATAGGCTAGAAAGAAGGTTGACCTAAAATCTGTCAACAGAAGGAAACGCCCGACTATTATGCAAGGAAAACCAATTAACATTTGAATGGCGAAAATCAATATGCAGAAAACAGTTAGATCGTAATTAATCATTATTTATTGAAATGAAAATTTCTAAACGAAATTCAGCCTTAAAAATTGTGCCAAGTTGTTAGCGTACTGGGCTGTGGATCTGAGGTTCTATGGTTCAAGCGTAGTTATTGTCAATCACACAAAGTCTCTGCATACCATGGGGCTGTGAATGTGTTATAAGAGCAACTCCAAAACCTGCTGTTAGGTCTGGCAAAAACATCCCAAGAATATTCCGTGTGTGATGTTGACTAAGTAAGTGTTTTTCCTCTAGTCTCTCAGTGCAAGATTAAAACAGTTAGTGCACGTGCAACTACTATGGCTATTTAAGAATAACGTAAGATCGAAGTAATTGGAATTAGCGATATAATTAGCTGATATAACGAGGTGTAATTATCGGAATGTCTGTATTTCTTGTGTTTAATTTTCGCAACATTATGATTTATTTGTTTTGTTTCTGAGTATAATGCTAAACAAAAGGCTGTCTGTGCTGTACCTACCATGTGTATCGAAACAAGGTTTTTTGGGTGATAAGCCTTAAGACTTGCATTTGAGCCACTGAAGAACTGTTCTTTCATTAAAACATTTGATAAACAAAAATGTATCAGTTCATAACACAATCTGTTACTCACTTAGAGGTGTATTCTCAAACACTGCTCTCCGAGTATTCTATTATACCTTTAAGTTATTAATATTATAATAATATTGAATAGTCACGCAGGGGGTCACTGTTAAGTTTCTAGACTTACAACGCGAAAATGCAAAGTTCGATTCTCTGAGGTGAAAAGAGTGCGGATAATAAATCTAATGCATGGATTTTCATCATAATACATACATACATAATAACACAAAATAACTTATTTCTGAAGACGAAAAATGGGAAAACTTTCGAAACGTTGTCCTATACATATGTGTCTCCACGACAGGCAGTTGCTGTCCATTCTACAAAGTGTCATCAGTAATACTCTGCCTGAACAATCTATCAAAGAATTCTTATAATGTACCTATGTCCCAGCTGTTTGGAGAGCCATTTTGTAGCAACCTGTCGTGAACCATGGGCCTCCTAATTAACGATATGGCAAACTAACCATGCCTGGTCACAGATTTATAGAGGGATTATTTACTGGATGGATAGGCAAACACAGTAAATCCTATATCTAGTCCAAAGACCATCGAGAATGCCAACACACCATTTGCTCAATGAAATTTATCCTATTTGTAAAACATTCAGTTAAGCGATACCAAAGGTTGTCATGGTTGCAAAAACTACTTTGTAAGGATTGTAACACAGATCGTCTGTTCTTTGTATGAGGGATGAAGAGAAATGTCGCTATTCTAGTAGAGTAGACTAGGTGCTGGCGACGGATACTTTTGGTTATCTACCTTCCATCGTGTCTATCACTTTACAACTGGAGAAAACTATGTACAGATAGCCTTTGCACAAAATTCCTAATCAGAGAGAAAAGAAAGAACCTGTTTAATCTGTATGTTTTAAGTTCAGGCCCGCTCATCATAAACACAAAATATTTCTTTTTACAACTATTTTTGATAATTGTGAATTATAAACTACCGCCTATGTATAGGAAACTCTACCTTCAGGTTTTGTGATTAAATGCAATCAACCAGGCCTAGGGAAAAGGAGGTAGTTTTCTTTATCCAAAGAAGCTCCTAACTCGACCATTAGCACACCTTAAATGTAATCACTATAGGTCAGAGAGACTCAAGAGCAGACCATCTCAACATAATGACTTTCTGATACGGACAAATGGTGATGAAATATATTATATTCCATTAGGTATTATAATTTAGCTTTAAATATTTCATAAAAGGTAATTACAAGTCTCTTGTGACTGTTTAATCCTTCCTTTTTTCAGTTTAAGATGAAGTTGTATCACAGACCTGACAGCTTAATATACGATAACACATTAAATTTCCAATAATGTAAATCCTAGTTTTAGTTCAGTTGATTTTTCTTCGGAGGTTTCTGTTTACATAAAAGTTTCAAGACTCCCCAAGCGAAAATAAATCACATTAAAATGTTTATCTGCTACAAGTATATAAGAATCAAAATTATTACAAAACGTGTTTCTACTAAACAAACTTATCTTGAATTCTCTATTATGTCCACTGCGGGGAACCAACCCCCGAATTTTTGTGTTATAAGACTTACTACTCTCATACTTGGAAACACACTAAAATACAAAACGAAATCAGAATGAATGCAGTTTAAGCCACCACTGAGAGGTATACAACATTCATACTACAGAACACAGTTAATGGGAGATAATAAATAGCGACTATTCACTAAAACATGCCAAGTAAGTAAAAGATAATGTACTGTAAATTGTGGCTATAGGAAAAGTGGCCCAAGATCTTAAATAAATTGATCTGAATACATACTGAGTAAGTAAACAGATGAAAAAGAAAGAAGCTTGGTGGTACTAGTGAAAGTGGAGGCCAAGGTTAGTCGCGATTAAAACATTTCCCGAATGTTTGGATACGTTTGCTATTTAAGACACACTCTCGAGTAAGAGAACCCAGAAAAAGGTCATATTATTAAAACCAGCAGACAAGCATTCAATTACTGTTATCTGGTGGGAGAAATTAGGACTGGAAGTGATAAATTCATTCCAATCTAGAAAACTCAGTTTATTAATTACAAGTAAGTTATTTTAGGTAATGTGATAAACAAATGGTCCCAGTAGAGAAGTGGATCTTAAGGGTGTATATATATATATATACACACACACACACACATACATATATATATATACACTTTATGAAAACAGTGGCCGTGATAATATCATCCTTCCTCCCCGAACAGTTGCACGATGATGGAAGGTTGTTATCTCCACATACCATATATTGTTATGAGGACTCAACATTAAAGATGTACCACTAAATAAAGTAGATATTGATAAGGAACTAAAGTTAATTCTTCAACTGAAAAGTTACGAGAAACTTAAAACAATCCACGAAAACTTCTTACAAGTTCTAAAGTCATTTTCTCTACTGGATACAGTAAAATCAGTGTGTTTTTTCTCATAGCAAAGCCACATTAGGTTATCTGCTCAGCCCACTGATGAGAATCGAACCCCTGATTTTAGCGTTGTAAATCTGGAGACATACCGCTGTACTAGCGGGGGAGGCGTGGTAAAATCAAATACATTATTTACTTACATCATTCAGTTTATACTGAATGTTTATCACCGATTGACATATAATCTAATTGTCGTACAGAAGAATGAAAGTGACACACAGTAAAGACATAGAATCAAGTCTTAGAATTTGGACTTAATCAATAATTCGAGTGAACCAAAAGGATTGGTCACATTTTTTATACAAATGTATTTCAAGCAGCAAACAAACAGAGACATTATCAGCCTATGTGGAACCTAGAGAACAAACAGAAACATTAAGAGCCTATATGGAATCCATCAAACAAACAAAGACATCATCATCCTGTATGGAGTCTATCAAACAAACAGAGATACTATCAGCCGAAATGGAATTTATCAAACAAATAGACATGATCAGACTATATACAGGGTGTTCGGAAAGTCACTGTGCAGTTTTGTAATCATATTTTATTCAGTCTATTTCAAGCCAGCAACTAATAGGGGTGTTTAGAAACAAAAGCCCCCCAGTGGCTCAGCGGTATGTCTGCGGACTTACACGCTAAAATCCGGGTTTCGATACCCGTGGTGGGCAGAGCACAGATAGCCCATTGTGTAGCTTTGTGCTTAATTCAAAACAACAACTAGAAACAAAATAAAAAGGATCCAGGCCTGTATTGATACCAACAGGGGTCACATTAACGTTGTTTATAATTGTTATTCATATTTACCTCCTGTATTCTATATTGAAACATGTGTGCTAATAAATGTATAAGTGCACAGTGACTTTCCGAACACACTGTAGATAGAGTATTGTTCGTGAAGGTATACAGTACTTTTAACACTAAGACGTTAAGTTAGAGTTACTGAAAGCGTGCAGTACTATTAACATTAAGTGTTAAACTAGGCCAAATAATATGTTGTTGGAGTACTGTTATGTTGGTACTAATAAAGTTATTGTTTAATGTCATTTTTAACATAGCTAGTTTTCTCCACAATGTTGTTGGTAAAAGCACAAATGTGATTTCGATTGGAATATTACAATTTAAATAAATTATTAAATTTTATTTATTAACATGTTATCTCTGATCAGATTGGCTGATTTTATCGTATTCCAAACACCTATCCTAATATTAAAGTGAATTAATTTATTGCCAATGTTTTGTTTTATGCAGTTGCCTGGCATGGCCAAGCGCGTTAAGGCGTGCGCTCGTAATCCGAGGGTCGCGGGTTCGCGCCCGCATCGCGCTAAACATGCTCGCCCTCCCAGCCGTGGGGGTGTATAATGTGACGGTCAATCCCACTATTCGTTGGTAAAAGAGTAGCCCAAGAGTTGGCGGTGGGTGGTGATGACTAGCTGCCTTCCCTCTAGTCTTACACTGCTAAATTAGGGACGGCTAGTACAGATAGCCCTCGAGTAGCTTTGTGCGAAATTCCAAAAACAAAAAACAAATTTATGCAGTTGATACAAACGTGAGCCACCACTCTATTTATACTAAACCTAAAGCGAATCTTAGAATATACGCAAAAGAAACTAAAGAAAAGAAGAAAAGTAGAAAAAACAATAAAAATAAAGAAAAGGGGATAAAAGAACAGCAACTCAAAATAAAAGAAACAAAAAGATAGAAAGCAAACTGGCAAAAGAAAATAAAGAAATATAACGAAGATGAAAACGGAAACCAAATTAAAAATAATCGAATCAAAGTCAAGGAAAGAAAAAGAGAAAATAAGCAAGTCGAAAAATGAAAAGCTTAAAAAAAAAAACAGGAAAAATTCCAAATAAAAATTCTTCTAGGGACAAACACAAAGTTTTATTTGTATTTTGAATCGTAGTGAAAAACAACAACAACAAAGAAATGTATAAAGTGGAGTTAAAGCATTCATATATAATCGTGATTATTCTGAAACATTTCGTATAAATCTAGGACTAAATTCTGTTTTTATTTTTTTTTGCTTTCTTATGGGAGGAGAGGAGGTTCTCAAAATGAACGTTCCCAACAAACTAAAGTCATAACTACCACCAACATTTATTCGTATAGTTAAACTCTACATTTTTGTCTCGACAGGAAAACACCCAGTGCTGGAATTCTTGTTTCGAAGGTCAAGGTGTTTCGTAGGTCGTGCCTACGTTAATACCGTCTGATCCTTTTTCTCCATAATGACCTACTGGTGAGAAAAGAAAGCAACATGGAACTCAAGGTTGATCCTCCTGTCGCTAGCGAAGCAGGAAAGACAGGGAAAATCCTGGTTATTACAGCTGGAACACCTTATTCAGGAGAAAGTGTGATTGCAATGCAAATAGACCCGGAACTAAGGGGGTAGAGAATCCGGAGAAACGAGAGGAGGATGGGGGGGGGTGAAATCCACTTCTAAAGAGAAAATGACTCATCTCTGTACTTTGAGAATTCACGTGCCAATGGTCTGTTGTATTTGGGTTATTCCAAATTATTCTTCATAGTTGAAAGACCTAGTAAAAGACCATATCCCCTTCATCTGTCTCTCTGTGGTTTCAGAATAAATGATTTAAGTTAATAATAAATTGAAGTGGATTTCCCTGATTGTTTACAAAAATAATGGTCAAATCCTTCATTCATGATACAAAATGTCACGTCTATGTTAAGCCTATGCCAGATAAAGCTTGTTTTCAGTTTTCAGTTACTTCACAAAGTGCCAGCTTCTTCTGAACTGTTTAATATCTTTGTTTTGAATTTCGCGTAAAAGTATTTTAGAGCTATTTGTACTAGCCGTCCCTATTTTGAAGTGTTCTACTAAAAAGAAGGCAGACGTTCAATAGCACCAGCCGCCATCTCTTAAGTTACTTTTGATTAACAAATAAATGTATTGATCGTTACATAACTTCTCCACAGCTGGAAAGGTGAGCATGTTTGACGACGGGATTCAATCCCGTGCACTGTGAGTCAATTATCCTAACCATTGGACCATGCCACGTCCTTCAATTACTTAAAATGACGCTTTTGTTTTATTTTTCAGCTTAACGACATTTAGCAACAAGCGATATGATCAAACTTTTAGTGCCATTCTTGTAATTTCTAAAACTACGTGTTTGAGTTACGGCGTTTATGAACGTTAGTCAGACAGACCGGACACGGTGGGTTTTAGTTTTCAGTTTTCTTAATTACCTGTGATCTCATCCGTATTCGTACAAGGTCGCCGGGTGCAAATTTAAATTGATGGGATAGGGAACCATTTCTGTTTGTTTCATTTTAGCCTTCAGTCGTCGAAGGTTGTGTCTTTTGTCACTTTTCTAAGTAAGCTCGTTAGTTGTAAGGGCAATGAGAGGTGTATTTAACGATAATTTAATCCTAAATCTAAAAAAATACATTAGTACAAGATTTTTAATTTGTATAGAGCTAGTATTTGTCGTCGCCCCTCCCTTCAATGGCATAGCGGCACGTCTTCGAACATACGAGAAAAAAAACCGGATTTCGATACCCGTAGTGAACAGAGCACAGTAGCCCGTTGTGTAGCTTTGTGATTAATTACAAACAACATCCTACTGCACTTCAACGTTAATTCTGCAGGCTTACAACGCTGAAACATTGGGTGTCGATATCTGTAGTGGGCAAAACACAGATAGCCCATTGTGTATTTTTGTGGTTGTCAACAACGAACCATTACATAGATAATTTTTATTTCTGGCTTATAAATCATTTTTAACCCGTTCTGATGGCCAAATATCGCTGTACTCCTAGATGTAATTGCTGATACTCGTGAAATACAGAGTTTCTGAATCCTCCTGGTGGTGTAATCAGTTTAGACATGCTTGCACGAAATCCGGTCAGCTAAGAATATTAGGGTTAATTCTATATTCGTCAACTTAGTGACAAACGCAAAATAACAATCATAATAAAAATATGTAATAAATTACAAATAAATAAATACATATTTTTATTAATCATTTTAATCACTAGTGTGAATGAAACTAATATTACAGAAGAAAACGTAACATAACTATTTACAAAGCTGCCCACAGTACTCTTAATATTGGATCAGTAAAATGCTCCTTTGATCTTATATCAGCTGAACGTTTCGTCCAGCTTTAATTTGGGTAAGGGTATATACTACTTGCACTTCCGAATGGTCCCTGAAAGTAAACTGTTTCAAGAGTAAATAAAATCAAACTTTAGATTAAAATATTTTTATTTCTTGCTTTTAAAGTTCGTGATTCATGAGTTGCGCACATTTTACTGACGTCATGACAATATAAATTGAAACGTTAAACGTCCCTTATGGGACCTTCAGCTCCCTTTTTGGGAAAATATACTAAATTATACAGTGACTACGAAAAAATAGTTTATTTTTTCCGTGTGGAGAATTGTTTCGTGATGGGTGCTGACGAGAAACCCACTTGAAGTAATAGTGTATTTATGCCGCTTAAAAAAATTTTTGTCTTAAAAAAAAAGTCACATTTGACTATATACTATCTCCATCGTGGGGGATCTAACCACGAATTGTAGCACTGCAAGTCCGCAAACTGACCCCTGTCGAACAAGGGGCGGAAACTCATCATTACCACTTATAGCATTCAACATTATTTATTATGATAATGTGATATTGTCGTAAACGTGTATGGATTCTCAGTCATGTGCTCAAACACGTTTGAAAATCACATACATATACATAAATACCAAGGATTAGAAGCAGTAATTAAACGCACTTTCCATTAAGTACATAAAACACCAGTTGGAGATTAACCAATCGTACGATAAACAGCAACATGCGCGTGATCCTTCAACAAGAAAGAACCTGAATCTAAAGTCCCTGTTTCATGGCTCTATAAGAAAGTTAAAGGTTTTTCTAAACTTCGATTTCCACGTGCAAGCGATCATGTACAAGGTAGTGCTGTCCTTATTGTGTTACCTTTCATAACTGTCCTTGGCCTACAATTGAAATTTATAAAGCTTTTCGAGATCTGAGCACAAGGTACAAAAAACATAACATATGTTTAGTAACAGATACTGTAGTCTTCATCAAACAAGAAATATAGTAACAGATACTATAGTCTTCGTCAAACCAGATGTTCAGTAACAGATACTGCAGTCTTCGTCAAACCAGATGTTCAGTAACAGATACTGCAGTCTTCGTCAAACCAGATATTCAGTAACAGATACTATAGTCTTTGTGAAACGAGATGTTCAGTAACAGATACTGCAGTCTTCGTCAAACCAGATGTTCAGTAACAGACACTGCAGTCATCGTCAAACCAGATCTTCAGTAACAGATACTATAGTCTTTGTGAAACGAGATGTTTAGTAACAGATACTGCAGTCATCGTCAAACCAGATGTTCAGTAACAGATACTATAGTCTTTGTGAAACGAGATGTTTAGTAACAGATACTGCAGTCTTCGTCAAACCAGATGTTCAGTAACAGATACTGTAGTCTTCGTCAAACAAGATATATAGTAACAGATACTATAGTCTTCGTCAAACCAGATGTTCAGTAACAGATACTATAGTCTTTGTGAAACGAGATGTTTAGTAACAGATACTGTAGTCTTTGTCAAACAAGATGTTCAGTAACAGATACTGCAGTCTTCGTCAAACAAGATATATAGTAACAGATACTGCAGTCATCGTCAAACCAGATGTTCAGTAACAGATACTATAGTCTTTGTGAAACGAGATGATTAGTAACAGATACTGTAGTCTTTGTCAAACAAGATGTTCAGTAACAGATACTGTAGTCTTCGTCAAACAAGATATATAGTAACAGATACTATAGTCTTCGTCAAACCAGATGTTCAGTAACAGATACTGTAGTCTTTGTGAAACGAGATGTTTAGTAACAGATACTGTAGTCTTTGTCAAACAAGATGTTCAGTAACAGATACTGCAGTCTTCGTCAAACAAGATATATAGTAACAGATACTGTAGTCTTTGTGAAACCAGATGTTTAGTAACAGATACTGTGGTCTTTGTGAAACGAGATGATTAGTAACAGATACTGTAGTCTTTGTCAAACAAGATGTTCAGTAACAGATACTGTAGTCTTCGTCAAACAAGATATATAGTAACAGATACTGTAGTCTTTGTGAAACCAGATGTTTAGTAACAGATACTGTGGTCTTTGTGAAACGAGATGATTAGTAACAGATACTGTAGTCTTTGTCAAACAAGATGTTCAGTAACAGATACTGTAGTCTTCGTCAAACAAGATATATAGTAACAGATACTATAGTCTTCGTCAAACCAGATGTTCAGTAACAGATACTGTAGTCTTTGTGAAACGAGATGTTTAGTAACAGATACTGTAGTCTTTGTCAAACAAGATGTTCAGTAACAGATACTGCAGTCTTCGTCAAACAAGATATATAGTAACAGATACTGTAGTCTTTGTGAAACCAGATGTTTAGTAACAGATACTGTGGTCTTTGTGAAACGAGATGATTAGTAACAGATACTGTAGTCTTTGTCAAACAAGATGTTCAGTAACAGATACTGCAGTCTTCGTCAAACAAGATGTTCAGTAACAGATACTATAGTCTTCGTCAAACCAGATGTTCAGTAACAGATACTGCAGTCTTCGTCAAACCAGATGTTCAGTAACAGATACTGCAGTCTTCGTCAAACCAGATGTATAGTAACAGATACTGCAGCCTTCGTCAAACAAGATATATAGTAACAGATACTATAGTCTTCGTCAAACCAGATGTTCAGTAACAGATACTATAGTCTTTGTGAAACGAGATGTTTAGTAACAGATACTGTAGTCTTTGTCAAACAAGATGTTCAGTAACAGATACTGCATTCTTCGTCAAACAAGATATATAGTAACAGATACTATAGTCTTCGTCAAACCAGATGTTCAGTAACAGATACTGCAGTCTTCGTCAAACAAGATATATAGTAACAGATACTGCAGTCTTCGTCAAACAAGATATATAGTAACAGATACTGCAGTCTTCGTCAAACAAGATATATAGTAACAGATACTATAGTCTTCGTCAAACAAGATATATAGCAACAGATACTATAGTCTTCGTCAAACAAGATATATAGTAACAGATACTGTAGTCTTTGTGAAACGAGATGTTTAATAACAGATACTGTAGTCTTTGTCAAACGAGATGTTTAGTAACAGTTACTGTAGTCTTTGTCAAACAAGATATATAGTAACAGATACTGTAGTCTTTGTCAAACGAGATGTTTAGTAACAGATACTGTAGTCTTTGTCAAACAAGATATATAGTAACAGATACTGTAGTGTTTGTGAAACGAGATGTTTAGTAACAGATACTCTAGTCTTTGTCAAACAAGATATATAGTAACAGATACTGTAGTCTTTGTGAAACGAGATGCTTAGTAACAGATACTGTAGTCTTTGTGAAACGAGATATTTAGTAACAGATACTGTAGTCTTTGTGAAACGAGATGTTTAGAAACAGATACTGTAGTCTTTGTGAAACGAGATGTTTAGTAACAGATACTGTAGTCTTTGTCAAACGAGATGTTTAGTAACAGATACTGTAGTCTTTAGCTCCCCAGTGGCACAGCTTTATGTCTGTGAAGTTGTTCTGCTAGAAACCGAGTTTCGCTACCTGTGAGGGGCAGAGCACAGATAGCCATTTGTGTAACTTTGTACTTAATAACAACACCTATAATTATGTTTAAGGAGAAAGTGGTGTTTTTGTTTATTGTAACCTGTCTGTCTTTGAAGATCTTAAACAGTTTGTAAATAATACAACATTTTCCTCCATGCACGATGATAAAAGTGGGCTGACAGTCTAACATTAACCTTCGACTACAACATGTGAAATATCACAACTGTGACTGAAGGTTATACTCAACAACTTCTGTCTTCCATTTAGTTCATGTAGTTACGAATTTCATGAATTAAAGTTCAATTTGCTGGGTGTGGCCCAGTTGACAAGTGTGCCGAGCTGCTGAATTTTCTCCTCACTTACAGCTTGAGAATCGTTATAGAATGATTCGTCTTTCTTAATGTTAATATTTTTATCTTTGTTTTTTGTTTTTTTTTAAATATTTAACTCGCCTAAACATTTAACTCACTATTGGGTTGAAGAGAAAAGAATTTTCTGAGTTTACCCGTTTATATCTCATCCTAAACTTCGGCATAGGTCCTAATCATTGGGTTATAACTACCATACCACAAACACTTGGGATGGGTAGTAAATGCTTGTGTATAATATTGTTGGTTAAAAAGCTATGTTTAGCACCGTACGTTGGTGTATTGTAGCGTATTGTTGGTTTAAAAACTATATTTGGGCCTGTAACATGGTTTATTGTAGTGTACTGTTCTGAAACATTCTCATCCTTTCCGCCATAGGGGTGCTATTATGTAATGGTCAGTCTCACTACTTGTTCATAAAGAGTATCTCCAAAGAGTTGGCGGTGGGTGATGTTGTCTAGCTGCCTTCCCTCCAACTTATTACTTCAAAATCAGGGACGGCTACGCGCAAATAGCTCTCGAAACAAACAAATCTTTCAGGTTTATGACAACCTAACAACTATGATCTCGACATAACACTTTGGTGAACATGGAATTTCGCTCATAAAAAAAACATTAAAAGGAACGCTTAAGACATCTCAGATTCTGAAGGTACGTTGAACCGAAATACTGTAAAGGATCTTGGAATCTATACGATTATGACGGGGGAAGGAAACAAAAATGTTGGCTGACACGTGTGGAATCCTGACAAGGTCATAGAGTGTTTACGTTCGTAAAGCATGTGGTTAACCTGACACAGTGCCCTAGTGTTTAATAGAACAAACACAATTACGCAAGGTCATCATAAAGAGGGGCCATCCTCACAATTCCAACGTTCATTCTTGAAACTGAATGTTGGAAGTGTCTCAGAACGGCTGGTATGGGTATTAACACTTTTATTGATAAGGAGAGAACAACGTTTTGACCTTCCTAGGTCATCATCAGGTTAAAAAAGAGAGAGTTTGAATGTGACCATTTACGGACACGGACACGTCTTAGGGACGAGAGTACAAACGGGTACGGGACTGTACCAAGATACAACAAACTACAAAACAGTGTACTGCTGCATATCATATGTTACCGACATCAGAGAAAAAATAACCAACATTTGGAAAAAACGTGTAACAAAACACAACATTCCAGTAAACAACAAATTTATTCAAAAATTAGGTACAAAACTAAACTCCATACTATGTAAAAACTACGTTGACAAACACAACACCAACATTATTTATAAAATACAATATGATAACTGCCACGACTTCTATATTGGAGAAACAAGCAGAAAAATGAAAACTGGATTCGAAGAATAAAAAACAAACAGAAAATACACCTTCACCCGTTTTTGAACACTGCAAATCAAATAAACACACATAACCATACAAAACACCCAGATATTATGTGGGGAAACAAATATAAACAAACGTAAAATCAAAGAAGCCATACTTATAAAACAACTAAAACCAAAATAAAACTAATATAAAGGAACACCTTTTTTATTTATACTAATTAATAATCTAACATCCACCTGCAACACCCTCTACAATCCCGTACCTATTTATACTCTCGTTCCTAAGACATGTGTCCGTCAACGGTCACATTTAAATTTTCTCTTTCTTAGCCTGAAGATGACCTAGAAAGATCGAAACGTTGTTCTCTTCTTATCAATAAAAGTGTTACTACCCATACCAGCCGTTCTGAGACACTTCCAACGTTCAGTTTCATTTTTAACTGCGTATTCGTGTGTATGAGTGTCATAAAGTTCTTATGTGTGTGTGTTGTAATGTTTGTGAGAACTGTTTAAAGGTTATAAATTCACAAGTATTTGTCCCTCTCACTCCAGATGTTTAGTAGAACCACCAAAAGATAGTTCCAAAGAAAACATTCTTTAATGAACAAAAATTAGTTTTATAGTTCAAGAACACTGTCTGCTCCTATTTTCAGTATATATATAGACTTAATCTGGACTTGATGTAAGAAAAAAATACTTTCAGTAAATTCGAGATAAAACATGGAACATCAAGTGTGTTCAATCCTGTCAGTGTTTAAAAATGGTGTTCCGACAATAAATTATGATACGTTGTTTCGTTTCTTTGGTTTCCATTAATTGTACGAAATGAGTGATTTTGTTGGAGAAATGTATCAAATGAGCAATTCATTTGAACAAACGCCTCCGCGGTTCGGGCTCGCAGGCTGACGGTTGTCAGTTCGAATCCTTAAGCAAAACACTTTACCCCGATTCTTTCATTTTAAACAAAATGTTTGACAGGTACAAGGTGTTAACATGTGATTGATCTGGTTTTATTAAGGGGATAATTTTACATCACTCTCACTCCCTTGTGCCAATTAAGCCGGAGTTCAACACCACCTGGTAACCTATTGATGTGCTTCAAGTAAACCCAAATAAATGTCGGAAAGGTAACAACAAACAAAATCACCAGTAAGATAAATAACTGAGACTCACAACTGTAACTGGTTATATAACGATCATAACGGTTCCTAATTTATATATATTTGTTTCTTTATACCAGTTTCTAGCTACAGAAGAGTTAAGTGCGCTAGATAGACCTAATATTGAACTGATAAGCCAGAAGGAAAACGGTTATTAACAACACCTACTACCTACCCTTGGGCTGTTCTAATCGAATAGTAGAATTTGGTTTTCACCCTTATAGCGCACCCATGTCCCCATAGAGCGGATACCGTTTATGCGGCAATAGGTTGCAATTCAGGAATGTCTGTATTCATTGTTGAAGCACTCTGATAACGAAGCTACGCTCATCTCGTGCTGTTAGTGAATATCTTCCGGGTACCAACCGTGTGTTTACGTGATCGTGTTTCTTGCCAAATTCTTGTATCCCATCTTACCTAATAGAAATAATTACGTTTGTTAAACGAATTCCAAAACGTTTAAAATAATTTTTAGCATGTATGTAACTCGCTAATTTCTCCGTGTAGCTTAGTTATTTCTATCTACACAACAAACATTTAACACCTGGTGTGCTAATCGCGAACTGACCTTGTCATGCTATATTCCACTTTGTTTCCTTTCACATGCTTGTGCGTAATGCTATTAAATTTTGGCGCCAATAAGCACGTGCATCATGATACAAGTACGTATCAACCAACCGTTTTACACTTTTACACTCTCGTTACCATATTCGCCCGAGGATTTAGGTCACTTTTTTAAAACTGACCAATGAAATAACGCTTAAAATACATTGGAAACACCACTCTTCCTCGTTCGAGAAAACCTTGGTCCAAAATTTTCCACAATTCTGGGACGGTTGCCTAATATAGTGTTTGTAAACCTTACATTGAAGCCTGGCACACCCTGATGCTTAGGGTACTAGACTCACATTATGTGGATCACGGGATCTAAACCCAGCTGATATGATATCATTTCCAGCAATGGAGATGAAATGTTCAACCCAGTCTTCGTTGGTAAAGAGTAACACAATAGTTGGTGGTAGGTACTACCATTAGTTGCCTTCCCTCTGTTCAAAAGTGGCCCGGCATGGCGAGGTGGGTTAAGGCGTGCGACTTATAATTTAAGGGTTGCGGGTTCACATCCCCATCGCGTCAAACATGCTCGACCTTTTAGCCGTGGGGGCGTTATAATGTGACGATCAATCCTACTATTCGTTGGTAAAAGAGTTATCCAAGAGTTGGCGATGGGTTGTGATGACTAGCTTCCTTCCCTCTAGTCTTACAATGTAAAATTAGGGACGGCTAGCACAGATAGCCCTCGAGTAGCTTTGCGCTAAATTCAAAACAAACAAAAGTGTTCAAAATTAGAGCAGATAGCAAATAGTTTTGGTGATTTTATCATCAACCAACAATTACCACTGAAATAATAAAACCTTAATAGTATTTAGGACCACTGCATTAATCTACCACAATGGAAATTTTGAAAATGGATACTCGATTTTTATAAGTGAAGGAATAGTAAACTGACACAATAATTTTTAAGGATAGCATGTATTATGTTCACCAAACAATAAACCACTTCATTATACCTATGAATCGTTGTTTGTCAGTTTATTAATTAGCTTCTACAGTTCCAGTTTCTACTGTGTCGGTATTTGGGTATTGATGTTAAATACCCAGGAGGATCAGGTTCATTAGACCTCTTCCTCCTTCCCGTACGTTTATAGCGTCTGTCTTTAGGTTTGTTTTTTTGTTTTTTTATATAGCTTTGGGCCAGAGTAAAAGTATAACTTCATGCTCAGGCCCATTTCAGGTCTCAGACCATGCATAAACGAACAAGTTTTTTTTTTGTTTTTTTTAATATCCTTTCTCTTGTGGGTTTTTTTGTTCATTTTTTTGTATTTTTCTCTCTTTTTTTAAATATTTTCTCCTTTTTTATTTATTTTTTTTCATAGAAAGAATGCTACTACTACTTGTAGTAGCACGCACACACACACAAATAAAAGTAAGTAATAATAATAATTATTATTATTCAATAATTGAATAATAAATAATCAAGGACTAAGAGTCTAGTGCATAGTGGCCAGCTTGTGTTACATTACTTAAATACATGTTAAAAGGGGAGAGGTATTTAGGACTATTTTTATCATGTACGTGATATCTGTCGAGATCACTCATTAATTCATTTTTATGCCAATTCTTATTGAAATATTTTAGAGTGTTATGCAAGAGTCTTTCAGGTATTGTGTCTATGTTTGCATACTTGTGCATGAATGTGGTTGAGGTGCTACGTGGTACTTTATATGCTGAAGTTAGTACTGAATTTTGTATACGTTGAAGTTTCTGTATATGTGTAGGTGCTATGTTAATCCATGCAGGTGATGCATATTCTATTGTTGGTTAGCTTCTACACATAAATCCTTGGTTTGGTTTTTGGATTTCGCGCAAAGCTACACGAGGGCTATATGCGCTAGCCGTTCCCAATTAGCAGTGTAAGACTAGAGGGAAGGCAACTAGTCATCACCACCCATCGGAAACTCTTGTGATACTCTTTTACTAATGAAGAGTGGGAATGATTGTTACGTTATAACGACCCCACTGCTGAAAGAGCGAGCATGTTTGGTGTAACAAGGATTCGAACTCGCGACCTTCAGATTACGAGTCGAGCGCTCTAAACACCTGGCCATGCTGGGCTATACAAGTCCCTGAAGGAATACTTTAATGTATGTTTAAGCTTCAAGACACCTCTATTCAACCTGTAAGTATGCACGTAAAAAGGTTTCTAATTAAAATAGCATGTTTACCCGTTTATGGCAAAACTAAAGAAATATTTTTTGTTTATAAAGACATGCGTGAAATTTGGTTCAGTTGGATGTCGTAATAACCAGGGTAACCAAATCGATTGTGAAAATTCACAAACCTGTATTTGTTGTGAATCATCCCGATGAAGTAATTTTTAATATTTCAAATAGTTTTATAGAAAAACGTGCGTTACATCCTGGTTTAATATTTACCACTATAGCAAATAGTTTTATTTTTCACAATTATTACCTACTGAATATTGAACAGCAAAGAGAAACCTTCAACGGCGTAAGAGCTCAATCATGTCATGTTGTTTTAACATATCTTAATTGTTACAATTTTGGTGTAAAACCTACTAACACAAAAGAGAATGAATTGCAAGCCAAATAAACCAAAGCACTAATGGTTCTGGAAGCAAAAATGAGAAATAACTACATTAATAAAGCCAGTTTTAAGATTTCTTAAACTTTAAAAATATTTAGTTTTAATAATGGAATACACTAAGTTAGTGTTGTTTCAATACACTAATTTGTCGTTAGATGAAACAATAATTTTAAGTAGAGAATTTTTTACAGCAGCAACAGTGAAGTGATACTATAGAGTATCAATTTAATAATCGTCTTAATAAATAATAAATAAATAATCTTATTTTTAAATTGCTAATAATTTGTACCACCCACATGAGAAACTCACTTGAAGTAAAAACGCATCTCGGACGGCTGGTATGGCTTTTGTGTTAACTTGAAGATGACCTAAGAAGGTCAAAACGTTGTTTTCTGCTTTATTTTGGTAAATGTGTTAATACTCCTACCAGTCGTCCTGAAATACACTTTTACTATGTATACTGCGTTGTTATGGGATCTAGAATAGCCTTGTCACCCACATACTTCTTAATTTAAACCAGTCAATTCCAGAACTGTTTTGAGAATAAGTATCTTAATATTAAGTTCACAGTAAAACACCAATAAAACCATCATCTTTAATAATTTGACATATTTAGTTATAACAAAATAATTTAAAAATGTTTATTTAAAAAGAGGAATAAGGATCATCACAAAGGTACAGAAACAACTTGAATCAAAATACAAGGATCATATCTTGAATCATACAACTAGGAACTTAAAAAGAAGTAAATAAACTAGGCTGTAAATAATTTCCTCAAGCTAAAAATCGATATTTTGACTGCAGACCTATAGTACTTATTAACATTTCCCACTAATATAACGATGATTAAGTGGTTTCTACTTTTCTGCGTTATTTGAATGGCTTAGGAGAGTTTATATTGGTAATGAAGAAGTATAGAGGGTGAAAATCTCAACTTTAAAGGATCAACTTAAAAATAGGCCCTACAACCTTCGAAGGAGTTTATGTAGTAGCAATGCATAAACTTTGGTGCAGTATACCTAGCCATTTCAGCCGTAGGCTTTGTCGCTTGAATGGTTTCAAAGAGAAACTTATTATCTTTCAGAAATCAACATAAAAAAGTATTATGATTTTAGTAGGTGTTTTGTTAGTAGGCTTGCCTAGGTTTCAATAAAATATTCATAGACGTTTTATCCCTTAGGTGTGTGAAACAAGGATAATAAAAGGATGAATTTTGAAATTTGTTTAATTATCGGAAAACAAACTTTTTTGCTATTATCAACAATTTAACAACCTTAGCCATTCAGATAGAAGTTTTAGAGTTTCATTTCAAAACATATCTACTTCTTAAGACGGTTTTTGCCCCATGTTTTATTACAATTTTTGTAAAATTTCTGGCAATTCTTATTGTGATGCACGATGAAGTTTATTTGTTGAATTTCGCGCAAAGCCTCATGGGAACTATCTCCCTAATTTTGAAATAAGACTAGAGAGAAAGCAGACAGTCAGCGCCACTCACTGCTAACTCCTGGGCTAATCTTTTATCAATGAATTATGGGGTTGGCCATCACATTATAGCTCCTCCTCAGCGGATTGCGAGTCGAACGCCCCAACTACCAGGTTACCATAATAAAGATAAATTTGAATGTGATATTTTTAATAAGACAATTTCCTTGGCTTCTCTTTTAACTTTGACACTTCTGTATTAGCTTCTGCTAAAGCATTAGTTTATCAAGCATACAGTAACATTTTGAGTATTAAAGATTCAGACAACTATAAAAATAATTTACGGTATGTTTAACATTTATTTATCACAGAACACAATTTCCCATAAAAATAATATCTTCACAAGAAAAACGCAACTTTCACTAGGACTGTATGTCAAAGTTTTGTTATATCTTTAGTGATGAAATTACAGTTAGTTTAAAAAACAAACAAACCTATTTTATGAATGATTGTTACCACTTTTGATATATCAAAACATTACAGTTTATGTCAGTAACATAACATTTAAGCTGCGTATATTAAACCATTCTGATAGAATGAGTTGTGTACCATTAAACAACACAATCTGCTCACTTTTCCAGTAGTCCTGGCATGGCCAGGTAGGTTAAGGCGTTCAACTCGTAATCCGAGGGTCACAGTTTCGAATCCGTCTCGCACCAAACATACTTGCTCGTCACCAACAAACGTGACGATCAATCCCATGATTCATTGGTAAAAGGGTAGCCCCAGAGTAGGCGGTGGGTGGTGATGACTCGCTGCCTTACCTCTAGTCTTAATTGCTAAATTAGGGACGCCAGCGCAGATAGCCCTCATGTAGCTTTACAAGAAATACAAAACAACCACTATTCCAGCGCCTCTCAGAAATATAAATGTAGATACTTTTGTCTCTATAATTACTGAAACAAACAGCCACCTGTACGACGGGGTTTGTACTAATTTAAGTAATTCAGCAAATTAAAAAAAAAAGATTCAAGTTTATAAGGAAAGTATATTAATTAACGATTAAATGAGCAAAATAAATCAGTTCGTTTCGAAATAAATCTCTTGAAACAACGAATAACCAGAACTATTTCTTACTTTTATCGTATTCTTAATTTTAAAAATATAAAGAAAAGATGGATGAAGCAAGAAAATGAAATACAGTCCCGAAATTTAAAACCATAAAATATCTTCCAATAATGGCAAAGTCCTGTACAGACAAAACGTACTTTAAACAACGATATACTTTAATAACAAGAAAATCAACATGTATGTTAACTTCAACATGATTGGCACAGTTGTATGTATGTCTGAGGGCTTACAACACTGGAAACCGGAATTCAATACTTGTGGTGGGCAGAGCACATATAGCCCATTGTGTAGCTTTGTGCTTGGCTACAAACAAACATCATTTCGACATCCCATTTCTTTAACTCAAAACTGGAGAAACGGAAGTCTGTTTATTCTGGATTAAACTTAAAATATGAAGATTGGTGTTGGACCAGAACCCTCACCAGTACATCTAGTGTGTGTGTGTGTGTACCATACAATTCACTAATATAACACATCCAGCGATATTACTTTAGCCCTAAAATTATTACAAAAGTGAGTTAAACATGTCACCAAGTAAATGGTGTAACCACGTACCACGGTTTAGTTTCCCAGTGGTACGAACATCGAATCGCTGTGTTGGTAACTCTCCTTCCCCACGCATGACTCACCAAGACTCAAGGATAGAAAAACATTATTGTAATATCGGTTTCATCACAACCCATGACATACGTTTTCTAGTAGTTTTGTTTTTTTTCAAACATTTCTGACTGATACATAAATCGCATATAAAAACAACAATACATGACGAGGGGAAAAGCTGATCGGTTCACCAATTAAAGTCTAATAAAAGGGAATAAACATCTGGAGCCACTAAAAAGTGAACAGTGACAAAAAAAAGCATAACAGCATCAACGAAAATTGGTAACAAATAGATGACACAGAAAAACTAAAATAAAAACGTAGAATGATGAAAAATGTGCTTTATTGCGATTAAATTTCCCAAAATAAAATTCATTATCTATTCACTAACATCTTCCCCGGCAGATTGAATTACAAAAGTGGTTAACTTCTGGGCTACGTTTAGGAAGGTACATGGTTAGCGTACAACGCCGCTGAATGTCATCTGCACTTTCAGTCGTCAAGGTATTATGAACATAACAGCCAATCCAGCTGGCTGGTTAAGACTAGACATACTAATGGCTGCTGGCTCGTCGTCAGTGAATTAGGAACGGCTATGCTTGAAACGAGGTGTCTATGAGAAACCATTATTTCCAAAAATCATTGGAATAACCAAGAAACTCTGTAACCTATTTTGTATGGGTCTACGGTTAGGGTGTCGGACTGTAAATCCAAGGTTTGAGCCCCGTAAACTTACGGTTATTTTCAATTTCATGTCTACTTAACTGACTACTAGATAGAACGGGGACAGACAGTCCATTGTGCTTGTTTTATCCAGTTTTGCGTAAAGCCGCTCAACGGCAATTTGCAGTATCCATCGATACTTTTGGAATTATAGACTACAGAAAAGACAGAGGTAGGCAAAACCATCAATTGCCAAAATTGGAATACTCTTTAATAAAGAACAGTGGGATTGACCGACACATTAGAAACCACTCACGGCTGAAAAGGCGTGTTCGGTTTGTTTCTTTGTTTTGAGTTTTGCGCAAAGCAACACGAGCGCTATTTGCGCCAGCTGTCTCAAATATGGTAGTGTAAGACTAGAGGGAAGGCGACTAGTCATCACCACCCACTGTCAACTGTTGGGCAACTCTTTCACCAACAAAAAGTGGGATCGACTATCACATATTACGTCCATACGGCTGAAAGGGCAAGCATGTTTGTTTTGACGTAGATTCAAACCCGCGACCCTCTGTTTGCAATTCGAGCACCATACCCACCTGACCATAATATGTTCGGTAACTGGTTTCGAAGCCGCATGCCATGTCAAGTTTAGTCCGTTGTGTAAACAATTAAGAGTAATATATATAATTTACATGCAAACGATCCATATTACAGAATTGTTCACATTTCGTAGTCTTGTCTCACCACGTTCGTAAGTAAATTTAAATCTTGTAGGTCTAATATCATGAACCACAGATGGCCTTAGCTGACGTTGTTGTTTGCGGCTCGTGGTTTCTTTGCTTGTGTGTTTTGAATTTCGCGCAAAGCTACACGAAGGCTATCTGCGCTAGCCGTCTCTAATTTAGCAGTGTAAGACTAGAGGAAAAGCAACTAGTCATCACCACCCACCGCCAACTCTTTTACCAACGAATAGTGGGATTGACCGTCAAATTATAATGTCCCCACGGCTGAAAGGGCGAGAATGTTTGGTGTGACTGAGATTCGAACAAGCGAACCTCAGATTATGAGTAGAGTGTCTTAACTACCTGGCCATTGTGGTTTGTGGATACCATTATTAATACTATCTATTTATATGATTTTCATTGACCCAGTTATTGAGGACAAATAAAAAATAATAGGGTGTAGTGACACTAAATCTCATATCACTGACTTGCTTTTTAAACAGTCCACTACCGCTGAGTAGTTTAACCTTTTGACATGTCACAATACTCAATGAAAAAATTAACAAACAAACAGGATTTTCTGCCACAGGTTCTACACTTTACAACACTCAAATCCGAGAATCGGTCCACACATCTCTTTGTGTAGCTCGCGCTAAAGTAACGACGTCAACAAATAAGGGAAAACCACTAATTTCCTACATAAAATACATAAGGAACCGGCTCAGTAATTAGTAAGAGTCGGCTGCAAGTTTGTTTGTTTCTTTTACATTTTTTTATGTGACTCACATATTATTAGAGGGTCAGCAGCCAAGTCTTGAACCCAAGGGAAAGTTGCAGAATAAAGAACTTAGATGTATGTTCTAAAGTCTCCACAAGCTCTATGCTTGACTAATATCAGGGTGAGGGAGAATTATACAATGCCTTCAGGTATTTGTCCACTAAGCCTAACGAAAATCACACAATAACAATCATAACAGCCACGTTTGCTCCGCAGAAGTTGATAAAAATGGTATTTACTAGCATTCCATACGTACCTAAGAATTCTGTTGTTTTAAAAATGGTAAAAATATTATTACAATGAAATGTACCTAACGTCAGCGAAAGAACAACTAGGTTCGGACTTCATTTTGATTTTTTTGTATTAGTTTATTTATTCCTTCTGTTATTAACACCTTTAATTATTATAAATTGTAATTTTTAAGTTAATGTTTTACGCTACAAAACGGACCATTTACACGTAGTTCATCGCAAAGAATTGAATTCTTGATTTTTGGCATTTAAGTTCGTAAATTTACCTCTGACCTACCGGTAAATGTTAAATCTGCAACAACCAACAAGTTAACTAATGTTTTAAATCACGCGACTGTAAGACAGCAAACACACACATTTTATGACGTTTATTTATTTTAAAGGTAAGAAGTATAAATTAGACATTATCACTTCGGTGAATTACATGTATTCCGAAAAGTCAAAAATCGAATATTGTTTTCTCTGAAATTTTAGTTACAAGAATGTCAAGGCGATAGTCAAAGCTAGAATATGAATTATAATACTAAAAACAAATGTCTCCTGGTGGGTCAGCGGTAGGTTTGGGTTTGTTTTGTTTTGATTTTTGCGCAAAGCTACTCGAGGGCTATTAGCGCTAACTGTCCCTAGTTTAGCAGTATAAAACCAGAGGAAAGGCAACCAGTCATCACCACCCACCGCCAACTCTTGGGCTACTCTTTTTACCAAGGAATAGTGGGATCGACCGTCACAATATAACGCTCCAACGGCTGAAAGGGCGAGAATGTTTGGTGTGACGGGGATTCGAACCTGCAGCCCTCAGATTACGAGTCGAGTGACTTAACCGCCTGTCCATGCCGGGCTGTAGGTTTGGGAACTTACAACGTAAAACTTCAGGTTCGATTCCACTCGGTGAACAGAACGCAGTGACACCACTGTATGACTCTGCACTAAGAAGCAAACAAACAAAATTAAGAAAAAAAACAATGTTTAATTATCTAGTAATTGGTGACAATTTTAATTAAAGTAATTAACCAAAACATTCTTCTGAAAATTATTTCTTTTTTTTATAATGACTTACAAACGATACCATAGAACAAATCAATTATTATGAAGTAAGAATAATTAAACTTTAATACGAAAACTTGGTTAATAAACTTTAAGCAAAACCAAAATTATGAGAAACTAAAATCAAATGAACACCCTGTATTCCAAAATATTGTACGTGAGACTCAAACGCAACTTGAAGTCGACAATGTTTGTTTTGTTTTTTTTGGAATTTCGCACAAAGCTACTCGAGGGCTATCTGTGCTAGCCGTCCCTAATTTAGCAGTGTAAGACTAGAGGGAAGGCAGCTAGTCATCACCACCCACCGCCAACTCTTGGGCTACTCTTTTACCAACGAATAGTGGGATTGACCGTCACATTATACGCCCCCACGGCTGGGAGGGCGAGCATGTTTAGCGCGACGCGGGCGCGAACCCGCGACTCTCGGATTACGAACGCACGCCTTAACGCGCTCGGCCATGCCAGGCCTAAAAGTCGACAAACAATGGGTACTTTTGTCTGTTTTACTTTAACCAATTGTATTACAGCTTTCTAAGCGTCATTAGGGTTAACGTAAGTGATTGATTTTCTCAGCTGTTTTGTGGGAAACAGCTGAGCTATATTGAATCGTCATTAAGACTGAAGACATGCACATTTATTAGCGTTAAGTCTCATCAGTTAACCGTGAAACAGTTTCATTTATATACCGCACGTAATACGTCATCACTAAACAATGGGCATCACGTGTATATGTGAGGGAGAGGTTCATACAACAATACATTTTTTTTTGTCTTAAATGTTGAACTATCGTTAATTGTTATTGCACACAGCGCTGTATTACTATCACTATCGGTGGCTTGCATGAAACCACTGATAGCACCTTCCTCTCCTTACTTAGAGCGGTATTACAGTAAGAAAGAGCATCTGGATAACTCACCTTGAGGACAACCAAAGAGGGTTTTCGTTAATACCTTTCCTCATAAAATCAGTTGAGAACATAATAAGCAGATATTAAATAGATATCAGTTACAAAGAGACAAGCACAGTGTGCCGTCTTATATTCTTCTTCAAGAAACGTTTTATTTACTGCAAAAATGTGTATCACATATTGTTTAACACACTTTTATCAAAACTACGATTCTCAGTTCCTAGCATAATAAATACACTAGTTTAAGGCCATACTGTATGAATTTTCTTTGGTGTGCAGACTGTGTTTATTTGTGCTGAGTCAAAATATTTTGGTAAAACCAAAACTAAACAAATATGTAAAGAACGTTTTCAACAGGCGTCTTTGGAACATGTTGAAGTTTGAAATTTTATTTTCATACGAAGAAATAATTGTAAACTGTATACATAAACACGACTTCTATAAATTTCATACTCGAAAACTACATCGGTCTGTCTGTCTCTAGCGTGACTTCTTAAACGATGTCTTTTTCTTTTTAGCGGAACGGATCTGATATATTGAAGTGGCTGAAAGAGAAAGACAATGAGATCTGTGTGCATTAATTTTCAAAAACACACAAAACAGACTTAAAATGTGTGTATATTATTACAATTTACAGATTTTACACAAATAATTAGTTTTTTGAGAAAGGTAAGTCGTTTCGATCACAATTCTTAGGTGGTAAGTGTTCCCTGAATTAGTTAACACTGACATCTTCAGCTGACAACTGTTCTGACAAACAATCTGACAACTTACTGTTCAGAACTTTCTTATTTCTTCTGCTTAAACAAAGTCCCTAGATGTCTGTCCTAAAAACCAGTCTTACTAAACTGTAAATTGTAACAAGATAAACTTCATGGGCAAATAAGCTCAAAACGAAATTCAAATGTGTATGTTGTAAATGAGTATCCACAAACAAGGAACAACAAAATATCAAAACGTGAAAACTAAACGGGTAAACTATTCTTTATAAAACTATAATTAACCATATATCAGAAACAAAGGTGTTACCTTCGCCAGCTATCAACAATAAGATATACTTTGCAATAATTAACAACGTGGTTGGTAGGTAAACAGATATTATTTTACTTTTCACAGCTTCCATCAATATGATTTATTTTGCAACACTTAACGATGCGTTACGCATGCATCTAATCATTTAAGTCGTCAATACACTCTCAAAGATTGTTTCGCTAAGTGTGTTGCAGCATTAGTAACCAATAGGCCTAAGATCTGTGATAAAAGTCACGTAAACTGCAGCTGTTAACACACGTTATTCATAACTGGTACATAGCTGATTCGAATAAATGGTGTGTAAAAAAGTGTTTCAGATCCATCTTTTGTCTCCCACAAATTACTACCTTAAAACCCTTCACTTCGTAATCGATAAAAATTATTAATGATAAGTTCAAGATTTTTGATTGGCGAAAGAAAGGACTCGGTGTGATCATCGGTAAAGTCACGTGCTTTAAGCTTCATGTGTAACATTAGCAAGGAATCTGGGGCAAGGTTTTTACAACGGTAACAAAAACGTTTCAAGTTTTTAATATTACATAGTTCCGTCTGTAATAACCATCAGTTCGAGCTAGGTTTCGTTCAGGCACGACTGAGCCCCGATTTTTATAATTACCATGGTGTAAAAACCTAATCATCTCTTTCACTTTCCTTTGTTCCCAATGTTGTGGGAAGTCCTTTCGCTTTCCACGGGGTAGTTGGATGTATCATTAAAGAAAAGAAAAACGAAGCCAAGTATTTAGAGCAGAACATGCAATTAACCAAAAACACGGACAGCGGTACATGGCGCTGACCAACACACACAATTCAATAGAGACGAGATTCATTACGTCATCATATTTTTAAAGCATTCAACTACCCTGGGTTCAGCAAGTTGACGAGTTCACAGATCCCCAAGGGGTTCAACAAAGTGACGAATTCACAGACTTCCCCAGAGTTCAACAAGTTCACAAGTCCACATATATCACTCACGGTTTTAACAAGTTGCCAAGTTCACAGATCCCCTTCCCCTTTAAGTCACCAAGTTGACGGCCAACAAATTCCCCCTAGGAATGGAAAAGGGCACGCTTGAACATCGCGTACATAAAAACTTTGAATGGGGATTATTAAGGGAAAACAAAGTTAACACACACACACAAACAACATAAAAACTATTATTTGGCGACATATCGTGAATAAATTGTTTTTATTTAGTTATGTGTGTAAACTTGTTTCATTTGCTAGAAACTATATTCTTAGGTCGGGAACATGGGAAATAATGTGTAACTTGACACTAGGTGTACATATCAAAACGAATTAAACAAATCTGCGGCTGACCTCAGTTTATGATGGTATATTAATTTGTAACTGAAAACTTTAATAACATTGTAGCGCCATCTAGTAGTATTTTACAGTTTCACAAATAAAAATTAATTTGTTTTTGGACAAAATAATGCAAGTTAAAATGATTTTAAGAAATGAGGATACGGTTTTCACCAAGCAGATATCAAATAGTCCTAACATCTTATAATAAAGAAATAGGCTTTCATTCAAATACTTAATAAATAGGAATATTAACTTCCTTACAAAAATTAAGTTTCTTAATAATCTTTGTTTATTCTTTCTCAAATATAAAAAATTAACTGATTTAATAGGAATTTAAAAAAAAAATTAACTCAAAGTTAACATACTACCAGGATATTAAAATGTGCTCGAAACTTTAAATTAAGTAGCAAAAATTATGGCTAGTAAGTCACTGTTATTGTTGCTGTACTTTATGAGGCATATTTTTCAAATTCTTACTCAATTTCACACACAACAATGTTATTTACCAATAGAAAAATGATGATTTAACAATTTCAGACATCATATTCCTCAAAATATGTTTTAATGGCGTGAATTTCAAAAAAATAATTAATTCTTCATCGACATCTGCCCATGACTATTGTTCATATAAGAAAAACAACAAAAATGTCACAAAAATCTTGTACACGTGTACTTGAGGCGGATTGGAAAATCAAATGAAGAAGCATTAGAAAACCTCAAAATACATTTCTATTTCAAAAAGGAAAACATTATAAATTATAGATTTAAAAATTTTAAAATCACAAGATATTACATAAAATCATTAATACTTTAATTTTGGGCAGAAACAGTAGTTCTATTGTTAACAAATGTACAATGTATTGTAGTTTACTGTGCTTACAAGACTATTAAATATTATTGGTACATCTGGTCATCACTAGCTTCATTACAACAGAAAGTAAACATGTGCTTTCATAAAGTATATTTCATTCTAGCCAACTATTTCTGACAGACTTCACACAAATATATAAAATGATTATTGAATAATTTTGAATAAATTATTTCCAATCTCATCTTTAGCAGTGTGTTTCTGTAGGACAAGAATCTTCTACAAATCAACACAAACCTTCAAAACTAATCAAATTTCTATTCTAGCAGTGTGGTTTAATATAACAAATAACTATATGAACTTCACTTTCAGTTTCACATTCTAATGATAGGTTCAAACTGAGTAAATCACCATATACACCTTGAAAAGATCACTTTTAGTTTCATAATCTAATGATGAGGTTAATTAGAAGAAATAGTTTCAGTAAACCACTTTAGTTTCACATTCTAATTATGAGGTTAATTATAAGATATAACCATAATAAACTACCCAAAACACCTTAAAAACATCACTTAGTGTCACGTTCTAAAGATGAGGTTAATTAGAAGAAATAACTTCAATAAACCACCATAAGCCTTGAAAATGTCACCACTAGTTTGATATTCAAGGTAATAACTCCAAGAAATAAACAGTAACTAACAACATTCACAAATATAGCACAAGAACAGTCAAAACAGCACATTTATCTGTTAATATCACAAGAATTAGAAGAAATGTCACCAGGCATTTTCTCTTCACAGTCTGGTCAAACTTCCATGTTTTGATAATATTCTCATCTAAAGGAATGATACAATGAGTGCAGAATTGTGAAAAACACTCATTGTGCACGTACGAGAAAACACCAATATCATTCGACATAAAGTTCTCGCTTCTGTCACTGTGCATGGTAAGAACTGCTGTAAGGCTCTAAGTTAGTGAGTATTAAAAATTTACGAAGATAAGAAGCGTATTAATAGCCAGGAGGCAACACTTGATGTTGACTACCTCATTTTATCAAACATCACTCCCTGAGATAAATAATTTCACTTCGGTCCTAACTCTGACTACATTAACTACTTTAGAATTTTTTTAGTACAACCAGATCAAATACTATACTGTTCTGTTTCTTCTTAATTATAATACACATACAAGCAGAGCAACTTGTTAATTACTATTTAACCACTTTTAGTAATAAATTGAAAATACAAATTAACACCCAAATATCTTGCTTTAACAAGTTAATAGACATTTAAGACAAGTTCATACGGTTTATGAACAGTGTGTAAAGACAGGTCAGCTTAATAAACATTTTAAATCTATGATTCAACAATCATAACTCATAATAATCAGTCATGAAAAAATTATTATTAAAATACATCAAAATCAATACAGTTTCAGTTTTTGCCTTTTTTTAAACCCATTCCTTGATTTTAACCATTTACAGAAGGGTCACAGGTCAAATTCCATGTCATCACATTTATTAAGCTACTATTTCATGAATTTAACTCAAGTTTGGTATAAAACTGTAGATTATAATTAAACTATTCATATTGTACATTATTTAATTTCTTAACTTAAATGTATTTTATTAAATTTAATGAGTCTGTTTAAAATATACACCTGAATATCAATTTTTGTTTGTCATAATAGTATGCTGAATGCAGAATTGGTTCAAATTAAATGTTTGTGATGTCACAATTCCCAGTCTATAGTTTTGTATGAATTAGAAACTCAAATATTGATATTGGAAAACTTGAAAATAAAATAAAAACCTTTTATCTTTTCTATTTACTGAGCTAGCACAGTATCTAGTGAATCAAATACAGTGGCCCCTTTCTCACATCTTTCTATTTTTGAAAACAATCTCTTATATACGACATATAACAAAAGTTATAGAATGAAAACTATAAAAAGCAGAAAATGGTTACAAAGTCAGAACCAGGGGCAGAGCTCATGCTCAAAAGTAACACAAAGTTTTCTTAATTTCAGGGCCATTTTGGGGTTTTAAAATGTCTGATAATGTCAAAACTTTTACCCTAAATATAAATATAGTTTTTGTTATATGACTGTACAAGAAAAAAAAAACATAACCCAAGTTCTTCAGCCAATAAGCCTTCAAGATGAGAGGTCTACTTGTCTTTTTTCAATACTAGATATTTTCTGTTGACACTGCAACTTTGATATATTATAACTTCACAGTAATATGGCATCAACACTACCTGGTAACATACACCTACTAACCCTAAAGACTGAAAGAGTCTTGATATGTATTATAAAGCTTACATAAAAGTCTTACGTTTGGGTGGAAAAGTAACAGGAATTCTTTTCTGCTGTTGAAATGCAGGTAAAATCACTTCAGGATCCAGAGGGAGCCACTGAAGTTCTCCTCTAGTAACATCTTGATAATCATCTAAAGTCGACAACTTCTGGTTAATTCTAGTGTGTAGATCAAAGGCTCCTCTGTAAAACAAACAACTTCTGGTTAATTCTAGTGTGTAGATTAAAGACTCCTCTGTAAAACAATATATTATAATCTTAGCTAGAAAATAACACAGTTAAAATGTATATAATAAGGAACGTTAAAGAACCCAATAACTGATATGTTACATGTGTTATCAAACTGCCATAACATGTTTAAAGCCAGTGTTATATATTTAATAAACCAATATATACACACACATATAACCAGTGTTACACAACTAATTACAGAACAACAAACCAACCCATATACAACCAGATACACAACAACGAACCAACTTGTATACAACACCAGGGAGGTACACAACAACAAACCAACTTGTATACAATACCAAGCACACAGCACCGAACCAGCGTGTATACAATACCAAGCACACAGCACCGAACCAGCGTGTAAACAATACCAAGCACACAGCACCGAACCAACGCGTGTACAATACCAACTACACAACAACGAACCAACGCGTGTACAATACCAAGTACACAACAACGAACCAACGCGTGTACAATACCAAGTACACAACAACGAACCAACACATATACATTAGTCAGGTACATAACAATGAGTTCAACATACATACAACCACTTACAGAACAAAGAACCAACATGTATACAACACTAGGTCCACAACAATGAACTAGTGTGTGTACGACACCAGGTACACAACAATGAAGCAATGTGTATATAACACCAAGTACACAATGAGTTCAACATATGTGCATATATAACAATTAACTCACTTCCAGCAGTTATTAATTTGAATCCTGGAAGAATATTAATTAATAGTTATTGCTGGGAATAAATTAATAGTACATGAAGTACTCTTCTCAACTGATAAAAAACAAAACTAACAGTATCCTAGTCATAATACATACAACTTCTTTAATCATCCAAGTCTATCTCGTTTAGTGACAATCCAATCACTGTGTAGGCAATCAGTTTACAGTAATAAGTGATTTTTTGTTACCTGTGGGTTGAGTCAAGAGCTTTGAACAGAATCATTATCTTCTCTCCTTTCTGATGTGACAGAAAATACTGTCCAATAGGTAAGCTGTTAAACAGTAAAAAATATACATTAAAAGAGAAGGAAGAAATGAACAAATATTTAACAGAATTTAAAAAAATGTTTTTATGAGTTGAAAATATCATTGCTTACCTAGTGAGAAATACCATTATATGGTGAAGAAACTGTAGACATTCTTCAGTGCTACAAAAACAAACATACATACATATACTTCAGTCAGTTGTGTTAATCAGTATTATATTAATTTCTTCATAATAATGAGCTCTTCTTTAAAAAAGCCTAACTTAATGCAATGTAAAGTGAAACTATACTTTGGAAAATCTGTAAATTGAATTTATCATTGAACTGTACACAATATTTTTAACCCTTTAAGTGCATTGCCATATTACAATCACATACTGCAGTTTGAACAGTCATTAGACAAGACACATACAACAAGCTTAGCTGCTGATTGACGTCAAGAATAGCATATGTTGCTACTGAAAACATTGGTAACACTTACAGTTCAAATTTTTTTACAATTTTTATGAAGTAATGGACCAGAAATGACATCAAATCATTACAGTGTTTTCACACTTGGAGAGGTAATAAACATACACAAGTTCACTATGTTTCTGGCTCTAAAACTAAATTACTTGACAATGATTAGAGTGATGACTGAAAAAAAAAAAAAAGTACAAACTTAAGGGGTTAATATTTTTTTCACTAAAGAGAGTTTTCGTATAATGTAATATCTGCATAATGTCTGGAAGTTTCAAAATTAAAGTATCTATGGAATCTTGAATTTTCATAAAATTGAAAAAATGCCAGATTGAGTAAGTTATAATTAATATGTTCAGTGTTAGTTGAAGGAGTTTCAGTTAATACTTTCATCACGGATCAAGCTTGTAAGTCAGTCAATCAACATGTCTGTTATATCGAACTGGAGAGGAAATTTCGCAAATAAGTGACATAAACCCTACTTAGGTGCACATTAGTTTCAGAATTTCTGTTGAAACATGTTTTTTAATAAGTTAGGCCTACCAGTGACAGAGCTCATTGCCCAAAAAGAACATCATTGAAGAAGTAAATTAATTTGTTCTGATTGAATGTACTCCAGTTTGCAACATTTTAACAAATAAACCATCAAAAACCATCCAACAACACACAGCATTTGCATTCTTCAAGAAACTTTGAACAGCAGTGAGATTCTATCATCTAAAAATTGTAAAAGGTAACAAATTAAAATGTTATGCACCCTGAATATCACTGTGTAAGGAAACTAAAGGGAATACCATCTATAACATGGCACACAACTCTTCAGTTGTTTGTACATTCAATACCAAAATATTCATTAAACTAATACTTTTATTTTTGACGACATATCAGTTCAAATCAATGCTGTCTGCTGAGATGGCTATACAAACAAACTAGTTTCCCCTTTTATAATTTCTGCCATATTACCTTCAACTAATACTTTATTACTCCCCTGCTTGTTACAACTTCACGGACTCTTTCCTCCACGGCAGCTGGTCTTTATCACCCTCATCTGGACTCATTAGAAGAAGTGGTCCTGAATCCAAGTTACCCTACTACAACTCATATACTTGTCATGTTCTTTCTGTGAAGAACATGCAACACTGCCTGTAGCCTTAAATATCAAAATCCTTTGGTTTCAATTCTCCTTATGCATTAACCACACAAAAGATAATAAAACATATTTCCAACTGTATTCAACTTGGCTAAGAAAATAATTCTTTATTATATTTTACTTAATTCATGATTTAAGTGCTTCCCTTCCAAGGGTAGTTGTAAATAAAGTTTTTATATCCTGATAAGATGTATATTAACAGTTTCATTATTTAACATGGTAAAAGCAATAACTGATGAAAAAAAAATTTTAATGTGAAAACTTACTTAATCTTTGGGGAAGCCAAAATTTCAGATAAAGATTTCTCTTCTTTCAGTAAAACTTCTGAATTTAGAGCATTAATCCTTACTGAAACAAGAAAGTCGAGAAAAGAGATTGCCTTATGTTAATGAAAACATCATCACAAATAATTGAAGTTTCAAATGAAGTAAAGGCACACTGCTAGACTGAAGTATCAGACTAAAAGTAGAAGTATGTTTGATACACAAACACTTCTCTAAGTTGGTTTTAGAATGAAAAATTATTTTTCTGTCTTCTATGTCTACTGTAACATTTATTGACTAAATTAAATCTTTTGTATTTGTTTCAGGCTGTTCAATTTTATTTCCTGCTTTACGTTTCATTTATTTATTTACTGTTATACCCACAAAGTGACAAGATTTTAGGATATGGACGTATCCAGAAGGTAGCAAAATTTTATGAAGTAAATGTATGCAAAAAGTGACAAGATTTTATGATATAGATGCATCCAGAAAGCAAAAAAAAATAAAAAAAATTTAGGATGTAGATATATCAGGAAAGTGACAAGATTTTAGGATATAGACAAATGACAAAAATGACACAATTTAAAGATACAGATGCATATCCAAAAACTGATAAGATTTTAAAATTTAAGCATATCAAGTGACACAGTTTCCCAATACAGACACATACAAAAATTGTCAAAATTTCAGGATGTAGGAAGTGTCAAGAAAGTGCCAACATTTTGAAATATGAATACATCATGTGTGAACATTTTACAATATACAGGTATCATTAAAGAGTGCACTGTGAAAATGACAATACAGATGTACAAGACAACATTTAGAATATGAATACATCACAAAAGTGAAAAAGTTTAGGAAACTGAATTTTATTATTCAAACACAAAAACACAAGTAAATTTCCATGTTCAGATCTTTTTTGCTCTAGTGAACAAAATTTTTTTATCTAAATGATAAAAATATTTAACATTAATCTACAAAAACATCAAAAAGTTAACACATGAATCTGCAAATAAAGTAAGAATTATAAAAATACTTAAAATTTTTAGGACAAAAAAATGAAAAGTGTCCATCACACAGCGATTTAAAAACATTTTTTTAAAGCACCTAACAGAAAAGCAGGATAAATGTCTACACATGATTCACAAATATACCTTGAAGTAGATGACTGTTTGGTAAAGTCAAAAGGTCAACCCACTGATGGCAAAGCTCAGACGGAGTAGTAATTTCTCCACCATACTGAGGAAGGTATTCTAGTTTTGGAAATAAATTCCACTGGAAAAAACAAAATAAAAATAGCTGTGTGACTCAAAGACATAACAAAAGTGTTAATTAAATAATACATAACATTTAATTCTGATTTCTAATGCACATTTCTTTTATTACAATTGTTAGTCCATTTTTCTATAGTTCAGATTTCAATCAGTAGCTTATTACAATGAATTGTCTCAAACATCTAAGTTTTCAAATCTGCAGATGATTCAGATAATTTTCTGATTTGTCACATGCTTACTGAAGATAATCCTAGATTTGTCTCATAAAACCTTGTCACTTTTCCGAAACTGACTTAATAACTTAGTACTGTTAATGTGCATATGTATGGACAATAATCATGGTTTATCCTGTAAAAACTTGCTGCTTCTTCAAGACTGATTTAATGAATTAGGCTTGTTACATGTACATATGTATGGAATATAATCCATGATTTACCTCATAAATACTTGCTGCTTCTCTGAGAATGATTTAATAAAACTTAGGCCTATTAATGTGCACGTGTACAGAAAATAATCCATAGTTTAACTAATAAAACCTTGCTGATTCTTCAAAACTGATTTAATGACTTAGGCTTGTTACATGTACATATGTATTGGAGATAATCCATGGTTTATCTTATAAAGCTTCCTTATTACACTATTTCCTCCACAGTAAAATTTAACTTTAAACTATCACAATATTTAAGTAGTTAACAAGTTAGTCCAAAAGTTTCATACACTCACTACAAACAGTCAAAAGCGGGAAAAGTTTAGTGTAATCAAAATGCAATTCATAAAATTAAACCATTAGTTAAATGAGTGATAAAACATTTGAAAAACTTGTAGAACGTGGTTAGTTTGTCAAATTAAAAATACATTATCTGTAATTCATACTTGGTAAAGATAAAAATAAACAAACATTTATGTTAATACAGTCAGAGATGAATCTTCTTATTTCATGTGATGAATGTATTTACATGTTTACTCTTTTTATATATATTTGATCACTGAACTTTTTTCCCTCGAAAAACAACAGTTGGTAATTAATAAAGACATGATCAGGAGGTTTTTGTTGAAGAGAGCAAAGTTAGTGTAATAAAGTATACAGTCAACAGTACACAATACAATGTGTATTACATTAAAAATTAATCAACAATCATTCACAGATGATTTTAATAATGTGGTCTTTGCCTGTCCAAACCCACGAATAATTTATACTTTTGAGAAAAATGTTGGAAATAAGTGAAAATCAGAAATTAAAACAAGGTTTAATATTTCAATTCAATGAAAAATTAAGTCAGGGCCACAAATTTCACTTGTGTTGATAATTTTAATTGTGTAACTTTTACCTGAAGTTAAATACAAAATTATATAATTTTTCAATTTTCTATATATTTTCACTTTTCTTAATAACTTACAGATTTCTTGAAGTATGAACATCTGTTGAAGATAATCCAGGACTCATTCCTCAAGATGTATTCTTTCTCAAGCCTAATGTGAGTGATTTAATGACTTACAGTTGCAATTTCTCTCTTTGTTAATGTGAAGATGGCCTAAAGTTTTAACATTGTTCTGTATTTTATTCTAATTAAAGTGCTAATACCCATACCAGCCATCTTGAGAATATATTTTTACTTCAAATTGGTTTCTCATCATCGTAAAGAACTTACAGGTTTGTTAGAAGGAGATCGAACACAATCCACGGTGCGTCTTAACAGAAGTTTAAGGTTTTCAAGTTGCCACAAGCTGTAAACTACATTTTCAAATGGTTCCACTGGTGGATATTCGCTTGGGTCTTCCACTCCTGACAGTAAAAAATAACATACAACTACATAAGGAAAACCAACCAGATTTTAATTCAAAATGAATTGAGGCAAGGATAAGAAGAAAGTAATTTTACCCAACAAAAAATGAAAGTTTTTCCAAACAAATTCAGCAAAATCCTCATGTGCCTACTCAATCACACCAAGCATCCCTCCAAACAGCACACACAATCACATTAATATACAAACCTAAAATATTCACCTCAAATGACTAATTTCTGCTCTTTGTATAAAATCCTGCAGGGCTCATAAAAAAAATGTCAAAGGTCAAAATTGCTTTTCATATAGCCTTGAATGAAATAAAGAAATACAGAGGGCCACATGAACATACCTTTGTTGAAATTGGGGAGGGCAAGTGTAGGGAAGAACTAATGAGCATATGAAGCAAAAAACTTTTCACTAAAAATATTTGAATTGGGATGGTAAGTGTCCATTTTAATTTTTCAGATAATTATAGTTATGCCAAGAATGTGCAATTTCCTGCATTTTATAAAACAATGTAAAATACATTATCAAAATACAAAGACTGCACATACTTCTTACCCATACATTAAATTTCCTTAGTGGAAACACACAAGAAAACCCACTTTTTGTTCACTTACTGAACACAATAAAATGTGTAACACTGAGTGACAACTTAATATGAACATAAAAACATTCTAAAGCTCCTCAACTTTCCTACCTTCTTGGGAAACTGTCAATGTACTGGTCCAAGAACTCTGTTTATCTCCATCTTTCTTGAACATTCTTTCTTGCAAAGTCAAAATCTCGTCAAGGGTGGAGGAGGCTGTACAAGAAACACACAGTGCGGATGATATTTCAGTATTTACAATAATCATTGCAATCAAATTGAAAATTCTCAGTTATTATTTAACAATTATAACTGTCCTAATTTTGGCTTAGAAAACAGAAATGTATCTAACACTTTTAATTTTTGATCCTATAATTTGTGTTATGCATATGTGAAATGGTTTGTCTGCAAACTCTATCCACTGCTTTAGAACTAGCAGGACCAGTCTTTAGAAGCAGACTTAGTGTAGGGTTTTATCAAGTGATGTAACCCAACAACAAGAAGGCTTAAATGCACCCAAAAATAACCTAGGCACATTTAGTGTCTAAGAGTAGATCACTATACATGAATCTGGCACCATTGTTGAATATGTGTCTACACATTACTCATAAACTAGCAGGGCCGAACTTGGCAAATGTTTCTACTGTCAGTTTTGGTTTGTATTTTAGTGAACACTCCTGAAGAAGCTATAAAGCAAAACATCAAGTGTCTAATTAAACAAACACAACATTTTGGTGTTCTAAGGTTGTTTATTTCTCATTTATAATGTTTTCTCTGCACCAATATGCACTACAGAAATTAAGAAATATAGGTTAAACCTATTTGTTTTTTTATTATGATGGTACTAGTATACTAAATAATGTTTGACTTAATGCATTTAAGAACACGGAATAATAACATGCACAACATAAACATTATCCTAAAACTATTACAATTTAACTGACTTTCTAATCAAGAGAAGAGGGGCTTAAAGCAATTCCCTCAGCTTGTCAATCTGAAGAACAAGAAATACTTTCAAACTGAAGACAAAATTGATAGTACTGTGCACAGGAAACAATAATGTCATTCGTAAGATTAAAACTCGGCCTTTCTACTGATCATAGCTTATATAAAATATAAGACAGGAATACCTGCACAGTCCCCAATCTCCATCCCACATGATGTATGCTGCTATTCAAAACACTGGTAATATTTGCAATAAAAACTGCTTAAACTTTATGAGAAAACAGACCTTTCATGGCACCAAATAACTCCAGTTTTCACACTCAATGAGACAATTTAATTTATACAAGCTGAGAATGATCCTGGCTCTGGAGCTGAATTATCTCACAGCAGTTTTGAGTGTTATATAAGTTAAAAAATATGTGCTTAAAGGGGTTAATGCAACCTTTGTTTTATATATCTATGTTATGAGCTTGTATAGGTTATCCCATGAAGTTATACTTAAATTTTAAAATGTTACCAAGTTTTAAGAACTTCCTGCTGACTGAACTAATAAAATAAGTAATTTTTACAGAACCTCAGTGGAAAATTGACAAAGAATCTTATAAACCAGGTAACTGTTTATAATATGAAAGAAAATATTCAACAACAAAAATTATTGTTCTTATAGGTTATCCTTTAAATAAAAACCCTTAGTCTCACCCCATGCCTATCTGTCAATAGCTTATTTGCCTCTCCTCTTCAAGAATCAATCCTAGAGTTGGAACTGTAAAATTAAATCTAATTTTTATTGGGTTGGTTGCCTTAGAACACCAGTGTTAAAATATTCTATTAACAAGGAAAACTCTAGAGAGACTGAATCTTAAATGTGAAACACATTGTAAATTCACACTTTTACTTACCTGAAACAATTCTTTGTTTATTCTTTACATCTGAGCTTTGTTTAACCTCATTACTACTCTGTAAAGTCTGGTCTTCATCTTCTAGTGAAAAATGAAAACCTGCACTTGCTGAGCGGTTCAGTTCTTGATTAAATCTCAGGTTTGAAGATGAACCAAGTTGACTACTGTTATTACTGTTGTGTTGCTTATTTTGTTCTTTCACTTCATCTGACTTTGTAACCTCAGTACTAAGATTCAGCTTGGAGGACTTTTGGTTTTGTTTAGAGTCATTTTTGTCATTCTTCTCCATTTCCTCAACTACCAGATCCTTTTCAGAGCCACTGTATGTTTGCTTTCCTAAATTCTCTATGTTACAACTGCTAGATCTAACAGGGCAGTTGGAGTTGGTGTTGTCTCCTAACTCACATGTTAATCCTGTTTCAGTGAGATTTGGATGTGTGGACATTTTGGTACTGCTCTCTGACAACAAATGTTTTTTACTTCTAAAATTCTTTGGTGGTGAGAAGCCACTCCTTCTTACCAGTGTTCCTTCATCTTCACTGGCAGAGGACAAACGTTGAGACTGACGTCTAAGTCTAGCACTTACTCTTCTTGGTTGTACAGGCTCGGTGACTTTAGTCTTCTCATTACTCCGTTGTAATATCTTAGATTGCTTTCCAAGTTCTAATTTTGGCATGATATCAACTTCAGATTTTTTAGTCTGGCTTCTCGTTACCCTTAAAAATGAAAAAAAGGTTAAAATAAAAACAGTTGACACAAAGCTTCCATTCTTCCTGTAATTAAGTCATGCATTACATTAAAAGTAATTAAAAAACTGATATTACTCTGCACCTTTATATAAATACTAAATTATATACATATTGAAAGCTTTCTAGTGAGATTAATATAATGTGAAACTAACAGTAAATTAAGCCAACAAAATAACAAAATGTTAATAGTTTTAAAAATAATTCTCAAATTAGTTCTTCAAATAACTTAAAGAATTCATGAATTCCAGGTGAGTACAATATTTTGACATCTGGCAATGGCAGTAGCCTGTACTGGACCAGTTTAAAGTCAATTACTTCAAAACATTTCTAGTCATATTGTGATGTTTCTTTGCACATAATGACATAACAGGAATAGCGATTTATTTCAGTTCACACATTTTACACCATGCATAAAAACATATTTTTGCAAATTAATTATGTTATATATTTGTCACCAAAAATGTAAATTTTCCATAATGGCTAATAAAAATGTAATCACACTTGACAATAACTCCAAGCATGTCTGTCGCTTGTTAACTTAAATTACATAACTGTTTTATCACCAAGACCTACATTTTAGTCAAAAGATTTTTTTTTATGACTTCAGTTTGTTATGACATTCAAAGTGAATTTCAATCCAAACTTTACACAGAAACAACACAGAACTGGGAATACCAACTTACCTTCTGTATGGAGATGCAAGTAATGGAAGCGACTTTCCTTGACACTTAGAAACAAGTGAAAGTTGAGGTTCCTCAATGTTAGGACTGATATCTGGATTATCTGAATGTTGGTTTTGTAAAGGATTATAATTCACCCTAATCTCTGTATTTAGATCACTCCTTGTAACTGTTTGACAACATCCAACTTCTTCAAAGTTCTTATGATGTTCTTCACCTTTCAAACCTGAGCTCTTTAACTCAGATGAGTTTGGTAGATTATCTTCAAGAAAGCAAGGTTTTGTTTCAACACTTATTTCGTCTGATGGTTGATCCTTGTTTTGTAAACTATTATTCTGGATGCATTTATTATTTTCTACTGAGTAAATCTTCTCTGTGCTATTTTTGTCTCTATCTTCAACATCAATAACAAGTTCATTCGAGTCAGAGTCTGACTGAATTAGAGACAGAGGGTTTTCTCTAACATTGCAAATGTTCTGCTTCGTATGGTTACTATCCTTATCATCTTTATTTTCTAAATCAATAATTAAACCATCTGAGTCTGAGTCCATGCATGTAACCAGCTTAGTAACACTGTGTTCGTCAGCTTGAAGCTGATCTTCCCTTTTCTCTTCACCGGTGTTTAGAGCTAACTGTTCTGTATTATGATGTGAATTTTTCTGACTAATTTCAGAAGCTGTATCATAATCACATGATTTTTGTTGCAGATCAGATTCACTTAGATTACTGTATAAACTTTGAGTTAACTGTGGTTCATCATGTTTTTTACTATGAATATCTTGCATTTTCTGATTCATTTCTATATCTTCACCACTGGTGAAGTGTGTATGTACTGAGAGTTTGTGTTCTTCATTTTGTCCAATGTTTGTTTTTTGGCTCCCAAACAAATCTTCACTGTCAAAGTCTCTTCTTCCAGATTCAACTAATCTGTGCTTTTTCTCAGAAGTCTGAGAATTTGTTTGGGAAGCATAACAGCAGTCACTGCCACCAAATGTCTCTAAATTTGATATACTGTTAACTTCATCATCAAAAACATCATCGGCAACAGAATTTTCTACCCTAGAAAGATCCTGGTTTACCTCCACATCTTTGATATCTCCATCTGTAACTGTTTTCATTCGTCTCATTCGAGGTGGGTTGAAGTGGGTGAACTGTACTCTCAAAGAGTAGTTATGAAAAAGTGTGTTGAGTTCTCTACAGCAGGTCATGTCTGTAGTTATTGGTGAATCCACACAAACTATCTTCTGTTTATTCTGTCCATCACCTTCATTGGTAAAGATAATAACAATAACATATAACCTTTCTCAATAAACCACAATTGTAGTACAGTACTTATTTAAAAGTTAAAAATAAATACACACACAAAGTACTCCAACCTTATTATCATTATTTTACACAACCCTTTCAAAGAAAGATCAAGCTATCAAAAATTACAATAACATCTAAAATAACAGATGAAATGTTTAAGTTTCTAAGATATCAGATCTATCTATATTGCAAAACCAAAGACTTAACAAAAATAGATCAACAAAATCCATTTATGAGTTGCATTTTAAATGAAACAAACCAGGAAAACCAAATTTATGACAAAAATCAGATAAACTGTACACTTTTCCTCAAATACTATTCATTTTCATTTAGAATTCACAACCAGAGGTGTGTAAAAATAGCACTTTAGTCAATCTTTTGTCTCCCAGAAGACACTGTCCAAGAGATCTTTTCTTCAGTACACCAGTTTAAACCACAACTATTAAAGTATTATATTTCAGAAAATTAACAATTCATTCAACACAACTGAAGGAGTTTGGTACTGAATGAAAGGTCTCTATGATAATAACATGTGGGTGATAAAAAACAGAGTGAAAAACTATTTTCTACATGCCTCTCATTTTGATTCTGATAGACAAATCAAGAAAAGTGTGGGAACAAATATTTTAATTACATAATTTTTAAGCCTATCAGTTTCTCACATTTCCTAAACTTTCAGCATTAAAACTGTAACACTTAAAGTATTATACACACATAGTATTTCTGTGAATCATTATTCAGCTCAACTAATGAGATCCAGAATTGAACAAAAGACCTCTTGCACATTGACTTGTAGGGGCAGAAAATACACAGAAAGGGGTATTTTTAAGTATCTGATTTTGAAACTCATGCGAATAAGGTAATAAGAAACATTGTCGATTTGGGAATTTTAATGGACTGCAACTGCATGTTGCAAAAAAAAAAAAAGACAACATTTTGGTTTCAGCAGTGGGGCCTTAGTACAGAGGCCAAAATCACAACTCCTTTTCTTTATACAAACAGTTCCACAGTGAGCTCAGTATAACATCCACAAATTAAATATTTATACTACAATTTCTAATGCAATATATGTACCTTCACAAAATTTGGTGGACTTTTAATAAAGACTGCCAATTGTTTTTTTATGAAGCATTTTTATTAAAGATTTCTTTGTAAAAACAATAAATCTGTTTCTTCACTAGTCCAAGTGTTATGATCAAAAAGCTATTCCTCATCCCAAAATTCTCAAATATTATTTGTGTAATCTCTAAAACATCCTAAATGCATTTAAAGCATTTGTAATAAGCAAAACTTTATATTTTGTCTGTATTTCCTTTACTCTATATATAAGAGATCTGTCAATTTGACTGACCATAAAAATTATGAAATATAAATTGTGCTTTTTTGTTCCAGAATGACTATAAATTATAACTCAAAAACAGAGATGTTTAGTGTCAATCTCATAACATTATAAGTCTATACATATTTATTATTTTTATTTTATTCACCTTTCAGTTGTGCTTGGCTAACATTAAAGAAGCTGCAGTAACACTGCACTTGAGCACTTTATGTATCCAATAACATAAAATGAAACTTCAGACTTTACAAAATGACCTATCTTAACAATGCTTTAGAACTAGTATTTAACAAAATACAGTCCCATTTCAGTTATTATATACGTATATAGATTACAATTTACAAATAAGTTCTTAAACTTATTTTTCTTAAGACGTAAAAAACAGTAAATACACAAGTAGAGCAAACAAATATCTTTTCTAGTTATGACAGCCTTTATACTCATTTGGTGCTGTAGGTTGCTAAGCCTTTTCATATTTCGCACGTGGAGAACATGAAACCTAATAAATTCTTTTCAGGTTTTATGTCACATTTGAAATAACCAACAAATCATAAATAAGTATACCAATACCACAGAATTTCACTATAATTTACCAAGCTTAATAATTAAGCTGTATGTTGTCCAACAAAAGTATGTTATTTCAAGTACAGTACAAACAGAACCTACCTCTTTGAAATCTTAATTACAATTACTTTAAAATGGGGCTCTGCATGGCCAGGTGGTTAAGGTGTTTGACTCATATATTGAAGGTCATGATTTCAAATCCCCATCACACCATACACTCACCCTTTCAGCCATGGGGGCATTTTAATGTGATGTTCAATCCCACAATTGTTGGTAAAAGAGTAACCCAAGAGTTGGCAGTGGATGTTGATGACTAGCTGCCTTCCTTTTAGTTTTACACTGCTAAATTAGGGACGGCTAGTCAGATAGCCTTTGTGTAGCTTAGCGCAAAACTGAAAACAAACTTTAATGCAGTCAACACTGTAAACCTTTGAAGATTTCTTTGAAAACATGTAAAGAATGTGGTTATAATGACTAGCTGCCTTCTCTCTAGTCTTACACTGCTAAATTAGGGACAGCCAGAAAGTAAATGGGAGATAGTCTGAGCTTTTGACTGGTTATTCACGTCATATGTTAAAGAGTATATAAAGGACCATTTACAAAAATAAAAAGAGGTGAGTGCAGCCACTGTGTTTGATTCCATACATGAGCCATACCTCAAACAGAAAAAACAGGACGTTCTTATATTATATTCTAGCTTGACAATATCGATACTTCGAGTTCCTAATTCATATGAAAGTATAGACTTAGCATTCTAAAATCACAAATATCAAATTCAACATACCATGTGACACACAAAAATCAATATTTAGATAATTTCTTAATTTAAAAGAAAATATTAAAAGGACACAACTCGTATATAATAATAAAGTTTGAATTATGATCTATAATTTGATAACAAACTTACTAAAATAAATCTATAAAATGACAGGTCATTAAAGTTTTGAAAACAAGTCAATAAATGACAAGGCCGTTGACCCAATGTGGTAAGGTTAAAATTCTTAAAAAAACAAACTAAAAGAAACATGAAAGAATAAAATGAAATCATTTGCATTTTGTGATTTTTTACCCCAAAAAATTTATTTAAATTTTTTTTCCTGGCATGAATGAAGCTATAAATCACAGTGGCAATTTATATATTCAGTATAAGTACTGTTATCAGTGTATCTTAGAAAACAGAAATCAGAAAGCATAAAAACATAATTCACTACCAATCAGTTTACTACCACTACAACAACAATAGTGGGAGTTTATTACCATTCATCAAATGCTTGAGTAACATGATTCAAAATTAATTCAAATGTCTCATAAAGAATACCTGGTACATCTTAAAGTAGTAAATAACTACACCATGTAAACTTTAAGAGCAAATTCCAGTACCTCTTTAATGCGAGGAAAAGAGATATATATAATTGTATTTTTTAAAATCTGGATACAAAACCTAAATTGTTTTTTGTTTTGTTTTTTATCTTCCATACCATTACTGCTTTGTTTGGGTTTTTGACTTTCTGAATACTTTGATAGTAGATTGCTTGAGACACTTTCAAGTAAAAACACTTAGGTTCAATATTTTATAACAATTAATAACTACAAATATTGTAATACAATGACATTTTATGCAAATGAGTTGCTACATAGTTTTAATACTTGTTATTTTTCATTATTAACATTTTAATAATTGTTTATGAGGGTTTATAACATTTATTCTCCTTTGGGCAACAATATGCTACAATAAAAATTATTCCTATAATTTTTTAGAAACCTTTGTATGAAATACATTTGAATCAGTTCCAGAAGTCATCTGAACAAAATCTACTACAGAATTAGCATTTTCTATTTACAAATAAAATATTTTGTTGAAAGTAATATAGATTTCCAAAATAAGTTCAGATGGCTTAGCTTGTCATAAGTGGGATAGATTTAGCACAAACATAATTTAAATAGTATGAGCTAAGTGATCACAATACATGACCAGACATGGAGATGTGTTTTCTGGAATTAGTTTCCTATTAATCAAATCAAAAATGAAATGAAACACAGGTAGGTTTGGTTTAGAGTTAGGACCTTTTACCAAAATAAATATATGGCATTTAATATTTTATCTAATCCTCTGTAAAATATACCTTTTGTTTTTTCCAAGAAGTCTTGGAATCATCTGGAAATGCCAATAAAAAGATCTAATTTAAAAACCTATTGCACAACAACACTTAACATTTTAAATTTCCAAAGAAATAAATTTGTAAAATTTATTTGCTTATTTTATTCGCAAAAATTTGGATTTTTATATCATATATACATTCTTACTTCTATATAAAACTTCACTGGATTCTTGTTCATCTTACAACATACGAGTGAAAGTGAAGAAAAGAAGAACATGTCACCCAGACTATGTCTGTCATATCCAGAGCTAATAAGGTCTTTCACCCAACACCATAACTCATCAGCTGGCAAGGATATGATAGACAAAGCAGTGATCTTGACTATTTACATCACAAACTTTCCAGAACAATATCAGGAATGGTGTTATCTAAATTAACTAAATGATCTGTAAGTATTATATATTGTTTTGCTTTTTAAGTAATTTACATAACACATTTAGGGTAAGGATCAGTAACACAATATTATTTATTTAATTTATAACACCAATTATTTAATTATTTTACTTTCTTCAGTGAACTATACTTTCATATTACAACATTTCATATTATAATTAAGTTGTTTATTTGGAGTTTAAACAGTTATTATAAGCACATTATCATTATGCTCAAGAATAATTACAAGAGTGATTGAAATGTCACACCTGCTTAAAAAAATATTCTTCTTTACTGTAAAAGCTATAACTTGGAATACAAAAATGTTTAGTACTATAATTACCTTTGAATGATTATTGAAGATGGAATTCAAACATTTCAAAATATTTAAGCTAATTTATACATACATGTTAAATTTTTTGCTTAAACTATGGTTTAAGCTAAATTAATTGATTTGGCCTTTAATCATATACACACACACACACCACTCACACAAAATGCACATTCTTAATATTTTGTTTTATTCACTGCATGGTCATCCAATACTAACTCCTGATAATGTATACTTTAGAATTGTTTTGGTGTTGAAGGGTCACTAATTCATAGAGTGTAGGTCACTGGGTGACAGCAATGCACTCAAGAAGGCACAGTTTTTACATACAAGTATATAGTTCTCTCACAAAAAAATCCCATTTATATTACATTAAAGATTATTATTGAAACATTATATTAAGAATCTGTTTAAGAAAATAGTTTTAAGTATGAAGTATTGTTTCTGTCTACAAGTAAATTAGTCTTGATTCACACTGATGATGAAATAAATCTTCATTGGTTAATTAACAAAGCAAGCTGTGTGGCCAGTCCATGTGTTCTCCATATCTTCATGTAGTAAACAAATCTATAAATGAATCAGTCGCATAGTCGTACATTTAGAAGAAGCAGCATTAAAAACTATATTGAAACATTTAAAAACAATGATGAAAAAGTTCACTTCACCAAGCATCTGATAAAACTAAATAGCTTCTTAGAAACCATTAAGTATGTGATGTGTTTTATACTTCAGCAAATAACTTACCTTCTTTGTTCTTTATTATAACAGGCAACTCCCACTGCTGATCAAATTGTGGTTTCTGGTTATTTAACAAAGTCTTCAGAGCACTCAAAGACAGTACAACATCTGCATTATATTTTCTTGTGAGGCTCTCAGCTATGGTGTCTTCATTCATGAGCTGGTTTATTCACACAAATACAATTAAAAACACATTGTAACATTTTTATTATTAACAACATATAAAAATAAAACTACCAAACTCCACATGAAAACAAAAACAATGACACTTGTCCTTTCAATCACACCTTCAGATGGGAACAAAAGTAATAACACTTGCCCTTTCAATCAAACCTTCAGATGGGGACAAAAGTAATGACACCTGCCCTGCCAATCCAACCTTCAGATGAGGACAAAAGTAATGGCATCTGCTCTTTCAATCAAACCTTCAGATGGGAACAAAAATAATGACCCCTGTACCATAGTGAAAATAAAATAATTAGAACATATCAGAGAAGGTCTACACTTCTGGAAGTGAGATATAAAGATTAATGAACAGATACTGCAAACAAAAAATGTCAGGAACCAAATTATAAAGGGCTAAAACAGACCCAGAAACTAAAGATGAAATACATTCATACGGCCAACATTTTCCTGTAACAAATATCTAAAATTGGAGAGAACTTAAGAACAAGCAAGTCAACTAGATGCTAAATGCCTAAAAGTCTTTGAAAGAAGAGCGTATTTTGCATACTGACTTTGAGTTTATAAAGAAATGGTTAGAGTAAGACAACCACATGAACACCAGGTATAATGTAAAAAATCTCAAGTAATTAGAGATAGGCAAACAAAATGAATGTGAGAGACAGGCAGAGATAGAAGCTTCCAGTTACTTGTTAAAATAATTCAAACTCCAAGCACTATAATTTCAGCCAGCAATAAATTTATCTAAATATTGATCAAAGTCACTCAAAAAAAAATCCAAGAGTAAAACATAGGACTAAAAAAGGAGAACATCTAACAAAAGCAAACCATTTTCAATGGAAAACAAAATACAGCATCTACATACTATTCCAGATCATAGAGAAGGAACATGAAAAGTTTTACCGACAAGGATCATTAAGCTAATTTCTGGTATTCCTCAAAAATCTTGTTCAAGAGAAAAGGAAACAAAATGACAAAACACAGCTCAGTTACTTAAAGATTACCAGAGGGCTTGAGAAAAAGGAAAGTATAACAGTTCTAGTTCACTACACTTTTAACTTAGAAACAACTGGATAAAAATCTAAACTCAATATATATATATATCTAAAAGTTGAAAAAAATAGAAGAGAATACACAAAGAAAAAATATACAAAATAACAAACAAAATGAGTATCAAAATAAAGAAAACTGTCACTTAACTCTCTAATCACGGGAATACTTTAATGCCCATATAATTAGGTTTTATTGCCTTACATTCAAAACGTCATCACGCTACTTTTTCTTTATGTTATATCAATTAGTATAACATAAAAGCTTAGGTGAAAATTGTTATTTTAACAGTATACAAGTTTTAAGTTCTTAATTTTGTAAGCTAATACATTAGGAAATCCTGAATGTGCCCTAGTGTAAGAAATACATTTTTTTCTCTAGGAATCTCCTCTCCTCTAATTTAGTCACCACCCTTCCAATAAATATGACATTCAACATAAATTACTCACTATAATATCATAATCACTGAAACAAAGCATAATTTTTTCTAGCCTTCAACCTTGTTTTGTTACAGAGCTATAAAATAGAAAATCAGACCCCTATTGCCACACTCACCTGTAATATCTTGTCTTTCAGAATTTATCAACAGCTCTCTCTTATGTTTAATACCATATTATTTATAACCAATAGACAGCCAAGGTTTTTACCTATCAAAGGATGTATTATGTGTTACGAGCATAGAATTGTCACTTTCTCTTTTAGTATAAACTTCTTTTCCATGGGAAATATATTGACTAGTTTGGATGAAGTTGTAACGGCTCTTGTTGTATAGTTAGAAAGCCTGAAAAATTGTGATAGTTGAGAGACACCATCTGATTTTTATATGGTATTATTTTATGCTCTCTGGGATATTATTCAATTAAATAAAAAGTTAGTGTACTAATAAGTAAGGTTACATATCATTGACAGTTGAAAAAAAATGGAGGTAAGAAGTTTATTTCTTGTTTTCATATGTATTGTTTATTTATTATTATAAAAATAAATAAAATGTAAAAATAGGAATCTCTACAATAGTTAAGATTAGATTATTTGAATAAAAATAGTTCATAGGGCACACATTGGCACAACTCAGAGTAGCTTGCATATAATGTGATTTGATAGCATAACACGAATTCTCTGTTTCCCAAGTGATACACATTTACAACTTATAATAACACAAACAGTAAGAAGATATGATTCAGAGGGCAATAAAACAATAAAATTTAAATATAAATAAAAGTAAACTGTTAAGAGTTAAAAACCTATTTCAAATAAACAAATAAGAGTTTCACATTACATTCTAAAGTCATTACAGAAATAGAAAATGGTAATTTATATTTATTTTTGGTGGTTAAGAGGTTAGTCAAATTTAACAACCTTGTATTGAGTTAAGTATTTGAAATGCCTTTAAGGAGTTTTAGGGATTATGGAAATGCAAGATTTTTGAGATGAAGAATATTTTTAATCATAACATGAAAACCACTTGGAAGAATAAAAACATCTCAGTATGTTCACAGACAAATCTAATTTTCTGTATGAGAAAGACTTCTAATGTTTACTGAAAATCTGCCAGATACTATAAACATATAAGTACTATATTAAACATAAGTAGGGTCAAAACTGTGATGACTTTAAACAAGAACAAAGTGAACACGTCTGTCGATTTGACTAAGTCTGTGTAGAAAGTTATAAAATGATAGTACAATCAAACATTTGTTTAACCTCAAACATTTACAAAAACTTTTTCCCAGCTTTTCAAGAATTATTTAAGATTACAATGTTTACTTCTCATAGAGTTTAAAGAAAGTCTAACAAGTTCCAAAGGTGTACACATATGACAGATTTAACACAGAATAAGAAAATCTGATTTTATGAAAGTTAAACTTTTTCACAAGGAAACAAAAAGTACATTTGAAAGGTAATTTTCTAATAAAATACCTCAGTAAAAGTATCAAACATAAATGTCAAGTATCAAGTTGGAATCAAAAGTTCAGAATGTAAGAAATTTATTTTCACAATTTTTTTTCAACAAGTTTGAGAATTACTTTGAAAAAGAAAAACTGTTTTAAAACTTAGCAGCTTGCTATTACAGTTCAAGCTGAAGAAGGAATACAGTATCTCACCTTTTTACTTGGGTGTACTTGATTGTACTGTTTGGTATTAGGAAAGTTTGGAACTGGAAACCTCTTGGTAATCTTGCTATAGTCAAGAGGAAGAATACATTCTCTGTCCAAAGATGGTAACACAAGCCGAGGAAGTCTGCCCTGCCAATATTATCACAATTAAGTGCAATGTTTCTGTGAATATCAATAAGGTAATTATTTATTCAATATATAACATCTAATTTTTAGCATTAAAATTGAAGTGAAATAAGTAGTTACATCTTCATAATTCTATAGCTAATACATCAAATTATCACTGACTAAGTCCTTTCCATATACTTAATCATCCAATCAATCTTTCCTCAACCCATATGACAGTTTAGAAGAGACTCCTATTTAAAAGCAATATTTACCTGTGCTGAATTGAATTATAGTGTTTATTCAAGCATGTGTCAGCTGATAGTTTTCAGAAATATCCATATGAGAGAAAGAATGGCGAGAATGTGAACATTCTGAATGAAAACCTTAAGCCCACTATTAAACCTCTGGTTGCATGTAAATCTAGAATACCCACAACAAATAACACTGGAAGGATATAAAATAGAAATAAATGCCATCCTCACTGAGACTGGAAAAGAAGCAACGAACCTCACAAGGTATGGGCATGTCAAGAAAAGTACCTAATATCTCTCCTCCTAAACCACAACTGACACAGTTGACTGGTAGTTCCACTACAACCAAAACAGAAATTATCCACTTAAGTAAACTCATAACTATAGTGACAACTACAGTTATTTCAATATGGACAAATACTGTAATGGGTGAAATCCCAAAGGTCAGTAACAAAGGATGTAATAGAATAATCCTTCAGTCAGCAATACAATGTTTATGTCAAAAATACAAAGGCAGATGTCAGAAGTCTTTCAACCAGCATCATGATGTTTCATTGGAACAGAACAAACAAATAAATAAAAACAGTTATACTTTGTTTTATTATATGCTAAAAGAATAAACAAGCATGTAATGAAAATGCCCCTCACTCACTACTGTAGTGATACATATTATACTTAGGTCTTCAGGCTGATTGTTCCCATACAAATTATTCAACTTCCATAAATGGTCTAATTTAGAGCACAAAAACTTTGACAAAAGGTAATTAAATATGTGAAATATCCTTTTGGTAATATAATGACTTATGTCAACAAACATACAACTATTTTTAAAGTAATCTTTCTTAATTTCTGCAGTGCTAAAATGTGATTTATACCCTGTCTGTAATGATTCTAAATAATAAACAAAACATGGACTTTTCTAAACTTACTCTGAGTAATTAGTATTAAGTAGTACATTGGAAAGTAATCTAAGTAAAACATTCATAAATGTAAAAGCAGTTTCAGTATCAGTTAATAAAGAAACAGACTGCTACAAAGAAAATAGAAAATTACTACTGATGTACTCACATGTAAGTGTCTTAAGACACAAGTATAGCAAAACTGTTAAGAAAAGGAATGCTTGCTCACATGATATAAGAACAGTTTAGTGATTTCAAGTGATATTTAAAAAAAATATTTTATCATAGTAAACATAATTTATCATGTATGTGTAAAGTCAAGTAAAAATTAAAAATACTCACAAAATCATGTTTTAAAATTTCAGTAGGACTTACCAACTGTAAGATTGTTTGTAACTGCTCAAAAGCCACTTTCTCCATTGGCCCATTTGGAAATGGAAGCACCCTGTCTGTTACAAGGTATCTGTTGTAACGATATGCCCGACAAAATTTGGATCGTTTCAGTTCCTGTAAAATTAATTTCAAAAAAGAAAATGTCTCTACTGATCTTAAAAAATAACAACAATCAAAGAAGTTGTGAACTTGAACTGTGTACATCTTCTCTTGGAGATTATACTTTCAAAGCCTTTGTTCATTGTATATATTTTAAAATGCAAGTAATTTTTTATCATAAATCAAACAAATTAGAATCTTAACTATAAGTAATACAAGTCATATTCAAACCTAAAACATTTCTTTCTTACAAAATATTATGTTGCCAGTTATTTGAAACTTTTCTTTAGTATTACAAACTTAGCTGAGTTTCATATCATGTTGAAAGAAAAATAAACTAACCTTTACATATCTCTCAGCTTCAGGGTGCATGAACAAGAATGCTTTACTCCACTGTCTGACAGATGATCGAAGGTGTTCGCTGAACTCCTGCTGTTCTGTAACAACTTTACTGTGTAGATCCTGTTAATTATACAAATTGCAAGGAAATATACAAACCATCAGAATATTGAAATAAAGTAAACATTGAATGAGTTCTATACAGAAACTTTTACTGTAATAATAAATACTTCTAACAGTCACTTTCATGGAGCTCTTTCACAAAAACACAATTTTCTAAAACATGTTCGGAAAAAAAATGCGTCCTTTATCATCCATCTTGTGTAAACAAAGTCTCTTGAAAATACTTCTATACATATAGACCCAACATTTTAAGACTTTTAATGATTAACTTTGTACTCATAAAAATCATTAAATAGTTCAGAGTTAATGGCCAACATCCAAACATTAACATTGATAAATAAAAGAGTAATTAAAAGCAATAAAATTGTCAGAAAGTGTTTCATGATTATACTCAACAACTCCAGTAATATATTCTGGGTTTAAAGGTTATCTAAATGTCCAAATCTAGAAATAATCAACAACACGAAAGACATGGCTGGACACACAGCAGGAAGAACAAAACATGAAAACTACAACAGGAAAAACAAAACTATACAGTTTGTCTTCTAAAATGACAAATGATAAGAAAAAAAATAATTGCTCAACAGCATTTCCATTAAAATCACCATCCTGTATATCCAGGTTTGAGCTAACAATTTGAACAGATAAATGCAGGAAATTAAGAAGTATCACTTTAGGATCCCTTCTTCAATTACATAATGGCCAGCATCAATTAGATGCATGGCATCAAAAATGAAACAGCATCTGCCAGTCTTAACACATGTTTTGTTTTGAATTTTGTGCAAAGTTACATAAGGGCTATCTCTTCTAGTTGTCCCAAGTTAAGCAGTGCAAGACAAGAGAGAAGGCTAATCTTTTACCAACAAATAGTGTGATTAATCATTACATTATACAGGGTGGTCGCTAGAAAAGCAGAAAATTTGAGGGTCAGATGAGATCATGAATAAAATGCGTGCTTACTCATTTCTATTTTGATTTCTTTACATCATGAATAAACTGCATGATTTTAATATCATTTTGAGCATCTATGAGTGTAATATAACATATGCCTTTAAAAAACTTTGCAAAAGTTATTCTTTGTAAAAATAAATAGCTGTTTGACAAATTTTCCGCTTTTCTAGCAATAACCCTGTATTACTTCCACAGCAGAAAGGAAGAGCATATTTGGTGAGATGGAGATTTAAACCCATTACACTAAGGTTACGAGTTATGCACCTAAACCACTAAGCCATGCCAGTCCTAACACTAATGAAATAAAAGAAATAGACATACTGCGAGTTTTCTTATCTCAGCTTTCTCAGCTTCAGTAGGACACTGGACAACTTTTGATGAGTACTTCTGAAGAAGGTCTAAGTAACATCTATGTTCTTGCTTTGAAAGGCTAGAAAAACGTGGTGTCTTACAAGGCTTACATTGTTTCAACAATTTTTTCTTATTGTTTGAAGTTGGTTTTTCAAAATTTTGTCTGAAAAAATAAAATATAGAATGTTGTTCCGTAATCAGAAAATTCCTAAAATAAATATTAGTAATTTGAAAACATACCAAAGATAACAATATTTAAAATATTTCATGTATTCCTTTTAATTATAACATTTCAAACTAAGAGCTAAATGCTGAGTTGACAAAACCTACCAGATACAATTATTACCATATACGTGAGTTTACCAACCCGAAATCATTTGTATTTGGCAAATGATCTTCACTGTCAGATTCTGAGCTCCAAGTTTTGATGTCAGATTCCTTGTGCTCAACATTTCCACATTGTCTTGAACGCCACTTTCTTTTCAAGTTCTGTATCATGTCATGATGAGCTACAGAATGAATTTCAAAGCTTTCCTTGCTAAAGAACCCTTCTTTTCCATCCACAACAGGAGTATCCCTAAAAATAACCTGAGCATATACTAATTATACACAAAACACATGTCGAATACAACCTTATTCACTAAACAAAAAAGACATGTCGGATAATACATTTACTGACTACACACAAATCACACATCAGATATGCCATCTCCTGACCATATACAAGTCACACATCGGATACGACATCTATTGATTAAACAACAAACACGACAGATATGACATCTACTGATTATACACCAAACCCATGACAGATAAGACATCTACTGATTATACACCAAACCCACGACGGATAAGACATCTACTCATTATACACCAAACCCACGACGGATAAGACATCTACTGATTAAACACCAAACCCACGACGGATAAGACATCTACTGATTAAACACCAAACCCACGACGGATAAAACATCTACTGATTAAACACCAAACCCATGACGGATAAAACATCTACTGATTAAACACCAAACCCACGAGGAATATGACATCTACTGATTAAACACCAAACCCACGACGGATAAGACATCTACTGATTAAACACCAAACCCACGACGGATAAGACATCTACTGATTAAACACCAAACCCACGACGGATAAAACATCTACTGATTAAACACCAAACCCGCGAGGAACATGACATCTACTGATTAAACACCAAACCCACGACGAATATGACATCTACTGATTAAACACCAAACCCAAGACGGATATGACATCTACTGATTAAACACCAAACCCACAACGGATATGACATCTACTGATTATACACCAAACCCACAACGGATATGACATCTACTGATTATACACCAAACACACGACGGATATGACATCCACTGATTATACACCAAACACACGACGGATATGACATCCACTGATTATACACCAAACACACGACGGATATGACATCCACTGATTATACACCAAACACACGACGGATATGACATCCACTGATTATACACCAAACACACGACGGATATGACATCCACTGATTATACACCAAACACACGACGGATATGACATCCACTGATTATACACCAAACACACGACGGATATGACATCCACTGATTATACACCAAACACACGACGGATATGACATCCACTGATTATACACCAAACACACGACGGATATGACATCCACTGATTATACACCAAACACACGACGGATATGACATCCACTGATTATACACCAAACACACGACGGATATGACATCCACTGATTATACACCAAACACACGACGGATATGACATCCACTGATTATACACCAAACAAACGACAGATATGACATCCACTGATTATACACCAAACACACGACAGATATAACATCCACTGATTATACACCAAACACACAACAGATATGACATCCACTGATGATTATACACCAAACACACGGCAGATATGACATCCACTGATGATTATACACCAAACACACGACAGATATGACATCTACTGATTATACATCAAACACACAACAGATATGGCATCTACTGATTATACACCAAACACACGACAGATATGGCATCTACTGATTATACACCAAACACACGACAGATATGGCATCTACTGATTATACACCAAACACAATAGAAAGAATGAACAAGATGTACAGAACAGAACAAAAAAAACAAAAACACATGCACACAGAAAAGGCAAAACAGTAGATAGCTCTAGGAATCTAAAACTGATATATTTAAAAACACAGAAGTCACATGATTCCCCAAAATGTAATTATATTCCCAGATGGCACTATTTAATTTGAAAATTGTAACAAAAAATGAGAAAATATTTCTTTAAAAATTCAATTTAAATTCTAAGGGAAGCGTGCCTCAATAAACTGTAATATAAGTAAAACCTTACAGGTCTTAAATAAAAGTTCTAATTCAGTGTTTTGTTCAAGAAATTCAAACATTACACAAGACCCATCTCCATTAGATATTCCTAATTTTAAACTGACAGGTTAGAGTTACTATTTGAAGCACATAGGAGCTTTGAACACAGTAACCCAGTAACCCCAATTTACAGTATTGTGTGAAATAATATGTCCTGATATTACAGTTTTTCATATAGATATTCAATACACAATACTACAAAAGACCTATCTGAATTAGATGTTCCTAATTTTAAACTGACAGGCTAAAGAGAGGGTAGCCATTTAACAATGTCCATCACCCAATTCTTAGGATACTGTAATTGAAGAATGGAATTTGACTGTCATCTTAATAATGCATCTACAGATCATAAGTGTAGAGGGCAAGTTTACTTTTTTTTGTGGCAACAGAAGTAGACCATGGATCTTTGGGTCCAAAATGTGACATGCCAACCACTACAACTGATTGAAATTAATTAGGACTACACAGATAGACATTTTTAAGGGCTTTGATAAAGCAGCCAAGTAGATATGGAAAAGTCATGCAAATTCTGCACAGTAAGAATATTCTTACCAAATGTTTCGTACGTAAATACTACGTTTTCATGTTTTCTGGCATGTTTTCAATGTTCATAAAATCAATAAATGATGGAAAAAAATAACTTACATCATTCATCACTTAAATAGTTATGAAAAACAAAACTCACCAGCTAAGCTGGAAAGCCATGCCTAACTCTGTATGTCAAAGGAAACAACTGGAGAGTGACGATCATGTAGTCCAAACAATGTCAAGAAAACAGAGTTGCACTGCACTAATCCATCAAAACTCAGCATAAAAGAGCACTGAAACATTTTAGTAAAATCCATACAATATATACATGATTTATTACGTGGTACTAAGTATGAAACACTATTTATGTCAACTATTAATTATATACACGTATAATAAAAACACCTCTTCAAAACTGAAAACAGTGATGCTAAACAGTAGCTGCACACATTAGTTACACATACTTTACTATCCTTATTCCTAATAATACAAGTTGTTTTAAACCTAATAGTTATTCCATAAAATATTAATTATAGAGAAAATTTACAGTTTATTTTTTCATTGTTTAGTGTCATTTCCTCTCTATTAAAGTAAAAACCAGTTGTTAAAACTTTAAAATCATAATTCATAACTTTAATCTTGTGGTGCTCAATTTTGTGATCCACAGGTTCCCTTCAGGTGGTCCATGGAAAATTGCATAATCACACAAAAGTAGCAAAATAGTATACAACACCCATTGTGGTCCAATGAGATAAAAAATTTAACTGGTTTGTGAATTAAAAAACACTGGTCTAGGAACTTATAGGAAAACAACATTTATATAAAAAAAAGAAGCATAAAAACACAAAAATGCAGAGTACTTGAGCAGTATCAAGGCATATATGTAAATAGGAATAACTCTCGGCAGGTTTGTTCAAAAAAGTGTATATTAAACTGAATGTAACATTAATCCATACAAGCAGCATCAAATAACTTCTACAATAAACATAAATAAAGTGTTGCAGAAAATAGTTCCTTCATAAAAACAAAATATTAATTCTATACGTACCTTTGTGTTGACTGCAAGTTGAGAAACTGGTCTGAAATATGCAAGTAGCTCATGCAAATAACAATGCTTATAAATTTCAGATTGGTTGTAACATCAAACTAATAATGCAATAGTTATACCATGAAAGCTTCAAATATACTGAATTTTTATACATCATACATTCTGTATTTATAATAATTTTCACTTACACCCAGTGAATAGTACAAAACCTGGCAACACTGTTCTGCAATGTTCTGTATTTTCATTGTGAATTACCCTGACCACCAAAGTCATCTCGTATGAACCTTTGATCGTTTGATCCCTAGCATTGTTTAAAGCACACTACAATATACAAGACGCATGTTTAGAATTTCCCAAGATACAATAAACAGTGTTGTATGAAATGAAAGTCCTGATATTACAACAAAGACAAACTGCAACATATCACTTACAGTTGACTAGCTCTATCAAATTTTCAGCTGTTCATGTATCATATAAAAGTCATTATAAAACTAAAATCTATGATGTACAAAAAGAAATTATTCTTTAATATCAGTTATCATAAAACCACTGAAGATGATACCAGAAAATAATTAAAAGGTGAGAATTTCTTGAGTATTTTTGATCCAAAGTGAACATATATTGCATTCTTTAAAGGCCCTGTTAATGGGCAGCATCTGCCAAGGAATTTTGGATGACATAACAAGCTTTAAGTACAAATCCTCATAAGGTTGTATTACAACATAATATGAAGAAAATATAGCCATAATGGAAGACACCTAAGGACCTAGAATTACCAAGCACATCCTTTTATAACAGATATTCTTTCTGTTCATGATTGTCTACTAGGCTTAATTTATTCAAAATTTGCTTAGCTGAACAAAATGTTAGGGTTTTAGATTTTTCTGGCCAGCATCTGTACGATCAGGATCACAAGGTTTGTGAAAGATTTTATTGAAGTGTTTCAAGTAATTTATAAACTTTTAAATTTATTTTCATTTTTATTCATTATTGTGAGAAAAAAAAAAGTGTCATATGCTATTGTTGGATATAACTATAGAAATCAATGTAGTCTACCTTTGTCATTCAGTTCAGTTCCAGAGTTTCCATGTTTTTTTACTTCTCAAACTTCTTTAACAAGGACCACTCTCCTTAAAGAAAGAAAGTGATGCAATTTCAAAATGTGGGGAAGCATTATTAATCAATGTCACAAACTTCTCCATATGTCACCCCACACATAAATATATGAATGACATGTGTACAAAGTTTACTTAATTCATTGCATCTTTTTTTATGGTATTTGTAAATACATCTATTGTCTTTCTTTAAATATTTCTTTATGCAATATTTAAGATATGTTTAAGGTGAATGTATAAATAAGCATAAATATTTTTGTCTACTTTACTGGAATTTAAATTTTTTATTTTGCACCTTTTAACTGAAAGTATAATCCACAATTTATGATTTTTCACTGAGCAATTCTGACTAAGTTTTGACCTAGGTTTTTATTCTTCATTGATTTTTACCTAAAGTATTTTATTGAATCTTGTAGCTTATGCTTAGGTAATAAGTCCACTCCACAACTTTGTTAAAAATACCTAATTTACTCTTCTTGCTATTTAGGTTTTGTTATTAAGTTTACAATGTAAGTTGTCATTAGAAATCACACCTGTTATCATTGAAAAATTTAAAATTAAACACATGAAACTCATAATCTAAAGCCAGTTGTTCATAGACGAGAATGTTCTAAACTCTAGGCATTATGATCACTGCTTGTTTGTGGGTACATGTTATGAAAATAAAACAACCACCAGGTTGTTTGCTTTTACATTCTAACATCCAATCCTCAGATCTTAAAACTTTTGGCTTTACAGAATAATATTACTGTTAGTATTACACCAAAAATTCATAACACATTGTCATATTATGTGACACACAAATACTTAAGAACATATGAGTAATCATGGTGCTGTCATTTATATATACACATATGTATCAAACATCCATCGTTTACAACTTACAAAACCACATGAACAAATGATGATCATTGTTTGTACAGCCATTACCTAAATAAGTAACACCCAAAAAGAGAAACGAATCATAACTAGGACAGTCACTGAACACATACCACGTTCTGCAGATATTAGGTATCGTCAATCAAATTTCATAAAATTCTTCTTAGGGCTTACTAATAAACATATTTTCTGTGCCTGTAAATACCTGCAATCTTGTCCACGCGAAAAATTTTTATTGCCTTGGTAAAATATGTTTCCAAATTGCATTGGTATTCTTCCACTTATTAATAATGTAATACTAATATAACTGACTTTTAAGTAAATAAACAGCCACAACGTGCTCGACAACGGACTTACCCACTTAAATTCAGTCAAAATTAGGCTAAATTCCCGCTTCAAAAACAAAAAAAATTGGAATATATATCTTGGAAGAAAATCTCTACGATTAAACTGCTTATTAATAACAATATCTCGCTGGAAAATAAGAAACTACTACTATTATTATTTAAGTTACAATTAAAGCTTCATAATCCGCGTAAGATCAAATCTGTTTTTGATAATCACTAACAACCATACTTACGATGCCATCTACAGAATAAATATAAGTACTTTATTGTGAAATAAATACGCAAATAAAGCTACTCAAACAAGAATTGTGTTCCCTCAAACGTATTACAAATTACAATTTTCGTTTATTAATTAACAAAACAGATCAATGCCGATTTGAATAATGTTGCTGTATAAATTAATAATATTTATATCTTTTCTGAACAAAAGTCTTGTTTGTTTAGTTCTTACGAGGGCTATCTGCACTAGATGTCTCTAATTTAGCAGTATAAGGTCAGAGAGAAAGTAGCTAATCATCACCACTCGCCGCCAACTCTTGCATTACTCATTAATGAACATTGGGACTGACCAATAATTTTATGCATCTACGGTTGAAAGGACGAGCATGTTTTTTGAGACTAAGATTCGACCCAGTGATCTTTGAATTTCGAATTGACTGCCCTAACACCTGGCCATGCCGAATCGAAGAAGAGTCTACTTAGATTTATCAAATCTTTCACCTTCATTTCGCATGTGTTGCTAACCACTCATCCTGGCAGAAGACAATGTGAAACTGAAGAGGACGCATAAGTGTACTGAAGCTAGTTTCTCCAATATCAATACTTCTGATATTTCGTTCCTTTTACTGTGTTTTTATGGTTCTCTGATTGCTACATACAATATCATTTTATAACTGCCTGGAGCACTGTCCCCTCGACGGAAGTTATGAAGCATCATGATTAGTGAAAGGTTGGCTCATTTATATGAAATTGAAAGAAAAACAAAAATGCCCATAAAAACTTCAAAACACAAAATATGAAATTCCAAGATTGTAGATATATATATATATATATGTATGAACCCAACAACCCATTGTACTAAATTTGGTGACGATCCATGAAAAAGGAGCGAAGAAGTTTGTTTGTTTGTTGTATTTTAGCACAAAGGTACACGATGGGTAATTTGTGCTCAGTCCACCAGAATCAGTATTGTCTGTAAGTTTGTAAAACTCCTGTATACAAACCATCATTCATAACTATGAGTAATAACAATTATTATAAAATGTATTATTTTTTACATTTGTGCATGAAAATATATTTGTGTTAAAAATTGTGTGTGTCAGTCTTGTTGGAATATAACATAAATTTGATAATATTAATAATTTATGAACTCCTAAATTCAAATTTCTGGTCATTTGAAATTGTAATATGTTAACATGTGTATCGTAATAAATTGGAGACTCGTCCAAAATAAATTATAATACCTAACTTAATAAATTAAGGGTTTGTGTCCAAGATCCCAATCAGGGACAAACTTTGTTCTAAATTCAAATTCAAATCTTAATACTATTTATATGTATCAATCCTAAAAAGATTTGACAATGTTTGATTATCAATATTTTCTTGTATCAGCTTTCCTCGAATAACTAGAAAAATATAACAAAAATTAATTGTTCGAAACTGCCAAAATATTAGAATTAGAGGTTAAAATACCAATAAAAAATAAAATTAAAAAGTGTATCGTTGAAATGTTAGTTGATGATGATTTTTTGTCTAAGAAAGCATTAGGGGAATACACTGGTGTCTCCACTAGACATTCAGAATTGAGTGATAAATATAAGTAAGAAAACCAATTAAAATTCAAACAAATCGAGCTCGAACAAGCCCGCATCGAAGCCTAGAGAGAGTGAGCCCGTTACGAAGCAGAGAAAGGCTTGTTTGTTTCTTTGTTTTGGAATTTCGCAAAAAGCTACTCCAGGGCTATCTGTGCTAGCCGTCCATAATTTAGCAGTGTAAGACTAGAGGGAAGGCAGCTAGTCATCACCATCCACCGCCAACTCTTGGCCTACTCTTTTACCAACGAATAGTGGGATTGACCGTAACATTATACGCCCCCACGGCTGGGGGGGCGAGCATGTTTAGCGCGACGCAGGCAGCAGAGAAAGGAGAAACCTGTATCAAAACTGAAAGAGAGAGTAAACATTTCGAAGCCCAATAAGCCCGTATCGAGGCCGAAAGAGAGAAAAAGCAAGCCCGTATAGAAGTGGAGAGAGACAGTAAACGTCTCGAGGACGAAAAAACTCATATCGAAGCTGAAAGGGAGAATAAACCTCTCGAGGCCGAGCAAGCCCGTAATGAAGCTGAGAAGAAAATGAAAATTAGACTCAATTTTGCTCGACCAAGGCAGAATGATAATTTTTAACTTAATCGATATATAAAATTACCACCGTTTAATATATATATGAAGTTGATAAATATTTCCAACATGTTGAAAAGTTTTCCAAAGCCATGGAATGGCTCACTAAAAACGATCATTATTGTTACAAAGTGTTTTGACTGGCAAAGCCTAAGAAACTTATGTTTTGAGGTTATCGCAAGCAAGAGAGCAAATTTTATATGGAATTCGCCCGTGAAAAGGAGGTTTATTTCGATCAATGTTGTAATTCTATGCTGATTACCAATAGTTGCAACAAATTAAGACAATTATGTTCAATTGAGGAATTTAAACGCTGTGTAAGTGACGACCTCAAAACTTATTTGGATGAAAAGAAATTTGAAAACTGCAGGAAGCAGCTTCTCTTTCCAATGATTACAGTTTAATTTGTAAAACCATTTTTTACAAAAATAAAGTATTGTCACCTCAGCAAAAACCAGTATCTGTCAAATCCACTGAAGTTAAAGATTCTTCTAAAAATCCAGTTCCTGTGATTCAAAATTTTCAGACAGTCATGATACAATTTTATTAAAACTATCAAAGCTTATCTATCATTTTTTTAAACAAGCCTGGTCACGTTATGTCCGATTGATGCAGTTTGAAAAAATAAAAAGAAAAGGAGGCAACACCCAATGTGTTTTTGTCCACATATGGATGTAGTTTCACCAGATTACCTGATTTTGTTTATTTGGCTACTAATAAAAAAGCTGATGTAGTTAGGGAGGAATTTAGACCTTTTGCGTCAGATAGTTCTCTGTCTTTGACAAAAGACACTGCTAATCTCATGCCCATACGTATTTAACGTGATATTGGGACGACTTAATCATTGATATTAGAAAGCGTAGTGCCTTTAGGTTAGAGTTCCGCCATTGGTGAATCTGTTATTTCTCAAGGTATTGAAAGTAGCTTTGTTAATGATCCTCTTTATTACATTTATTTAACATCAAACCTGGTGTCGTGACCATTTGCGGCTGGTGTTCGACCTATTCTGCCAATTAAGGGTTTATCGTTATTCTTGGGAATATATTTGGCTTAGAGAAAGTTGTTGCCAAACCCAAGGTGGTTAATTAGCAAGTCACTGTTTTATCTGAGGATTATGTTTATGTTGAAGAAAATCCAGACATTTTCCTCTCGTGTGATGTGACCCAAGCTCGGGCTAAGAAGCTAAGCGAAAAAGAAATGTTAGGCACGTATTCAGAGGACGATATTACATATTTGTCAAAGACGTTTTATGGGTCTGACATGGTTCTTGTGAATGACTATCCAACTGACAAGTTTTGGTTGAGTGATAATGATGGACGTAAAGAATCTGGTTCATCTGCTGAAATTTCATTTGCAAAAAGCAAATTGATCCAAGAGAAAAAAAAGATCCACAGATCTCTTGACCAGTTAAATATGCACTCCCAAAAGATGAACTGGTGAAAGTAATAAAGGTTACTTCTTCAGGAGTAATGTGTTCGTTAAATAAAAAAAGACCACCAAATGTACCAGCTTCAGTGGACGGGACTGTAGTTTATCAAATCTTTGTTTCAAAAACATATCACTCGCAAATATTGATAGTTGCCCATGAAATATTCATCGGAAGCCATTTAGAAACTAACAAGACGTGTGAGATAATTATAAGACATTTCTTTTCGTCAAGAATAACGAAAGATGCTTCACACTTCTGTAAAACTTGTCACACGTGACGGTTACTCCTTTTAAACCTATACCAACATTCAAAATATATCGTCATGTAATAATTGATTGTGTTAAGCCAAAAAGACAGAATTTGTGTTTAAGCACTTTCACGCATCTTGTAATTGTGTTATATATTTACATGATTTTTGAAATTGTATACTTTCTTATCAATGTATTGCATTTAATAAATCGTTATCAGTGTGTATATTTATATGTGCGTGTAATATCTTGGCTAAAAATTGTCTAATGCCAATTTTTAATTTTCTAAAAAGGATTGTTTGTTTGTTTTGGAATTTCGCACAAAGCTACTCGAGGGCTATCTGTGCTAGCCGTCCCTAATTTAGCAGTGTAAGGGAAGACAGCTAGTCATCACCACCCACCGCCAGCTCTTAGGCTACTCTTTTACCAACGAAAAGTGGGATTAACTGTCACATTATACAACCCCATGGTTGGGAGGGCGAGCATGTTTGGCGCGACTCGGGCGCGAACCCGTGACCCTCAGATCACAAAGCGCACGCCTTAACGCGCTAGGCCATCCCAGGCCCTTCTAAAGAGGAAGGTATAACAGATTTACTGTTATACGATTATTTGAATTCCTAAGTTTCTTTATGTACAGTTTTCTTTTTTGCGTGAGACGTATATTTTTCATTGTTTATTGCATTAAGCCCGTTCTCTAAATTTCTATAAAATTCTTGGAAGTAAGAATGAACAATATTTGTTTTACAAAAGTTCGTTAGAACATTTTTGAAATTTATGCGATCTCACGTAATTCTCACAAAAAGCGACTAGCCAAGAGACGGGAGAAGTATTTCTGATGAACAGCTACAATCAGTATACTATAAACCGCGGAAGCTATAATTTTGATTAACCCCAATTTGTTGAAAACTATAGAATTTAACCAGTAACATTCATAGATTTTGAACATAACAAACTATTCAATTACTTTGGACGATTTAATTTCCATGATAACATTAGATATCTCTCTCGGTAAAAAGCGAACTTGTAACATGTCTGAAACCAACCAAACTAACTAGCGGGGTGCAACAATATTAACTCAATTAACTCAATATTAACGCGTTAAGGCGTGCGATTCGTAATCCGAGGGTCGCGGGTTCGCGCCCGCGTCGCGCTAAACATGCTCGCCCTCCCAGCCGTGGGCGTGTATAATGTTACGATCAATCCCACTATTCGTTGGTAAAAGAGTAGCCCAAGAGTTGGCGGTGGGTGGTGATGACTAGCTGCCTTCCCTCTAGTCTTACACTGCAAAATTAGGGACGGCTAACACAGATAGCCCTCGAATAGCTTTGTGCGAAATTCCAAAAAAACAAACAAACAAATCTTCGGTTCGCTCTTTTATGTAAAATATTTTCTCGACCCAAACGAGCCGTTTTTGCATATATAATGTGTACCTTATTTATTGTCCAGATTTTTCAACGAGATACTAGTAGGAAGGGTGCACAATGAAAATACTATTAGACTAAAATTTAAGTATTCATTAAATATAAATGTATTTATCTCTTATAATTTATAAATTATCCCTTTTGCTGGACAAAGATCTTTGGTGTTACGTGCACTTGTTAATAATTTATGGACAGCATCAGGCTTGCAACTGGAGTTGTTGTTTTTTTTAATGACAGATGACTTGTGTTATTATCTTATTTTACCTCACTATAATTGTCGAATTATGTATATATAAAGGATATCAAATACTTTTTTTCTAATTCCAAACCATGTCTTCTACATGAAGTTACAAGATCCTTCCTTGTAAGCCAGATGTGGGATAGTCGTACAATTTTCCAAAGGAAGTATGTGTATTTACAACTTTAGATTCTCTACGGTGAACACAACAAATAGGCTAAAGTGGTTTCGCTCTAAAAAAAACAAATAATTCATGTGCATTTATATTAGTTATGATATAAAGTTTAAATATCACAGTGTTTGTTTCTTGAACTCGAATTTAATAGGTTCTGGTTTTGAAATGAGTTAATATTTATCTGGAATATTTAAATGCAAGTTATTGTGAGTTGGGGTTTATCTCTTCTTTGAAGTTATCAAAGAAATCTAAGGATTGTGAGATGACTCTTTGTGAGTTGAAACTGTGTTATGTACATGATTTTGGACATTTTTATTTCTATGCCCTTTTTGTACAAAGTTAATCGTTTTTTTTTTGCCCTGATACTAATTTTACAACGAACAGAAAAGCCTGCCAATTAATTAAAGCTTAAACCACATTTAGTATGTGAACATTAAATGTTTTTCTTTGTTATTTCCAAAAACTGATTTGTTTTAGATGCTTTAATTTCAAAAATGTCAGTGAACCTAACTCTCAAAGGCTCATCAACTTATTAAGTGATAAAAGTTGATAATAATTATTGAAGAATTAAAAATATATGTATTAACAGCAGTAAATTCATAAACCAAAAATCAATCATGTGCAAGTATCATTTCTTACATGTTTATTTATCTAAAAATAACACTTTTTTATATTGAAATTACTTATAACTGAATCTTGGGGGTTTCTGATTTCACTTAAATTCACGTGTTGTACAAGGTATTGTTAAAGTTGAAAATTTAAAATAAAGAAGTGCAGTGGATACTTCTGGAATTTACATATAAAAAGTATTTACCTATAAGTATCAAATAGTTAGACCTGCCTATAACAGCAGGTTCGTTAGGATATGAGAAGAACCTTATAACATAACTAAGGTTTCCTAATGTATCTAAGGCAACGAGACTGGAGAAATTTATCAAAACTGAACACAATGTTTGCAATCTATAGGTTGCAGGTTCGAATACCTGTCACTTTTCAGATGCTGGGTGTATAATTTGGTGGTCAATCCTACTATTCATTGGTAAAGGATCAGCCCAAGATTTGGCGGTGGGTGGTGATCACTAACTGCCGTCCCTCTAGTCTATCACTGCTAAATTATGAACAGCTAGCCCTCATGTGGCTTTGCGCGAAATTCAAAACCAAACCAAACTTACTCTGATAGCTTTCACTCTCCATTAAAATACGATTATTTTTCAAGTATTATAGTCTCAACTCAACAATATCCTATTAGATCTGGGCTAAAAAGGTTCACTAGAATTCAACAGGTAAGTTCAATTCCTATGTCACGTTTGTGATAGCATTATTTCGCGACTTTTGTTCTTTTACAGCATTGGTTGACTGCAACCTTTAAACAATGTCAACTCGGTCAACAAATAATATTATAGTCGTTAGATCTTTCAACCTAGATGCTATATGGTTCTGCAATGTCCTTTTGAGCAAAATAGACATTATCCAATGAAGATTTGTTTGTTTTGGAATTTCGCACAAAGCTACTCGAAGGCTATCTGTGCTAGCCGTCCCTAATTTAGCAGTGTAAGACTAGAGGGAAGGCAGTTAGTCATCACCACCCACCGCCAACTTTTGGGCTACTTTTTTACCAACGAATAGTGGGATTGACCGTCCCATTATACGCCCCCACGGCTGGGAGGGCGAGCATGTTTAGCGCGACGCGGGCGCGAACCCGTGACCCTCGGATTACGAGTCGTACGCCTTACGCGCTTGGCCATGCCAGGCATCCAATGAAGATAATTTCTTTAAGTTCGTATATCACAAGAGCAAGAACCAAACAAATGATATGCTCTCGAAATGTGGAGACATACAATGCATATGAATTTTAACTTCCATTATTCATAGCTGTTAGTAGACACCAAGTTCAATGGAATTTGGCAGTTTCTAACTACGATGACACACATTTTAAATAAAAATTTCAAAGTGGGCTCTTTGAAAGATTCAAACAGGAATATCTATCAGTGACAAAAATTAATGCTTGAGCGTACGCCAAAATTGGTTCACTTACTCACAGGTGACTTGTTTAAATTTAACCAATCTGTGTAAGAAAGAATTTTACAATATGACACACGATCCTGTAAGGTTAGATATGCTATGAAGAAGTTAACTCTACTTGCTGTGCACATCCTTCAAACGACTAAGCAGTTTCAAGTAACTTCAGGTACTGATTTGAATTTCGCTATATCATGGCTATCTTTGCTAGCCAACCCTAATTTAGTAGTAAAAAACTAGACAAAAAGATACTAGTCATTACTACCCATCGACAAAGTTTGGGGCTACTCTTTTACCACTGAATAGTGGGATTGACTTTTACATAGTAACATTTCCGCGGCTAAAAAGGCAAGAATACGCTGGTGGAGATTAGATTCGATCCTCCAATTTTCAAAGTGCGAGTGCCTTAACTCGTTGGCTGGTCAACTACTAATAGCATTAAACTATAAATTGAAACATAAGTGAGGATGGAATGAGTTGAATCAAACAGATTTAGTTTGTTTTGGGAATTGCTACTGTCATCTACCTATACGTTTTAAGATAACAATGAAAAATACATATATGATCTATCAGAGTTCTGCTACTTTTAAATGACACATAAAAACAATTAATCAGTTATTAGTTATGGCATATCAGTGAGCTTTAAAATATTAATCAACTAAAATATCGTTAAAATTTATTTAGTTCGCAGATATTCTTGAGTCAAATTAAATAAATGGTGGGGTCGTTATGCTCAAAGCTGCACAATGAGTTTTCTGTTTTAACCCTATAAACTCATCACTGAGTTGGAGATTACATAAGATAATTTTGTTGCTTAATTTACACTTTTTTAAGAAGTGTGTCAGTTAACTTTAAATTATTTTGAGTGGAATACATTATCTTCTATTAGTTTTAAGGATAAATTAAATTTAAACAAAATGGCCTTGGTACGTGAGAAGCAGCTATTCCGGTGCCCAAGCTTACTAGAAGTTGATATTTGAAATTTTGAATACTGAATTTGAAGGGGAAATATTCTTAAACTCGGGAATAGTTTCCCCAAGGCCCTTTGTGACTTTGCTACGCCACCTTTTAAACATAAAATTGTTGTGTTGAATTTGGAAAATCTCTGAAAGCAAGTGTATAAAAAACCTCTGTGATGTCTATGAATCTTAAATTACAAATTTGTACATTTTTTCACTAAAGAATTACTTTATCGTTGATTTTAAATTGACCTACATACCTCAGTAATTTGAAAATAATAAAAGAAGAATGGTCAGGATTGCATTGTTAATTATTGTTAAAATTGATAATGTATTTCTCTATGTATGTAATGAATATCACTAACATTATAAAAAGATATTTGGTTAAGTAAAATGATAGCCATACCACAACGAATTTCTAAAATATTCCTAGAAGCATAATTTTCTAATTTCAATAGGTGCTACCAGGCGGCTGTAGAGGGTTTGAATGACTAAACTAGTGAATGCACTGACAATCAGTAAATTGTTTATAAATGTTAGAGTTAAAACTTCAATATGTTGGGAATAAGTTAGGTATCGTGTCATTCAAATAGTACGAATCTCCCATTTTATTGAAAATAACCAAAAGTATGTGTGTCCTATTCACTGTTATATATTTAATCGTAATTAATAAATATTATATGCCTTGAAGTTCCATAATGTCATAAGTAATAATTTGCTATGCTACGGTATTTGGTGTTTTAAAAAAAGTTGTGTGTGTGGCCAATAATAGTATTGGTATAGATACTTCGAACTGTTTAGGCCTATACGTAGTTAACCCTAAATTGGTAAGTGATCCTATACACGATATCATTTCTAATTCTAATATTACTACTGGTATTATTTCTAAATGAGGAATCAATTTGGCAGATCTCTGAACTTTCTCCAACTTCAAGGTCCTTAAGAAATGGGGTTTTAACGTGTTAGCGAATAACTGTTTTACGCGTAACCTAACTAATGCAACACAAAAACTCGGAGTATAAATTTTATTATTTTATAAATCGTATAACATTTCAATGGTCACATTTAAAATCTCTCTTAACCTGAAAATGACTTATGGAGGTTGAAACGTTATTCTCTCCTTATCACTAAAAGTGTTAATACCCATACCAGCCATTCTGAGATGCATTTTATTTCATGGGGGTTTCCTGTCATCAAGAGATTGTAAAGTATCTTTTAAAGCTAAAAGTGTTATTGACAGAAATAGATTTAAAGTTATATGTTTATGCTGGTTTATGCTTTATAGCAGATTTTTCATTTTTTTGGACTGCTATTTTTTATATCGAAAGAAACTTTGTAAAGTCGAAGTTGCTCAGCTAAAAATGACTGAAGTATAACCAGTAAACTTAAACATGATAAAAGTTAAAAATTAGAAGATGACTTGTTTAACATCCTGTTGGGAATTATATTTAGCATGGTAAGTTATTGTAAATCTTTGTGGTACATTGGACATGTTCTTTTTGACAGTTTTAAGATTGTTAAATGTAGAATAGTTAATACTAACTGTGATATTGTACATATATATTTCTTTGTCGTGCTGGATTAAAATGTGGGCATGAACCATAGAAAGGTATTTATAATAATGTAAGAAGAAAGGTGAAAAAGGGACATAGTCAAAACAATTTAATTATTCAACATAAATGTAATTATTTGCATACAGTTATATTACCAGCGCAAAGCTTTTCCCATAAAAGAAAAAGAAACCGATTAGTTATTGGTTCTCAGTTCACTTTATTATGTAGTACTGTAACATATATGCCATACAATGTTACAGTATGTATAATGTGTATAAATGTATAATTTTTAATTCTCATTGTTTTAGTTCTACTTGTTGTGTAAGCTTTTTCTTTAAGTATAATTTGAAGGAAAATTAATATTATTTTGTAGCATATTATCAGTTGTTTTTTTTTATATTTGAATTGAGAAACAAATGTAAATTAAACTTGTTTTAGTTTAGATATTCTGTTAGCATTTGTAAGTCTGACTGAATGTACCTAGCTGGTTACATTATCTATTAGTTTAATAGAGCAACATAGAATTATTTATTGCTATGGGAACTTGGTGGATCCAATTATTTATATTTTATTTCAGATGTAAGATCAGCAATTTGTATAAAGATGCATTCATTTTGGACCACTTTATGATATGTGAAATAATTTTTTTTGTTAAATTTTTTTAGTAGTACTTTAACATGTTACTAGAATGAAACTGTCAGTATTGTCTAAAGTAGACTACAGTGAGCAACAAAACTCAAGAGATGAAGAAACATTTTACTTAAATGTTGTCATTGATCCAGCCACAGTTTATTCACTCTTAAACTACATTAAAGGTTTCTTAAACTGACTGTAGTCATATTACGGTGTATTTATAAATAAAATTGAGATAGAGACTGATTGTCACACAAGATAACTTTGTAATACTTCACCTGTACTTGGCTAATGAGCAGTACTGAATCAAGTTCATTCATCCTTTTAGTTCTATCTTTTGTACTAAAATATAAATTGCATGAAGAATAAATATATTTAAATTTAGGAAGAACCTTAAGTGAACTTGTATGTACATACTTTTTTTGTTATTTTTGAAATACCTTTTCACAAAACTAGGTCAAATGCACTTTTAGGCAATAATGAGACAAGTAATATTTTTAGAGGGAGCTTAAACAAAGTGCCATAACTGGTAAGGATGTGTTTTACTGTTTGAAACAAATTAACAGTGGTTTAAAAAGGAAAGAAATTTTAAACTTTTTGTCCTTATGAAGATAGAAAAGTAGTTTCAACTGAAAGGACACTTGCACAACAAGCATGGTTAGACCATTCTACTTTATTATTGTTATTATCAGAAAACCTGAAATAAACTCTGATTTTCATACATGGTTGTTTGCTTAATTCTGTTCAGTAGTCAGTTATTCAAGTGAAACTTTGTTACCAGTTAATGAGTTATAACTACACAGATGCTATGGACTGGATAACCTGTCTACAGGAATGGTAGGTAAAACAGGTGGAGGAACAGCAATGTAATTCACAGACATGCTTATGAAAGTATAGTATGTGTCACCTCAATTTTGCTCAAACTGAACCCAACATGCAGATCATTGGACAGGTGTAAGTTGTATATATTCTGCCCCTTTGCTAAATGTACATGTTAAAATAAATTACTTCTTTAAATACTGTACTACACGTACTTGGTACTGCATGTATTACACTAATTAATATGCTCAATTGCTCTATGAAACTGAACTCCAATTTCATCAAAGGTATTTGAACAATTAGGTGATTTTAGGTAAGTGCAACACATATAGATGGATGTTGCAAGAAAATTGAAATTTGATAATATAGTACTCTGGGACTTAAACAGCTATATTAAAAAGAGAAATATAATGGATGTTAACTAATTGAGAATTACATTCCAATTGTAACTATAAACTTAATCCATGAAAATGTTTAGAACTGAATTTTTTTATGGTATGTACAAAATACCTAAATTTACAGAAATCCCCTGTGCTGGGCAGTCATTTTGATCAGAGTACCTTAGTTTTTTAATGTGTGAACTGTTCTCTATATTAAAATACTTTTATTTATGATCTTTCAACCCTTTTACGAGGGACTTCATCAGGTAACAATATGCTGATATTGCTAAGTACATTGTAGCATGTAGCAATCTATGCATTCATTTACCTGCATTATCAGTCTTAAAAACATTGTAGTTTTTATTATAAATTATGAAGGAAAAATTTATTTTATATGTTTTCTAGTGAAAACACAACACATTTTAACAATTCTCTTTCCAGTAACCTCTTAAAAACCTAGAATCGTTTTTGTAACTCTTCTTTGAATTCTGCCAAATTTTCTTAAAATAAACTTGTTAAAATTTTAGTATTCATAGTGATAGCTGAAGATGTTAACAATGTAATAATTAACAAAATATTTATAATATGAACATGTGTACGTAATCCACATCAAGCTTATATGTTTATCTTGAGATTATTTGTGTAGAAGGAAAAATTTATTACTTTCATTTTATTTTGGGAGAAATTAAGCTTAAATTTTTGTTTTCTCAATTAGTTTAATGTTTATTTAATATAGTAATAAAGCTTTGTCCCCAAACATTTAAAATATTCTATTACAAGCTTGATAGATTTATACAGAGTTGCACTTAATGTAATTGCATTATTAATGCAATTACATTAAGATTATTAATGCAATTACATTATCTTGAGATTATTTGTGTAGAAGGAAAAATTTATTACTTTCATTTTATTTTGGGAGAAATTAAGCTTAAATTTTTGTTTTCTCAATTAGTTTAATGTTTATTTAATATAGTAATAAAGCTTTGTCCCCAAACATTTAAAATATTCTATTACAAGCTTGATAGATTTATACAGAGTTGCACTTAATGTAATTGCATTATTAATGCTTGTTAATCACATTTTTACCAGAATTAAGAACACTGTAATTCACCAAGTTGTTCAGAATTTTATGTACATCCACACCTTTCTTCATTTACGAAATCATAGAACTGCCATTTTCTGTCATGAATGTTACTTTTGAGACTGTCAATGGCTCTTCTGTAATCCTCAATTCTTTTTTTGTTTATTTCACGACATGTCAATTGAATTTTATTACATATTTTTGTTTTTCATACAGGAATATAGATAAGTGAATTCAAACAAAAGCAGTATTTGTATGTTACATTATTGTTTTTTATGGCAACACAGAATTTCTGTGATGACAGGGAAGCAGATACTCTGTTATTATGAACTAAAAAATCCTGGCAACTTAAGATGTAAATTATGAAACAAAGGATGGTTGTCATATGTGAAAGATGGGAAAATGAGAGCATACATTAATATACATGCAGTAAATTTTTAGTACCACCTGTACATGTGATGCTATATTTCATTGGGAATCAGTTTGTTCTTTTTCAAAAAAAAAATTAGAGTTCTTTGTGCAGGAAACTAAATCTCTTTGTAGAAAATATGAAAAAGTTCTTAACATTTATTGATGAACAGCAGTCTTAAACTCCTAATAAATGTATAGCACCAACTGCCTGTAAGTATTCATGATATGGGTCACAATGATATGTTAATTGTCATGTTGAACTGAAGCACCTTGTTGAGAATAATAGATGCTAGAAAGGATAAACAAAGCAAAACTGTCTTATCTTAATAACCTGGATTGTAAACAAATGCTTGCTGCTCAGTTGGAATTTAACAAAAGCTGTTTCAGTTCTAATACCTCTGTACTTTAATCGTGTGGTCTTCAGAATATAACATAAAAATCAGAGGCCTCTATCCCAGAAATCCCTCTGATAATCTTGTAAACTTACCCTTCTTTGCTTGAGGTAAAAATAGACATTTTAACTCATCCTTATACAATTTTTATTCCCACAATTATTCTATTCTAAATTGCTTCTTAATATTTTCCTTTCTTAAGTGAGGAAACAAAAACGGTACACAAACTTCAAAGCGAGGCTCGACTAGTGATCTATGTGGAGAGATGGTTATTGTTTTGACTTTTTATCAATATTTTTGTAAATACAATACAGTTATATTAGTCTTACTAAGAACAAATCACTGATGAATTCAGTGACCTCATCATCATTATGATTTTTTCCTCCATTATGCTGATGAGTAGGTTCTCATCTGTATTAATTACATGATCCAAGTTATCCTCTGTATATTATCTTGCATTTATTAAAACTAAATTCTAAAGCTGTTGGTCCTTCTATTCCAGTACGGCATCCATGCGACAATTTCTCGTGGTATTTGCACATCACAATGAGGGTGGATGCCACTTTGACAGTTGCATTTTTCTTTTGAAGGTTTGATGCTACCTTGAAGAGTATTTCTTAGAAATAGACACGAGTTAATTCATAAAGCTGTTTTGCACAGAAAACAAATTATGAAAATATTTTTAGAATACAAATGTATATGTTAAGAAAATAAGTAAAAACCAGCAAAAAAATAGTTGAAAACTAGATATAAACATAGTTACATTCAAAGTTGTGATGTCCCAAAACAAAAAAGTAACAATGTCTTTAAATTATTTTAAAGTACAATGTTTTTCACTTATTTTAGTTTTTTTGTTATTAACTTGTGGAAATGTTTGCCAGATGTGATGTGTGCTACTATTTTGAAAGTTGATGTTAGTTATTATTGTTATTAGCTTATGGAAAGGTTCACCAAATGATGTGATGTGTGCTGCTAGTTTGAAAGTTGATGTTGGTTATTATTAACTTATGGAAAGGTTTATTACATGATGGGGTGTGTGTTGCAAGTTTGAATCCCTTAAATTTGTTTTTGGATAATTTTAAGAAAACAAAGGTTCATGTTTAATTCTGCCTGGTTTGTGTTGATGTCCTGAACTAATGCTTATTCTTGTCTTATCTTCTAATGACAGACAAAATAATTAGAAAAGTTAACAAACTATAAGCAGTAATGTATATTGGCTGCAATGTCAGAATTAATATAGAAGCTACTCTGTAGGAAGCATTAGCTACACAGAATATAAAAATTCACTGAAGTGTTTGGCCATATAATTTAAAACGCACACGTTTAGACTATATGGATAGATAACAATTGGTTTAATAACTTTTATACAGTTTACATTTTGTAGAAAGTATAACATAGTTCTAGAGTACACAGTGTTTGAATTATCTTATGGTCTCTAGCATACATTACATGTATCCCATTTGTAGATATGGTTTTAAGCATTTCAGAAAGTTTTCAAAACTTTGATTTTTTACCTTAGAAACAGTTAAAGTTGATGACTCTCTCGAGTTTCCAGAATGATTTTGTGGCAATTGTAGAAGGATCTAGTTGGAGAAGAGAAGCTTTAGGATGTCGGGACTGGAAAATAACCCAGTCCTTCATGTTGTTGTTGTTGGGTTTCACCACAAAAAAGGGTGTCAGGTATAAAAAATTTTTTCTCAGTGCCAGTTTACAAAAATTTTCTTCATTATATTGAAGTTTTGAAATTCATTGTAATTATAGTAATGTATTCACATGTTGTTTGTAAATGCATTTTGGTTTTAATTTTAGAAAACTTCAGAATTGACCAGTGAAACTGTCTTGTTAATCTAAAATATGTTTTGTAGAATTTAGCAAATGCTGAAAATCTTGTTATTTAGTGAACCATGTTTCTGTCAAGTGTGTTATTACAAATTATATGGAGATATACCTGAACCTGAAATGTCTGAATAAATCAGTTAATTATTTTCAGTATCTGAAAATATGTTCTTTCCATTCTGACTCATAAATTTTCTTTTAGTTAGTCTTCTGTTTTTTGAATAGTATGCTTTATATAATGTTATGCAGAAACATATAAATCAGTGGTCAAATTCACTATCAGATTAACTTGTTTTTCATAATCTAATAACAGTAATTAGTTTAGATTGAAAAAAGGGGTTACTAGTGATCTTAAACTTTGTGGATTATTTCTTTGCATGATTTGAGCAACATATAAAACAACTTTGCTTGTTCTACATTAACACATAGAACTTCCTGATGTGTCACAGTCTTGTGTTTTATGGTTTTAAGTATTTCATTTGTAATTATGGTATTTAAATACTGTTCATTAGTATAACAAAATACGTTTATTTCGTCATCTTTTGTTATAGGCATCTCGTGCTTAACTTGTTTGGCATTATATAATTTCCTGCCAAGTCACTGAAATTGTCAAACAAGATTTATCTAAGGTTGATTATATACTAATAATTAAGAAAATTATTGAGCATATGTCAACCAAAAGAACAACACATTTAAAAATGTTTCCAAATCTTACAATTCTGAATTCACTACCACTGTTGTATAGTGATAGTTATTGTCCCTTCTTTACAACCACTGTTGTAGAGCAGTGGTTATTGTCCCTTCTCTAATACAACCCCTGCAGAACACACCTTATTTTTTCTTTGCAATAACTGTTGTAAAACAATGGTAATTGTATCTCAGGGCAGCTGGTTTGCATGTTAACACTTGCTAATAAATCAGAGAGCAATGTTTTGACCTTCTTAGATCATCTTCAAGTTAACAAAGAGTGTCTTTGAAAATGGGGCCAGCTAATGTCACATACTCTGTAAATACAGCATATCTAAATATATGACATCAGACTCTTTTAACTTTAAATATATTCTTAAACAAATAAATCATAAAACCTTAATGGCCAGTTTTGATATAATCTCCCTCTGCATGGAAGTCCCAACCACTAAAGCCTGCAAGGTAGCTTTAAAACTTAATAACCAAGATCCCAAGTCATTGATGCACATCTCCAGTGACCAGTTACCAACCCTTATAGAATTCACTACCACCAAAACTAACTATGTTCAAAACTACCTACAAATAAAATAAATGGCTTTAATATGGGGAATCCTGTGTCACCAGTTCTAGCCAACATTTAATGACAATAAATCCCAAGATACAGCAAACTGCAAAAATTTGCACTGCTGCATGTCACATGTTCCCAATATCAATGAAAAAATGTAAGACGCATTCCAGTAAACACCAAATTTATTCAATAATCAGGTACAAAACTGAAGTTCATACATTGTAAAAACTACACTGCAAACACAACACCAACATTATTTATCAAATACAATGCAACAACTGCCATGATTTCTGTATTGGAGAAACAAGCAGAGAAATGGAAACTAGATTCAAAGAACACAAAAAATCACCCTCACATGTTTTCGAACATTGCATATCATATAAACACAACATAACCACAGAAAACACTACTAAGTAGGGAAACAAATAAAAATAACTGTAAAATCAAAGAAGACCTACTTATACAGCAACTAAAACCAAAATTAAAACAATATAAAGGAACACCTTTATACATATACTAATTAATAACCCAACATTCAACTGCAATACCTTTATAGTTCTGTACCCTTTTACACTCTTGTCTCTAAGATCTGCCCATCAACAATCAGTTGCAAACTCTCTATCTGTTAACCTGAAGGTGGCTTGAGAAGGTTGAAACATTGTTTTCTGCTTTATTGGCAAATTGTTAATACTTGTACCAGCCACCCTGAGATACATTTTGTATAACACTGATTATTGCCACTTTCATACAACTGCTGTTGTACAACACTGATTATTGCCACTTATTTACAATTATAGTTGTTGTGAAGCACTTGTTTTTACTCACATCCAGGTGGACTATTCCTACCCTCCACTGTTAAAAGGTCAACCTTTTGATAGCAGTGAACTCCCTGAGTGTTGGAAACACCTTCCTTCCCTTGCTTTACCTGATGGAGCACACAATTGTGAGAAAGGTAATTGTTATGACACTGAAGAGTATAGAGTGTGAAAATGGCTTGTACACTGAATATTTATTTTCCTTAGAAATTACATTTACCTTTCAGAATATGTATTTAATGTTCCTTCTGAAGATTGTTATATTGAATGTCAGCCAGTTGATGAAAAGTTACAAAAGTATGTCTGAAATATCTTGCCCAGTTCATAATCACACCCTCTTTTAGAATAAGTATACCGAATTATAATGAATTGTCTAGATGTTTTTCTGTGGTATTCTAGTCTTGTGAAGTTGGTACGAGCCATGAAATTTCCAGTAGTAGACTTTTCAGCTGTTTGCCTTGTGTAGGGCTCAACAGCTTTTCTTCCTGAAATATATGATTTCTCTCATTGTACAAGAAACCCGGATGAAAAGTATGGTATGAATTATGGTAAGTTGTTTGAACTGAGTGACATCAAATCTGGATTGTTCTTGAATTCAAACAAATTTCATGCCAAAGTTTCTGTCCACAAGATGGCATGTCCTACATGTTGAGGAGAGACCCTCAATTGAGATGTGTACATCCTCAAGTTTAGCACGGGTCCCATGAGTCATGGGTGCTTAATTTATTGCCTTTTTTCTCTACATTATCCAAAAATGAATAAATGGTTATCTTTCATATGAGGACAGTGTCTAGATTTTAAGGATTAAAAGAGATTACTTTAACACGTGTAAAAAACAAACAACCCTATTGCATGTAAACTGAATATTAATTTAATTATTTCCAGTTTAATAAGAGTAAAATAAGAATAACAATTATGTAGTTTTTTAGTTGATTTTTATCAAAGCCTCTAACTTGCTCTGAAATGTACAGGCATCAAAAATAAGGTTGGATAAGTGAAATCTATTATCTGTAGTTAGATCGTGAATATAAAGAATCAGTTTTTAAATATTATTCTGACTGAACACAAGTCAAAGAACACTATTGTTGGAAAAGTTAAACTTTAGAACTTAAAAGTAAGAATTACTTATCTTTTATTTTTGTAAATTTTATAAAGTTCCCCATGTAATCCACGATATAACAAACTGTTTTATTTTTGTCAGTTTTGTTTTCTGAATATTCTTAACAAAATGTAAATGCTTACAAAAACTAAGTTTTATTTGTAGAGACCAACGTGTATCAGTGATTATTCTATCATTCTTTTGGGTAAAAAATATTAAATGGAATTTGCATTTCTATTTTTGTACTAATTCTTTGCACCTAACTTTTCACTGTATGTACTGGTAGCATATGTATTACTATGTAAATTTAAGTCATTCTTATGCTTGTTAACTGCTCATTATCTTCATCAGTAGCTCGTCTTTAATTTTCTATACATACTACTTTACAGACAGTGTTATATTATATAATCACATTAATATTTTATTTTTCTGTACATGTAGCATAGTGTGTAATCAAGTGTATTATGATTGTATTACTCTTAGTATATTAATACAATTTTCTATATGGATAATAGTTGGTACAGTATTGGTTTAGCATTGTTTATGCATTAATTTATAAATAATAGCAAGTTATCTTAGAAAGCTATGAATTGAAATGAAATTCTCACCAGAGTTGTTACCCATGATCTCTTTTCCTAACTTACTTTGATATCAGCTGAAATTAACATACAAAAAAAGTGAAAAAATTGAGTAAAAATTAAAAATGCAAGCAGAAAACAAAGAAAAATGTACTTAGTTATTTTAGTGTTTTTACAGGTTATACTAACCTCTAATCATTAAAATAAATTTGTTTTGCAAAGAGAAATTAAACTTTTGCTAAAAATTCTAAAGTTAGTTGTGTATATAATTTTTTTCTTATAATTAATGTGTGCTGTATTATTATTAAAATAAATAAATTACTTTTGAATATCACAGTTGCTTTCTTCTTCCACTTTTTAGAAACTATTTATTTTCATCTTCCATCCGTGGACTGCCCCCTGCAAACTGTGTATGGGATATCGTGTTATAGACAGATGAATGCTGAGGTCTGTTAAAGACAACAGTCTGATCTATGAACTTGTAAAAGCATGACATATTTTAAAACTTCTTTACTTCTGTTATTCGTTAAGGTCAATAATAGTCATAGTTTCACAAATAATTGTGAAGTCAAGACAACATTTAATGCATTGTGACAGACAGTTCAGTAGTCTAGCCATTGGAGTTTCAGTTATTACTACCAATCACAGTTTGTTTGTATTGATTAGGAATGCAGTTTTAAATGCAGTGCATGAGTACTAACTGGAGAATATTCAGTTAAAGTAAAGAATTTGACTGAGATTAAGATTCAAACATTGAAACACTTTAATGTACTTTGTCACAATGTCGTTACAATAAGCTTATGTAACTAACAAAGCATCCCTTAATTATACATCCAGTAATGTTTACTAAATTGTAAACACTCTATTGATTGTATCATCATTCTCAAAACCAGAACCAAAACCACTTATTCATCGGTTACACTGTGTTGCACAAATTTTATTCCTGGATTGTGTGTGTTATTTCTTAATTGTTTGTTGTGAAGGTACAGAAAATGGCCATTATTCCCTTTAAACTTTGCTTTTCTGACCTGGATAATGAAATTTAGAAATTAACCTATTTTCTATGTAAAAATGGGCAAATTTGCACATTTTCATTTACATAAGGTCTGAATAAAATAACATATATATCAAGATTTGCACGTATTTATACTGAAGTTATACAAAAATATTTAGAAATAAGTATTTTTTTGTGATTTGCTACTGTAATGTAAATCACTTTCACGTATCAGCTTCCAAATATAGTCTCCCATCATGTTTACATTGTATGCTCCCAGGTCACAAAAGCAGTTTGAAGAGAAAAATAGGTCTTTTTTTTATTTACTTTCGGCACGAGCAATTGGGAAATAACACTTTCTGCCCAAGAAAAAGTAAAAATTTTGTGACATAGTTATTAGATAGTCAGTAAATCAGCAGCTTTCTTGCTTGTATCCTTACAGACTTTTAATATGGATACTACATCAAAATTTTGACTTAAACCTTTCTTGGCAACTTTGAGATAATGTAAATGTTTTCAATAGATTTTTCCTGCTGGAAGCCAGTCTGTAGATAGAGATCTAATTTTCAGTCTCTCCAATGAGGATTTCATAACTTTTCTCATGACCTCAATAACATCATTTGTAGATAGCATAAACAAACACATTTTTCATCATTGTCATTATATTATGGGTGTAATTAGTTAGCTAAAAATATTATGCTTAAACTGACTTCACTTCTATTTCCACAGAGATTATTGAATCGTAGTCTTGACATAACTCGGGGAACTGTACAAAAGAGTGTTTGTGTGTTGAGTCGTCTCCCTCTTTACGGACTAATCCAGACCAAGTTAGAACTTATAACCCATGTCTACTTTAATGAAAGAGACTTCAGTAAGGTGGCATTACTAGAAGAAACATACAAAAACCTGAACTCTTCCCTTAGTCCTGATCTAGTGTGGGGATCTCAAGTTTTCTTAGGTAAGTTCAGTTCTAGAATTGTTACAGGAGTAATTTTTATTTTGTTCTTGACAAACAAGTTTTATATTCTCACAGTATTTGATATAAGGATATATGTTTTGTTGCAAAATATATTTAAACTATTTTTTTTATATTTACATAATTTGTTGGATAAAAAGGATACAATAATTTGCTTATGTATGGTTTAAATTTTTTGTGTACCAAAAAATTTGTAAGGGTAAATTACACTTTATTGTTTAAACTAATGTATTTATGATGTTGAGTTTTATCTACATGAAGTTACGTCACAAAATGATTTCAAGTTCTTTATTAATATTGAAAAGTGAAGCTGTTTTGAAAGGTGCGAAGAGATATGATTATCTTATGTTTTGTTTTATCTTTATTCTTTCATGTATTTCTTATCTTATTTAAACTATGTGTATACATAAACTACCTCAATAAAATTTTTTCGTGGAATATCATGTAATCTTACATCTGTAATTTAATGAAACTGAATGTACACAAACAACCTCAGCAAAGTTCTCTCCTCATAATGCTTTGTATGAATATCTGTTGCTCAAATAAGTTGTTTTTGAAAATTGATCGACTGATTTAGCAAGCAAGACATTAGGCCCAGATACAGTTTATTAAATATTTATATATAGGTTTTATAGCCTAGGAGTTGTGGGTTGGTAAATGTGTTTATTTTATCATACAACTTAAGTATACTAGAAAAATTTTCAATTTTATTTTAGGGCTTTCTGCTCGAGATCTCATTTTGACATTTAAGCACAAAACGCTGATTTTATTTAAGTTGCTGATGCTGGAAAGGAAGGTAAGGAATACAGTTAGTTTGATATACTTCAAGTAGTGTGATTTAGTTGTATGTACTTAAATTTTTATCTGTTAAAGAAACACAAGGAAAATAAAATGATTCAGACTTGTACTATTTTTATTTATATTTTCCAATTTACTTTAGTATTAATGACAGTATTACAAATGATTACGATTCATTTTTATTTCTGTTTTTGTGTACATTCCAAAAGATAATATTAGAAACAAATGTTTTCTTGTTTCGATCTTAAAATATTGTATTTTTATACAAGTTCTTTCAGTCTTTTATTATATTCACTAATGTAAGTGTTTTTACTCTTGGACAATGGCTCACCTCTACACACAGAACAATTGTCATCCTTGCATGTGTGCCCACTAAACTAGCATGCTTTGAAGAAACTCTGGTCTAATATTTGTTTTACATACCTAATGTGTGATGGTGTCACCATTGATAAAAATCCTCCACAAATAGGAGTGTAGTACTATTTCCTCATGCACAGTAAGCACCCCTTAACTTCAGTCTCTTCCTTGGCATTGAATGACACAAACACACAACCATATTTAACATATGTTGAGATTTGCATCTGTTAATGGAAGTGGTTTTCATTATTCTTCAGATTTAGTTTTCATCATTTCACTTTGTTACTATGACTTCACAGACTAATGCAAGTTTACTTCTGTGAGAGAGAAGGAATTTCACAAACAAGATCTATTTTAATCATGGCTTGAAGAGGTTTATTAACTGAAGGTGATGTGACAGCTATTGTACGATAAGTTATGGAGTCAGTTGTGTCTGCTGGACCTTCCTGTCCATTCTACGTCATCTGGAACTTGTAAATCCATGTATATGATAAATACCCCCTTTGGCACAGCAATAACCCTTGAGGCTTGTATCACTCAAAGCCAGATTTTTAACTTCTGGGGTGGGCAGAGTATGGACAGCCCTCTGTGTGGTTTTGTGCTTAATGACTAAACCAATATAATTAATATGGAATGCTTTAAACACTGTTTGTCAAACATTCTTACTTTACAGTTGAAAACAGTATTTTAACTCTAAAAATCTCTTTTGTTTACAGGTTCTCTTCTACAACACTGGAGTAAAGGATTTGTGCTCTGTTGTGTTAACATTGTGTTCCTTGTTTCCAGGTACTGTTTTATCTAATTTACTAGTTCTTGATTTGCATATAACACTAACTTTTTTTTTCACTAGTTGACTTGTATCAGTTTTCTTTATTAGTACTTTGTGTGTAGTTTGTTAGAAAATTAAGAGCTTCATGTTTTATTCTTGTTTTATAAGGTATTAATATCATCACTCATATTTAAGATATTAATATCTACACTGGTGTTTGCTTCTCTGATAGTTTACGTTTAGTAAATTCGGAAAGATATTGGAAGTTTTAGTATGTTATATCTGTTCATCTGATCATATTATTAGATAAATGTAAGGCTGATATTTTAGTAAGCTGTACAGTTTGTGGCAATTATAAATTTTAATGAGTGAGTTTGAAAAACAAGAGTTTTGAGACCAAACACGATGTGTATTGCACATTGAACAAAATCTTAACTATAAAATAAAACGCATCCTTTAATTGTTAATTTGAAGATGACCTAAGAAACTCCAAACATTGTTCTGTACTTTATTTTACTTGAAGTTTTAATACCCATACCAGCCATCTTGAGAATACATTTTTGTCTTAAACCTTGTGTTAAATGGGAATAAGTAAGGCAATGTGGCATGATGTGTGTGAAGCTAGTTAAGAGGGTTTGCTACAAGTAAAATTAAAAAACTGTTATCTTACAGAAAAAAAGAACATAACAGGATAGAATATAATGTTATGTAAAGTTTACAATTCATTTTATTAACATTTTATTATGCAATATATCATCAAGTGTCTATGTACAAGTTTTTTATTAGGTTTTGTTTCAATTAATCATCTCATTACATAAAAATATTCTCAATGATATTAGAAGGTCAATTTGTGTAAGATAAACTCAATAATTTGTATTACTTAGTGTATTTCAGCCTTATCCTTTCTTTGAGATATATCAAAAGGATTTTAAAAACCAGAACATTGTGAAATAGTATTGAAATAATAGTATACTGATTGTAGGATATTATACTGACAGTGAAAGCAACTGGAAGTAAATTAATGTGCATGAGATGATATTATAAGCATTGTTGTTTAGCAGGAATGGTATGATTTAGAAGATAACATATTTGTTAACAGTGCTTAAAGTTGCAATGATAAATATTAAACACGGTAGAAGTGTTGAAACTGTGGAAGATAAGGTATTGTAAGTATATCTCAGTCCACTTTGCTTCATATAAAATCACCTAAATTAATTCACACCATAGGTATTATATACATCTAACCATTATAAGAGACCTATCTTTCCTTGCTTTGCTAACAAAAACTGTGCTGATTAGCCTTCATTAGATGAAACTGCAGTCCATACCAGAGGGAACTTGCCAATCAAAGAATGTATTAGGCCTCTACGATACAGATTGTTTACAGTTTCATCTCTCGTGATAAAGAAATCTTTAACATGCATATTTTATGACTTGCATTATAGAAATTAACAAAAGTACCATTAAAACTGATATATGTGAGAGATTAGTAATACTGTATGTTTGGAATGATGACAACTAAATACAGAAGTGTTGAAACAGTGATGCATGTCACAGGTGACAAGTACTGTTATTAGTGTTGTATGTTTGGAATGATGATAACTGAATACAGAAGTGTTGAACCAATGATACCTGTCACAGGTGACAAGTATTATTAGTAGTGTTGTATGTTTGGAATGATGACAACTAAATACAGAAGTTTTGAAACGATACATTAGTGTATGAGGTAATATGTTAGTTTATTAAGTGTTTTTACTTTTAGTAATGTTAATTTTCATAATACATCTATGGTAACTGAAGATTTAACTGAGTAACAGCATATGTGGGTTGAATGTGCTTTTCATAAATCACTGCTGTCTATAGTTTAAACATTCAAGTGATATATTAATTTGTAAATTTGTTTTTTGAAGATAACAGTAAATTCAAGTAAATAATATTTAAACTGGTAACAAAAAGTTTAATTTTAGTTTGTTTTTTTATGAATACTGATAGCAAGACTCTGTGAATTTGTATTGTAAACTTGTAGTGAGATGGTTGAGTTCAAGGCTAGTCTGTGTTCTTGAGAAAGGCCCTTGTTTCAGTCTGTATGATAGATACCAGCTGTTGGCTAAAGAATATTGGTTACAAGTCAGGTGCACCAATTCTCATTCCTTTGTACCAATTCAAACCACAGTTTAAAAGCACCAGTCTTGTATTCCTTTTGGCCCAGCATGGCCAGGTTGTTGAGGCACTTCACTTGCAATCTGATGGTTGTGAATTTAAATCCTTGTTGTACCAAAACATGCTTGCCCTCTGTCATGTCAGCATTATAATGTGATGATCAATCCCACTTTTTTGGTAAAAGAGTAGCCCAAGAGTTGGAGGTGGGTGGTGATAACTACCTGCCTTCCCTCTAGTCTTACGTTGCTAAATTAGGAACTTCTATCACAGATAATCCTCATGTAGCTTTGTGTGAAATTCAAATCAAAACAAACCAAATTTGTGTCTTTCAAAGACATGAGAAATATTTAGGTTAAGTGTTTGTTTGAAAATAAAGACAAGTGTAAATGAACAAAGTAAAGCCTAGTGTATTACAAGTCCTACAGATTTCAGATTCTTTTTAATAATTGTCATACTTGGGTAAGAAATTAGACATCCATGCATAACATCTTGAGCTAAAAGAGGATCTGTTATAAAATAGTGTCAGATTTTGTAGTTTCATGTATCTTACATTGTTGTACATTGTAACATGACAAGTTCAACATGAAAGAAAACCTGAGCAGTAAACTTAGTTTTAAATTAAGAATTTCTTTGTCAAATTTTCCTGTGCTGTTGTTTTTGTTTCAATAACACTGTTGGTATATGTTTGAGAAACAATTTAGCTAATGTATACAGTCTTAATTCTCAAGTGTGTTTAAAACTGTCCTTCCTTTTACTTGGTTTAAGGTATGATTGAAAAAGGTTTGGAAGAAGCAGCTCATGTCAACATGAAAAGACTTTCACCAGATCTGCGTACTATCCAGGAAGGAGATTACTTGGAGGTTCATTATGAAGACACTGAGGCTCACCTGGGGCCCAGTTATGACCCAGCTCTCCAGAGTCTTGATAAAGAAGAAAAAAAAAATGAACTGAACGGTAACCAAAGAGATAGTCGGCCACAGGATTTACCTTCATTATATTCACAGAATACCAGTATGTCTTTGAAACATGATATACCTTTAATCTCAGAATGTTGTAACTTCACTGAACCCTCACTTTCAAATAGAGATGTCTGGGAGGTTGCTGACAACCAAAACTGTCTTCAGTACCTGAATTGTCATGGTAAAGAGTCACAAGAAGAATTAGAACCTGACTCCAGAGACAAAAGTACCAAAGACATTCTGAGTGGTACAGAATACTTTGATCAGTGTTGTAGCACTAGTTCCAGAGCATTAAATGGTAGAAGTGACTGTACTGATTTAGTGGATCAAGATGCTTTGGATGTTCACAGAACTAAAGTAGTTCTGGAAGATGAAAGTCTGTTAAAAGAAATAGATGAAGCTTTGACTTCTCTATCATTAAACTGTTCCACTACAGATATTTATGATGACCATAAAGACTTTATCTTGGGTGGAACTGAAGAATCTGTTGTGAAGAGCTCATCTAAGACTGAAAGAAATGGTCTTAAGCTAGATATGACTTATCCTCAAGATGTGTCAACAGAGGACAGTCTGTCTGTAAACAGTGAAACTAGTCTGCTTGATGAGACAATGAAGAATAATGACTATAAGTCAGTTTCACTTACATCATTGATAAGTTTGGAACTAGATTCATGTGGACTTCCATTAGAAATTTTCAAAAAGGTAAGAGTGTATAAAACAAACAAAGTACTAAAAAAAACTTTGTTAAATAAGCTTGATTACCTAATTATTATTAGTGTGAGTTCATCAGTTAAAGACCAAGATGTACATTAGTTGTTGGATGTATCTCACATCACAGATTGTGAGCATAGCTTGAGTTATTTGTACTAAATTTTAATTTTTATGAAAACATGAAGGTGAGAAAGTGAAAACAGCAGTTCACTTACAAAATTCAATAGTCTTTAGGAAGAATGCATTTAAATAATGATTATATTCTTCCATATGTAGTTGTTAATATAAACAGCACATTGTAAGTGTGGACCAAACTTAAATGATTTGGATCAGAAAACAAAAGTTAACATGTCATGTATTTTTTGTTTTCATAACAAATACATTTAGTACTTAATTGCTAAAATAACTTCTGTAACAAAAAACAGGACATGAAATTAAAACATACTTGTCTCTTTTGTACTTTGATACATTTTGTATAAAATACACAAATTTATAGGTGTATAAAGCAGTATGTTTTCACTACATTAGTTTTGTTAGGGATATTATACATCTGAAGCATGTTAGTAAAATATCTTAATTTCATAAATTAAATTATAATTAAAATGTGACTTATATACTGACAAGTTTAGTATTAAGTCCATGGAATTATAAATTTAACTGCCATAAAGCATTTTTCTCACTACATTCACTTTGTTAGAGATTATGCCTTGTGCATTTGTGTAAAGTGTATTAAGAAATATGTAATTCCAGTTTATCATACATGTACTGTAGGGCTCGCTGTGCCATCCTTATCTTTCCCTGCCATTTCTGGATCACCTTGCAGATGTTAATGTACGCAATTTTGTTATTGGAGCAAATAATGTCTTATTTAAGCAGAAGAAACACCTCTTTGATGTGATCGTTGAGGTAAAAAGTAAAAACATACTTTTTTAAGCTTTATTTTGAACTCTAATATACTCTGGTAATTTTCTGGAAGTTTGAGTTTTCAAAATAATTGAATTCTCTTCTAATGTTACAACAGTCGATCCAAAGAATTGTTTTTATGTATTTCAGAAGTATAGATTTGTGATTTCATTCTTGAACGTAGTGATTTTTCTTACTTTCAAGAAGCCTGTATGTCTTTGATTTGGTCCTTTCTTTTATTATTTTTGCCAGAAAACCATATTGAGGTGGTTTGATTGCTGGAAGAATAAAAATGTTCAGCTTTACATAGGTTTTATTGTGTTCAAATGTTGTGATTAAGTAATCTTTCAAACTAGTTCCTGAAATTTCTAAACTTGTTAACTAAACTTTTTAACCTTCGTTGGTTTTAGGTTTGACTAGTAGTGAGGGTAAAAGTGGAAAGTGTTTAGTGATTGTGATAAGTTTTATTTGAAATGTTTATTTTAATGTACTCTACAAGATTATTTTTGAAATGTTCTTTCTTTTTGCAGTAAGCCTTAGCTTTTTCATGTCAAAGTTAATAGTCTAGTGAAATAAAAAATAGAAAAATATTTCAGATAGAAGAATCCAAAGTAGAAGTGTTTGATACTGACCTCAGGAAACAGCTTCACTTAACTACAGAAGATTTGAGATTTGCTGATTACCTTGTTAAACATGTCAGTGAAGAGAAAAATGATGTATTCTTAGATGGAACAGGTAGGCTAAAGCTAATTATCTTACAAGAACTTCAGGCTTTAGTGTTGAAGTGCAAACTCTTCATCCAGGTATTTAGTCCTATGTGCAGACATAGGATATAGTAGAGAGTTCTGGACCATAAATGGTGTTAATCCATATTCCTCTACACAAAATTGTGAATGTAATTTAAGGATAATGGTGTTTGATAAAAATGGCAATCAGTAATTCTTCTAGTTTTGTACAAGCCCCACACTCAGAGGATATGACAAATAGTATGGTTGTAATACTGTTACTATACCTTCTAAGTTTTAAAAACCTTTAATGGACCAGATTAAGAACATAGTGTTGAACAATATAAGCCCTGTACTAATGTTTATGACAAGTATAATTTGTCTTATAGAAAAAAAAAAGTTAAACTGACTTTTATAGAAGAGAGAATAGTTATAATTTTGTGTTTGTGTAGATTTCTCCAGAAAGCAGTAGTTGTGTTTTTGTTTCTCTTCTGATCTTGCTGGTATTTATGTTGACATGAAATCTCATTTTTAAACCTGTTTATTTTAAACTTGTAACTGGTGCAGTGTATTCTTGAAATATATACAGAAAATATCTCAATGGAAAGTATCTGATTCTTTTAGTGTATGGTCATTTAAGAAGTAGATACTTATTCAGTTTGTCCAAGTTGATAGTTTTAATAGCTTATTTGGTTTATGTCCAATTGATGCTGCTTTAACAACTTGTTTGAAGTAAATATACAAACTTACTAAGTGACCAGGCATTACATCAGTTAGTATAAACTATAGAGGTTAATGTAAATAATCTTTTGTTATTTTGTGTGTGGTTTAATTTGATTTCATGAGAAATATGAACAGATTTATTTATAAATAACTCAATACATTGCTTATCAAGTGAATGAAAGTAACTATACAAGAAAATTAATATTTTCAGGTTGGGAAGGTGGAGATGAATGGGTCAGAGCCCAGTTTAAACTATACCTGCTCAGTCTTCTTAGGACAGCTCAGCTAGAAGGTATAACCATTAGTTTTGTTTTCATAAGCAGGTGATTTAATTTGAGAATTTTGGTACAGGTGTAAAATTTTCAAAAATTATGATAAAGAGGTGTAAAATCATGCTTTTCAATAAGATTTGTCTCAAATGTGACTGGCTTATAGCACAAAAAAATAAACAATAGTGTTTTGTTATGTTAGTAAAGAAGCTAAAAACTTTCCATTTTTAACCTCTCACTTGAGGCTCAGTACATTCCATTAACCTTGTGATAATCAGTTTCAATTCTATAACAAAGAGATTAATGTTTTACTTATCTTCAACTATTTAACTTTTACTGCACAATTAATTGTTAGCCTGAATCCCAAAAAGTGTCCGTTATTGACCTAGAAATAAAAATATTAATTTCACCCTTTGTATTGTTAATATTGAAAGAGCTGTATTTTCTATATCTGATAGTAATATTTCTTAAACTGTATTGGATGATGAAAAAATGATGTAAACAAAACTGAGGACAATTAGCAGAAAACTATCATCCATTAATTATAGGTAAAACCAAGAGGTCAAATTCATTACAAAATATAAAACATTTAGGTAACAATACTTGGTATGAAGAAACTGTCTTTTATATGTGGTTCATGTAAAGAAGCATAAACATCCATATTTCATGATGTCGAACACAGATGGCATCACTCAATGAGGTTTTGCGATTGTTTTAAGTACAGTAAGATATTCCCATGTCACATTATAGGGGAACTTTTTTGTAGCTGTGAGGTAAATCTGAATTTCACCATCAGTGGTTATACAGAAGAGTTAAGCAAGCTTTCCATAAATATCACATTCTTCTGAACACAATCAGATTTTTCTTTAAGTATTCATAGTAAAAATTTGTTCACGAATATGTGGAATCAGAGCACTGACTGTCCCAAGTGCAAAATTTGTATTAAGATTAAAAATACTTTCTTCATCCAAAAATTATGAAATGTCATTTATGTAATCTCCAAAATCTCCTAAAAGTAACCATCAAACTTTATATTTTGTTTTATTCTTTACTCTAACTCTACAAGCATTTGGTCAATTTGACAGACCTTGTAACCACCATAAAAAATATGAAATATAAAGCACCATTTTCTTACCAGAATGACAGCAAAATGTAATAGGAAACTAAAATTGTTTTTCTCAAATAGCTTAAAGCTCATAACAGTGTACATCTTTTGATAATTAAATTTTATTGCTCTTTGACCTGTTTCTAATTAATAATTTCATCATACAAGTTATAAATAACTCTTTAAATGTATAGTTAAAGTTACTGTATTTAATTATATAATACAGAAGCTGCTGGTGAGCATATCTTGTGAATTATTATATCCAAATGATATTTTACCTCCACACTCAGTTTTTTTTCAATTACCATTGCTCTTTATCAGCACAGATGCTTAACATATGCCACTAGCCTTCAACATTCTGCTTCTGCATATCCACATGCAAATAACCATGCAGCAGCTGTTCACCAATGAGTGTGACATCACTCCTGTTGTAACCAGTGGCCACTTCAGATCTGCACTGTACAGACATGCTGGTTTTTGCTTGCAGATTTATTGCCATTTTCTTTCACATGGTTTACTTTGTTTTCCTTTAATATGTATTTAAATATTTGTGTTTAGTTCTTGTGAAAGATTGCTTTTTATTCAAACTTTTTTTTTGGATCATACTCTGTGTCAAATGGAGCCTCATCAGGTATACTTTTTTGTAAATCTACACTGCTCCTCCTGCTATGCTTGATATCACTTGTTATAGCCCTTTATATTATGAACCTGATATACTAGATGCTGCCATTTGTTGTGTGTGTCTAGTTTATTGTTATCTACAACTAAACAATTATGTTGCAGGTTTTGGTGATGCATGCTGTAGAGATAGTGATCTACAGGAATGCTAGTAGTTTTCTTTAGCAGATTTTTGCTTCATAAATATGTTTGTCCTGGACAGTATTCCACTATGAGCCAGATGTACAATTCTAAATGCTGCTAGGTTTTGGTTGAAGCACTCTGCCATGTCATAATTATATATCAATAGTGTTGCACTTTGTCCTTCAAGCTCAGATATTCCTCCTCCTCCTCACCATCTTCCAGATGCTCATTCCTCTTGTGTCCAGTGTTGGTTGGGAATGGTCTAGCAAAGTAAGTCCTCATGTGTATTGGCTAGTATTCCTCTTCCAACTGTGGAGTGGATGATGCATGTCCCCTGCTGCCTCATTTTGGACTGGAGATACACCAAGGATTTGAAGTATTTTCTACCATCTGCTAGATGTCAGTTACTGATAGATCTGTTATTAGCTGTGTTGGAAATGCACACAAGTGGAGGCTGAATGGTCCAGAAGCTAGCCACTCAGTATTCAAGAGTCTCAATCATAGGCTGTACATATTATGGGATTCCTTCATGATTTTACTCCTTTTATGTTTGAAACACTTGTAAAAGAGAGGAGTATATCTGGATCAGATGTGGTGCAGTCTCCCATTGAGGTGTTGTCTTTTTCCTTTTGGTTTCTGTGGGAAAATCCTAACTTGCAGTATGATGGCTAATCTCCTCTCATAGAATAGCTAGAATCCCACATTGAAAATGCATTTCTGATAGATACCCACTTCCTTTTACATTTCCCACCCAGCATCTGTACTTCTTGTGATAAATGGTGTCTGTCTTTGAACCAACTTTGAAGTGATTAAAGAGTGCATATATGAAGAGAGCACTGTTTATGATAGGAGTGATGACACTCTTCTGTCTATGGAGAGCTGCTGCATGATAATTAGCTGTGTGGATATGCAGAAGCAGATTGTGGGAAAACTAGTGGTGTACATTGAAAAATGTTACCGACAGAGGACAGCACTAGTAAAAAAAACTACAGTAAACTCTCATTGTAACAAAGTTGAAGTTGTAGGGACCAAAGAGAATTGTTTGTTATAAAAAGAAGTTCGTTGAAGAGGATTTTTTTTTCATTCACTAGCCAAGTCTGGTAATGGTAGGTCCTCTAACTGACGGCTGTTGCAGTATTGGTAATTGGATTAAAGACTCAGAAGTCACACATGTGTTAACACTTAAAACACATTTAATGAAATTCAAAAGGACAATTAACAGCACTTTTATAGGCCACAGCATGCAGGCTGCCCAGGCATAATCTACTCGAGCCATAATCTGAAAATTTTATATCTAAGCTAATTTTTGCTGGGAGGGCAGGTGAGTTGGGAAGAGCAGGGGTTTAAAGTGTTATTGACCATAATTGTTGTAAAAATATTGCTAGGCGAATCTACTACCCCATCTGCAGTCTGCTATTTCTCAAGTGTAAGATTTTGATTGTGGCACCACACATTGTTGTGTGGAGACTGACTAATTGCACTTGCTAGCGGCGTAGCGGGTAGCCGGTAGTGGTGACAATTACTTTAGGGAAGAAGAGAAAAATAAATATCTTCGTACCTGGTTTGATACAAAGGATGTAATATTTATGCTTTTCACACCCTAGAGACTATACATCGTTACAAGCCGACACTTCGATGCATGCAGTTTGGCTCAAGGGGCTTTTGTTACTATGTATTTATATGGACAGTTGGCCAGACTAGTCAACAACTTCGATACAAGTGATATATTCGGTTCTAGCGACTTTGAAACAATGAAAGTTTACTGTATTTTGTAAGTGGGAGTAAGAATATGTAGGAAATATGTTTTCAGTGAAAGAAAATGTTAACTTATATTTCATTATCTTACTTAATTTAACATACTAAGTTTCTAATTTTTAAATTTTAGTTACATGTATAATAATAAAGAATAAAACAAGAAAAGATAAACAAGAAATGTGGTTCTTACCCATGCTTTCTGCTTGCTTATGTCAACTTTTGATGAATGTTAAGTCTATTATTTTATATTACTGGTATCAATACATTAAGTAATACACCTAAACAAAGAACAGTAACACATACACACAGCAAATAATGTCCTGCAACCATCATAATTTAGCTGGTTTTCTAACTAAGGGATAAGAGCCCTTAAAATTCTAGTAAATTTTGTACACGTGAATACGAAGAGAGATTTTCAAATTGAAAGTAAAATAGACAATACCCAATACAGAAGAGTGTAATATGATACATCATTTGATAGATTAAAACTAACTGGGTATATAAATGATAGTGTATAGATCATCAGTGAATTATTGGCAGTTTGTGAAAGAGAATGTTATGGGTTGGTATGGCAAGTAAGTTTGGTTTTCTAGTTTATGGCTACCTAAGTAAATGAGGTAAAATGCTATAAAAATTAAGCTTGGTAGTTAATAATTAAATTGAGTAATTTGTTAAATGCTATACTTGTTCTCAGTGGATGTTAAATAAATTAGAGGGGGAGACCTAGAGAACAAATGTATAAGAATTGTAACTAGGAGAAACTGAAGGCTTTTGAAATATTTCTTTATATATATAAAAGAAAAAAGGAGAGAAAGAAAACAAACTTAAGATATATAGTATCAAAATTTGATTTATTAGTTATGTTTCAATTTTAAATTTGTAATGAAAATATAGCAGTATAATTAAATTTTGAAAGTTACTATAAAAGTCATTACATGCACACTTTGACCTGTTTGTGGTGAGAGGATTAACTGTGTGACTTGGCCAGAACTTAACAGTTAAATAAATTGTAGCAAAAAAACAGAAAAGCAACTGTTTTTAATGTAAAACTTGTAAACATTTTAGTAATAAAGTTAGGAGCTTCAACTCGGGTATGAACTCTTAAACTTGTCTTCATATTCCAACATATCCATATATAGTTGAAAAGAAAATACATATTCAGTTTCTGAACTTTTCATAGATTTTACTAGGGGAGCATGATTCACAAGTTATGGACTTGATTTTAATACCATGCACCACATGAACTATTCACCTCACATTGCATTGAATAATTTTGTTTCTTTGTGGTAATCACACGGTGAAAGTTCTGAGAAAATACTTGTCATTAATTTTGTATGTAAAATAATATATAGTATTTTGATAGTAAATAACATAAATGAATATAAAATTTCTAATGTCTCCTGTTATAGATTGTGAAGACCATGAAACAATTAATTGATGTGTATTATTAAAAAAAGTTTGAAAAGTCAGTGGGAACTTGTCATTAATTCTAGCTTTAAAATTTCCATAGATACTAATAAGGAAACTGAAAACTTTAACTCCTGTTTTGTAATGGCATGGAAAACTACAAATAACTACAGGAAGTGGAAAAGTGGAAATTATTTAGGAGTCCTAGAAGTTAATCCAGTGTAAGTGGAAGTTCTTGGGTTTGAGCCTTGTTAACATCAGTGAACAGATGATTATAATGTATGTATGCAGTTTAAAATATCCAAAGAGACCTTGTACGTGTGTAAAATTTCTACAATTCACTTTAATTTATTAATCATTATATAGACCAGTGTAGACCCTACTATTTCCACTTTTATGCAATTCATTTGTAATATTTCTTACTGAGAGTAACAAAAGTTACACATTTCAAACTTTAAATGTTCAGTTGATAGCTTAACTTGGAAACTTGCCAAGTATCATTTTTAAACCTTTGTGTTTAGATTCATTAACCATCTCCAAAACAATATTGACAATGACATCAATGTATTATACTTTAAGTAAATTAACCAAAGGTTTTTTAAATGTTATAAAATGCTATTAAATTTTTTTAGGCATCCTTTTCATGGCCAGCTGAGCGTTTCGGATATGAAGCTTCGACTGTCACAGTAAGTTTGGACTCCTATTGTGCTCTACCTTCATAATAATTTTAGTTTCTTGCAGATATAATAATGTGAGATGGTTTTGGTTTTTTTTGTATTTATCAGGTAGTGTGTTGAAATTTTATTTTATTTTCTCTAGTACAATGCAAAGCTCGGAAAAAGGAAGGAAACTGAATCAAGCAGTCATGAGCACAGGAAAAGTTGTTGGTAAGTGACTACATGAACACAAGAATAATGTACTCTGAATACAGGATTACATACATCAAGTTTGGTAATGTGTTCTCACCTGCTGTTCATACAGTTGCTTAAAATTATCTTGTAATATTTGTAAATTTTTTATGGTATTACTTTTAAAGTTCTTCATTTAATTTAAATTTTCATTGGTTCCTACTTTCAATGTTACAACCAGTTATTTAAACCAGTTGCCAGCTGGTCTTATTATAAAGCTTTCATTCATGTGCACTTGTTTGTAATGGTGTGGTATATTGCATGTAACATTATGATTGTGTGTTTAGAAAGAAGTTAAACATATATAGCTAGGATGAAATTTAAAGTCTGTGTTAGGACTTGCAAGCCTGCTTCTTTCTTTTTCCAGTAATTACATAACAGGAAAAAACTTTCAACTTCAAATATGTATTTTAAGTTTTAAAAAATCCAAAAACAGAAAATAACATTTTAAAAACATTGTCACAAACATCAGATCTGAAAAAAAGTACAAGTATAGATTATTGCAAGTTTGTCAATTTAAATGTAGGAAAAAATTATTAACGAGTTTATTGTAAGACTTCAAATACCAACAATACAGGAGGTGCTTGGACAAGTGCCAAGTCCATGATGTCATCTTGGTGGTCAAGTTTTGGAGCCCCGTCTCAAGATCTTGTTACCAAATCTCCAGTTTATTCTGAATCCAATTTGGTAACAAAAAACTATCAGGATGAAGATGAATCCCAGCATTCCAAAGATTTAAACTCCAAGATTCCAGATTCAGTTGATGATAACTGAAGTTGATATTGTAGCTGTTCTCCAACAGACTGGACAGTGCATAGTAAACCTAGCTGCAGCAAACTACTTACCTAACTGGTTAGCATCTTTTATTAGCATATTTACATTTCTGTTTTTGAAGAAAATAATGTATGTATGAAATAGAGTTCATATGATTTTCAAATGAAACTTGGGTTCCAGCTATCTAATGAAATCATCAGAAACCAAGAACTATTCCTACCAACTGCTAAAACCTTGAGCTACAACCTAACTTATGGTAACACTTCAAATATCATGGGTTACACATTTCATTTTATCAATTTCAGTAGTTTAATGTTTTTTTATCTGAATCGTGGAAGCAATAAAAGACAGTTACAAATTAATTTTTTACATATTTTCTGTTCTAATACTCAGGCTATGAGAGAAGGTTTTGCTTTAATTTTACTTTTTGCATTTCCAAGGTACATTATCTAACAAACTTACAAGTAAAAGTTCTACAGAATATAATTTTATTACTGTAATAATAAAATTAAAATAACTTATTCTGAAAAAAGTATTTCTGGACTAAAGTATTTTGAACTAAATAAAAGTTGACTTAAATACAACTGTTGAAATTGTTTGACATCATGTTCCAAAGACCAAAATTAGAATGTTGCATTGTATTGGTTGACTTACTTAGTAGTACACTCCCTACTTGTCTCGTTGTGCACATTGTTTTCTGTAAATAAACTTATCTACCAGTATTACCATCTTCCATGCAACATAGCATTGTCATCTAGTCCAACATTTCTCAACCACTGGTCTGTAAGGCTTCAGGAAGAGAAACAAAGTGAAATAATATTTATAAGTAAATTTTAGTGAGCTGGCACCCACTTATAAACAGGTTGAGAGATTTATGGTTTTGTGTAACTAGCAAGAAAAAGTTAATACATTCTTTAACCAAGTAACCTAAAGGTACGTTTAACTTTGGCAGCACAACTGACTGGAGGATTTATCTTTTGGGAAAGTAGTATTTTTTTTATTATGTCTCAGGAGGAGGATATTATGTAGAAGGATCAATTTCTTTTTTACCCTCTCTGTGATATAGTTTCAATTGTTTTAGTAAGGAGACAGCCAGGTGGGTTTAAGAACTTTTTTTCAACCCACTAAAATTTAATGTCGGAAAACTTGGTACCAGTTTTCTCGTAAAGTTTGGTAATACATTCATTGATGTTTATTTTCATGTTTTTAAGAATGTAGCTTTGACACTTTTTGTTTTTTCCTCTCACCACATGAAATGCTAGACTGTTTGTACAGTGGAACTGGTATTCAATAATGTCTAAACCTTTTACTCTGTTCGTGTACTAAAACCAGCTCACGTTCATGACTATCAATGTAATAAACTCTCAGTGTTACGTGAATAGGAACTATATTTGAAGAGTTTAATAACTAATTTTGTTTACCCTGGTGACACAACACTGAAGTATAGTGATTAGAAACTGTACTTGGTGAGTTTTATGTTGATGGTCATAAGGTAGTTTTTAGTACATGAACACAGAGTAAAAGATTTAGATATTATTGAATTCCAGTTCCAGTGTACCAATAGTCTAGAGGATTTGGTACATGTACCTTGATTAGCTGTATCTTGTAGAGAAATGTAGATAAAATAAAGCCAGGATGTAACAATGATGTAATATTGGTATTTAATATCCCTTAGTTATATTAGTTATGTATTCTCTCCCTGTATTTCTTTATTATTGGGAAGCTTATTTTTTCTCATTTAAAAATTACTAATTAGATTAAAATGACTTTTAGCCACTTGTATATTAGAAATAAATGTTATTAAAGGTAAGCGATGTCTGCTGAATCAGTTATCTTGTATTGTGATCAAAAAGGTTTCTTGTGTAAACAGTATTTTAGAAGGAACTTCATACAAGTATTATGTAACTATGTATGCTTTGAAATTATTGAACCACAGACATGTGTAAATTTTTTTTAACGTCAATGTTTTTGTGAGTTAGGTGATTTTTGCCATGTAGTAGTATTACATATGTGTAGAAAATTAAATAGCTTGTATATATATTTCAGGCAAACGGTTCTTCACAATACGTTAACGTTATAGTGAGAACCTGAGATTGATTTACTTCTTTGGTTTAAGTATTTTTTTTATTGTGTATTTTTCAAGTTACGTTAATTATATGTGTTACCTGTCCCATTTTTCTCACTGATGTTTTTTAAATATCGAATAGTCTTTTTTTTATAATAATAACTTCTACATTGAACGCTTTTCTTTATGGTAACCGTCTGTGTTCACGATACAAACAACCAATGTTACATTAACGATACGCAAGCACTAGAACCCGTCAGCTATTCAGAAATGATGTTTGAAAAACAAGTGATAGATGTAGACATTTATGTGAAGAGAAAAATGAATAATTTTCTACAAATGGATAAATTTCAGTGCTTTGTGGAAAATTAAAACACTGTCAATTTTTGATAGCCAGTTGCTTGACAGAGAGGGTCAGTAAGAACTGAATGTGTGGACAGTGAAGGATAATTTGTTTGCACATTTTGTTGGTGAAGGTTGATTTATGTAGATGAAAACTTGGTTGTTAGCAAGTGACAGTTTGTGATTTGTACTCTTATTATAGTGATCAGTTTTAAAACAGCTTGGTCCAAAACGGTTTTTAATTGTTTGTGGTCGCGTATGATGCAGTGTTTGCAGTATTATAGATATTAGTCATAGTATAAGATTTTGCTCTTAAAGAAAATGTTAAATTGTCTCTTGTGCATCAGTTGTGTTGTATATAAAGACTCGAACTGCCCCCGGTTCAGTTGTTGTTGAGAGTGTTACAGCTATATTATATTTGTGTTGACAAAGGGAGATTGAACTTGTATTAAAAAAAATGTAGAATTAGGACACAATATCCACAACGTGAGGGATATATTTCAAACGCAACTGATAACTGTGTGCTCAAATATAGATGGTCTTGTAAATAGTATATAATTAAGACTTTAAAAGGTATAAAAGCTTTGATTTTATTATTAACTTAAACACAGATTCAGCGTGTTTCACTTTTTCGGCTTGTGACCGTTTTTACTTTACATAGCACCATTCAATGTATAATTAACTTTGATCCTTTTCTTTTCTTAGCATTTATCAAACATCTTGCTTTTCTGAAGAGGTTTGTTTTCTATGAAATATTAAAATGAGAAAGCATCGTCAAACAACTTTTTTGTAATTTGACCTTCTTAATGTTAAGCCTACTTCCACTCGTAACGTTCTGTGGCTTCTCTATTAGTTTTTACAAATGAAAATGATAGTTTGTTAAAAAACAACTATTATTTGTTAACTTCTGTTGTACATAATAAACTGTTTTGAATTTTATAAATGTATAATATTGTTGTAAAGTAACCAAACTTACAACTTTAGTCCTAAAGTTTTGGTTACTGCTTTGCGTGTGATTGTCGTTTTATTTATAGCACAGTGGAATTTCTTGCAGGAGTGACATTGGTTTTGGTACTTGCTTATCAATAAGGTGAATAAATTATATACGAATGAATAAAAAAGATTTTTATAGCCTTTGTTTTGGTTACTTTTATTTGTATGTCGAAATTTACTTACCGTCAGCTATACGGTAGGTTTCCCAGTGTAGTTTGAGAAATAACAAGCTTCGTAATTTATGAAAAAGTTCCCTTAAAATCCATACTTTCACTGTTCTTTCTTAGGAGATACGTGAATTTTTTCACATACTACTTTTAATTATTTTGCTTCCAACTCTTGTTAATAGAGTTTAAATTAACCTAGGCCTGTTTCCTGTAATAATTTCTAAAATCATCACACGCCTTATACACCCAAAAAAACCCGGTAACTTGACAGTTTCGAAGGCTCTGTTTTTACAAGTATTATTAATAACTAGTAGTAATTTAAGAAAAGATCATATTTCTGGTGCAAATGTTATTACCCATTGAAATTAACTTTCTTACAGAAATACGTTCATTTTAAAAAGCTTAAACATAGGATGAAACAGGAATTATGGAGCTATAATAAATATTACAGTTCGAACCTCGTACTTAGAACTTCGTTTTAAATACACCTTTCTTATTTTTATTGAAACATTGCATTAAAAAAGTATTTATCGTACACTGAACTATATTTCGCACTTCGAAATTTATAGCCATTCTTCAGAATATTAAATCATTGATAGAAAACAAATGCAATGAAGTCATGGATGTAAAATAATACATCGTAAGACTACAAACACGTACTGTTCCAAGAAAGCAGAGAAGAGCAAATTTTTTGCTTCCATTGTCAAGGTTTAACTTGGTGTAGTCATAAATTTGCCTAAATAGGTGTAATTTGACAGCCATGTCCAAAAATGAAAGTGAGGGGAGTCAGTGTGGTGGATCTATCTCGGTAGATATAAAAAATAGTTTGTTCCTGTTTAATCAACTGAGACAACTACCTACAATATTTCCGCATTTCAAGGGTTAATGGTACTATGAAAAGTGTAACAAATATGACTTCTTTTGATATTAACAAGGCTTTAAAATATTCAGATGTAAAAGACTTTAGTGTAGATAGTATTATTAACTTGTATTTGTAATTAATTGATGTAAAATCTACCGTATGTTGAATTTGCAATCCATTGATGTCAACGCTATAGATTTCAAAAAGGTCGTAACTGATGGATTTGTAAATAGCTGTGACCAAAGCAGCGAAAACAGAACATCAAGTCCTGTCGGATATTGGCACAAATAATAAACTAAAAAAACGGCCAGATCACTCGGCAGAAATCGAATGAAAAAGAAATTGTTTTTTGAATTTCGCACAAAGCTACTCGCGGGCTAGCCGTCCCTAATTTAGCAGTGTGAAACTAGAGGGAAGGCAACTAGTCATCACCACCCACCGACAAGTGTTGGGCTACACTTTTACCAACGAATAGTGGGATTGACCGAACCATTATAACGCCCCCACGACTGGGAGGGTGAGCATGTTTGGTGCGATTGGGATGCAAACCTCGAACGCCTTAACACGCTTAGCCAAGCCGGACCCGAGTGGAAGAAAATATAGTGGGAGCGAATATTCTAATGGTTATATTAGAATGAAATTAAGTTTGGAAAAAAACAAGAATAATTTCTCTTGTCAAAGTATGTTCTAAAATCATTTGACTTGTATTTTATTGCAAAAACAAATGGAACGAGTTATTCGTTTATTATTCAATTTATCGCAAAAGAAAATCATGAACATCTACTTTAGAGAAATCCTTAGCCCAACACACCCATATACTTACATTACTCTACGTATTACTAAAACGTAGTTTGTGACGCTTTCAAAAATGTCACATTCTAAATTACAAATACCGTATTTCCCGGCGACAAAGAAGGATCCACATTTTGATTAGCTGAATTTTGGAAAGTAAACATAAGATTAATGTCACAGTACTACGACCAGTCTTACCAAGATGTTTCATGGATTGTTTAGTACATAAATCCTCTTTGCCACTTGTTGTTTGTGAGCTATATGCTTATCATATCTACCTTTTGAAAGTTTACATCATGTATTACTACTAGAATATTTGTATTATTACTAGTAATAACATTATTCTAAGCCTGAAATCATGAAACAGTTAAAAGAAGGTCGAGGGGAAAAAAGAGAGAAGTGTATTTATTTTTTTTTACAGCAAAGGTGAGCTTACCGAGGGGGAATCGAACCTCTGATTTTAGCGTTGTAAATCCGTTGACTGACGCTGTATCAGCGGGGGGCAGAAGAAAGACAAAATTACTAAGACACTAAAAAAAACAAAAGATAGAAAATTGGACAAATGAAACAAAAAATATTAGTGAACAAAAATGGAATATTCGGAAAATTAAAGGATAAAGAAGTAAGAGACAGAAATTTGAAAGAATTAAAGAGACGCAATTTTCAAATAAGAATTAGAAATGGATATATTGTTGGAGACAAGATCAACTAAGCTGTTAGAAATTTATAGACAGTAGAAGAATAAAATCAAAGAAGTAAAGAAAGGCTAAAATGACAGTAGTTTAAAAATATACATCTGGGCCATAAAGAGTATTTTTCTGAACTTTATTAAACTGTGTAAACCTCTCCAGCATGTGGTACAAAAATATGATGACAGAATCGAGAACAGGACATGATAACTTAGGTAGGAAAACATTAGAGGCAGAATACCTGGAAAACAAAATGGTGAATACAAAAGATTAAACTGTCAACACTTTTTGTGTATCTTCCCAACTGTTATAACCTAAATACATTTTATTAGGAAATATAAACTTAGAAAGCTTATTTGGTCTACACCTATTACAACTACTGCTGTCTTATTTGTTACCACAGGATTTTCACGAGCCACTCTAGCCATGCCAATACCAAACCAATTTACACTATTGTGTTTGCCAATTCAACACTACCGACTTATCAAAAAACCGATATATTATATGATAAAGTGTCATTGAAAGCATACTAGTTCAGTTCAAAATCATTTCTAGATCTAGTAAGTGAACGACAAGTATTAATTGTACCTATTTAGAAAGACTAGCTTTAATTACATTAAGTAACTTTACATTTGAGAGCTATTACCAACATCATTTGTAACAGGGCTGCACGTTAAAAAAACAGCATTCTGCAGAACATCGAGAAAAGACGAGACCTTTGCCAAGTATGGAAAAAGATTTAGAAAAGTTTGTAAAATGTATCTTTCCTGGATATTCCACATAAAATAATGGATTTGTTGCTACATGAATAATTAATAGATGTCACAAAGGATAAGAATGTGCAAATTAAGCTAATTAAAGTAAGTTTACATTTTAAAAGAAGGCTCTCCAGATAAATAACTTAAGACACCATCCAAAAATTACAGGATCAGTAGTTAGTAGTTATAAAATCTTGTCCAACTAAGTACATACAACGTAGGAAATAAATCACAATAGATGGTTGAAAGAACTGCAGACAAAAGCTTGTGAAGAAAAAATATCTCACAGGATACCAAAGAGAGAGAATTGCCATATGTGTGAAACTTGAGCGTTATAGTTTACACAAGGGGAACTAAACAGCTAGTGATACACCAACGATACAATGCCCTAATCGTGAGTCTTGGAGCCCATCCACATCAAAATAATAATAAAGAATCAACCAAACAGAATAAAACATACCTCTCTTACTATAACCCTGGAAAAGAAACCCATCGAAAACACTCGATGAATGAACAGTTTATTGTATTGTTTTATCTTTCGTGTTACGAATGTTCAACAGTCTTCACAACTCAGGAATGAGGCAGTGTTGTAGGGTGTTTTCAGCTTTTAAATTTAGAAGTTAGCTGGATGTCGCAGGACCTTAAGATCGAGGAACCTCAACTAATATATCATTATACAAACGCACATCAGCAGAAAAAGTTATAAATACGAGTTAGTTCAGTTACGTAATCAATGAAAAAATAGTGAAATATAAGATTAGCGTTAATTATCAGATGCATTTAATTACTTGGTTAATTGCTGTGAAATTGTACGAGTAAGTTTATTTATATACTAGTCATTTTACCATTAACGAGGTGGTTCTATTGAAACATTATTTATACCATTTCCTACAACAGAATACAAGCAAAAAGGTTATTGAAAAAATAAACTAATTTGTTATCGTTCCTTTCACTAGACTTCGAATTATTTTCGAAAAATAAATTTAAAATACAATTTGTTTAGTTAAACGAATATACATGGATATTCATATGCACATTTGAAATACTTCAGAAATATATCAAATGAATATAAATCACGTGCTTTAAATATATACAATTTTAAAGGACACCATTTATTATTCTACTATATGGAGTCTAAAAGCAATTACATAATATCACGTATAATCATAATTAGTTCTGGATACTTGTTTGTAAGGGTCTGGCATGGCCTAGCGCGTTAAGGCGTGCGCTTCGTAAACTGAGGGTCGCGGATTCGCGCCAAACATGCTCGCCCTGCCAGCCGTGGGGGCGTTATAATGTCACGGTCAATCCCACTATTCGTTGGTAAAAGAGTAGCCCAAGAGTTGGCGGTGGGTGGTGATGACTAGCTGCCTTCTCTCTATTCTTACACTGCTAAATTAGGGACGGCTAGCACAGATAACCCTCGAGTAGCTTTGTGCGAAATTACAAAACAAACTTATTTGTAAAAGTACACAGTAAGGTATTGTACTCTATTTACCAGTGATATCTAAGTCCAATATTTGGCATTATAAGCGTCCAAACTTGTCTCTGAGCCACCAATAAACATTATTGCTTGTAACGTCACCACTAATCATTTGTAATTTATATGAAGTTGCTCTAGGAACTTATGCCACTAAATTTGTTCTGGAGATATTTACGGTGTCCTTCTGGATTGATTAGAACTGAACATGCTTTATGTGTTGTCCAATATATCGAGAAAAAAAAATGAGCTTTACTTGTACTTATTAAGCCCCCCAGTGGCTCAGCGGTATGTCTGCGGACTTACACGCTAAAATCCGGGTTTCGATACCCGTGGTGGGCATAGCACAGATAGCCCATTGTGTAGCTTTGTGCTTAATTCAAAACAATTGTACTTATTAAATAAAATATAGCTTTTAATCAGTGCTTTTAATGTTAATTAAAAAAACATACAAAAATATTGCATAATATACCACTAATTAGAATCACTCTTAGCTCGGTTTTTGCGGAAACTAGAATTTTATAAAATAAATTTCACGTTTGTCCTACAAGGGTGTGTTACTTGTTATAGCTGATACAATAATAGTTTTATTTGTACGAAATGAAAAATTTCTTTGTACTGTAAAACTTGGTAAACAATTAATGTCACTATTTTAAGGGTCCGAATCACCACCGTCACATCAAACATGCTTGCCCTTTCAGCCGTGGAGGCATTATAATGTTACGGTCAATCCCACTATTCGTTGGTAAAAGAGTAGCCCAAAAGGTGGCGGTGGGTGGTGATGACTAGCTACCTTCGCTCTAGTCTTACACTGATAAATAGGGGCGGCTAGCGCAGATAGCCCTCGTGTAGTTTTGCGCAAAATTCAAAACAAACACTATTTTGTGTAGCAAGTTGACACGTACAAAAATGTGAAAAGATGTTAAGAGTTTGTCTGTACTGTTCAGTTTGACCTAACAACGAAGTTTAAAAATTTTGTACACAGTTATTTAAACACCATTTCTCTATTTGTAAAACTAACAAATATTTCATGTGTAAGATATCATTCAGTGCAAGTGTAAACCATAAAAGGTTACAATACACAAATGTTTTTTCAAGTAAAATGATTTTGCAAAGCCCTTTAAATCTATCAGTCAAAAAATGAATGTACACTTCTGTTTTTTTCATAATAGAAACACATTTAAAATGTATTACAGTATTTCAAAATACAATTTATGTACTAAACAAGATGTTTTTGATGCTTGAATCCAACTGCAAGAAGTAAATATTTTTCACTTAAAAAAGAAAATCCAACCTGAACGGCATTTTATGTGGACGTGGGAGAAAACATCAAGTCAGTAGCACCCACCACGCTTCAAAGTTTCTGAAATAAACAGTCGACTCTATGACATGTTAATCACTAGAGACTGCCCCATTAACATGTCCAGCTATCTGAAACCTTGGATCTTTTGTTCCACAGCCCAACATGCTAGCCACTATAACCCTTCCATTTTACATGTCCAGCTATCTGAAATCTTGAACCCTCAGTGGTTTTGGTTGGTTAACATTAAAAAAATAAACATACATAACGTGTGACATACCTAACCTAAAACTTAGGAATTAAACATAATAAAAGCAGTTATTTTCTTTACATCTTTATGTATCTTGTGCGCATTTTCAACATTCAGATTCTTTATCTATTTGACGTTTGTTAGCCAATAACTGACGATCATCATTGGTTCTACATATTTTTGTGGACCTTACTATAGCTACTATGTTCTTATGTCAAAAACCATAAGTAAGAGTAACTTGAAGAGAATTAACTCCATAGTGGTCAGTGAGTTTTTTATTTTAGATACGTCGCTAAACATTAACTAACTTATCATAATAAATGAAAAATATTTTTTTTTGATTTGAGCTTTAAAAATTATATCTGGGATATTATTTTACCTAAACTATTTGCTGCAAGAAATATTTTTGATCTGTGTCTAAACTTCCACGTTCTATAAAATTCTCTCTAATTCATAATGCCATGGTAAGCACATCTATTGGTTTTAAAATGAGCAAATTTTGCCCACTTATTAGTCCTCAAGATAATACTTGTAAAGCACAGTGAACGTGAATTCATTACAAAAACGAAGTGGTTAAAGTCTGTATAAAGAAAGGAGTCACTTCTTGCTGTAACTTAGTGGTGTCATTGCTTTTTTAATTCTTTAGAGTTGGTTTTGATTGATTTAAGTTTTTGGCAAAATTTGCAACTATCTCTTATAAAATACAAAATTGTAGCTGGATTCTAAATTAAGCACTGATTCTGAAATCGTGGTGGTTGGTTTGGACAAGTTTTTAAAACTTTGTGTTACACTTTACAAAACACAGAATTGTAACTATGATTCTAGATCAAGTGTTGAATATGTTTTAGAAAAACAGAAATATCCACACACACATATTCTATTCTGTAATAACAGTTTATGAAATATGTTTGATGGTAAAACTGATGAAGCACAAATTACACTCACTCAGAACAATGATTTGAACTAGAAAACTAGGACTAATATAAAGTGTGAAGAAAAAATAAAGTGGGTGGTGCTGAAAAAAATGAAATAAAAAAAATAGAAATACATTTCTTGTGACATGAGTGAACAATAAAACAGTCAATGTCCAGTAACATAACAAGTCTTCATGGGCTGGATGACTACAATATCTGTGCTTCAGAGAAGTCAGATGAATTAAAACACTTTCTGTACAATACAATGCTGGTACGATAGGTCTTACTTCAAATATTATGAGCGTTGCACCACTGAGAAATGCAACTGTTTTTATGACAACCAAAAACCTAGATATAATCATGTCACAAGCACAACTTTCATCCATACGATATGCACTGTACAATCTGAAGATTTTCAATCTGATACCAGCTTAGTCTTTTTCTGGCATTTTTTTTGTACAGTATTTATAATACAGCACTAAGTTTTTGTTTTGTCACAGTTTTAGTAACTTGGAAAATTCATTGTCTCTGCAATGTTAATAACTACTACAAAATGGTGAAGGTCTTTACTTATTGAAATAAAATTTGTTTTTCCTTGTTTATGTTCTTCTTACATTATTACAAGTTTCATTTCCATTTCTTGGATCATGCTTCACCATTGTTTACATCAATTAAGAAAATGAACATAAGTTTCAAGCTTGAACCTGTAATTTCAGATTACTAGGGTCACCCCTAGTCTGCCTGGCGAACAACAACATAATACCAAGTTGCTATATTACAAACAGAATAGTCAAAGTGCTATGATTTTTCTACAGAACAAGACTGTCGACCGTGTTTCCCATAATTAGGTTTTAAATACTCGTTCTCAGACAGGGTGAAAACATCAATTCGATCTTCTTTACGGTACTGCAGGCAGCGACGAATGAAATTCTGTAACAAATGGAATCATAATTAGTAGAAGTGTATTTTATTTCATTGGCTACAACAGATTTTCTTCAATAAAAAAACTTGAAAACATTATTTCAAAAAAGCCTACAATCTTGTGACTAACAGATCAGAAACACTCCAATTTATTCTATTTTTACAATTCTAAAAATAAACAACACTTTAGTGATAAGTTCACATATTTGTCAGGCAGCATAATCTATACCTACTCCAACCTGAGGAAATATGTAACTAGTAAACTAACACTTTTACTGGAAGGCAACTTTCAATCTTATTGGTAAAACGTTTGTTTTATCAAAGTACGACACACTAATCATGGAAATAACCTCTGGATTTAACATTTTTTAACATCTGCAGAAGAAGAAAAGAAAATGTGACATTTTTTCTCACCATTCACTTAAAAAAAAAAGTTGGATCTTCATTGTTGCAAACAATCTTTTAGGGACTTGTTAGATAATGATGGATATTTTAGAAACTTGTTATGTTCTGACGGATCTTTTAGGAACTTGTCATGTTCTGACAGATCTTTTAGGGACTTATGTTTTGACGGATGTTTTAGAGACTTATGTTCTGACGGATGTTTTAGGGACTTATGTTCTGACGGATGTTTTAGGGACTTATGTTCTGACGGATGTTTTAGGGACTTGTTATGTTCTGATGAACTTTTAGGGACTTGTTATGTTCTGATGGATCTTTTAGATACTTGTTAAATGCTGATGGTTATGCACTTCTTTTATAAATACTAAAAGACCAAAAGTATTGATACCTAATGGCCAATCTTACCATAAATAACATTGTCAGTACCAGATCATTTTATTAATAGAAAGAACTAGAGTTGAGAAGATCAGTTGATCAAGTCATGTTGTAAGATGTCTTCTCTTAGGTGACTTAAAGGAAAATATTTATTCCCTAGATTTTTTAGTTTATTTAATAAGTTTGAAAATAACAAAATTAAATGGAATAAATGGTCTACATGGATATATAAGAGTGACTCCACAAGACAGTTCATGGGAGAATGCTGCTCAGTGAAGATTGAATTCAAGTCACTTCAGTAATGGAAAAAAACAATTATTTCACATTGTTAAGAACAGTTTCAAATGACCATTCATAAAAAAATACCACAAAATAAAAATATAATCCCATGATGTTTTGAAAACAAACTCATTCTGAACCCTACTGTTATATTTAATGATATTTGGAGTTTATGTTTTTCACACTGACTACAACAAGAAGTGGAATCTTATCTGTTTTTTCTCTTATTCTTGGCCTATAGGAAAGGATGAATGAAACTATCTTCCAAAAGCAATATCATGGCAAAATAAACAGAATGCACCATAAACCAACCATTATTGAAATACTTTTAGATATTTAAGTTTGCAACACACTGTAAAACAAAAACTAGGTAACAAAAAAGTTCATTCAAATTATGTGCAGATTTACTAAATAATTTGGATTTAAACACACTGACTTGATTAATACTACTAGAAAGTTATCCTTTAATTCCAAATTTTAGAACATTACAGTTTTACATAAAATAACTTGGAAAAGGGTGGTTTTCATATCTCTAGTAAGTTTTTTGGTGTAAAAACAGCTTCTGTATATTTACAAGAACACAGCTTACTTTAGCTTCATTGCTCACAGCAGGTTTTGCTGGGAAGTCAACTTCCTTGGCTTTCAGAATTGTGCTCTCCTCTAAGATTGTTGCCTGGGACTGATTGTGACCAAAAGGCTGAAAAGAAAGATAACCACCATGAGTATCATTGGCTATTTTGATCCAGAATAGTTGAGGAAGATTCCAAACACTGAAGCAAAATAACTTTATGTGAAACAACATATATTCAGACTTACTTTTTTCCCATAAAGACATTGATAAAAAATCACGCCCACACTCCACACATCAACTTTTGATGAAATTTTGGGTGGATTTTTTCCAACTACAAAACATTCAGGTGGTAGATACCTACATCAGAATAAAGTAAATAGTTTTGAAGATTGATTTACAACTATAACAGAAGTTACTTTTAATAACTGATTCACATGTACTTGTTAACCTGCAAATTGGAATTACATACTGACAAATACACCATCAGATTTGTTTATTAAATGAATTGAAAAGAAGTTTTCACAAATTTTTAAAGAACGCTAAGATGTTGTTTATTAAAATAAATTCATAGCAAATTCAAAATACTATTGAGAATGATAAACCTGACTCTGTTGGATATATTTTTTGAAAATACCACTTTCAAATAATAATTAAAAAAAATATATTAAAAATTTTGCATTTTCCTGAACTGAAAAATGTATTTCCAATTCATATTTACCTCCTCTCATAAGAAGTTTTCTCAACTAGTACTGTACTCTATTGATGTAAATTTTTTACTCACCAACAGTCTTGTAACTTAAATTTCTTTCTGCATATTAACATGTAAATGATCAAGCCTCTCCACCAATAGGAGTGCAGTAGTACCCATATCATAACTAGCTCCCTCTCTAATTATGCAACCTCTAAACACTTCAAGACTGGTCATAACTAATACAATCAAATAACATTAGAAATGGGAAAGAAGGTGAGTATGACCTCAACCAACACCATCTTGAACTGCACTGCAGGAAGAGGGTTCTCTACCTTTCATATCAAAAAGGGTTACTAGGAGGGAAGAGCAGCTTCCATACCAAAAACTCATCTCTGCATGTGAGCACCTCCAACACAACAAACACCTGATCCACAAGGAACTGACATCCAGAGGATGAAAAGAAGGAGAAATGCACCAACCAAAGGGGTAAACTAAAATATATATTTAAAGATATGGTGGAATACTACAACCAATACCTCATGGTATCTGGAAATGTACATCAAATTCATGGTAGAAAAGATGTTACTTAATCAACTCCAGCAAAATGTTACTGTCCTACTCTGAAACTGAGTGGTATTATGTACCTTTAGGAAGACAGGTCTCAATGGTCCACCATCCCAGTGGTTACAAACTGATAAGTGACAAGTAATACCATGGTCTACTGAAAAAAAAAGGCAGATGCACTGATGACTTCAGAGAACAAGTGCATTGGATGACTGTTATATCCTATCTTGAAAAGCAGAGCTATCACACAGATCAACCAACTGTTGGTGGCATCTGGAATTGTACATCAGTAGGAAGAGCCTCAATCCCATGGAACATCAGAAATGGGTAGTAATCTCTGTCTATTTTACCCATGCAAGTTCATGAGTGTACAGTCTGGCATGAAAATACGTACAAAGTAAAAGACCATGAGATATATCCATGAATGGTCCTACGAAACATCCCATCTCAACGGTGTATGCAACATGATCCTGCAATGTGTTACATTGTTTATGTATAATTTTTATATTGATGCACAGACGACAAATTAGACGTATTCGATCAATCAACACATGGCACTATCTGGAACAGTATTTCAGGTCTGAGGTAGGAAGAGTCTTAACATCATATTCACTGAGCATGGTCACAGGATGTATACTACATATAATTGCCACTTATACCCGGTCAAGCTCCACTTGCAACAGAGTGGAATCCAAAACATATATAGCAAAAGGACCATGTACAGTAAAATAAAACAAATGTAGTAGTCTACACATCTGCTCTGATGATGTCCTCCCAGGAACGATAAAAAAAGGGTAGTTAGTGATATGGTAAGGTGATGAATGTGATGGGAAAAAACATGACAAACATCAAGAGAAAAGGAAGAATATGCTGAAGAAGTAACTTTCAAATTCAACCTACAAGGAGAATGGGAAAAGGTGGCATTCCACTGATGAATAAATGACTCAGGAACTACAGAAAGATGCAGTGTATGTCATATGCCATCTAAGGGCCCTGACCAGGCAAATTAACTTATCAGGATCACAATGGTCCTAAAGATGGAAGAAGGAGAGAAGGGAAATAGGAGTGAAATCAGAACTACTTTCTTGAGCAGATAAAAGTCTTGGGGATAAAGGATGAATAGTCAAGAATTATGGCACAAACATATACTGCGCAAAAGAATTAAAGAAACAAATACACATTTCAGTATATTTTTGTCATAACAAAATTTATGTATGAAAAACATATCCATTTGTCTACAAGTGAAGTTTGAAGCAACTCAAATGAAACTCACCTCACTCAAGAATACAACTCAAGGTACTCTACACAAGGCTGTTACATGAAACTATGCATTCTTCATTAATTCTCGAAACAAACAGCAACATGAAACTTTTGAGGCTTGTTTTGTCAGTGTGTTCCTTCATTTTGTGTACCCAAGCAGTTAGGCACCATCTGACAGAGAATGAGGTGGCCAGAGTAGTCCAGATGCTGGAGAATGGCCAGACCCAAAGCAGGGTGGCACAACAGATCAGTGTGTCACCAAGTGTCATCAAGCAACTTTGGCAACACTACCAGGAGACAAACTATTATGGCAGAAGACCAGGTCAAGGCCATCATTGCTGCACAACAGCTAGAGAGGATCGCTACATTATTATTACCACTCTGCAGAACAGGTTAGCTATGGCTCGGTCACTGCAAAATAATCTTCAGCATCCCACTGGAACCAGTATGTGACCCAAACAGTTTGCAATCATCTGCACAAAGACTCTTTAGAGCCAGACAGCCTGCAATGACATTATTTTGACAGTGCAACACCGTGCAACCAGGATGGAGTTTGCTCGTCAGCATCTGGTATGGAAACTTCATCAATGGGCCACCGTGCTGTGGACAGATGAGAGAAGGTTCACTATGTCTCATGATGATGGACGTGCAAGAGTTTGGAGATGCTGAGGAAAACGATTTTCCAGCTGTGACATTGTGCAAGTTGATGCTTATGGAGGAGGTTCTGTAATGGTCTGGGCAGGCATATATTTGGGTGGTTGCACAGACTTACTCATACTTGACAGGGGTGCCCTGAACATGGGATGATATAGAGACAAAATTCTGGAACCCATTGTGAGGCCTTTTGCCTGTGCTGTCAGCGATGGGTTCATTCTCATGCAGGTTAACGTGCAAGCCCACGTCGCCAGACTGTGTGTGTGGACTTCCTTGACAAAGAAGGAATAGAGACTTTTGAGTGGTCTGCCAGATCTCCAGATTTAAATCCGATTGAATATCGTTAAAATAACATGCCAGCACCCTCCTCAGAATGTATAGGAACTCCGACAAAACCTGGCAGACGAGTGGGCTGCCATATCTCAATATAACATTGATAGACTGATTCAAAGTGTGCCAAAGCGATGTCAGGAGTGTGTCACAGCCCATGGAGGTGACACTAGATATTGAATGTTTCAAACATTTCTTGAATAAATTCATGTAAACTGTTTAAAGTATTGTTTCATATGGGATATCAGTTTTGGTGATATTGGTCATTTTTTTAAAATCTTATTTCTTCACGTTTTCATCACACATTAAAAAATGGATACAGATGGAACTGAAATGAGGCAAATTACCTAAAAAAATAAAAATATTATCACATTTAGAATGCTGAGATAAACTGTATAAGAAAACGTGCTTATTTAATTTTTTTGAGCAATTTAGTTAAGCCCTCATCACAAACACTTAGAAAAGATGGTGATTATATGCTAATAATATGAGGAACAGGGACAGCAAAAAGAAAGTATCAGAACACATCTGATAACAAAGATTCAAAAGGAGAACCCTTGTCATGGACATGAAAAACAATATTGAGGTTTAAATCCTGGGTAGAAACCAGGTGGGGAGGATGAGTAATATAGAATGAGCAAAATAAGATAGACATTATATGAGATTAGAACACAGAAGCAAATCTGGCAAATTAAAAAGTGGCAGGTAAAATTGCTCTAAAGCTCACAACAGAGGAAATTGATAGGTCCCTGTCAAAAAGACAAGTGAAAGAGGATAGCATGACAGGATTAGTAAGAAGGGAAGAATGATAACCTAGACAACAACATTATGCATAATTTATATTAGTACGCCATCAAAAGAGAAAGGATGAACAAGACAGGAAACAAAAGAAGCTATATGTCTGGAAAGTTCAACCTTCTGCAGAGACTAAACAAAAGCCACACATGAAAATGCAGCACAAATATGGATGGGAAATACACAATGAAGTGCAGATGACGAAGGCAGAGGAAGGGTGAAATGACACCAAAAACCGTCACATAAGTAGAAATTATATTAGAGCCAGACAATATGGTGTTACCACCAGCATTCTACACGAAGAAGTATGAACAACTGATAGAACATGAAAAAGAAGACAAACAGGAGGAAAAGCATGTAAAGTGATAAAAACTTCACTAAGAGCATATATTGCTCCCACCAGTGAATAAAGAACAGGATATTAAACATCAGTAAAGTATGTATCAAGATGAGAGACAAACTGGAAACATTCCAAAGTGCACACAACTCCAAAAACTGAGAAGATCAAAATACTACCTCATTGACAGAATCCTGTCATGATGGGATAACTGATTTTTAACATATCAACAAAGAAATATGGTGACAGTGGGCTCAGTACAGAAGATTCAAAATTGGAAAAAAAAGTACCTCAACCAAGTGCTCCCTTACATGGTGGTAAAGGACCCTACTGTAAAATTGGTAGTGAATTTTCACCACCCGGTCCTGAAGAGCTACTAAAAAAGTAAGTACTGACTGATAAACAGCAAAACATTCCAAGAGATTGATATGAAAAAGAGTTCTCCAATCTGAAATCTTGCAAGGGCTGAGATATGCTTCCCAAATGTAAAGAAAAGCCCCTGTATAAAAAGAAACAGTCTGGATGAAAAGAGAGAAGTAGTTGGTTAAATCATGGAATGGAAAATTAACTGAAATATCAGTGTTTGAGCCCTACATCAGAAGAAATTCTAAAAGGTGAGTCTAATTATGGGTAGGTGAAACTATAAAAGGAAAAATATGATAAGCCAAGACACATAGGTGACAGGGCATACACCAACCCCTGGAAGCAACTGCACTCAAAAATGTATAGCACAAACCCCAATAACTGGACAGTGAAGTAGACCTAAAGAATAACCCAAAGATTAATCCCCTTGGAGGGCATAGGTAAAATCAAAAGAAACAGTAAACAAAGAGAAAACACAACATTATCTGATTAATAAAGTCCACAGAGGGTGGAGCAGGTCTAGGTAAGACCCCAAAATGATACCTGACACAAAAGTATTGCTCAGGAGATAGAAAAAAAAGATTGTCTAAATTTACATCCACCCATTTTAGACACATCTAGGGGGTGGTATGAAAGGATACTCATCAGTTTATACAGAATGTTGCCAGAAACTAAACAATTTCAGGTAAATCATACCTCATGTCAGCAACCAATAACTGTAGTACTGACCCCATGGATGTGGATGGGGAATCCACTGAAGTAGTAATAGTAGGGGTAGTCATGACAACCTAAAATTATGAGTTTGTAACTCACAAAATTGGAAAAAATAAAAAAGGAATGACAATAACTAAGTTAAAAATACTCAGAAGTAAAAATGCATGGATGTAAAAACTAAATTGTGAAAGAAAAACATATCTGCACAATAATATTATCAATCTTAAAGTGAGTAATGGCTGTATGATCAGAGAGGGTATTAGTCATGATCATGATAGTGTCATGTTCCTACTAGTGGAGAGCTGCTGCATGATCACATGTAAGAAGTGGAGTTTGGAAGGTTTGTGGTAACCAAACAATTTTTGCCAATAGAGGGCAGTATTAGTCAAGAAAACTTTTGGAGAGTAGAGGAAATATATGGTACTGGAAATCCCAAATTTACTTTATATGTTAATATTAAAAGTTCTCTTATGCTAAATTCTGAAGCAATATTTTTTAGTTAACATGGTACTTGTTAGTCATGTTAAAAGTCATACAGTTAACAAAGATATCAAATAAAATAACAAAATGTACCAGTAGGTCCCTGCTCCCTGGGATGTCAGGTCCATTCCATACTCAGGGCTGTAGTTCTCATCATCCATGATTTTACTCAAACCAAAGTCCGTAATTTTGATTTCATTGCTAACACTTCCACTACCAAGTAGAATATTACCTGAAAAAAGAAAAATGTAAACAAAAAATCAGAAATATATTTTATGTACACATCTATGTTTACTGATAGTACATGAATTAATGTATAATTTGCTTTGTTGTTCACTTAAAAAGATATTATCCAGAAGTTTTTCATAAAAGAACATGATAATAAATAAATGGAGGTGACAAATGAAAGTGTTGAAACTAGTTTCTCATATATAAAAATTTCTGACAGTTTGATCCACTTACTTTTTTGTTCTGACTGCTATTTTGTTATTTAAAGTGTTATATAACATATTAAAGCCGTTTTATTATATATGTATTCCATTAAAACAATAAAAACCCACCTTATTATAAAAAGTATTCTTAAGGATAAAAAACTTAGCTTTATCATGATCAGCCTATTGATAAAACAAGAAAAAAACAGCAATTCATACATGTTCTAATAAACCATGAAACTCCCAGCTTATCACTTTAGTTCTAATAAACCATGAAACACCCAGCTTCTCACAAGTGTTCTAATAAACCATGAAACTCCCAGCTTATCACAAGTGTTCTAATAAACCATGAAACACCCAGCTTCTCACAAGTGTTCTAATAAACCATGAAACACCCAGCTTCTCACAAGTGTTCTAATAAACCATGAAACTCCCAGCTTATCACAAGTGTTCTAATAAACCATACACCCAGCTTATCACAAGTGTTCTAATAAACCATACACCCAGCTTCTCACAAGTGTTCTAATAAACCATGAAACTCCCAGCTTATCACAAGTGTTCTAATAAACCATACACCCAGCTTCTCACAAGTGTTCTAATAAACCATACACCCAGCTTCTCACAAGTGTTCTAATAAACCATGAAACACCCAGTGTATCATAATCTATGTTCTAATAAACTATGAAATATCTATTTTATTACAATCAGAGTTCTAATAAAAATTAAACTCAGCATATCTTGAACAATATTTTTAAAAGCGACACATGCAGATCATGTTATGCTATTGAATTACATTACTCATGAACTATTACAACTAATAGAAGCAGTTTGCATGCATGCCTTGCAAAACATCTTTTGTTATATTAGTATGCATTTTCCTTAATCCAATTTTAACTAACCTAGAAATATCCCTATTTTTACATTTTAACCACTTTTATAATTATACATCAAGAATAAAAGAAAACAATGTTGGTACTCTGAGTGAAAATGGTGTTTAACTGTTCATAACACTAAACAACACATTATTTAATAGATGAAAGTCTTGAGTTTGTACTAGTTATAGGTAAAATATGATTAGACATAAGAGTGAGTTTTAATGAATTAAGAAAGAGAAGATGTAATGGGGGTATGTAGCAGGATGGGTCTGATTTTCTATTTAATAGCTCTGTAACCAAACGAAGTTGAAGACTGTAATAACGCTAATGATTTTATAGAGAATAATTACGTTTAATTTCACACTTTTTGAGGGGAGTGGAACTTAAAACTTGTATGATAAAAAATATATATTATTAGCTAAGATTTCATGCAATTATAATTGGTATAACAAAATTTTGTCACATGTGCAGTACAGGATACCCAGAGTGATAGGGTTAATAAAATATGAAAAGCACAGCATATCATGGCTAATCGTTCACTAAAATACACAGTTTATAGTAACCAGTGTTCTGATAAAACATGAAAATCCAACTTATCACGACCAGCATGCTTGGCTTCTAATTTTAAAAATATGGTAAAAAGAAACTAATACAATTTCTATACCAAAGAATGACAAAATTAAAAAGAGGTTATACAGAACAATATGAAAGAGAACAGACACTAGATTTAAGTTGCACAAAACACTTGAAAAGTTTTTCACTTCTAAGCAGCTCCCTTGTGCTTAAAAATATGCATTTAAATTACCACACCTTAAACATATAACCCATTCTTATTCTGCAGTAAGAACTTACCAGGTTTGAGATCATAATGAATAATTGGTGGTTTTATCTCATTTAGATACTTGAGAGCATGCACCACTTGCATGATGATGCAACGAGCCTCCTTCTCTGGCATGCTCTTATGTTGCTTTAGGTAAAAGTCTAAATCATGACCATCACAGTACTCCAACACTGTGCAAAAGCTAGAGATAAAAACAGTGTTAGGCTTAAGGTTCCACAAATAATAATGGAGTTTGCAGATACAAAAAAATACAAGTAAAAATTAATTTAAAAATTATAAGTTACTTCAATTAATTATACATTAGATTTCTTAAAAACTATTAAATTTCATATCAAAATTAAAACTAAAAAAAAAAAAAGCATAAACAAATTATCTCTAATTTAGATCACTTCCTTCATGCAGAATATTTTTTCTTTTCATATATTTACAAATTTCTTTTAGCTTTTTACATCTTGTACTTACGAGTTAGCATCTATTTCAAATACGTCATAAAGTTTCACGACCCTGGGATGGTCAAGAGCTTTATGGATATTGTACTCCCTTAAGGCATGCCTGGAAAAACATCAAACATATCTTGTAGCTAAATGTATGTTAGCAAAATTCCTCTAAGCTGAAATGCAAAAATATCCATATTATCATTTCAGCTTAATTAAATAAAAAAACCTTTAAGTGTATCTCTTTTTAAAGGCTGTCTACAAAAAGTCTTAGAGAAACACATAACAGATAAGTCTGACGTTCCTTACACCATCCACTAACAGATAAAACTTGTCAGTAACACGTTAAAATATGATTATATTTAAACATATGAAAAAGGAACAAAACAGATTATATGTCCTCATTTAACACATATATAGAGTGACCAATAAAGGTTAGTTCCTGTACACTTAAAGCTCTTCTGTACTGATAACATTTCATTCACAATAAAAAAAAAAACTTGTTAGGCCTTTCGCACACTTGCACATATTACATGTACATTTGTAGGAAGCAGATTTTTGACTATTCTCTATTGTGTATTACAACAAGTATGAAACAAAACACATTTCATTAACAATCAAAACTTACTTTATATAATTAGCTTTTTTGTCATCCTTCCAGTCTTTATTAAGCTGATGTATTTTACATGCTACATATCTTTGTTCTTTCAAGTCAAACGCCTGATAAGAAAACAAAATTTAAAGACACATATTTTAAGTTATATTTATAAGCTAAATCTAACAATGAAAAAAAATTAGAGTAAATAATAACAACAGTAATATTTAAAGTAAAAAAATGACAAAAACAGTATTAATAATAATGACAGTAATTTAAAACAGAAAATGACAAAAGTAATGTAAATAATAATAATAATAATGCTTAAAGTAAAAAATGACAAAAGCAGTGTTAATAATAAGGACAGTAATGTTTAAAGTAGAAAATGACAAAAGCAGTGTTAATAATGAGAACAGTAATGTTTAAAGTAGAAAATGACAAAAGCAGTGTTAATAATGAGAACAGTAATGTTTAAAGTAGAAAATGACAAAAGTAATGTAAATAATAATAATAATGTTTAAAGTAAAAAATGACAAATGCAGGTGTTAATAATAACAGCAATAATATTTAAGGTAAAAAAATAACAAGATTACTAATTTTAGAAGGATGTACTGGTCATAAAAGGGTTAACAGAGAATACAATGAAGCCTTTATGCTAGAAAGCATACTGAAAAGGCAAATTTTATTTTTAAATTCAAGAAACAGAGAAGCACAAACATTCAAGAGATACATGAAAACTGACATAAAACAAGAGCATATCAGTTCTATGAACAGCTCCGTTTGGTATGCCATCTTACGTGTCTAAACTCTAATCACCTTTCCAATTAATTATCACTAATAGATATTTCTTCCATTTAAACAACAAATTACCAAGTTATCTTTTTATCACCTAAATGGTTAGTTTGAAATATCTGATACTTTACGATATGACTAAAACTGACCACTGATTAACTGAAATATTCCCTATGTCTCATTAACGATGTAGCATGGTACTTCATATTAAGATGACACTATTTCTAAACAGCTTTTCTGTACGTACAGAAAAGAGCAAGTTTCAACGTTAAGTTTATGAAACATTAGTTAAAATAAGGTCACTCCATTAGCACACATCATTACTTAGTGCTGTCATATGAAGTTTCCTTACTTCCTCAGCCAATAAAGGAATGTTACATTCTTTAACATACAGTCAAATTAATCCTGTTACTATTATATACAATATAACTGTAACAAAGCATATAAAATAACATTAACTTCTTACTTTATGAACTTCACTAAATCCTCCTTTTCCCAATAGGATCAAAAGTAAATATTTATCATACAAAACAGTGTGGTTACTGAACCTGGAAAATGGAAAACAGTTCATTGTCACAATTCTTGTTTATTAAATCTTTAATTACAGTTTCAAAGTATTAAATAACTCAATATCTGATTACATTTATGTGTGTAGATCTATATACAAATTTAAAACTTGTTTCTCTCCATAGAATTTCAAAACTTATAACTCCAAGTTTTTAGTTTACTTGATGTCTATAGTGATAAAAGTAAGAACATAAAGTTTGTCATTTACTTTAAGACACTTTCATTTAAATCAAATGAAGAATTTGTGATGTGAAAATTAATGTTTTGTTTATAGTTTACAAAAATAACTGGTACGTATTTTTAGGTTTACCTAGCATCATCGGGTGGATATAAGTCAACAAACTTATGAGCCTAGCAAATACGTGCCAATTTTTGAAAACAAAGGAAAGTTTTAAAAACACATTACTTGTTTCACATGTAAAAAACAAAAACTTAATCTTGCACATTTTCATTTAATATCCCACATGATAATAGTCCTGAAAACACAATGTATTGTAGATAAAAGATGTTACAGAGACATAATCCAACAAATGGATTACAGAGCTTTTCTACTGACTTTGACACAACAAAATTATATGTTGAGTTATACAATTTCTGCATGTATATATATCTATAAATATAGTCATACAATCCACTCTTAAAGAATACATAGAAAGAATGCTAATACTGCACTACCACATTTTCCTTTAATGTATACAACTAGACTCTAATTACTAATTGGTTCATTCCATACATTTTCATATTTGTCTTTAAATAATTCCTGAGAAAAGCTAATTATCTGTTGATAATGGCTGAAATTCTAACTTGGGTCTTCTTGCTGGAAATTCTGGTGTGTTAACCACTTGACCACCACTAGAATTTTAACATTTTCAAGACAAGTTTCCAGGTCTTGTTTACTTATGTACTCATGGGTTTATTGAATAGGTTTAATGTGTATATAAAAGGCTAAGTTTATTTTTATGTTTTATTATTTTAATATTATTCAACGTTATCATACTGTCTCTCTAACACGACAGGCTACTGTACATAAGATTGGTATTACCAAGCCTTGCATGTCTAATACTGAATTCAAATTTTTGTTTCTCCAATATATCAAAATCCACATTCATAGCAGATGCTGTAATTAGTGTTTTTCTTTTTTATTAAATCTGTAATTATTTTGCATAGAGTAATTACAATCATAATGTATTGGAATCCAGATTAATATGGATGCTGTAACTGATGCTTTCCCTCTTTGTTGGGTCACTGAAATGCACATCAGTTACAATCATATTATAGTGGAAACTACATTAATAGGAATGCTCTTTTTGTTTCTTTTCATCATATTATTAGATAATCTGATGCTTGCTAATTTCTATCGTATTATTCTGTGGTTTTAAAATTCTGTTTTTAATTTGAGTCATTTACAAGAATTTATGAACAGACAGATTCTGTCAATATAACTTACAACTGTCTACCACTGTAGTGAACAATCAGCCAAATTATGATCACATGTGGTAAACTGGATGACATCACTGTTGACAGTTCAATCTTAAAAACTGTAATAATTACAGAGCATGTAGTTTGAAACCTCCTTAAATTTAAAATGTTTGAAGTTAGCAACAATGTGTCTTTCAAAAATAATAACAACATCTTCTCCATTTTTTTTATTTGAACAGTGAAAAGTAAATATTGGGACTGACCTTATGGTTAGTTCACCTAACATTAGGTGTCCATCATAAGAGACACGCAAATTGTTCATTTCAGCCATAAGTTAAAAAACTTTTGTTATCACTTTATAAATACTTTTTGAATTACACTACTTTCTAAACTAAATAAAGTATTACAACGAAAAGCCAAATAAAGTGACAGTGTTTGAAAGTTTTCAGTTGTAACCCAGCATGAATCTAAGGCTTACATGTAACATAGGCTACATGCGCATGGTTCATACTGAGGAATGTCATGCCATAATGTCTCAACTCAGTGTACTTTTGGTCCAAATGTTCATTACTCATAGAGCACCCATTTACTAACTTTGACTGGTTCATGAATTGTGTGTTACAGGGTTACCTATATACTATGTCACACACACCTCAAATCAACCTTCCCAAAAATTGTAAGTTGTTACATTTTTGGAAAGTACAATAATAATAAAAGTTGTGTCTTTTCTTGGTATGAACTGGAGAAAAGATCGGTGCTGCAAGACAAACATTGTAAAAACAGCAAGAAAGAAATGTACATCTAACAAGTGGTCAATTGAATGTAAAACTTTCAGTGCAGAATTCCACTAAAGAGGAGCCACTTGACGTACCACTCCAAGAACTTCATGACAAAAGCCTGCACAGATCTCCAACAAAAATACAGTGTGTACTGCTTCTGTGCGTAATTTATTATTTATTTATTTATATGCTAACATAGGATCCATAAAGAAATCAGAGTGTTTTGCAAGTGTGTATCAACTTATGTAAATAAATGAGAAATGGACATAGATTGTTTAAGTAATATTTTATCATATTGTAATAAACTTTATGTTTTGTGTTGAAAGTCAAAGGGAAACATACAGAGTCATGATTGTAAGCACACTTACAAATGACAAGACTGTTATTGGAAATAAAATGGCCTGAGTAATGTTATTTTTACTTTTTTGACAATTTGAGAAATTCTATTGATTCCAATCATTGTCCAATTCTGACTGCTGAACAGTTATTGGAAAAACTATACATTCTCTTGTAATGTACATATTCTACTCTTAATACTAACCTGGACTGATCCTCATTGTGTATTCTCTTCAGTTCTCGAATGTGGAGATTACGTTCTCGCTCCAGTTTCTCCAGCTCTATCTGAAGGTCTGTATCTTCTTTCTTTAGTGCTGCTTGTCTTAGCTTCAAGATTTCTTCTTGTTCATAATATTCATACCAGCTAAGTCTAAAATGAAGATATTTAGCAAATAAACGGGGTTAGCACTAATTGTTTTAATACTATTAAAAACACTATTCAGCTGTGCTAAATCTAAAGAAAATTGACTGGATGTCTGTTTAGACAATTCTGGAATACTTGATAATACCAATTCTGCAGTATTTATCCATAAATAGCAGGAGTTCAAGTGACTAACTATGTTCACTTGTACAAACAGGTTTTTTTTGTTCTGTTTCAAACTGAGATTAAAAACGTTCAGATAAATTCTTAATCTCATAACACCAGTTTTATACAACACTACTTAGTGTGCCATTGTACTTCCAGTATCAACAGTTAATTTAGAAATACAATTCTAATATCTACTATGTACCACAAAATAATGTAAGAATTATATCACCATCTAACAGTTATAATTATACCACCATAAAACAGTTATAGTGTTAATTTTTATAACTAAAAAGTTTTAAAATACTTAAACTTTAGTTTCTGTAGGATCTTTATTTAAAATGTACATTACAAATTTTCTTTCCCCTTTCTTTTAATAACCTCTAGGACTTACATTTCTGTGAAGAATAACAAATAAAAGGTAGAACTTTGTTTTCTTGATGAATTAGAAACTGAGCTATGAATTTATTGGTTGAAATCACCTCCCAACAATGTCTTAACAAGTCAACTTACATCTCAACTTTGAATATGGCTTATTCTTGAATTAACAGTTTCATAATGTTATACTTTAAGATAGAATGTAGTACATTTAGAAATACTACCCAACTAATTAGACTTGAACTACATGGAACATCAACCAAGCATTTGGCCATGGATCTGTATGATGAACATACAATTCAGCATTGGTTCCAAAGGTTTTTATATGGATATGAAAGTCTTGAAGACCACGAAGGTTGTGGAAGGAAGCCATCCTTAAATTAAAACACATTAAGGGAAGCAGTTGAGACAGACTCTCAAGCAACAGTATATGAGCTTGCAAAAAAGCTAGGTACAAATCAAGCATTGCCAACCACCTGAGTACAATTGGGTAAAATAAAAAAGTTGGACAAGAGGGTTCTGCATGAGCTGACTGAAGATCAACAAAATTGGCATTATAAGACCTGTCAAGGACAATACTCCAAAAACTGAATGAACTGGGAATTGAGGTTCTGCCTCATCCATCTTATTCCCCAGGCCCTTCCCTTACAGATTCCAATTTTTTCAAGCACTTTGACAACTTTTTGAACAATTCAGTAGTGATAATGTCAGTGTAAAATGAGATCCAGTTGTTCTAGAAACATCATAAAGTATTTCAAATGAATACAAATAAACCATGTTGAGCCCACTACAGGTACTGCTACCCAGATTTTTGAAAGGAATTAAGATCTAGAAAAAATGGATATTTTAGGATAATTTATTAATTGCTAATTTGAAGTTGACTTGATTTAAGATTGGTTTTTGTGGTTCACCATAGCTTGCAAGTTTATTTGTATCTTTTGATCTTTCCTGTATGAAAGGACTAATTATTTTTCCATTCTGTAAAACATTTCCATAGTTTCTTTTCCAGGTAAATCTAATTTCTGGTAATAGTGTTTTGCAAAGATTCACCTCTGTTCTGTTTATTACCTGATGAATTTCACAAAATTCAGTAAAAAAAAATTATATTCTCACTACTCAAAATACTTCTCATAAGTATATACAACTTACTCTTTTGGTGGTTCTGGTTTAAGAAAATCACCATTGGTCAGACTTGTAGCATTACCATTGGCACTTTTTCCTTTCTGCTGGGCTGTGCTGGGTTTTTTCTTCACCAGAAGTTTCCTTTGACGCTCTATTTCTTCTCTTTCTGTAGCAATTTGTTCTTGTTTTCTAAGTAAGGGGATGTTTAATTAAACAATCATATGTTTCAATTATCAAAATATTAAAAAATGTTACTTACATAAAACAATAATTACACACACACACACACACACATATATATACAAGTTAACTTTTATCAACTGTTTGAAACATTTTGTATGATGAAAAATATTTTTGTACATGAACAGATTGAGTAAAATATCATAAAAAGCATTATGTGTTATTTGTTTTATCATAATACGAAACTGATTATAAATTGCCCTAAATCAGTTTTCAGTACATATAAGTAGTATACAGAGTTATTACTTTATTAATTCGGTAAAGGCATGTCCATCTACCCAGTTCTCTACAAAAGATGCCCCCTGTCGTTGAGTAACAAATTGACCGAGCCTCAACCTGTTCTGCATGCATCTTTGTCTGGCCTGTTTTTTCTCCATTGTAGACTGTAAGAAATTAGAAAAACCATAGAAGTGTCATAATTAAAAACACACAACATGAATTTTATCTTTTTTATTTCTTTTTTAATAGATAGAATAAAAAAAAATTTTGTACGCATACAATGTTTGACAAAAAAAACAACCAAATTCAGAAACAAAATAAATGATTGTTTTATCTAGACAAGTATTTATACTACATACCATAAAATTTGGTGAAGAATATATGTATGTAATACTGTACACCAATGTGCAAATACAAACCAGAGAGCTAAGTCAGTTAGCATTAAACAATATTGAAGATAAGACAGGTTAATTTATAAACATTCTGGAACACATACAAATACAGTACAAGTGAAAAGAACTACAAAAGTTTCAGATGGCATAAATTTAGTGAACCCCTTCATTAGTACTGACCAACGGGGATGAAACTACTTGAAAAAGAGAGAAAGTTGTGCTATTTAACAATGCATTCACTTAGATAACTTACATACCTTTTGAATATTCAAAAGGTAATATCAATAAATAATAATTCTTTTTAAAAATTACTAGGAGTCCTCACAGATAAAAATGATATGTTGCACTAGTGACACTTAATATTTAAAAATGCTTAGAATCTATAAAACAAAATATGCTAGGCCTTACAGAAGCTTATTATGTTTACCTACAGAGCAACAAGGAAGATTCTCCAGATATCTAAACTGAAATGGTCTAAAACTTTTATTTAAAAATATCAATATAACTGGATAAAAAAAAATCAAATTTTTACTTGTTTCTTAATAAGCTCCACTAACTTTTAATTTTACAACAAAATATCTTTTGAATTTTGAAAATAAGGACTAAATAAACATCAGGTTATAATTTCTCCACCCCCTCTGTTAAATGACTCTGAAAACGTATGAATGTGAAAAAAACTGCTGAAGATTTAAAAAAAGCATGAATTGATTATAAAGAATCTTTACAGAGGTTTTATTACACTTTTATAAGAAAATGTTTAAGATCTCAAACTTTTGGTAACCATAAATACACACACTACATCCTGATGTCATACTTTCTATGGCAGTTTGTTTGTGCAAAAAACGGTGAGGTAAAAACTGGATCAGACATTTTCTTACATTGATTATTTTGGGTTACAGTGTTCTCTTTCATAATCATTTGCGAATCTTATTATATGAATGTCCTTTCTCAGAAAGAGCTGTGATATAGAACAGTTCCCTCTCTCTAAAAATATCTGACTCAAATTCTTCAACATCCTTAGGTAGTACCTACAATATCCAAATTATTTTAATACTGTATTCTGGTAAAAATCATAAATAAAACATGTATGAGAGAATAACATAAACATTTACTTTATATTATTTCTTAATTCAATGGTGCAAGTTTGTAACTGGGACAGAATGCAGATGGATGGGCTACATGGAATTAAACAGAAGATGCAAGTCTGGTAGCCAATTTATGATTCTTCTTAAAGTTTCCACTAAAGGATAACAATATTTATGTCAAACCATCTAAAAGAAATTTAAATTGGTTTCATTCAAGCAGTTATAGGCAGGGTAAAATGTTAATATAATATTTATTCTCTATAAATATTAATTCAACAGAGTGCAAGCACATCAAAATATATCCTATTACTATAATAATAAATAATAAGAATGCCAACAACAAACTTGAAATTTTGGCTAAAAGCTGAAACCAATTACAGTTAACTCCTGCAGAGGAAACTTAATACTGTTTTAGATTTACCAGTAAAAAGTTATATTTCTCTAGGATAACTTCAAAAATAACAAAATCAAAGGCAGACACACTCTGTACAATAATTGAGGTGTCTTTACAGTAATTTTAAATGAAAGTAACAGATGTAAATTAAAAAAAAAATCTATAAAATCCATACTCACTTGAACAAAGGTTTAAATAATAAGAAAACAAAACTCTTAAACTTCTACCAAGGTAACTGAACAGGAGGTCTAACAGTTAATAAAACATTAATCTAGTTACATATCAAATATGGTACTGAACAGTAGGTCTAACAGTTAATAAAATATAAACCTAGTTACATATCAAATATGGTACTGAACAGTAGGTCTAACTGTTAATAAAACATTAATCTAGTTACGTATCAAGAGTGGTACTGAACAGTAGGTGTCTAACTGTTAATAAAACATTAATCTAGTTACATATCAAATATGGTACTGAACAGTAGATCTAACAGTTAATAAAACATTAATCTAGTTACATATCAAATATGGTACTGAACAGTAGGTCTAACAGTTAATAAAACATTAATCTAGTTACATATCAAATATGGTACTGAACAGTAGGTCTAACAGTTAATAAAACATTAATCTAGTTACATATCAAATACGGTACTGAACAGTAGGTCTAACAGTTAATAAAACATTAATCTAGTTACATATCAAATATGATACTGAACAGTAGGTCTAACAGTTAATAAAACATTAATCTAGTTACATATCAAATATGGTACCGAACAGTAAGTCTAACAGTTAATAAAACATGAACCTAGTTACATATCAAATATGGTACTGAACAATAGGTCTAACAGTTAATAAAACATGAACCTAGTTACATATCAAATATGGTACTGAACAATAGGTCTAACTGTTAATAAAACATTAATCTAGTTACGTATCAAGTATGGTACTGAACAGTAGGTCTAACAGTTAATAAAACATGAACCTAGTTACATATCAAATATGGTACTGAACAATAGATCTAACAGTTAATAAAACATGAACCTAGTTACATTTCAAATATGGTACTGAACAGTAGGTCTAACTGTTAATAAAACATTAATCTAGTTACGTATCAAGTATGGTACTGAACAGTAGGTCTAACTGTTAATAAAACATTAATCTAGTTACATATCAAATACGGTACTGAACAGTAGGTCTAACAGTTAATAAAACATGAACCTAGTTACATATCAAATATGGTACTGAACAGTAGGTGTCTAACTGTTAATAAAACATTAATCTAGTTACATATCAAATATGGTACTGAACAGTAGATCTAACAGTTAATAAAACATTAATCTAGTTACATATCAAATATGGTACTGAACAGTAGGTCTAGCAGTTAATAAAACATTAATCTAGTTACATATCAAATATGGTACTGAACAGTAGGTCTAACAGTTAATAAAACATGAACCTAGTTACATATCAAATATGGTACTGAACAATAGGTCTAACAGTTAATAAAACATGAACCTAGTTACATTTCAAATATGGTACTGAACAGTAGGTCTAACTGTTAATAAAACATTAATCTAGTTACGTATCAAGTATGGTGCTGAACAGTAGGTCTAACAGTTAATAAAACATTAATCTAGTTACATATCAAATACGGTACTGAACAGTAGGTCTAACAGTTAATAAAACATGAACCTAGTTACATATCAAATATGGTACTGAACAGTAGGTGTCTAACTGTTAATAAAACATTAATCTAGTTACATATCAAATATGGTACTGAACAGTAGATCTAACAGTTAATAAAACATTAATCTAGTTACATATCAAATATGGTACTGAACAGTAGGTCTAACAGTTAATAAAACATTAATCTAGTTACATATCGAATACGGTACTGAACAGTGGGTCTAACTGTTAATAAAACATTAATCTAGTTACATATCAAATATGGTACTGAACAATAGGTCTAACAGTTAATAAAACATTAATCAAGTTACGTATCAAATATGGTGCTGAACAGTAGGTCTAACTGTTAATAAAACATTAATCTAGTTACATATCAAATATGGTGCTGAACAGTAGGTCTAACTGTTAATAAAACATAAACCTAGTTACATATCAAATATGGTACTGAACAGTAGGTCTAACTGTTAATAAAACATTAATCTAGTTACATATCAAATATGGTACTGAACAATAGGTCTAACTGTTAATAAAACATTAATCTAGTTACGTATCAAGTATGGTACTGAACAGTAGGTCTAACAGTTAATAAAACATGAACCTAGTTACATATCAAATATGGTACTGAACAGTAGGTCTAACTGTTAATAAAACATTAATCTAGTTACATATCAAATATGGTACTGAACAGTAGGTCTAACAGTTAATAAAACATTAATCTAGTTACATATCAAATATGGTACTGAACAGTAGGTCTAACAGTTAATAAAACATGAACCTAGTTACATATCAAATATGGTGCTGAACAGTAGGTCTAACAGTTAATAAAACATTAATCTAGTTACATATCAAATATGGTACCGAACAGTAAGTCTAACAGTTAATAAAACATGAACCTAGTTACATATCAAATATGGTACTGAACAATAGATCTAACAGTTAATAAAACATGAACCTAGTTACATATCAAATATGGTACTGAACAATAGGTCTAACAGTTAATAAAACATGAACCTAGTTACATATCAAATATGGTGCTGAACAGTAGGTCTAACTGTTAATAAAACATGAACCTAGTTACATATCAAATATGGTACTGAACAATAGGTCTAACAGTTAATAAAACATGAACCTAGTTACATATCAAATATGGTGCTGAACAGTAGGTCTAACTGTTAATAAAACATTGATCTAGTTACATATCAAATATGGTACTGAACAGTAGGTCTAACAGTTAATAAAACATTAATCTAGTTACATATCAAATATGGTACTGAACAGTAGGTCTAACAGTTAATAAAACATGAACCTAGTTACATATCAAATATGGTACTGAACAGTAGGTCTAACAGTTAATGAAACATTAATCTAGTTACATATCAAATATGGTACTGAACAGTAGGTCTAACAGTTAATAAAACATAAACCTAGTTACATATCAAATATGGTACTGAACAATAGGTCTTACTGTTAATAAAACATTAATCTAGTTACATATCAAATATGGTACTGAACAGTAGGTCTAACAGTTAATGAAACATTAATCTAGTTACATATCAAATATGGTACTGAACAGTAGGTCTAACAGTTAATAAAACATGAACCTAGTTACATATCAAATATGGTACTGAACAATAGATCTAACAGTTAATAAAACATGAACCTAGTTACATTTCAAATATGGTACTGAACAGTAGGTCTATCTGTTAATAAAACATTAATCTAGTTACGTATCAAGTATGGTACTGAACAGTAGGTCTAACTGTTAATAAAACATTAATCTAGTTACATATCAAATACGGTACTGAACAGCAGGTCTAACAGTTAATAAAACATGAACCTAGTTACATATCAAATATGGTGCTGAACAGTAGGTCTAACTGTTAATAAAACATTAATCTAGTTACATATCAAATATGGTACTGAACAGTAGTTCTAACAGTTAATAAAACATTAATCTAGTTACATATCGAATATGGTACTGAACAGTAGGTCTAACAGTTAATAAAACATGAACCTAGTTATATATCAAATATGGTACTGAACAGTAGGTCTAACAGTTAATAAAACATAAACCTAGTTACATATCAAATATGGTACTGAACAGTAGATCTAACAGTTAATAAAACATTAATCTAGTTACATATCAAATATGGTACTGAACAGTAGGTCTAGCAGTTAATAAAACATTAATCTAGTTACATATCAAATATGGTACTGAACAGTAGGTCTAACAGTTAATAAAACATGAACCTAGTTACATATCAAATATGGTACTGAACAATAGGTCTAACAGTTAATAAAACATGAACCTAGTTACATTTCAAATATGGTACTGAAAAGTAGGTCTAACTGTTAATAAAACATTAATCTAGTTACGTATCAAGTATGGTGCTGAACAGTAGGTCTAACAGTTAATAAAACATTAATCTAGTTACATATCAAATACGGTACTGAACAGTAGGTCTAACAGTTAATAAAACATGAACCTAGTTACATATCAAATATGGTACTGAACAGTAGGTGTCTAACTGTTAATAAAACATTAATCTAGTTACATATCAAATATGGTACTGAACAGTAGATCTAACAGTTAATAAAACATTAATCTAGTTACATATCAAATATGGTACTGAACAGTAGGTCTAACAGTTAATAAAACATTAATCTAGTTACATATCGAATACGGTACTGAACAGTGGGTCTAACTGTTAATAAAACATTAATCTAGTTACATATCAAATATGGTACTGAACAATAGGTCTAACAGTTAATAAAACATTAATCAAGTTACGTATCAAATATGGTGCTGAACAGTAGGTCTAACTGTTAATAAAACATTAATCTAGTTACATATCAAATATGGTGCTGAACAGTAGGTCTAACTGTTAATAAAACATAAACCTAGTTACATATCAAATATGGTACTGAACAGTAGGTCTAACTGTTAATAAAACATTAATCTAGTTACATATCAAATATGGTACTGAACAATAGGTCTAACTGTTAATAAAACATTAATCTAGTTACGTATCAAGTATGGTACTGAACAGTAGGTCTAACAGTTAATAAAACATGAACCTAGTTACATATCAAATATGGTACTGAACAATAGATCTAACAGTTAATAAAACATGAACCTAGTTACATTTCAAATATGGTACTGAACAGTAGGTCTAACTGTTAATAAAACATTAATCTAGTTACGTATCAAGTATGGTACTGAACAGTAGGTCTAACTGTTAATAAAACATTAATCTAGTTACATATCAAATACGGTACTGAACAGCAGGTCTAACAGTTAATAAAACATGAACCTAGTTACATATCAAATATGGTACTGAACAATAGGTCTAACAGTTAATAAAACATTAATCTAGTTACATATCAAATATGGTACTGAACAGTAGGTCTAACAGTTAATAAAACATGAACCTAGTTACATATCAAATATGGTACTGAACAATAGGTCTAACAGTTAATAAAACATGAACCTAGTTACATATCAAATATGGTGCTGAACAGTAGGTCTAACTGTTAATAAAACATTAATCTAGTTACATATCAAATATGGTACTGAACAGTAGGTCTAACAGTTAATAAAACATTAATCTAGTTACATATCAAATATGGTACTGAACAGTAGGTCTAACAGTTAATAAAACATGAACCTAGTTACATATCAAATATGGTACTGAACAGTAGGTCTAACAGTTAATGAAACATTAATCTAGTTACATATCAAATATGGTACTGAACAGTAGGTCTAACTGTTAATAAAACATAAACCTAGTTACATATCAAATATGGTACTGAACAATAGGTCTAACTGTTAATAAAACATTAATCTAGTTACATATCAAATATGGTACTGAACAATAGGTCTAACAGTTAATAAAACATGAACCTAGTTACATTTCAAATATGGTACTGAACAGTAGGTCTAACTGTTAATAAAACATTAATCTAGTTACGTATCAAGTATGGTGCTGAACAGTAGGTCTAACAGTTAATAAAACATTAATCTAGTTACATATCAAATACGGTACTGAACAGTAGGTCTAACAGTTAATAAAACATGAACCTAGTTACATATCAAATATGGTACTGAACAGTAGGTGTCTAACTGTTAATAAAACCTTAATCTAGTTACATATCAAATATGGTACTGAACAGTAGATCTAACAGTTAATAATACATTAATCTAGTTACATATCAAATATGGTACTGAACAGTAGGTCTAGCAGTTAATAAAACATTAATCTAGTTACATATCAAATATGGTACTGAACAGTAGGTCTAACAGTTAATAAAACATGAACCTAGTTACATATCAAATATGGTACTGAACAATAGGTCTAACAGTTAATAAAACATGAACCTAGTTACATTTCAAATATGGTACTGAACAGTAGGTCTAACAGTTAATGAAACATTAATCTAGTTACATATCAAATATGGTACTGAACAGTAGGTCTAACTGTTAATAAAACATAAACCTAGTTACATATCAAATATGGTACTGAACAATAGGTCTAACTGTTAATAAAACATTAATCTAGTTACATATCAAATATGGTACTGAACAATAGGTCTAACAGTTAATAAAACATGAACCTAGTTACATTTCAAATATGGTACTGAACAGTAGGTCTAACTGTTAATAAAACATTAATCTAGTTACGTATCAAGTATGGTGCTGAACAGTAGGTCTAACAGTTAATAAAACATTAATCTAGTTACATATCAAATACGGTACTGAACAGTAGGTCTAACAGTTAATAAAACATGAACCTAGTTACATATCAAATATGGTACTGAACAGTAGGTGTCTAACTGTTAATAAAACATTAATCTAGTTACATATCAAATATGGTACTGAACAGTAGATCTAACAGTTAATAAAACATTAATCTAGTTACATATCAAATATGGTACTGAACAGTAGGTCTAGCAGTTAATAAAACATTAATCTAGTTACATATCAAATATGGTACTGAACAGTAGGTCTAACAGTTAATAAAACATGAACCTAGTTACATATCAAATATGGTACTGAACAATAGGTCTAACAGTTAATAAAACATGAACCTAGTTACATTTCAAATATGGTACTGAACAGTAGGTCTAACTGTTAATAAAACATTAATCTAGTTACGTATCAAGTATGGTGCTGAACAGTAGGTCTAACAGTTAATAAAACATTAATCTAGTTACATATCAAATACGGTACTGAACAGTAGGTCTAACAGTTAATAAAACATGAACCTAGTTACATATCAAATATGGTACTGAACAGTAGGTGTCTAACTGTTAATAAAACATTAATCTAGTTACATATCAAATATGGTACTGAACAGTAGATCTAACAGTTAATAAAACATTAATCTAGTTACATATCAAATATGGTACTGAACAGTAGGTCTAACAGTTAATAAAACATTAATCTAGTTACATATCGAATACGGTACTGAACAGTGGGTCTAACTGTTAATAAAACATTAATCTAGTTACATATCAAATATGGTACTGAACAATAGGTCTAACAGTTAATAAAACATTAATCAAGTTACGTATCAAATATGGTGCTGAACAGTAGGTCTAACTGTTAATAAAACATTAATCTAGTTACATATCAAATATGGTGCTGAACAGTAGGTCTAACTGTTAATAAAACATAAACCTAGTTACATATCAAATATGGTACTGAACAGTAGGTCTAACTGTTAATAAAACATTAATCTAGTTACATATCAAATATGGTACTGAACAATAGGTCTAACTGTTAATAAAACATTAATCTAGTTACGTATCAAGTATGGTACTGAACAGTAGGTCTAACAGTTAATAAAACATGAACCTAGTTACATATCAAATATGGTACTGAACAATAGATCTAACAGTTAATAAAACATGAACCTAGTTACATTTCAAATATGGTACTGAACAGTAGGTCTAACTGTTAATAAAACATTAATCTAGTTACGTATCAAGTATGGTACTGAACAGTAGGTCTAACTGTTAATAAAACATTAATCTAGTTACATATCAAATACGGTACTGAACAGCAGGTCTAACAGTTAATAAAACATGAACCTAGTTACATATCAAATATGGTACTGAACAATAGGTCTAACTGTTAATAAAACATTAATCTAGTTACATATCAAATATGGTACTGAACAGTAGGTCTAACAGTTAATAAAACATGAACCTAGTTACATATCAAATATGGTACTGAACAATAGGTCTAACAGTTAATAAAACATGAACCTAGTTACATATCAAATATGGTGCTGAACAGTAGGTCTAACTGTTAATAAAACATTAATCTAGTTACATATCAAATATGGTACTGAACAGTAGGTCTAACAGTTAATAAAACATTAATCTAGTTACATATCAAATATGGTACTGAACAGTAGGTCTAACAGTTAATAAAACATGAACCTAGTTACATATCAAATATGGTACTGAACAGTAGGTCTAACAGTTAATGAAACATTAATCTAGTTACATATCAAATATGGTACTGAACAGTAGGTCTAACTGTTAATAAAACATAAACCTAGTTACATATCAAATATGGTACTGAACAATAGGTCTAACTGTTAATAAAACATTAATCTAGTTACATATCAAATATGGTACTGAACAATAGGTCTAACAGTTAATAAAACATGAACCTAGTTACATTTCAAATATGGTACTGAACAGTAGGTCTAACTGTTAATAAAACATTAATCTAGTTACGTATCAAGTATGGTGCTGAACAGTAGGTCTAACAGTTAATAAAACATTAATCTAGTTACATATCAAATACGGTACTGAACAGTAGGTCTAACAGTTAATAAAACATGAACCTAGTTACATATCAAATATGGTACTGAACAGTAGGTGTCTAACTGTTAATAAAACATTAATCTAGTTACATATCAAATATGGTACTGAACAGTAGATCTAACAGTTAATAAAACATTAATCTAGTTACATATCAAATATGGTACTGAACAGTAGGTCTAGCAGTTAATAAAACATTAATCTAGTTACATATCAAATATGGTACTGAACAGTAGGTCTAACAGTTAATAAAACATGAACCTAGTTACATATCAAATATGGTACTGAACAATAGGTCTAACAGTTAATAAAACATGAACCTAGTTACATTTCAAATATGGTACTGAACAGTAGGTCTAACTGTTAATAAAACATTAATCTAGTTACGTATCAAGTATGGTGCTGAACAGTAGGTCTAACAGTTAATAAAACATTAATCTAGTTACATATCAAATACGGTACTGAACAGTAGGTCTAACAGTTAATAAAACATGAACCTAGTTACATATCAAATATGGTACTGAACAGTAGGTGTCTAACTGTTAATAAAACATTAATCTAGTTACATATCAAATATGGTACTGAACAGTAGATCTAACAGTTAATAAAACATTAATCTAGTTACATATCAAATATGGTACTGAACAGTAGGTCTAACAGTTAATAAAACATTAATCTAGTTACATATCGAATACGGTACTGAACAGTGGGTCTAACTGTTAATAAAACATTAATCTAGTTACATATCAAATATGGTACTGAACAATAGGTCTAACAGTTAATAAAACATTAATCAAGTTACGTATCAAATATGGTGCTGAACAGTAGGTCTAACTGTTAATAAAACATTAATCTAGTTACATATCAAATATGGTGCTGAACAGTAGGTCTAACTGTTAATAAAACATAAACCTAGTTACATATCAAATATGGTACTGAACAGTAGGTCTAACTGTTAATAAAACATTAATCTAGTTACATATCAAATATGGTACTGAACAATAGGTCTAACTGTTAATAAAACATTAATCTAGTTACGTATCAAGTATGGTACTGAACAGTAGGTCTAACAGTTAATAAAACATGAACCTAGTTACATATCAAATATGGTACTGAACAGTAGGTCTAACTGTTAATAAAACATTAATCTAGTTACATATCAAATATGGTACTGAACAGTAGGTCTAACAGTTAATAAAACATTAATCTAGTTACATATCAAATATGGTACTGAACAGTAGGTCTAACAGTTAATAAAACATGAACCTAGTTACATATCAAATATGGTGCTGAACAGTAGGTCTAACTGTTAATGAAACATTAATCTAGTTACATATCAAATATGGTACTGAACAGTAGGTCTAACAGTTAATAAAACATGAACCTAGTTACATATCAAATATGGTACTGAACAATAGATCTAACAGTTAATAAAACATGAACCTAGTTACATATCAAATATGGTACTGAACAATAGGTCTAACAGTTAATAAAACATGAATCTAGTTACATATCAAATATGGTGCTGAACAGTAGGTCTAACTGTTAATAAAACATTAATCTAGTTACATATCAAATATGGTACTGAACAGTAGGTCTAACAGTTAATAAAACATTAATCTAGTTACATATCAAATATGGTACTGAACAGTAGGTCTAACAGTTAATAAAACATGAACCTAGTTACATATCAAATATGGTACTGAACAGTAGGTCTAACAGTTAATGAAACATTAATCTAGTTACATATCAAATATGGTACTGAACAGTAGGTCTAACTGTTAATAAAACATAAACCTAGTTACATATCAAATATGGTACTGAACAATAGGTCTAACTGTTAATAAAACATTAATCTAGTTACATATCAAATATGGTACTGAACAGTAGGTCTAACTGTTAATAAAACATTAGAGTTGATAAGTAGTCCTACAAAAACAATGTTGCACTCCAAGGAGTTAGTGTGAAGAGAGCAGTGCTGAATTAAATTAAAAACAAAAGCTTACCTTTTCTATCAAAAGCTGTTTAGTAACATCTGTACACTTTATAATTTGCTCCTTTTGTTTTTCTATTAGTTTCTGTTGAGCTTGTAATTGTCTTTTTATTTCTTCACTTGCCTGTCACAGTCAAAATTTTGTTACACACAAAAAACAAGAAATTGAATACTACCACAGAATTATTGCTACAAACCCTGAATTTAAGTTCTAAAAGAAGATAACAATGAGAACTAAAACTAAACAGGGACTAATACAGAGAAACTGTACTTTATTTACTTTTACAGGGTGATAAAAAATTCTTGCCATAAAGCCACTTGAATCAGAAGACAAAAACAAACATTTGACAAGCCTATCCAATATACAATAGAGATCTTTATTATTCAACATGCTTTTAAAACAAATAAACAATAGGTATTTTCATAGTTAAAAATTCTCTTCTCAGATAAACATATATACACAATGGTATGACAACCATGAACATTAGAAAAAATAGTAAGTTTATACATGTGGAATTTTACAAAATATGTTGTAACGAAATATCTGATCATGTTTCATTCCTAAATGTTTCTCTAAAAAATACCTTTATATGTAATTTTGTCCAAGTTGTTCTCATGTTTTCCTTCTTACGATGTTCATTTCTTACAAATAATTTTAGTTATTTGTTTGCACAGTGATCCATTTCCTCAGTAATATCACTGAAGTTATCATCAGCTTTCCTCAATTTAGTTCATTTACCAGTTTATTGTTGATGAAAAAAAGCTAATTCTCTTAGTTGTAAGGTATATTTTTTCAACTTTCATAATCTTACACTTTCTTTGTGTAATAGCTTCCATATTTGTCAATTATTATAAAACAAGATCGTTAAACAAATGTTGTTCATCAAATTCTAAATAATAATAATAATAAATAGATTTCATGGCATAAACTGTAATATTTAGACAGCTATCAATTCTTGTCAGTTTTAGCTGTCATTTAATTTGGTACGAACACAAATTAGAATGTTCACCTATCTTTTGTAACATCAAAATTAAGTGTCACTTTATGTAGTTTCATTTAGCAAAAAAAAAAAAAAAACCTTCTAAAGTAATTCATAAGAACAAAATTATATAACATCTTACCCTTTTTAATTCATCTATCTTGTTATCTCTTATCTCTAGATCCATTGCTGACTTGCTTTCAAGTTCTTTGAACTTATTTATAGTGAGATCTGTCTGGATGGCTCTATGACAGACTTGAACTGCTCGCTGGGTTGGAACTACCATACTGGAAAAATCTAGACTGTTTGCTAGAGAAGGTGAGCTCAGTTGGTTGCTCTGGAGACATAAGAATTCACACAGTTAGTATATAACTTTTCCAATTTAATTTCTGCAAAGCAACACACATATTTACTGTACAGTTGTTAAATGAAAGATGTCTGCTGTAAACATTGATCAAAATATAAATTACTTAGAACCAAAAAAGACAAAGGGATATTGAAAGATGTTTACCAAAAAAGATTTCAGCAAAATGTATCATATGAATCTAGATCCAAAATGTAATACTCATTCAAGAGTAATTATCAGCCAACTATGCACTGTTGGCATGTATAGTTTAAAAGAGATATTCAGTACTAAAGTTAATATTAAAGCCAGTAATTTAGTACAGTTTTGAAAACACTAAAGCATTTAACTGTAGATGGTAGATTGTACACTATGTGGCAAAACAGCAGCAAATGGGTTAAACTTTGGAAGGTATGGAATTAATTCACAAATTCTGGAGTGAAGAGAAGCAGGACTGTGAAAAAGTAAAATATAAACACATAACACCACACAATAAACTAAAACATATAACACCTAACAATAAAATATAAACATGTAACACTTCACAATAAAATGAATAATGAAATAGTTAAGCTTCTTTTACTGAACTTAAATTTACTGTTTACAACACAAAATAAAACTATGTTCTTCTGATTTCAGCTTTTCAGAAAAAAAGCTATTTGTACACTTTGTATAATTTTGAACTGATAGACTAGAAGGAAATCAGCTAGTCAATAGCACCCACTGTCAACTCTTGAACTATTTTGATCTGGCACAACAGCAAAATTTGACTGTTATTTCTTCATTGCACCCATATTGTAGACACACTAGCTCATGCCCAACTAGAACCACTTTATTAATTTCTTTCTCTACACCAGAAAAAAAGACCCAAAGAACCACTTACCAGTATTAGTCACCTGTTCTGTTCTCTTATGTGTACTTGGCTATGATGTTGCATGTAAGCAACTTCCATTCAGGACCAAACTTTGAGAACTATTGCTCTATGTTACAGAATGGATGCTCTGTACTTTCTTAAAGGATCTTTAATACAATGAAACTTTCCAGTTCATCACTTATTTTACACATCAAGAAAAACTTTTAGAAGTACTAAAAGCTGCAATTTGTTAGGACTACCCACCATAAAAATGCCTTGAGATGTTGGAGACTTAGATCCTCCATACCGACTAGGACTTAGGCCTTGATGCTAGAGAAGAAACTTATCATTATATTATGACAGAAAAAAAATTATGTAAATCAAATGTTTTTTTTTGTGTTAAAAGGTTTTAGACATACTAGTAAGTAGTTATTGGTGCATTTTAATATATATAAACACAGACTATTATAATGTCACATTTCTAACATAGTCAACCCTAACACATTCCATACCATGTACATTTACTAACATATTTCTGTTACACATTTAAAGCAAAAACTAACTTCCAATATCAAGCAAGGGACACAGAATACCAAGACATCTTACACACATTTTAATACCTTAGTTTGGATAGCTATAACATGATTCTTCTCAAATTGCTTTTAAAATACCTATTCTTTTTCAGTTTGCATGACAATAATAAAATAAATATTTCTAAACACCATACCTTAAAATAATCATTTATTTTTTTCCCTGTCTCACTCCGACTACCTTTTCCTCCTGTAATACCAATCAAAACCTTAATTGTAGTATATGAAATAATCTTAATTTAATTGATGCTAAAGATAACTAATAATTTTACATGTACTCCAAACACGGCCAACATATATAAAATTATTAACACAAAATTAGTAGCACAAACCTTGTGTGTGTATTAAACTAGTGACTGAATAATAAACACATTAATTTCTGAGCTAGACAGAGAAGAATCAATAATTAACATCATAAATGGAGTATTTAGTCTGAACAAATAACAACTTTCCAATTATTGTTACCTCAAGGAAGAAACCTTCTGTATTGTTATTACAATTACAATGTACTTATACTTCTAGTTCCTACTTAATTTAAATTCTTCAGTTACATACTATTAATTTATCAATACTTGAGATGTAAACTCATCAATCAACATTCAGTTTGACCCTGTGTACATAAGTAGGGGATCCAAGTACACATGCCATGGTTTATACAGAATTACATTTAAAACTCAGTCACACTACTTTATTATCAAAGTATATAAATAAATAGAGAATATATTTAATGAATCAATTTTAGTTTCTAAAGGAAATAATAAAATAACTTTCATAATACATTTTTAACTTACTGATTCGCATATAAAGCTATTTCATTTTGACAACATTTGGACTATAGATTTACTATTGCTATTATTTTATGTACTACTACTACTGTTAAAAAAAAGTGTTAAGTTTTCTCAAGGTCAAAAACAAACACAAAGAAGAGGCCTGATATAAGTAATAAATTTCTTGTTTTTAAATATGTTTTTAATAACTATTGTTGACGTAATTAAATTACAAAAATTAGAAATGTAATGAATTAGGCAAGACAACATGATTGAAAATGTTAAACACAAAAATTTCTCAGTAAAATCTGCACAGAGTTGCTCATGGATTATGTAATACATTTACAAATCCTGAGTTAGGCACCTTTTTTTTTTTTACACAGGTTTAGTAGTTGGGCATGTTTTACAAAGTAGCAAAACAGTACAAATCAAATGAAGAAGTTATGGAAAGAACAGAAGACTGAAGAGCTTAGGATACAAAAATGTTTATACTTGTTACAATCTGGAATTATTCTAGAAGAAGGAAATGATAACTTACATTTATTTGTGGTTTGTTGTTTGCTTTGTGGTTACAAGGTCAGTCAGACCAAATCTACAGAGTATTAGGTTAGGTAAAACATGAATTTTGACTGAAAAACTTTTGATATTCATTTAGAAGGTTCTAGAAGTCATGCAAATCAGATGTGAAAACAGTAAGACAAAAAGTACTGTTATTCTTGACATTAAAATCCCTTTCACCCAGATGGTTCAGAGTCTGAGTCATTCTAACTAAAGTCTACTCACAGACATATCTTTCAGAGAATTACTTTATTAAAAATTCTGATTTTATAATATACTTTTAATGTTTACTAATAGCTTACCAAATTTTGTGAGGATAAACTAAGTACATTTGGAATTATAGTAAACATTAATTCTTTAATATTACCTTGAACCAACAGTTTCCCCACATATATAAGATTAACAGATGTACCTTTTATTACAACTTCTTAAATGACAATCTTTGCTTATTTAAAAAAAAAAAATCTTCAGTTGATGTTTATAATAATATTAGTATAAAATAAACTGTTTGTTTCAAATTTGTATTTTCCTGACAAAGGTTGACAGCAATTAAAATAACAAATGGTGATCAATAATTTTTACATGTGTAAAAATTCTGTTTTTTACTTGAAATTAAATTTCAAAATTACTGGCAAACTCTTAAGCATTTTTCGCATACTTGCACATAGAATGGCCATTCTTAAAGCAGTAAAATGTCTGGTCTTATACCTATGACAGCTAACTCATAACTGACATTAAACTCAAATGACAGATTCCCAATGCAAATGTAAAAAAAAAACCTTGATGCATGATTTATGAAATATTTCTTATTGTCTTAGGCCCAAGAAGATTATCAAATAACTTTTATATATAAACAGCCAGATTACATTTCTAAATTTATATAAACATGGTTATTATTGGACAAGTATAGAAGTTTCACATAATGTATTGTAACATCATTGTTCTAATATCAGCAGGCAAGAGTAAACAATACAAGAAATCTATTTCTTTAAATGTAATTAAAAATCAATTTAATACTGATTGACAAGCTGTTTGGTGAATAACATATCAGACAAGTGTATTAATTTACACGGGTTAAATCATAAATCAGGTTTGACTACTGACTGACTGGCAAGCTGTTCAGTCTCGCTATTCATATCACACACTTTTAATATATTAACTGATATGGGCACAAACCTAAAACAAGAAATTACTAAACAATAATTAAAATAATAAAATAATTATACTTTAATAATATACATTAACTTTACCACTCTGGATCTCAAGTACACTTATATCTTTGTGAGAGATACGAACATCTGAGCCATTTCCAGTTTAGATATTATATCATCCAATTAAAAGAATAAGCTAGTGAAATGTACCAAGTTCTGTCAGTATGTGTACATGTGTGATCTTATATTTCAAACTACAGAACAAGTGTATAATATCCCGTGTTAAGTATTACTACTGGCCATCATACAATTATTATTAGTTTTTGTAAAGGTAAACAAAAAATTAGTTTTACAACCCTTAACTGTTCTCTAAAAAATGTCATAACACAGGTAGAATGTTTGACTGGTGAAAATGGTTATAATTAGTCTAAAAAGGTTAAAATTACATTGAAACTCTTTTGATTAGGTCACATTTGGAGTATTGTGTTCATTCTTGGGCTCCTCACCTTAAATGGACGCTAAATTGTTGGAAAATGGTTCAGAGGAGCATTACTAGGTCGGAAAGATTGTCACAAGAAGTTAAGATCTCTAAGCTTGTTTTCTATTGGAAAAAGAAGAGTTATAAAGGATATGATTGGTTGAGGTGTTTAAGATTGTGATGGAAATTATAATGTTGATGTATCATATTCTTTCATATTTAATGTTGAGAATGGTGAGACTTGGGAACAAATATAAATTCTGGCAGGAAAATAGTTATCTTCAAATGAGATTTAATTTCCTAAGGGTGGTTAGCCTTTGGTACAAGTTGCCTTCAGATGTGGTGGATACAGTTCATTCAAGAGAAGGCTTGGTAAATATTTGAAAGATAAGGGCTGGATTTTAGTTTTTTCTCAGTTTAAGTTAGTGGATATGATATTCTAGACAAACCAAAGTGTTCCTCATTGTCCTTCAATGTTATGTTACTATTTATCAAACTCTATCAGTTATATTGTAAAAGCTGTACTGTTAGGCCTACAAAATACTGATACTGAGATCATACAAGAAATATTTATAAAATAATAAGTTATAAATGATTGTTAGCAGTGTTTTAAAAACTTGGTTATTTACAATGAATAAAACTCCCATTAAATATGTTTAGTGCCGAATACTGATAAATCCACTAACATAAGTCTTGCTTCATGCATTTCTGACGTTTTATTAACTATGCATAAATATAAAGATGGGCCAAGATGAGGTTATCCTGGACAGAACAGTTTTAAATAAATAATCACACTTGGTTCATTAAAAATACTATAAAATAATGTTTCCATAAATGAACCCAGTTGAAAGAACTTTGATTTATCAAATTCTATTTGAAATTAATTTAATTATCAAAACCTAAATATTTACCTGTTAACTGATCATCTTTTCGTTTTCTTTTCCTTTCAGTTGGAGTTCTAGGGAGTTGCTTTTCTGGAGTCTGAAAACAAACAGATTTTCTCACTAAGAATACCATATTCTATACTATCATCTCAAGGTAATATTATGTGGAAGTTTTGAAACAAATCAAATCACAAAGTGTTTCATTCATTGAATAATATGTGATGATGAGAAACCCACCTGAAGTAAAAATGTATCTAAAGATGACCTAAGAAGGTAGAAACGTTGTTCTCCACTTTATTTTAATAAAAGTTTTAATAACTCTACCAGCCATCCTGAGGTACATTTTCACTAGATGATTCTTTTTTTTTTTAATATCAGGTTCACACTGAAAAAGTTATGACAGCCAAGATATATTGTGTCCTAAGAAAACTGTAGACACATATTAAAATGTGAAACATGAACATGGTCACACTTTATAACCAACAAAAACACAGTTCTTCCTTATATAAGACTTTGCAGACCTGATGATGGTACCAGTATTTTTGAAACTGGTTGGTTTGAGTAATGAATAAAGATTGATACTTAATTGTGGCAAAAATAGTTTTCTTCTTTCTATCCAACTATACAAGATAACACAATGTGCCTAAAAATAAACCATACCATTTCAAAGGAAGGCAGGTGGAGACTTTTAGATTCCTTAGCAGTCTTCCATATGGCCCTTTTTTTTAACTGCATGAATGTTAAATACTGTTACCTAAATCTTTACAAACTTGTGCAAGAACATTAACACTGTTGTTACTCAGTTAAAAACACAGTTATGTGCAATAAATACTATCATGTTATAGTTTCAAATTCCTCAAATTCTTAGTAATAATATAGATATACTATTTAAATCAACCAAATCCCTAGTAGTTCTATATACACTTTCCTGCATAAAACAACAATGAAATTCAACAGACTGCTCGTAGTACAATTAAAAAACTCTTTTTGAATGTCCCAGTTATAACAACAAGCAGACACAAACTCTCTAACCCTTCAGTGGTCAAATGAAAAAATGTTACTTTACTGGAAAAAAAGTCCAAGCAAACCTTCATAAAATACTTTTATAAATTTTCATTTCCTTAAGGTGAGGAGGAAGGTACTTGGTTTCACAGGCAGGGAATTGGTTGAGGTCAAAAGGAACTAAAATAACTTTACATAACTGTTATCATTTGAGTTAAATGTTGATAAAAAAAAAATGGTACATTGAAAACTGTCATTGTGATGAGTGAAAGATGGAAAGCTTAAATCATAAAACAACAATAAAAAATCTATACAATAACAAACCCCAATGGTTATGAATTTTATTGATTCTTTAGTTTAAGAAACACCTCACTTGTAGTGATGAACATAACTACCCCACACCATATTTTGAAGAGACCCCAAAATATTTTGTAATGTAACTGAGTAATGAGGTATAAACATCACTGATATATGTAATTATAACACTATAGAATGAAGATGTGACTTAACATCACTGATATATATATATAATTTTAAGACATCCATTTTAATAAAGCTCACACTGTTACCTCTGGCTCTTTGTCACTAGGTGTGGATCCTAAACTTGTGGCACTGAGATTGGATCCTTCATTATGGATCTGAGAATTGTTGCCTTGTACTGGCTGTCCCTGAGACTGGTTGGTATTACTGAGCGCACTCTGAAGAGCAGTTGCTCCACAAGTTTGAGAGAGCCGTTGCTGATCAGCCTGTACCTGAGAGAAGTTAAATCCCTGAAATGATAGGTAAAGCTGGTTAATACCATTCAACATATATGTCAAAATATAAAACACTAGAACAGTAAAAGCATCTTCATGACTAAATACATTAACATTCTAATATCTTTGTTAAAAGGTTCATGTTAAGGTTTAAAAGAAACTTATAGCTATAAAAAATACACTGACTTAAAGGAGTTGATTTTGACTTAAGTTGGTTTAAATAAGATTGAATTTTAGATTATGACTAATTTAAATCAGCTGATTCTGGCTTCTCAAGTTGTTTTAACTGGGTCATTAAGTCAACTTGTTACTTAATAGTAATTATGGTCCATTTCATTAGATTTGTCTAAAATATTTTTGTATCCACTTACTCTATTTCCCAAGATCCTGGCTTCAAGAAGTTCCTGTTTACGAGGGTCCAGGTTTCCTTGTAAGTTGTCCATCACTGGTACTTCAAAGCTCTGTCTGTACAACCAAAACAAAATAAGAACATGTGATGATGAGAAACACACTTGAAGTAAAAATGCATCTCAAGATGGCTGGTATGGGTATTAATACTTTTATTAAAGTAGAGAACAATGTTTCTACTATCTTAGGTGATTTTCAAGTTAAGAAAGACTGAATTTGAATGTGACCGTTAACAGACCCAGGATGAGAGTATAAACAGGTATGGGATTGTAGGGGGTGTTGCAGTTGGATGTTAGATCATTAATTAGTATAAATAAAAAAGGTGTTCCTTTGTACTGGTTTAATTTTGGTTGTAGTTGTTGTATAAGTAGGGCTTCTTTGATTTTTCATTTGTTTATATTTGTTTCCCTGCATAACATCTGGGTGTTTTCTGTGATTATGTTGTGTTTATTTGATTTGCAGTGTTCAAAAATGGGTGAAGGTTTTTTTTTCTTTCTGTTCTTTGAATATAGTTTCCATTTTTCTGTCTGTTTCTCCAATATAGAAGTTGTAGCAGTTGTTGCATTGTATTTTATAAATTATGTTGGTGTTGAGTTTGTCAATGTGGTTTTAACACAGTATGGACTTTAGTTTTGGTCCTCATTTTTGAATACATTTGGTGTTTACTGAAATGTTGTGTTTTGTTACAAGTTTCTTTCAAATGTTGGTTACTGTTTTGCTGGTATTGGGAAGATATGGTATGCAGCAGTGTAAAGGTTTTTAGTTTGTTGTTTCTTGTGTATGTGTGTGTGTGTGTATATTTTTTTTCAATGGTTTTTGGAGGAAATTTGTTGATGTTGATTTATTTTGTTGATTTCATCACTAATTTTATCAGGCGAGCATAATCTTGTGGCTACAACATGTTTCACTACTTCAAACTTTTGGTTTAAAACATATCAATAATGACATCCATGACTAAATCACAAAGTGAACCCATCTTTACTGTACATTAAAACATGATATTCAAGCACACTACACAAATGAGGTTTAAATTAATTTCTATTTTTAAATACATTAGAGATAACACAGCCTTCCTGTATTTCAAAATGTATGACAATAGGCTACAAGAATAATTTGATGCAAAAGCAGCTACTTCTTTTTACAAAGTTGAAAATATAACATTTTTCTATACTTTGTGATCTATTTTAGGTGAGACAAATGTGGCCAATGAGTGTAATATTGTAGTGTTAGACTACAAACTTTCTCAAAAAGAAGAAAAACCCTTATCTAATGTAGAATGTTAGGAATAAATCAACAACAGAGCTGTTACACTGAGTTAAGGTAGTGGTTCAGACAACTTAGAAGTTAAAAATATCTAACAATGACTTAGTAACAGTGAATAATTAGTTAGGCTACTGTTCAAATGTTGTTTATGTTTTAAAAGTTTAAAACAGAAAAATGTTTATTTCTGTTTCAGCTAGTTACATGTTACAAGAAGTGTTGTTCAAACTGTTATTCTTTTGTGATAAATCACATTTTAAATCTTCAAACATTTCAACATAATTCATTTTCATCCATGTAATTCACTTGTTGTCTTTCCTACAGTTAAATAAAATAATGATAATTTTAGGATAGGAATTATTGTGATATGATAAGCCTTTCACATCTTTTTCACATAGAGACCTGAAAATAACCTCAAACATTTATATGAAAATTTTAAAGATTTTTGTAATATTGGCAAGTTAGGTTTGTTTTAAACTTTGCACAAAACCCCACTAGGACTATCTGCACGAGCCATTTCTAATTTTGCTGTGATAGAAAGAAAAAGCAGTTATCCAACACCACCCACATCCAACTATTTGGTTACTTTTTTATCAATGAATAGTAGGACTGACTGTCACATTACTGCATCCCCACAGCTGAAAGGGCAAATAAGCTTAATGTGACAGAGATTAAAACCCACTACCACCCAATTGTGAATAAAACATCTGAACTATCAGGCCATACTGACAAGTACAAATGGAAATAACAATTAAAAATGAGATGAAAAATTTAGAACAAATCAAGAATGTTATGATAAACTTATCAAAATGTTATAATGAAAAAAAGAATTATGAAATTATGAAAATATCAAAAAATGCAGATACCTTGATACCCTCCTTAAAAGAGTATATCATAGTAACTAGAGAACAAAACATGAATGTCCCAAAATCCTAAAATGAAGTGGTTAAGACTTTTTAAACTTAATTATCAAAAATATATAGAAGCCTGTGGAGGATGCTATGAGCAGAGCCAGATTACTTATTAGGAACAATAAGCAGAGTGCCTACGAAAATTTTCCTTACAAGTTAATCTTAGAGGGCCAAAAAATAATATGAGTAAAAATATGATATACACATTTAACAGTAAAAACTTTATTGTATCTTTAAGTTATGCAATATATTTTTGTATAGACCCATTAACTTCTGTACTCACATAAATATATAGCTAAAATTTAATTAAAATGTATTTACAAACATAAACAGAAAGTATACATTACATGCATATAAATACTTAAATTTCAAACCAGTTTGTTTGTTTGGCATTTTGTGGTGCAAATCAACTATGCTATCTTCACCAAACACTGGTAAAAAATTAATTAAAGAACTGTGACCAGTGCATAGTCTAGTTAGGACAACTTCTTTTTGATCCTTGCAGAAACAAGACAGCCAAAGTTCAATAGAGGGTTTTATCTAGAAAAGCTTGTATTCACATTGCTCATTCCAAGTCAACTGCCAACTTAGGCTGAGCTGAGTCACAAAAACAGGATCATGGTCCATGTATAGAACAGGCACAACAGTGATAACACCAGACCAGACAGACTTAGCTGCAGTGTCAGTAAGCTCGTTCCTACGAATACAAATATATCCTGGTATCTAGAAGAACTGGGTAGAAGTACATGTTAAAGAGAAATGGGCCAATTGGTTTTGAATATTGGTGGGAACTAACATGAAGCAGTTCCAGTGTCAGTAAAGAACTAAGTGAGTCAATAATAAATAGTGCAACTTGAGTACTGCTTAATTTCTATACAATCCAGAGCAAAAGAAACAGCATACAGTTCAATGGTGAACAAAGAAACTATGGAAGGGATTCCGTGAGTAGCCACCAAACCACAACAAACCATGGTATAGCCCACAGAATCACCTGATTCTGAACCACCTGTATGAATGGGAATGAAAGAATTGTTTGAAAGATGTTCAGTAAACAGAAGACAGTACCTGCAATCAGGAGATGACTCAAAGAAAGGTCACATTTTGGGATGGTAATAAGCTATGGTGGATGAGCTAACCAGTAGATACAGCAATGTCATCTAAAAACAGACACAATTCACTCAAATGTGCCAAAAGGAACAAAGGCAGATCATCTGTTCTGAAAAAAACATGGCTCACTGAGGAAGAAACAAAACAACCTCAAGTATTATGCTGTGGTAAGGATCAAAGTCTTGAAACATACAGTAAAAACATTTGCAAACGGTAGAGGAGTAAAGGAGGTTCGTTCACAAGGCTTTATAAACAAACTCTATAATGGGGAAGTGAAAAAAGCTCCCATACACAGCAGAAGCCCCTGATTATGAATGAATTCCAGCACCTTTCAGGCCAAGGTCCTGGCAGAGCCACAGACCCATAGTCCAGTTTTGACTGAATAAGAGCACAATATTTAACACAAAACATCGATCTACTTCCCAAGAGGTGGAAGAGAGGACTCAGAAAATGTTCATTGCTCTTGTACATTTGATTTATAGCTGCTTAATGTGTGGTATATAAAGGTAGGTTACAGCCAAAGATAAACCCCAAGAAATTTGCCTCAGAGACAACGGGATGCACAACTTCACTGACACGGAGTTCATGATCAGAGTGAATACTCTGTGGTAGCAAAAGTGCATACAAATGGTTTGAGAAGAAAAAAAATTAAAACCATTTGCTGTGGTCCACTTCAGTAAATGATTGAGGGCAGTCTGTAGCTGCCACTCAATAATCCTCATGTTCAATGATTGATATAAGATGTGGAAGTAGTCAACATAGAGCCCATTTGCAACACTATGAGGAAGTTGTCCAATAATGGTATTAATCTTTACACAGAAAAGTGTGACACTCAAGACACAGCCTTGAGGGACTCCAAGATCCTGTAGGAATGAACAGGAAAATGTCAAATCTGCACAAAACTGGAATCACCAGCCCATTAAAATATTTTTAATGAAAATGGGCAAATGGCCATGTAACCCGTATAAATGGAGGTCTTGCAAAATGCCATACCTCCATATAGTATCACAAGCCTTCTCAAGGTGAAAGAATACTAACACAAAATGTTGCTTGAGAAAGGCATCTCGGATCAATGTTTCAAGTCAAATCAGGTGATCAGCAGTGGAGCACTGTTGTCAGAACCCATACTGGGTGGTTGAGAGGAGGTCCTTTAATTCCAGGAACCAAACAAGATGAGCATTAACCATCCAAGATCTCACAGAGACAGCTTCAAAGCAACTGGACAGTAGTTTGAAGGAATCTTTGGATCCTTCACAGGCTTTTAGAAAGGTTGGACAACAGCCTGGTGCCACAAATCAAGAAAAACATTCTCCTACCAGATCATGTTAAAAACAACCAGAAGAATAGCAAGAGAAGCAGGAGAGAGATGGCACAGCATCTCATAGTATATATCATCAGGTCTGACTGATGTACTGCCAGACCAATGAAAAGCCAGACTGAGTTTTACCAGTGTAAAGGGGCAATTATGGACATAGAAATGGCACATTTCTATACAAGGAAAACTGCTGTAAGAAAAGACCCACAAGATGGTAAGAATTAGTGCTTTGATGTCATCCAGATTAGAACATAAGCTTTGACAGTTCCACTGCATTAAAGTGGCTATTTTTACTAATGTATGGGCAAATTTTGTGGAAAGCACTTTTGTTTTCAACCACATCTTTTTTTTCTTTATTCAAAGGAGGTCTATGAACATCCACAGATCCTATCCTGGCTCAGTTAGACAAGTCTCTGTCATTGGAAGAAGACTCCAGGGATTAAGAGCATGAATAAGTGATCATTCTGAATCTTGGGGCTGAAGAAGAAGATGGACCTGAAGAAACACCCATACCCAGAACCAAAGGAAGTGGATCTGCTAGAAGGAATGGTAGAGACAGAAATGATTGTTGACATTGATTCATCAACTTTCTTAACCATGGAGGGCAAAAGACTTTTCACATGGTTTGAGAATGATTCTTTTGGAGGCATGGAGACAGAATTATGAAAAGTAACTTTTCAGCATCAGGATAAAAAATGTTGTGAACCATTTTCAAATGCTGTACTTCTTTTTCCTCCACCCACCTGAGGTACGAACGAAATTGAGTGACAGCCACTACAAATAACATAATAAGGGTCTATTTCACACTCAGAGGAATCATGGTCCTTGCCACCACAAGGTAGATCCATAATAAGGAAAGAATATTTCAGTGGCCATTGAAACCACCCACTATGGAACCCCATGAGGGTGGTATGCACTACAGTGCCAAATAAGGATACTGCAGCAATGACAGGATTTCATGAGCACTATACCCAAACACCAGCATCAGACACAATGTCCACAACACTCATTGAGAATGTCCAACACTGGAATTTAGTTAACCTTAACCCAGGTGGAATAGCTGATTGACTCTGGAGGGGATGCACCTCAAAGTTACCTGTCTACAGGAAATTAAGTCCAAAGTTGTGTGTTAAATATGGATCCTTCAACCACCATAATTCTCTCCTCTCTTACATGGGTTTCTATGCATGTAAAAACGTGGGTGGATGCTTAGATCCCAGAGGAGGTAAATTGAAAGAATGCAACCTTCTCTGAGAAGTCCCCTCACCACCTACAGGAATCCACACCAAGAGGATTTCAAACCAGAATTAATAATTTATACATCTATAATTTATCTAACTATTGGTTTAACTCATACAGCTGGTATGGCATATGTACAGAAGGTGCCTAGGTCCTACAATCATCCATTCCAGTCCAAGCCCATAGCTGTTGAACCAAAATACAAACTTTGAGACTGATAGAAAATTCAGATGAAGAGAATGCTACAGGACAAAAAGAAATTTACAGACAGCAAACATTACACTATCAACTTTAGCTTCTGAGAGATTTATCAAATTCTTGTCGAGTGATGCTAAGGAAGTTTATTTACTTTTTTCTCATCAAAACAGTTACATCTCTTGCAACAGCAGAAACTACATGACTTTTTCAATGTTCAAAAGCAGGTTTCATTTAGGTTAAAACACTTGTATTATAAAATTCAACAACAACAAAAGCATTAAGAATCACAGAACCAATAAGACTGTTTCACCTACACAAGAGTCAAAAACAGATGATAATAATACCATTTGATACGTATCATAACAATCAGACCATTTCCACCTACACAGCAGTCAACAATGAATTATTATAGTACTACTTGGAAAATAACATACAGATGATTATAGTATAGACAGGAACATATAATAGTAATATGACGGCTTACACCTACATTGGAGTCAGGAACAGATAAGCAAAACATTGCTGGGGCCATATCGTATTGATAACACTATTTCAAGTCAACAACAGGTAATTATAGTACTGCTGAGAACATATCACACTGATAATAACATATCCACCTATACAAGAGTCAATAACAGTTTCAGTCCTCTTGGATTCATATTCTTAGACTGTTTCCACCTACACAGGTGTCAACAACAGATGATTACAATACTGGTGGATACATATCATATTTATTAAACCAATTCCCTCTACACAGGAGTCAACAACAGGTGATTATAATATTGGTAGATACATATATTTATTAGACCAATTCCCCTTACACAGGAGTAAAACAACATATAATTATAATAATAATGGATAGATATCATATTTATCAGATCAATTCTCTCTATGCAGGAGTCAACAACAGATGATTACAGTACTCCCTCTGCAGTGGACTTTCTCCAAATTATGTCTTTCAGCACTACTTGTTGACTAGTTAAGAACATCACATCAAACCTACAAATTATTTATAGCAGCAGCTCTCAAAATATTGAGAACTCTTTTTAAAATTTTTTGTGGACCCCCAAACCTAATTTTTTTTTGTTTGACAAAATAGATTTGATGTAGATGAAAAACTGTATTTCAGAATTAAATGTTTTGATTGATATAAATTTAATTTTACAAAATTTTTTTTTTACTCTATAAGTTAAATTTTAATGTAATTTCAGACAATTTGATAAATACTGGTTTATAGGTTATCACTTTACTAATCTTTTTAACTTACCTAAATCAAATAGAAAATATGCACTTGTAACTATTTCTGAAAATATATCATTTATATTTTCTAATAACTAAAACTATAAATCATGGCTTAAGAAATTCTACCACATCCATGTCACTTTCTGACAAAAAGAAAAACAAGCCTATTCATGCATATCTACACAAACCAATGGTCACCCTCAAAATCCCAAGGGTGATTTAGTAAAAATACAATAAATCTACTTGTATACACACATCAATGATATTTATTTATTGTGTGTGTGTGTGTATAAACATCTGTTTATAATGAAGATAGCTCACACTTTTACATACATCACTTAAAATTAAACATACGCTGTTTATTTTTACATCTTTAGATCAGCCATTTTCTTATGAACCAAGGAAGCAATCAACATTCACTTAAACATAAACTATACACATACTGTAGACCTGTATACTGCTAACAAATAATTGAACATATCACCCTCAAAATCAGGACATTTTACATTTTGCTAGACAATTAATGCAACAGGATCACATAAAAATACTGTACAAGTTTGGTATAAAACAAAAAGTGAAAATTTCATGTATAATCACCATAATAAAAAATGTCAACTAGCACCTTCTTTCTTTCCATATTATCACATAACATTACTAAATTTTAGTGATAGTTATCCTACATTCGACTGTTAGTTTTACACTTTTATTAAATATCTTCAAACCCATGTTTGCCCTCTATACTAATGTGACCTTGAACATTTACGAATGACTAGAGGCGTTTCTCTAAAAGAAGAGATCGCGAAATATTTTATTTTCAGTAAGGAAGGAATGGAGACTTCAATATTTGTTTATTTGTACCCCCTCCTTCCCCCACGACTGTAAACAAAACGTTCAGATCAATTATGCTAATTTGAACCACCTTTAATTAGTACACTTAAGATGTTTCTTTTTCTACGTACATTGTAAACAAACATAAGGATATAATTTTTCAAATCACACAGAAGTAACCATAACTGCTGTTCCGCCGAACGAGAAAAATACTCGTGTTAGGCAAAAACAGAATTACTAATAAAGCAAGTTATCATCATCTGATCCTTATCCTTTATCATTTTTTTTACTGTCCCCGTAAGTCCCAACGAAACACCAATATTATTTTCAATTTCAAAGTTTTTTATTTAGTTATGTAACAATCTAGAAAACCAGCTCGTGGAATTTTGAAACATTAATAAAAATATAAATGTACACGAAGGTATTATTATCTATCCTTGGTATAGAATGGAGTATATATAAATATATATATATATATATATATACACACACACACACTGCAAGCAAATTATCTTTAAATGTCTCACAATCGTAAGGTTTTGACCACATAGGTCGTACGCCCAGTATTTGATGTTTTCCACAACGAACTTATTCCAAGCATTACTGGAAGCCATATTTACTGGTTACTAAGTCTACCATACATTTCGCCTCTTGTATCTGACGGCCGTTGAACAATGCTGTCAACCTTCGACGGATAGCAGCAGACCATGCAAGAGGGGAGGGGAGTACAACAATATAGAACAAAATTCTGTACACTAGCCCCTTCTCCTCTATTGTGGTTCTTTGTAAGAACGTCTTGGCTGTGTTCCTAACTTTAAAAACACCACAACTTTATATACTAATGGCTGATAATATAGATGGGACTATATTATATATATTAACTCCTACGTCATTCGAACAGAATTTTCGTTAGCAGCACACAACTCAGAAATAAGTGAAAGGGTGTTTCATTCCGCCATGATTTTAAGTTGATAGTAACGTTACAATAAATGGTTCATAGGCCCACAACATCACAAACTCTTTATTCAACCATCTATCCATCCATCAAACTCAACAACTGCCGTGTATGCTACGACTTGATTTCGCCACCCATCCAAACAGAATAAAATACAAATATTAAAGCTCAACTACCAGGCGAGTCACACTTCACTGATAACGTTTAGTAGGTCTAACTTACCCCTCGTGAACGCTCCTTAATAACACGGCAGACATGAGAGCTGGCTTCTAAACAACAGCACGGCGATGTCAGCTTTCCTCGTGCTAGGTCCACATTATCTCAGCTCGTTTCCCTACCGACAGACTTTCTCTTATTCGTTCGTTCTTTCACTAAATAGTAGCTGCGCCAAACCGGCAAGATATATCGTCTTTTCTCTGTCTTTCATTCTTTAAACATGCCTTCACGAGCGCGGTCATCTCCACCGAAGTTCTTCTAGAAACCAACCCTGGCTGTGGGTCAAAGCCCGCGGACCTAACGTAACTCTACCAAGGTGTGTGTGCCATATATGTACATGTACATAATACCATATACACATACACAAAAAAACAACAACATCAAAACTTTTATCTGAATTACTTACAGGAGCCACGTACTCATCATGTGGAGGAGTCCGGTGGTGATGTTTTGTGAGAGGATTATATGTATGTTACACTTTACCTCCAGTATAGTTTAAAACTTTCACCACAAACAAGAAACCTAAATAGCGTTCCTACAAATGTTCTGTAAAACAATGTATACATGTAACTAAACCATGAAGTTTTACTACTCGGAATATAGTAAAACCACACAGTAAATAACTAGAAAAATATCGTAAATTAACACACAAACAATTTAAAACCAGTTACTATAAATATATTTGATATATAATAAACACAAGTTCATTTCCTGAACTGAATTTGTTTTTTAACTTTCGTACTTGTATTTCTGGCAAAGCTATCTGACCTAGTCCCTAATTTTGAACAAATGACCAGAAAGGTGTCCAGTCAGTAATACCCTTCCAACCATCCATGATAAGTGACTTTTATAACGCCCATCATACAAAACATGCTCGCCTTTAAAACCGTGGGAGGCGTTATTTTGTTTGATCAATCCCACTATTCGTTGGCAAAAGAAAATTTTAAAGTTGACGAAGAGTGGTGATGGCTAGCTGCCTTACCTCTAATCTTACACTGCTGAATTAGGGATGGTTAGCGCAGACAACCCTCGTGTAGCTTTGCGCGAAGTTAAAAAAACAAAAAAAAACTTTTATAAAGCACTCACATGAAATATTTCTTGATATTTCAGAGATTCGAACCCTAAATCTACAGCTCTACCAAAGAGTTTGCCAGTGTTTTAAACAAAACCTTTTTAACGACATATATGTACTCCATAGTTTCTGCAGGAGACAAAGTAGTAACTCCATGTTTTAGCTCGATAATAACCAACCAAGTTGGAATTGGGGTTTTATTTTTTTTTTCTTATACAATTTTATTGTGTTTATATAATGTAGAAACGTATAGGCGATTATGCAAGACATGAAATCGTTTGTCCAAATGGATCACCAGGAGATATCGACCAAGATGAGAAGTAATCGATAAGTTTTTCCAGGAAAGGGTGACTTTCAGAAAACTAAAAACACATCCTAATAGTTTCTACACCGCCCTCTGGACGTATACAATACGTACCGGCCACAAATAAGCGTTACGTGTCAGTCGATAAGCGAAAATATCTTACTGGCTGAATCAATAAACAGTTTCCCATAAGATATTCCATGCAATTTCAACGTATTCTCAAGATGTCTACAATTTATTTGAACCAATATAAGCTATCCGAGAAATCACATTGTCATCTCCTGACGCCTTTTAGATATTCAATAACTTTAGACTTTGCCATATAGTCAATACTTTTCATGAGGCATATCGAACTAAACAAAATCACACTTGTTACTTTTCAAATGAGAAAAGCCTTCATAACGTAATTAGCTAAGAGTATGCGTGATACTGACTCGTCCGTATCAATCGCGTACCATACCTCCAACCAGAGCCGAAACCAGTACTTAGGTTTGGGGAAATCTCCTCCCGAAATATAAAAAGTTGCCACTCCGTTTTGTGGTTGCCTTCAAGTATTACAGCGGTAAGTCTGCGGACTTATGTAGCTATAAAACGGGTTTCGATACCCGTGGTGGGGTATCTACAAAACAATAAATCGTTTGGTGTCTATTTAATATTTTGTGTATTCTTTCCTTTCTGTAAAAACAAAATCTCTTTCTATTCCAGTTTTTTGTTTTATGTCAATGCAGAATTAAGTTAAAGGGGGGGGGGTGTATCCTCGATCCCCACACTCCTGTCCAACAGTTAAAAACTATCCTGAACCATGTAAGGTAATGACATATTTGTGAAATAACGAAAGTGTGAAAAATAAACCACATCAGCTATTTTAGCTCCATCCGTCATCAAACCGGCATCAGTCTCTTCGCCCATCAATCAACCACGATATAATTTAAAGTAATATTTCCAGGTAACAGTGGATTTCACTGTGCGTGAATATACATATTTAGAAAACTGATATATGAACTGATACTTCATTCAACCTCGAGCCTTGTTAATCACTGTAACGGAATGCCAACTTTTTAAGCAAATACTTTTTAGGGGAGAAAGTGGGGTGGGGGAGTAATTGAATAAATATAATCACTTAATTCATATTTTCTGTCCATCTGTTTCGTTAAATTTTGAAAATTCAATAGGACAAAAATCAATCGATAACCCTACAACCTGCATTATGACGTCAACATCTTCGATCAGGTGTATGCACTGACACAGAAATCTGCAGGCTAGTTATAGTTGTGTTGATGATTACCCGAATGTGACTACAGAGCTGTTTTTTGTTTTGTTTGTTTCCCTCGACAAGAAGGTGGTATTTACTACTTGGTGACCTTCCCATATATCACTGACGTGGCCCATCACTGGTACCTATGTACTATAACAATAAAACCTGGTATCTGTATTTCGTTCATAACATAGTAACATTTTTTGTTATTTTATACGTAAGAGACAGCATATCATGTACAAATAAGTATAGAGCAGAAATATACATTTTAATTCCAGCAACGATCATGCTGTAACATACTGAGACCCATAAAAACAAAAAAAAACTCGAAACACGAGCAGAAGAACTGAAATACACATTTTAGCAATCAAACATCAAACATATTGAGACTCATACAATAGTGGTAGTTAATATGTACTGTGTAGTGCAAAAACTTAGGACTACCTGCGCCAAACGATCGAGCACTAAAAACAAAAATCGCAAATAGAAACATTATATACAAAAATATTAAAGAAAAACACGTGTCAGGTATATACTCTCATAAAAAATTACATTAAATATTTCATTAAAACTAGAAATACCCATGACCCGTGAAAAGCTAAACAAACGGTTTGGACAGCGTCGTTACCACTGTCCAACGTAAAAGTAAAGCCTGAGATAAAACGTATCAGAGGTACTGGTACTGGCATGAAAGTACAATGTGGGTAACTGTGACTTGCGTGTCGTGAGAAAGGATATGTTTCTACAGAATAAAATGTTTAGTTACAAAACTGTAGCCAATCCTTAGCCTAGACAAGACAACAAATTCTCTCTGATCGTTACAGAAACTAGAAAGCCAAACAAACAGGTGTTACATGGAAAAATATGTTATAAATATGCTCGCTCTAAATGGATTGTCAACTCTCACAAAGACATGCCATGATGAGTGGTTGGAAGACTACAGATAGAGCTGTGATAATTCCAGAGCAGATGGATTAAACTGTTGTGTCAGTAACTTATTACCACGAATACCTACATGAACAGGAATCTAGCAAAACTGGATAAACAAAGAGAAGCAACACAATCGTACTTAAACGTTTAGGATAAGTAAGTAATTATCCATATTAAGTTACTCCAGGGTAATCAAAGAACTAACAGAGTCAGTACATTAAACACAGTTAGTGTGTTGCACAGTTTCTTCATGACCCAAGTCAAGTGAAACTACATACACCTTGGCAGTAAACACATAACTTGTAAAGAGGATCCTGTCCCCAAGGCAGAGCAGAGCTCATAGAGTTGCCAGATTTCAAACCACCTATAAATATGGGAACAAAAAATTGTTCAAAAGATGTCCAACAAACAGAAGATGGTACTTCCAATCACGAGTAACCAATCTTTTGAAATTACTTAAACATCACAAGTGGGGATGACAACTAACCATAGTGGGACGGAATAGTCATCAGACTTGGCAAAACCTTCCAATATTAGCTTCAGAACAGTCAGATGCATCTGGATATAAAGACCGAATACACAGATGACACACTGTCTGTTTTAAGAGCACAATCCACTGAAGCATGAAGATACAGTGCCAGGTAGAATGCCTGATATAGAACAGAGCTTTGCAGTATATTGCAAGGAAAGTCACGATCATCAAAGGTGAAAGGGAGATTCCGAAGACTCTGTACAAACTCTAAACCAGAGAAGTGCAGAAAATACCAGTGCACAGCCAAAACTCTGAATGATGCAGAGTCCAACATCTTAAAATAAGATTCCCTAGTTGAACTACAGACTATAGATAAATAGTCCAGTGTCAATCAAATGAGAGTATAATAGATCTGATTGGAAATATATCCATTCCTCAAAATGTGAGAAGAAGGTACAGAGATTGCTCAGTGTCCTTGCAAACTTTCTACAAAACTGCTTAATATGTGGAATCAGTGTCATCTTACAGTCAAAGAAAAGTCATAGGAGTTTTATCTCAGCCACCACAGGAAGACCAGTACTACTCAGACAAAGCTCAAGGACAGAGTGTATATTCAATTGCAAGCAAATGGTTTTAGATGGAGAAAAGTTTAAAATGTTTACGATTGTCTAATACAATAAGTGTGTGAAGACAGTCTGAAGCTGCTATTTAATACACCTCACATCTGATAACTCAAAGAAAATCTTAAAGTCACTTATATGTACATAGTTTGCAATAGAAGGAAGAAGTTGGCCAGTTATGGCATTGATCTTAATACTTACAAAGTGTGACATTCAAGAAACAGCCCTGAAGGACTCTAAGTTTGTGTGTGAAGAAACAGAAAAGTACTGAACCCAACCCAAACATATTTAGAATGACCTGTCAGTTAAAATAATGAATAAAAATGTGTAATGGCCATGAAATCCATATAAATCAAAGGCCTGTATAATCCAAACTGTTATGTAGTGTCATAAGCATTCTCTAGATCAAAAAGACTGAAACAAAATGCTACCTCATGAGGAAAGCTTCCCTAATTGATGTTTCAAGTCAAATCAAGTGTTACACAGTGGATCATTGTCTGCTGAAAGCACACTGGGTGGGAAAGACAAGGTTCTTTAATGCATGTTTTTTTCCGGTTTCTGAAGTAAATCATCCTGTTGAAAACCTTGTAGAGACAGCTAGTCAAAGCAATAGGAGAATAATTTGAATGAATTTTAGTATCCTTCTCAGGCTTAGAAAAAGGGATGGAGATCAACTTATACTATGTATTTGGAAAAATCATCTTCCTGCCAGGTTTGGTTTAACACAACCAGAAGAAGAGCAAGAGGAAGGAGATAATTGGAACATCACCTCCTACTGAATATTGTCAGGCCTAAATGGCATACTGTCACACTGATACAAAGCAATTTCAAGTTCTACTAACACAGGTGGTCATTTACAATCAAAGAGATTCTACCTGAAAATAAAATGATCTTTCCGTCCATGAAATATGGTCAAGAAAGTAAGAGAATAAATGGAGGTACTTGATAGGTCAGAAAAGTGCTCTCCAAGGGTGTCAGCAATACTCTGTACATTAGCCACTTCTGGGACATTGGAGAGCAAGTTCCAAAAGGGAATGGGAAGCATGCTTCAAGTTGATATTGTTAAATCCTATCCCAAACGATCTTGGAACTGGTAATAGGAGAGATGCTGGTAATAAACTTAATCCAAAATTTCTTCTGGCTTTGACATCTGACCTGCTAGGAATGGGTACAAGCCTGTTGAAAAGTGATGTGGTTGTGAAGAGTGGGACATCTTGGAAGTCTAATGACAGCAAGATAATGTTCCAGGAGAGTGGTGAAGGAGAGCCAGTGAACCTGCTCTAACTTCCATCACGGCACACGAGTTAGGCAGCATCGACTGTAGTCAATATCGCTCAGAATGACTGGAAATTTATCACTGTCCTATGAGTCATTGTCCTTTTTCCAAGAAAAAAACATGAAAAAGGGAAGGATAAACAAACTGATAGATCAATGGCAAGAAAAGATTAACTAGCTTCAGGAAAATATGTTTATGAACCTGTACTGAAGAAAGAGGTTTTGATCCAAAAGCACATGCTCCACAGAATGACTCCTGTCATCAATATCAGCAATACTTAAAGGGAATGGAGTCCATCGAAATCCAACAAGGAAGAAGTTCTGAGGAATTTTTTCCTGTAATGAGAAACATACAGACTAATAATAATTAATTGATGTGTGAATGCCATCTAAATTAAAATGAAAAATTTGGCAGTTCCACTGTATCAAAGTGGCCATTTTCATTTGTTAATAGAAAAACAGGATAGAGACTTTTTAATCTTGACCACAACATTTTTATTATAAAGAGGTCAATCAACTTTCACTGATTCTGTTTTGCCTGAATGGGTAGGTCTCTATCAGATGAAAAATATTTTGTGATTAAGGGCATGACTGAAAAATGGTTCTGCACCTAGGACAAACTAGCAAAAATCTCCAAGTAGGGGATAGTAAGCAAGCTCCTCTAAATGATAAATTATCTTGAGATAATAACAGAAGCATTGAGAAAAAACTAAACAGGAATATTCCCAGAGAATCTACATTTCAAAATGGGGTCACTTTATTATGATGTAAATACGATTTTGCATGGTTAATCATACATCATTCAGAATACATTTATAAAAAATAGCATCTGAAGTCGAGTATGGGTAATCCTTTGAACACATAGAGACATCTAGACTACAAATATTACAAAACTATATAGATAGAGAATTTTGATGTAATACATGGTTCCAAGAAAGAGTAAGATGAAAGTTAAAAACTAAAAACATTTCCAAGGTGGACAATGTCACCATTACCAATAACACGGTCTAATGTTATGGATAAACCTTGGGACAGAACATCTTTAAAATGGTGCAGTAAATGACAGTAGTAAAGACAGCAATACAGTAAAATGTGGCTTATTGTGACCTGAGTGTTACACAGACAACACATTGGTGAATCAGAGACAGATAGAAAAAAATGATGAGTTAAACAACTGTGACCAATGCATAGTCTAATTAGAACAACTTCCTCTTTTATGATCCTTATGGAAGCAAGATGGCCAAAGTCCAATAGAGGGTTTTATTTGGAAAAGCTTGTTTTCATGTTGCTCACTCCAAGTCGACTGCCAACTGGAATGAAGCTGAGCCTTGAATACAGGACCATAATCTATATGTAGAACAGGCATAGCAGTGATAGTGCTAGAGCAGGTGGATTTAGCTGCAGTGTCAGCAATCCCATTCCTGCAAATACCAACATGGCCCAGCATCCAGAAAAGCTGGATAGAAGTAGAAATGGGCCAATCAGTTTTGAATATTAGTGAAAACAGTGAGAATTAACATGAAGCAATTCCAGGGCCAGTAGAGAACTAAGCGAATTAGTATAAATGGTGCAATTTGAGTACTGCTTAGCTTCTATGTTGATCCAGGGCAAGAGAAATGATGTATAGTTCAACAGTGAACACAGAAGGTATAGAGAGGATTCTGTGCACAGCCACCAAACCACAACAAACTGTGGCAGAGCCCACACAGTCACCTGATTTCGAACCATCTGTATAAATAGGAATAGGAAGATGGTTTGAAAGATGTTCAGCTAATGACAGACAGTATTACCAATCAGGAGTTTCTGCTTTTCTCAGATGTCGTAAAGATAGGTCATATTTGGGAACTGTAATAAGCCATTGTGAGATAAACTAGCCAGTGGATACAGCAATGTTATCCAAGGACAAACCTAATTCCTCCAACTGCAGCTGGATACGAAGGCCAAAAGGCGCAATGGCAGATCGTATGTTCTGAAAAAGCAAGGTGCACCAAGGAAAAAACACAACCTCATATGAAATGCTTTGGTAAGGGACAAAGTATCAAAGCATATATTAAGGACAGTTGCAAACAGCAGAGGTGCAAAGGAGGTTAATGTGACTCTGTGTATAAGCTCTAAACTGGGGAAGTGCATAAAGCCCCTACAGCAGAGCTGAAGTGCCTAACAATCAATGAGGTCCAGCTTCTTTAAGGCCAAGGTCCCGGCAAAGCCATAGACCAGCAATCCATAGTCTAGTTTCAATTAAACAAGAGTGCAATATGACTTTAGCATAGAACACTGATCTGCTTCCAAGTGGTGGAAGAGAGGATGCAGAGAATGTTCAGTGCTCTCGTACATTTGACCCATAGCTGCTTGATGTGTGGTATAAAGGTCAGCTTATGGTCAAATATATGCCTCAAGAACTTTGAGGCAACTTCACCAATGCAAAGTTCAGGATCAAGGTGAATACCCATTGGTGGCAAAAGTGCATGCAAATGGTTTAAGAGAGAAAAAAGTTGTGTGTTTGCTGTGGTTCACTTCAGTAAACAATTGAGCACAGTCTGTAGCTGTCACTCAATAATCCTCATGTTTGATGACTGACAAGAGATGTGAAAGTCCTCAACATAGAGCCCATTTGCAACAGTAAGAGGGAGTTGTTCAGTGATGGCATTAATCTCTATACTGAAAAGTGTGACACTCAAAACAGCCGTTACAGACTCCAAAATCCTGTAGAAAAGAATGAGAAGGTGTTGAACCCACATGAACTTGGAACCACCTATCTATTAAAAATTTTTTAATAAAAATAGGCAAATGGCTATGTAACCCATACAAAATGGAGGTCTCACTAAATGCTATACCTCCATGTTGTATCCTAAGCTTTTTCTGTTTACAGTTTCAAGACAAATCAGTTGGTCCATGGGTGGGTGAGAGGAACTAAACAAGATGAGCATCAACCATCATTTCTAGTGTCTAAAAGAGACAACTCTTCAATGCAATTGGATGGTAGTTTGAAGGAATCATTGAATCCTTCTTACGCTTAGAGAAAGGTAGGGCAATAGCCTAGCATCAGGCATCAGGAAAAATATTTTCCTGCAGATCTGGTTAAAAACAATCAGAAGAATAGCAAGAGATAGATGGCACAGCATTTCATAGTGTACATAATCAGGTCCAACCAATGTACTGCTAGACATATGAAGGGCCAGTTTGAGTTCCACCAGTGTAAAGGGATGATTATGGTCATAGAGACAATCAACTTGAAAGGAAAGAGGTGATGACTAAGAAGGTGAAGGAAGAAGCAGAAGTGCCAGATACCTGGCAAAAGATTTCACCTAGGGTATCAGCAATGGTCCAGGTATCAGCTATTTCCTGGCCATCAGATAGCAAGATCGAGTTGAGGACAGAATTATATTGCCCACTGACCTTTCAAATATTGTCCTATATGACTTTGGAACTAGTGGTAGAAGATATGCTGGTTGTAAACTTAATCCAAGAGTCCTTCTAACTTTGACGTTTTATCCACCAGGCACATGCATCGGCCTGCTGGAAAGCAACACAGTGCGAGAGTGTGGGATACCTATGAAAAGAATCCCACGCCCATTTTTCAGCCTTCTGTGCCATGTTACAGGCAGTATTCCATCATGAATGAGAATATCGTGGAAAACATGTCAAAGTTTTAGAAATATAATGACATGTTTTCCACAATAGTTTGTGGTGGAATACAGCCTGTAACATCCCAAGGTTATAGGAATACACTGAACAGCTGCTTGTATAATACTGTCAGTTACCACTGTCACACAGTCCTTTACTGATAATTTACAGACAATGGCAGATCAAGTTCTGCAAGAGCAGTGAAAGAGGGCAAGTTTGCTTGATCCAGCTTCCCCTGGGCCTGCGGGTCAGGTAGTATCAACAATAAGCAGTCTCTCTCAAAATAACAGGAAAATGATCACTGCCTCATGAGTTATTGTCAACCTTCCATGAAATGTGGGAGAATAGTGAAGGGGAGTAAAATGAGAGATCAATAGCAGTAAAGGACAGACTAGGTGCATAAAAATAAGTATGAGAACTACTATTGAAGAGAGAAAGGTTGCGATCTAAGAACATTCACTCTATAGAACAACCCCTCCCATCAATATCAGCATCTCCTCAAAGGTGATTATATCCATTAAATTCCCCAGGACTAAAAATGGAGACAGCAACTGTTCATTGAGAGCTTCAAGGTCTGACTGATCATACGTCTTTGCAAGAAATTGATAGAGAGAACAAACATGGATGGTACAACCCAAGAAAACACAATGGCTATGGCCTCCAAGGGTGTGTTGAGTGGCAAAGACAGGGTGGGCACATCCTGATCAACCAGCAATGCTACCCCCTCCATGCACTCATCCATTGCACAACCTGTCATTTCAGTATAAAGAAAACTGCTGAAAGGTGACTGTATTGGTAAGTTTCAGAAAGGTTTCCTGTAAGGGAAAACATATAGGATGGAAGGAAGAAATCAGTGCTTTGATGCCATTCAGATTAGAATAAAACCTCAACAGTTCCATTGCTTCAAGGCAGCCATTTTTGTTTATGCATAGGCAAATTGAGTGAAGAGCCCTTCTGTTTAGGATCATATCTTTTTTCTTTATTGTCTTCATTTGAAAAGGTCTTTTGATCTCCATGGATCATGCTCTGGGTTGAATGGACAGGTCTTTGTTGTTGGAAGAGAATTCCAGCAACTAAGGATGTGAACAAATGATCGTTTTGCATCTTGAAGTGGGAGATGAAGATGTACAAGAGAAAATGCCCATACCCAAAACAAAAGGAAGTGAATCTTAGTGTTTGCTGGAATGTATGTTAAAGACAGAGATGGATGCTGTTGTTGACTCATAAACTATTTTAACCATGAAAGTCAAAAGACACTTTTAATTTTGTTTGAAAGTGATTGTTTTGGAGACACAAAGAGATCTGTCTGCACTCCCACTAGAGTAGTGGATTGAAGTACAGCAGCATACATCTGAGATGAAGCATTGGACAGCAAATTTCGAGCCTCAGGGTTAGTAATGTTTTATATCTTTTTCAAATGCTGCACCTTTTTTTCTTCTAACCATTTATGACAAGAATGAAAGTAAGATGGATCAGAGCCATTGCAGCTGACACAATGAGGGCCCATTTCATACTTTTAAGCACTGTGATCCTTGCCACTGCAATGAGCACATGTCAATGAACCAGAACATGATGTACTTGAGTCACTGAACCACCGACAGGGTTTGGAATGTATGGCTATACTTTGCAATTAAGATAACCTGCCTTGATAGTGGCAGGTGGGCATGGTGATATAAATGTCAGAATGAGAACATTGGTCAGCATCATAATTTCATCTCTGCAAGTGGAAATACTCCTCACTACAGAAACTTCTTGGGTGGAGAAATGAGCAAGAATCCCTGACTTGGGGATGCACTTCAAACCCCTCTCAACAATAACTACTTGTGATGAATTCAAAGCAGCATGAGGTGTAACCCCAATAGGAATATCCCGAATCACCTTTGAATGCAAGAGTGAATTACCTAACATGTTTATATTTATTTATAGAGGTTTAACAAGATGGTAGTGATATCATGGCAGAAAACACTATAATTTATAAATTTTAAAGATTATTATATCATACACTCCACAAGATTCAATAATTAACTGTTTGTAATTGTGCATAGTCTTGTTAAATATTCAGTGTTGCTGTCATCATTCCACTGTTCATTATTACCTTCATTAATGTAATGAAGGTTTAAGTTTAATGTTTTGAGATGTAGATGTTTCCACCAATATGTCATCAGAGTGAAGCTTCTTTACTCACTCTGGAGAGCTAGCAAATCCCTCTAGACCCTTCTGAATGAAAAAGAGAGACATCTGTCATAAAAGTTGGTGTGAAAGAGAATGTAGTATAAGTAAATGAGGTACAAGAGTTACAGATGTTGAAGACTGCTGCCCAGAACCTTCAATACACAGTTATTTACCTATGGACTGTTTATTCATTATTTTATTTAGGTTTTTATTTTAGAATCCATAATAAAAAAATAATAGCATCATCCAAATTAGACAAATGTTAAAGGAAAATAGCATTCACAATTTGTAATTATACAGAACTATAAAAATGTTATTAAGGGAAAACAGTGCTCACAATTTATAATTCTATAGAATAAGAAAAACCTACAAGTAAAATAGCATTACAATTTGCATGTATATAAAATCAGAAAGATGTTATTATAGGAAAATAACATTCAAAATTTGTAATAACACAAATTTAAAAAAATACTGAATGAAAATGGCATTCACAGTTTGTAATTATATAGAATTAGAAAAATGTTAAAGGAAAAAACATTCACAATTACTAATCATATAAAATGAGAAAAATGTTATTACAGGAAAGAAGTGTTCATACTTTATAATTATATAGCATAAGAAAAATATTGAATGAAAATAGTATATACAATTTGTAAATATGAAGAATTAGAAAAATGTTTTTGAATTAAAATGAAGTTCACAATTTGCAATTATATATACTTAATTAAAAAATATTATTAAAGTAAAAGAGCATTCACAATTTGTAATTATATAGAATAACAAAATGTTATTAATGGAAAATTGTGTTCAAAATTTCTAATTATATAAAATATGAAAAATGTTTTAAAGGAAAAGAGCATTCACAATTTGTAATCATATACAATTAGAAAAATTTTTAAGGAAAATAATGTTCACAATTTGTAATTATATAGAATAAAATGTTCTTAAAGGAAAACAGCATTCACAATTTGTAATTATATAGTATTAGAAAAATGTTATTAAAGGAAAACTGCATTCACAATTGGTAATTTTATATAATTATAAAAATGTTATTTAAGGAAAATAGCATTTACAAGTTATAATTATATAGAATTTAAAATGTCATTTCAGGAAAATTGAGTTCACAACTTTTAATGATACAGAATTACAAAAATATAATTAAAAGAAAATTGTGTTCAAAATTTGTAATTATATGCGATCAGAAAAATGTTATTAAAAAAATAGCATTTACAATTTCTACTTTTAGAGATTTAGAAAAGTGTTGGAAAAATTGTGTTCACAATTTTTAATAATAGAGAATTAGATAAATGTTATAAAGAAAACAGGATTTACAATTTGTAATTATACAGAATTAAAATAATGTTATTAAAGGAACATCATGTTCATAATTTGTAATTATATAGAATTAAAAAAATATTATTAAAGGGAAATTAGCTTTCAAAATTATAGCTATAAAGAATAGCAAAAATGTTAATAAAATAAAATAGCATTCACAATTTTTAATTGTACAGAATTGGAAAAAATTATTAAAGGAAATTAGCATTCACAATTTCTAATTATATAGAATTAGAAAAAGGTTATTAAAAAAATTACATTCACAATTTGTAATTCTGAAGAATTACAAAAATATTACTGAATGAAAACAGCATTTACAATTTGTAAATGTTAAGAATTATAATAATGTTATTAAGGTGAAATAGTGTTCACCATTTGTAATTATATAGAATTATTAAATTGATGTAAAAGAAAAGTAGCATTCACAATTTGTAATTATATAGAAATACAAAAAGGTTCTTAAAAGAAAATGGTGTTCACAATTTATAATTATATAGAATAAAAAAAATGTTATTAAAGGAAAATAGAGTTCACAATTGGTAATTATATGTAATTTAAAAAATGATATTAAAATGCCATTCACAATTTGTAATTATACAGAATTGCAAAAATGTAATTAAAGAAAAATAGCATTCACAATCTGTAATTACATAGAATTAGAATAATATATCAATAATGGAAAATAGCATTCACAATTTATAATTATATAGAATTAGAAAAATGTTATTAAAAGATAATGGCATAAACAATTTGTGATAATATAGAATTACAAAAATGTTATTAAACAAAACTGTCATTCACAATTTGTAATTATATAGAATTAAGCTTGTATCCCCTCAATCTGTTCCTCCTTCTCCTCGTTCTCTATCAAATACCTTTTCTCAGGAAACAAAACAAAATCACCTATTTATTTTTATTTAAAAATAAGAGAAGGAGGCAATTTACGTGGGACTGTTGTTAAACTGTCGACATATTTTAGAAACCTTGTTTTATTAGCTCCAAAAATACCATTTTTTACCACTCTCTGCTCTTTTGAGAATATACACATGTTTCACTAAAATACCCTCATTGGTCATCATAACAGTTTAACAAGAAATTAAAAATACACTCTGTAAACTTCCAGGGTTCAATGCTTTATTATTTTCCACAGTTTTTGTTTTTTTTATTTTTTTTTTATTTTTGTTTCAGTAGGTAGGTTAGAGGGAAGGCAACTAGTCAACATCTCAATATATTGGTTTACTCTTTGCCAACGAACAGTGGGATTGAAGAATAAATTACAACATCCTCATACGTTTCGATCCCACAACCATAAAATTGAGTCCTAACCATCTAGCCTGCTGAATAATGTGGTGCAAATACACTCACATGAAATAATATACGTAACTAAAGTTAATAAAATACATTTAAATGATGTTCATTGTTGTATCATGTACACGTATGAAAGACGGTGTACTTTATATTTATTACATACACATGTGAAGCTCAGTACGGCCAGGTGGTTAAAGTGCTTGGCTCACAAGCTTCGGGTTCGAATCCCCATCCACCAAACATGCTACTCGCCCTTTTAGCTGTTGTAGCATTATAACATTTTTCTCAATCCCACTATTCGTTAATAAAAGAGATAGAGGTGAGTAATGGTAACTAGCTGTTTCCCCTCTGGTTTTTACTGTTAAATTAGGGATGGCTAAAGCAGATAGCCTTCGAGTAGATTTGCGCAAATTGTTTTAAATATCAAAACCTACATATGTGAAGTAATGTGAATTGAATTTTAACACCTTCACATGTGAAGGAACATATATTACACTAACATTACTGTTTCTAGCTACAAAAGCTATGTACTGTCAAAAGCCACATTTTCTATCAATTAATTCAGATCTGTAGTACTTAAATAATATCAACCCACACAAACAAGTGTTAAGTTAAATACCAGAAATATACAGTAGCATTAGAAATCATCTTTTGAATTGCTCCCTGTTTAATAACCGTAGAAACAAACAACATGCTTAAACAAACACACCTTAGGATGTATTACTTAACAATCATCTGTAATATTCTACACAAATGCAAGCCTATCGCTTATTGCACATGTGTACAGTGAAACACTGTAGACTGGGTTTTGGTTTGTTTTAAATTTCGTGCAAAGCTACCCGAGAGCTGTCTGCGATAGCTGTCCCTAATTTAGCAGTGTAAGACTAGAGGAAAGGCAGCTAGTCATCACCATCCACCGCCAACCCTTGGGCTACTCTTTTACTAACGAATAGTGGGACTAACCGTCACATTATAACCCACCACGGCCAAAAGCGCGAGCATGTTTGGTGCGACGGGAATTCTAATCCGCGACCCTCGAATTACGAGTCGAATGCCTTAACCACTTGGCCATGCCGGGCCTCCACAGACTGGGAGATGTTTTTTTTTTAATGCAGACCTGTTTGTTATTAAGCCCAAAATTACAAAGGCTATCCTATTTTTAGAGCTAAAATCCCTTAGATTTACAGCTGAACCACTATGGGAGATGTTTACGGAGGAATACTAGGTAATTAAAGTTTTTTAAAAAAATCACTACTTTATATAGACTAGAGAATAAAATGCACTGCAAAAACTGAAATTGAAATTAAGTAAAACGTACATACTTTCTGATGTTTGTAAGTGGCACAATTATTAAAATGAACCTTTCTTTAACTATTAAACGACATAGAACGTAATATAAGTGCCAAGATCAGCAGTCATGACACCAAAATACTATTAATTCGAAGACGAAGGCCGCCTTTTTTATTATCGACGCCAATAAAATTCATATTTCATTTCAGACAAGATAGACAGTTTAAAGTTCACGGAGTTTCAGGCTTTTAGCGCCAACGCTTTTCAATATCAATGCAATATTTTAGCCAGAAAATATCAATAACATAATATAATTACTTTCTTCCATACATCACCCTTTACCGGAACGAAGTTGTATTTATATTTATTTAAGCCTATTATTTTATCAACATATATAAACGTCATAAAATGAGATCTTAGCATTGACAGTGTATGAGGTTGCATGACAAATGCAACATTTCTGTAAGTTGAGTCTATATAGACAAAACAGAATCCTCAACAGGCGCGGAACTTGATATTATTTCAGGAAGAATTAGAGTAAATAGAAACCTAGGACTTTGGACAAAGTTGAATATATAAATCAAAAGGATTTAAGTTCCTGAGTCCAAAACTGTAATTAGATATTAAATCGACTAAGAGATGATGGAGCTATGAACTAAAACTTAAAAAGAGTCGTTATGCTGCGGCTGAAAAAAAAAAACAAATTTTTAGATCAGTTTAAATCTAGAGTAAAACTGCACAACCCTGTATTCACTACAGCATCAACAACCCGTTGAAGCAGCATTTAACTCCTGAATTCTACAGATAAATAAAATAAACAGAGAATTGTCGCTAGTTCTTATTGCTAAGCCTAAACTGACGATGTCGTTTTCAGAAATATTATAAATTACGAGGCTTATTTACTGTTTTTCTGTTCCTTAAATACCCCCCATTACGAAATATTTTATCTAATGACGAATGACTGCTTTATAATTTACATTTTTTCCCTCAGTAAGTTGGGTTACCACAAGTACGCTTATATTTTTGGATAGAAATGAAAATTGTATCGTATTCCTCTATCGCGACATCATTGTTTCTTAAGGATTCGATATCCTTTAAAAGGTATTTTTAATAATTGGTGAAATGCGTCGAAACTCTTAAATTAAGTGTTGTTGTTGTTCTCTTAATACTTTTTGTACTATAGTACGAATTTATATTATTTTTTATTGTTCGGTATGGCTGGTATTTCAACCATGCTGTCAAATTTTATCCATTTTTCCTCGTTTTATAGACAACGGGACAAATCTAGTTATTATGGTAATGGCAAGGCTACAAGACAGGCAGTTTGTATTCTGAAGAATCTAACCATGGATTATAACATTGTAAATCCGTAAACTTACCGCTGGCCTACTACAAAAGACGAAATGGATTAATCTAAGGAATCTACATGATAAAAGAGCGATCGCACTCTTCTCTATTTTTCATTTACCCTCAATAGTTTCAGAACAGTGTATGTTTATATTCACTTACGACACGTAAGAGCATGTTTATTACCGCCAGGGGAACAGTATTTAGGGTTATCTGCCGATATACAAAGGCAGGGAACCACAAATAACCTTTAATGTTTACCTTTCACATCTTCGTTACAACTTGTTAAGAAACAGTGTTAGTTAAGCACTTTGGGGTGTAGTGCTCTGGCACTTGAAATAAGAAATAAAAAACGAGGTTACTGAACATGCAAAAAATTTCAAATCTGAGTAACGTGACAGCATTAGGCTTGTTACAGTGCAAAATACAAAAGTCATTGAACTATGGTGTTACACCACTATCTGAAGCATGCAAGTTAACATATTAAAAACAATATATATATATATATATATATATATATATATATATTCAGAATTCTTATGCACAGAGTGGCTTTCTGCAACTGACAGTTCACTAATTTTGAACTGACAAATATATGGGTGGGTATGCCTATATAGTTAGTCAACAACACCTACTTCCACCTTTGTGTGGCTGAATAGCGGTATTTGACTGTCACTCTTATAGCCTGAGCTATAAGTTTTCTTTTTTCTGTGGTAATAGAATGCGAGTATCCGGATATAAATCAAACTAAAACTAACAATTTAGAGTACCTGGATATAGCTCACGCATCAAAATAAAACTAGCAATTTACAATATCCGGATATAGTTCACACATCAAAATAAATATAACAAAACTAAACTCTACACTTTCTCGTTTGGTGTGGACTCACTGACCTATCTCGACCTACCAGAGAAAATATTCTCGTCCAAGTGTCATTTGGAGCAAACTATGTACCAATCACAAAGTTTTTGTCTTCTAGAACAATACAGTATTAAGTTATGGATGAGCACATATTACGTACGAATCACATTTAAATCAACAGAATTAGGATTACCACACTTCAAAAAACAGAACTACGATTGTCCACATTCCCACACTTAGATCAACAGAACTAGGACTGTCCACATTACTACACTTAAATCAACAGAACTAGGACTGTCCACGTTTCCACACTTAGATCAACAGAACTAGGACTGTCCACGTTTCTACACTAAAATCAACAGAACTAGGACTGTCCACATTACCACACTAAAATCAACAGAACTAGGATTGTCCACATTACCAGACTAAAATCAACAGAACTAGGACTGTCTACATTACCACACTTAGATCAACAGAACTAGGGCTGTCCACGTTTCCACACTTAGATCAACAGAACTAGGGCTGCCCACATTTTTTAAACATACTTCTATTTCATGATTTTATTTTTATTCTACATAAACTTCCTATGGCGGTTTTCAAAGTTTCAAATTTCTCTTAACAGCGTGTTAGAAGTTAAAATTAATTTAGTAGTTCCCAAAGGTCACTGGTTATTTAGAACTATTGTACATTCACTTATCTGTTTGTCTGTTTTGAATTTCGCCCAAATATATACTAACCGTCCTTAATTTAACAATATAAGACTAGAGGGAAAGCAACTAGTCGTCACCATCCATCGCTAATTCTTGGGCTACTCTTTTACTAACGAATAGTGGCAGTGATCGAAATTTGTAACGACCCTATGGCTGAAAGAGTGAACATGTTTGGTGTGACGGTGTTTCGAACCTGCGACACTCAGATTACGAATCGAGAGCCCTAACCACCTAGCCATGCCGAACACATTCATTTATATTTCACCAAATCTATCTTTCGACTGTCTTTCACGTGGTTAAAAGAAGCAAAACATGGGAATGGATAATAAACCAATCTTTATATGTAATTCATAAACAGCAGACGTGTATTCGCTGAGGTACGTAGGTTGATAATATAAACTACATAAACCATGCCAGCTCTTCAATAGACCCTGAAGATTAAAGAATGGAGTCGTCAAATTTATGGGGATATTCTTTATCAGTTATTCTCGTTATGCTGCAGCCATATATATCTTTCGTTGGTTCCGAAACACAACACTGGAGCTTCTTTCTTATTAAAAACAATGTTCACAATAAGCTATATACCTGTGATCTGACCACTGCTGGTATCGAAACACGATTTTAAGCGTGACAAGTCCACAGACTTGCTGCTGCGTGTCTGTGTGTGCGATAGCCACAGTTTCAAGAGAGAAAACCTAGAAACCGACAATTTTGCACCTTTGCTAAGTGAACCCTGAGGGTATTCACCCAGGCATTATTACTTATTCATATGCGTGCATGCATGCGTGAGTGTATTTTCTTATGAGGCAAGCTAGTGAAAACCACACAGAAGAGACATGTGACCGCTATAACTCTAACAGGAAAGAATCTAGAAACCTGAAATTTTGAACCCATATTAAGTGAATCCTAGGTATTACTTATCTACGTTCGTGCGCACCTGCATATCTTTTTAATAAGGCAAACTAGCGAATAACCATGTAGGAAAACGAAGTGGTTTCTTATATTGCGAAGAGAAATCACAGACATGCAGACACGCTATTTTATTATTACTAGCGTACAGCCCGTCAAAACTCACGATGCAAGTACCGCCATCCAACAGTATACCTTTAAGTATATCAGCTGGATTAATTAGTAACAGTTCCTTCTCAAATCTTACAGTTTAACAGTGTATCATATAACTTATACATTACATAAATGATTCAATTATGCTGTTTACACATAATACCTGATAAAACCTAGTTATCCTGATATTAGCTATCCTCGATTTAAAAGTGACAACTAGTCACACCACCCGCCGCCAGCTCACTGGCTACTCTAATCGCATAGTGAAATTTGACCGTAACACCCACAGACATAAACAAACAGATTTCAACAGTCAATTTGTGAGGCTCTAAAATAAACTATAAATTATTCTGTACAATAAATAAAAATTGGAACGATATGCCTGTTATTAGACGAAGTTCACCTTTACAAAACAAGCCGACGACTAGGATTCTCTAGGCAACGTATATTGTTAATGAAATAATGTAGAAATGTGTTCAGTATTAGAAAAAAAAAGATGTCTGTGACAAAACTTCATATTACTTTGAAACGCATAGCGAAAAAAGTCCTTAGTCAGACAGTTTTAAACCGTGTTACCAAACGACGGAGCTCTGAGATAAATGTTGGTATTTGAAAAAAGAATTCAGAGCCATTCTATGTGACGCTATCCTGAGGCTAAAAAATATTTATTAATTATAGATAGTACTTAAAAATTACATGTAGATAAGCCTACATTTCATTAGGTTCATATCCTGATTCGACCCATGGAATGCTGGACCTTGCACATTTTTAACCCAAAACATAAATGCGACAGTTTCGTTGATTTGAAGAATCTCATGCAAGACAAAAGCAAGTCTACCTCAAGTTGAGCATGCGCATAAGAGGTTAAGTAATGATATCTGTTACCACCACCCATAATTAACATGTTTTCTTACTTAAAAATAATAATAAACATCTATTATTCAGGCATCGCTTTCACATTCCACAGATCTAAGTTCCCTCCATGATAAAAATAAATAAACTGGCAGAGAGTTCTTATTGAAAAAACAAAGACAAGTAAAACTTAATGTCTACACATCTACTTCGGACGCAATCACCCAAACTTGCGACTTGTACAGCATGTTTGAGATAATTAATCATGTGGACAAAGAAATGAACGCGAATACTGCTTGCAAATATGTTAAAACAAGTCTGAAAAACACTCGAGGCAAGGCGCCCCAGTGACAGATTCGTGAATTGTAATACTAATTCTGATAAGGTATCCAAAATGTAACCCTTCAGTTTATTTTACTACTGCGGCAGCGATGTTCACTCGGGTTTGTTTCTACTATGACAACAAATATAATTACCACTCATCTTTGGGAACAAAGATTTCACGTTCCATTCGGCTAGAATATCGACGCAAGTAAACAATGTTTAACGTGAAAATCAAACCTTCACCTACACCACTACAGTTTTAACTCTATTGGGAAAGAAATAATTTCTTATAAGTACGAGTAAAAATATCTTCTAAGACACAGCTTATCCTCTGAGAGCCAACTGCCAATCCCATTTAAGTGCACTGTTGAATTATTAGCAGATTTTAACATAAATTATAACTGAGGGACCAAAAACCAATCGATCGCTAAAACTTGTTAATTACTATTCTCCTCTTGGATGATTTTTGGCCCAGTGCCAATTCCACCCTTGGGAACAATAAATCTTTAAGCCAATCACAACCTACTTTACGCGTGAATAGATATTCTTCTATTTATAATTTGATTAAACTTTTCCCGCCTTTTTCGAAGACAACCCAAATGATAAAAGGCTTAACTGAGCGGAGCACAACAGCTGCTACCATTTTATAAAATGACACTAGATGGCACTACTTCCTACAAAAGCAGCTTGATGGTACAAATTAACGAGGGGAAAAAACACAACTGTAAATCAATATGTAAAAATCCCGATAATTTGACAACTTCAGTAAAATAAGCAGTCCTTTCAACGGCAGTTACGAGTTCAATTTTTCGTGAAGAAACAGTTTCTTGTACAACATTATCAAAAGAACGTAAATCGTGATGACAAGAAACTCGTTTGAAGTAAAGATGTATTCTCAATACGCAGATGTGGGTATTAAAAGTTTAATTAAAATAAAGTACAGAACAACATTTCGATCTTAGTTTAAAACAGTAAATTTAGGTTTAAAAACACCACTTAGTATCTCGTAAGAGCAGTTCCTACAATACTATCTGTTCAATGTTTTTGTGTTTAAACATTACATGAATTTAATAACAATAATTTGTTAAAGTTCTCTGGTAGTCCCACTGAAGATCTGAAGTGTTTATCTACATTTGATCACCGAAATATTCTACAAAATCTACTGAATTGGTTTCTATTATTTTTATTTATGGATATTTTCACACTCTTGAGAAAGTAATATATATTTCCTCTCTTAGCTTAAAAAGTAAACTGTTTACAAAAATTTAAAAAACAACCATAGCAGGTATTTAGTTCAAGAAAAGGTTTTTTACTCTTCCAGGGCCCGGTATGGCCAGGTGGTTTAGTCATTCGACTCGTAATCCAAGAGTCGTGAATTCGAATCCCTATCGCACAAAACATGTTCGCCCTTTCAGCCGTGAGAGCGTTATAATGTAATGGTCAACCCCACTATTCGTTGGAAAAAGTAGTAGCCTAAGACTTGGCGGTTGGTGGCGATGACTAGTTACCTTCCCTCTAGTCTTACATTGCTAAATTAGGGACGGCTAGCGTAGATAGCCCTCGTGTAGCTTTGCGCGAAATTCAAAACAGGTCAGGGATATGATTATACCCTCTCGCCTCGCACGCGAATATGTTAAAGAAATTTCGAGAAGTTCAATGGTTAGCACTTGTTAATTGAATGATCAGGTGAGTATCTGCCACGAAAACTGGCGGATGCCCGGTCAATGCAGAGGCTGAATGAAGTTCAGGGCTATTGATAATAGTGCTGCTGGTGACAGCTTACCTGGAGAGATGATAATGAGAAGAAAAGAAGCAAGTCAACAGCATTCAGACGAAACGTTATTTTGCCCTGGAGCTATCTGGTAGCTAGGATCTATAAATCCAATGCTTTGGCTAAGATCAATCCAACGAGACGGAAAATTAGATGGGGAGGGGGAACGGGAGAACCCCGAGAAAACCCACTTTCACAGGACATGCGTCAGAAATTTCAAAAATTGTTGAGATACACATGCTTACAGTTTATTATAAGTACAAAGCTACGCCAGGCGTCTCTAATTTTCAACTGATGATCAGAAGAAATTTAGTCATAAGCGTCAAATTGCCACTTTTGGTCAACTGTAATCGAACTAACGTTTATAACATAACATTACAACTCACGACCACATGATGCGAAACATGATTTTTGTTTCGGTAACCGGATGACAACCATGGACCCTCATATTTCACTAGAACGCATGCTCAGTTTCAGAGATGGGTCTTGTGTTATGACGGTCAAATGTTCCAGTCGGATACTTCTGGGCATTCTGCTTAGTAAAGTTCTTCAACACTTAGACTAAATAGAGTGAATATAAGATCAAAACCTAAGTTTAAAAACTATGTTCTCCTTACTTTCATTTAAAATAATCAATGATGTTATTAGCGCAAGTGCACTACGAGAAGTGACGTATTTGCATATAAAGAGGAGTTAGATCGTTTTATAAAAACTATTTTGATTGCAGTAACTCATGTGACAATACAACCACAACTGATATAACATCACGGTGGAGTAAGTCATGTGATAATACAACCATGGTGAAATAAGTCATGTGGCAAAACAACCACAGCTGATATAACACCACAGTGGAGTAAGTCATGTGACAATACAACCACAGCTGATATAACATCACGGTAGAGTAAGTCATGTGACAATACAACCACGGTGAAGTAAGTCAGGTGATATAATACCACAGTGGAGTAAGTCATGTGACAATACAACCACGGCTAATATAACACTACGGTGGAGCAAGTCAGGTGACAATACAACCACGGCTAATATAACACCACGGTGGAGCAAGTCATGTGACAATACAACCATGGCTAATATAACACCACAGTAAAGTAAGTCATGTGACAATACAACCACGGTTGATATAACATCCCAGTGGAAAGGAATTTATTGGAAATAAATTTTAGCATTTTTAGTGTTACACAAATATGTTGCCACCAGAAATTTTGAGAAGGTAACATAAGTCTTTTCTTCCATATATGGGCTGGCATGGCCAGGTGGGTAAAGGTGTTCAACTTGTAATTTGGGGGTCATGGGTTTGAATCCTCCTGACACCAAATATACTTGCCCTTTCAGCTGTGGGGGCATTATAATGTTAAGGTCAATCCCACTATTCATTAGTAGAAGAGTAGCCCAAGAGTTGGCAGTGGGTAGTGATGACTAGCTGCCTTTCCTAAAATTTTACACTGTTAAATTAGGGACAGCTAGTGCAGATAGCCCTCATGTAGCTTTGCGTGAAATTCAAAAACCATAAAAAAAACAATTATTGCATATATTAATCATAAGCACATGTTTAGCTTAAGATTCTAGAATTTCCAAAGTGAGGTTATCCTTTGTAATTATTCTTATTTAAAAACAACAGAATATGGATCAATTTAGAGCACCAGGTCCATACAAAAAGACATGAAACAAATTATATTCCAACAACAGTAGGCAATATTCAGCATTTTATAAGTTTTTTTTGTTTGTGTTTGGAATTCAGCACAAAGATGCACAATGGATTATCATGTTCTTCACAACACAGGAATCAAAACCCAGTTTCTAGCAGTGTGAATCCACAGACATATTGCTGTGCCACTGGGGGGGGGGTTATAATAGGTGAAATGTGTTTAAACTAAGCATTTATAATTTGAAGGTGGGATATACTTTGTACATAATGGCTTTGAAAAGCAGCAGAATATAAATCATCTTGGAGAGCTAGGGCCAACCAGAAAGATGTCTGCAATAAATCACATTCTAGCCATGATAAGTAAAGTGTGCATCTTGTAACAGGTAGGAATTCATGAATATGAAGGTTCACAACAAAAGCTAAACACATTTACCAAGCAACAGTATGCAACATAAAAAAGACAAATCTCAATCTGTAAACAAAATACAAGTGACATGTACACCAGTTCATTTCATGTCATATCCATTAAACCATCAATTACCTCAACCAGCTAGATAATGAAATGGATATTCATGCTATTTCATGCAAAGACACAACAGTCAATTCACCTGATGCAGTGTCCATGGATTTCTGATTGACTGACTAATGAAACTGACACTGGGAAATTATCATCCACATTCACTAGATACACTATGGAAAGCTTGCAGAGAAGAAAGGTGTGCACTGAACATGACAGTCTTATAAAACTGAATGTGCAACTGTAATGTACTTTGCAGCTTCAACAAAACTACCCCAAGTTCCACTATTGCTGATATCTGTATCCAGCAAGAATTCCCAATCTTACATAGATATTCCAACACTGTAGCTTCAACTAAAGCATATTTTAGGAACTGAAATGTTTAATCACAGACTTCAATCCATCTGAAATGCGAATGTTTTTATTGAGACCACACTTTGTGGAAATTAAATGAAAACAACAACTGTCTTTTTTGGCCATAGATTGAAGATACTATTGTACTACTGTAGGCTTCATTTCTTCCCCATTATATGGTCAAGGAATTCTACCTGCATATACATTAGCACAAACTTGCTGATGTCCATTCACTGAATGTGCCAACCATGAAGTTAAACAATGTATACAACAGTGAAATCAAATTATACAGTAGAAAATCTCAAAAATGATTAATTCTTCTGGAACTCCAAGAAGGAGTACCTAAAAGATTCAGACCCAACATGGTAATTCCTTGCTATGTAGTAAGAAGCATGTGCAACACAAGTTGAAGAACTTTTGGATGAGCAAACATAACATGTGGCACTTTTACAATCAGTAGCTAGTTGTTGTTGTTATTAATGATCCTTAGAACTCTTATGCAGAATATACTTCATCACCAGAGCATTACACATACCTGAACTAATATACAAGGGTTTATAACTCAGACTGTATATTAGAGATGTTTTGAATCTTGAATTTTTATTGTTATGCACTGGGTATGTGTACATATAGCTAGAAACGTCCCACGGGGTAGTTAATACTGGCACAAATAAATCTTCACATCAACAGCTAAGAACAGTTGTAATATAACAGCAAATATATTTAGATAAAACAGCTGAGGAAGAAACTGTTGTTAGTTCAAGAGCAAAGCCACTTTGGGCTATCTCCTGGATTCACCACAAGGAATAAAATCCCAAATTTTTGCATTGTAAGTCCTTATATTGCTGTCTAGCAACTTGGTCCATCAAATTATGATCTGGTCTGGTAATGTAGTGCACTTCAAATGCACTGAGCACATTGGCAAGCTATGGTCATGTGTCACTGATAAACCTTTCATGTGGTGTCTAGACCAAGAACCCAATGCTGAAACTAACTTGATGAGTGTGTGTGTCTTATAGCAAAGTCGCATTGGGGTATCTGCTGAGTCCACTGAGGGGAATCAAACCCATAACTTTTGTATTGTAACTCCATAGAATTACCACTGTACCAGCAGGGGACTACTCTGATGAGTCCAAGGATAGCTGGAGCACTGTTTCATATCTCAATTCAGCCAATGGAGGAAGATGCTGGTCACACGAGGGTCAGAAAAGGAACTGAACAAGAATTGCAAAGACTGGCCAAGATACTTGTCTCATCGTCATTATGGCTGGGACTAGCAGTTAGAATAGTGGATCATTTGGTGGTCTAACTACTTCCTTATTTTCTGAACAATGTAGTAGTTTTTATGGCGATATGTCTGTATAAGGTTTTATGCTAGTTACTCAATTATTATATTTAAGACTGCTGATGCTAGTAGATATAAAGCCTAGAACATCATCAATTTGTATAACAAGAGATGACTGGTTGGAGTTTGAAAATTAAGCTGAAAGGACATTTTGGGTTAAAAATAATTTTCAGTGGTGATATGGTTGTACAGTGACTTCTTGAGAGAAACATTCACACTAGCTGGCAGTGTAACAGCACTTTCTAGGCACCTAAATGTGACAATTCATGTTATTAATTGTAATGGCTAGAACATCTACAACTGTCAAAAACATTACATTTCTTACTTATCAAGTACTTGTGGTAGTTTTTGCAATGAACATTTGTAGAACGTTTAGAGCAAAAAACCATATTAACTTGTATGAAAAAGACACAAGTACATAAGTGTTATATGTGCAGTGAAGGAGCTACTTTCTTCTTAAGACAGAATATTGATCATATAGTTATCAGTCTGTGGGAAAATTCCTTGTTCCACTGGATTTTGTCTGCATTGATTTTTCTGTCATGACAACTACAGTGAGTGAATCAAGCCATAAACGATGATACAAAAATGTGATACCTCAGCTCATGGTAACTCTGACAGGAAATATATTCTACTGCAGAATATCATATCTAATCAGTTTCAGTTTTGGTCAGAGTATGTGTTAATGTATACTGTGGTAGATGGCAAAAATATCAGTGCTAGTTTAAAAGTTTTATTTAGATTTAATTCAGCTGATGACTTTGTTTTAAGAAACCTAAAAATGCGTTGAGTTCAGTGGCTTCAAGGTGACAGCACATTTCAGTTACCACAGCTGTCAAGACATTATCTAGCACAAGTAGCTTGTTTTATTTGCAGAGTTCCCATAGAGCTCCAAATAACCATACATGTACAATTATTTATTTTCAGGTACTTTTCCATTCTGTACAATACTTATTTGGGACTGTACAATTATTAAAATTTGTCCAATAAGACAGGGAAATTTAACAACATTGGTTACTTGAGAGAGATACTGGCCATCTCACTTCCTCAGTGAATCTGCAAGTGAGCATTTCTTTAATTCGTCAGAGCAGTTCAACAAAGTGCAAGATAGGCCATCCAATTATAGCACTCTTTGGCCCTTCAAAAGCTATGCCATAAAGCAGTGTATAAGCTTTAGCTTATTTAAAACTGAAAGTATAAGCAGTTCCATTGAACATAAGGGAAACTGGCAGATTACCAGTCCATAATGAGCTAGTTTGCCTACATCATTGATAACATTAGCATTACAAAATGTTTACTTTATTATCAGAGAAATTTAACCTTAAGCCAAAAATGCTCCAAATAAACTTGTTTAAAGACAAATGTCACTTCCATTTCCTTATGTATTTTATACAAATGAATATGGTAGTATCAATGCTAACACCACAAGCACGAATACATAAAAGTAATCCACACAGAGTACAAAGGGAAAAAAAAACCTCCATATGTCCACCCTATACTATTATTCAGGGCTGCACTATTATTTGGAACTGTATAGTAGTGGCACACAAGCTGTAGCAAGTCTGTGCTAAAGCATTATGAAATGTTACACTAAGATATATGTACGTGGTAAATCAAATATATATTCGTGTGCATGTAGGGTATGACATATGTGCCAAACTTTACTTGAAAGTTGTAGGCAAAAAAAGGAACAACTATCCAGCACGACTGAGCAAACTGTTTAAACTTTGTTACATTATGATTTTTGAAACTGTAAAGTTACAAAATTAGACAGTCCATATATACTTATTGAGAATTTATAATCAAACTAGTAGGTAGGTGCCACTCCTACCCCATTGAATACATGCTTGTAGTGTGTGATGTTGCTAGTGCATTTGAAGTTACACATAATCATTCATTGGTGTCATATAAATGAATCAACTATACAGAAAACACAACTACCATGTGAAACAGAAATGAAAATAATAGACATGATCTGAACAGTAAGACACCAAGATTTGAAGTAAACTGTGACAAGTAACTTGTGAAACACAGGAAGGTACAGTGCATCTCATAATTTTGTTAATGCTCAGGAGAGAATGTTTTCAGCTTTTACATTGAAATACTTGTTACGTAGTGGAAAATGTAGTTTCTTTTTTATTTGGTTGAAACGATGAGTTTAATTAAAAGCTTTCATTATATTAATGACAAACAACAGTTTGATGTGTTTGGAAATAGTAGTAAAGGATATTTTCAATGAAACCAAATCAAAATATACGGTAATGGGTTAGAAAATATACAAACAGTAGCCTATTTGCCATACTAAAAATATACCAAGTTTGCATAAGTTTCATTTTATTATGATTTAATATCTTCAATAATATAAACTTTCATTTTTACTGGCATTTTTTTCACATTTATATCAGAACAAGGTGCAGTTGTAAAAACATAATAGGATGTGAGTGTACATCCTTGGGCAGATAGCAGCTTGTGTGACACTGATTTGAATTTGCCTGACACGTATTACACTTATATGTGAAAAGAAGTCTAGTAAAAGCAAGCCATTTACACTAATGAATCACAGTGGTCAAAATTAGCATAATTTTAAGTTGTTTGAAAGCAGAACCAGTGTTCACAGTTTTACCTTCTCCCTTTCCCAATGGACCCAAGTTATTCTAGATAACAATCACAATGTGTGAGGGCTCTGTTAAATGAGGAAGGTGGCCATGTTAACTATTGTTTGGACAACAGTTTGTAGTAGAGCTATAAACTGTTTAACTTTTGACCAACCATAACTCAGTTGAATACAATCAAATCCTTAACCCTTCTAGCTGTTTTCACTATTTAACCTCCAGTTAACGTAAAATGTTCATCTTTCCTGTTTGCATCCTTTATTCCCACAATCATCATGGATGAAAACTATTTTGAGAGTTTTTTCTGGCAACTTTGAAGGAGGACTACCCACGTTAATAACTGGGTCAAAGTGCACATCACGGTCATTTATATTAAAAATTAATATAACTTTATTTTCAGTTTATGACAAGAAGCTTACCATCAAAACAATTAATATTATCTAAATTTTAATTTCAAAAGTAACTATCTACATAATTTCTCAAAACTAATTTGTCTTTGCCATATGATAAACTTACCCTCCAAATTGGCTATTTTAGATTTTCTTTAAATTCTTATATGGATTTGTAAGTGTTCATCTACTTATAAATACACATATTATAAATATCAACAAGCTGGAACATAAACTTAGAAACACCAGCATTCTGTGTTTATTAAGATTTAAAACAAATGTTAAACCAATATGATATGTTTCTTTCAGTATCTGCCTGTCCTTCAAAAAGTGTCAATAAATCAAATGTCAGGTGAGTCTAGGGTAACTCTTATCCTCCACCTACAAGGTCCACAGGAAATATCAACAGCTAGATGCATGAGAAGCTGCAAGATAACACATTTCATAGGAGGAAACATCAAGAGTAAGAAGTGTCGTTACTTATAGAACAAGAAAATAGTTCAATAAAGAGTATAATCCAACCAGATCAAGTAGAAGGAAATAAATTATTGAAAAAGAGGAATCTAACAACAAGAAGAGATTTTGATGATTGTCTTGAAAGCAGACAGTCCAGATAAGATAACAAGAAACAGCCTGTACAGGACACAAGCTGGGTTGGAACAATGACACAAGGAAGAAAGGTAAGCTAAATTTACCAGGAAAACTTTCAATCAGACTACCAAGCAGCCCAAGTGTCAGGCAAATAAGGAACAATACTAGCTTGTCCCTGTGATAAAAAGTGTGGGAAGCTGTTTTCAATGTCAGAATAACAGTTCCCACAAGCAAGAGGAAGAAGAAAACATGTCTATACTGTAAGATAGTAGAGGTAACAAATGGCAAATGGTTTGAACATAAGACAGAAATTTTTCAGTCCAAAGGAGAAACTCTACAAGGAAGATAACTAGTGAAAAAAGCTTAGAAGAGATCCATAAGATCTGGAGAGTCTCCAGAGAAGAAACAGAAGATGTGTACAAAATTGTCCTGAAATGGTGATAGTAGAAATGAATGAGAACAAAGTTTTTATGCATGTTAAGAATACAAAACAAATTGGTCGCAATGTTTCTATTGAATGTGATGGCTGAGCTTCTCAATTTTCTCTTCTGTTCATACATGAAAAGATATTATATAGGCAGCATTGGAATTGGTCTGAATTCTGTAAATATTAATCCTTTGGTGGTAAGTTGAAAGAATGAAGGATTAAAAATAGATAAGCCACCAGGGGGAGACAAATTTCCTCCAGGATTTTAAAGAAGACTTGATATGAAAGATTCTTTAATCTCTGACAGAAAAATAAAAATTGAGTAAATGCTTTATGATTGAAGAGTTGCTAATGTTACTCCAATTTTTAAAGGAGTAATAAGAGCTACCCTGAAAGACCAGACAGTGCCTTGTTGTACAAACATTATTCCACAAAACCTTTATATAAAGTTCAAAGTTGTAAAACATGTTACACATTACACCATTTTTCATTAAAAGACGAGACACGTGACAATAATATTTTACTAAGGATGCACACATACCATATATACGTATACAACGTGAGGTACACACATACTTAGCAATGATTGCAGGTTTTCAAATATTCATACTGTTCCCTCCACATGTTGTATTCAAACTCTACAACAAACATTTTCTTCTGAGGTTCAGGAACAGAGAGAGAAAAAGAAAGAAACAAGAATAAAAATTATGAAATATTATTGATTTTATTAAAAATAACAACTTTGTGGAAAAAATATTTGAAAGGATTTTATTCTGAATTTTAAAGACAGCTTTCTTTAAACAAACATATCATCTAAAACTAATTTTATCTCTTATATTTATTATTCTAGTCTATATTTTTGGTTAACAAATACTTTTTGCTTCAAGTTTGCTGTGAACAAGAAATTACTTCAGTTTACAATGCAGCATTATTTCTTAATTGAATAAAGTAAAGAACTTTTTATTTTAACACAAATGAATAAAAGGACCATTTAGTTTACAAAAGCTGTTTTTTACACACTTCTGTAGAAAAAGGAAGTAAACACTTGAATCTACACTATTTTTTTAGGAAACAGTGGAATTCTCTCTTAATCTATTGTAAGAGCCAGCAAACAGCATCTCATTCTATAAACTAACTACCCTACAACTGCTTCAACCAAACTTTAGCCTATCTTTTATTCAAATTTTTAACTCGAGTCCTTCTATCTTACTGTCTTCAGAATTAAAATTTATTTGAAAATATCCAATCAAGATCATTCATGATTGCATAGATAAACAATGATGTTCAAACCTTTTAAAGTTAAAGCTTTTTTTTTCTTCATTCAAACAACTTTCAACAATACATTAAGGTGTACATATTCATACTGTTCAAGAGTGTACAATATTATGAGTATTCTAACCTACAAAAGAATTTAAATGATACTTGTAAAAATAACACACATATTTAAACTTTTTTAACCACCAGTTATGTGAATATTTTCCTACATTTCAAATATTCTCAAAAAAATATGTAACTAATTTTTCTCCTTTTATTTACAATCAAACAAAACATACTGACATGTAAAAGTAGCACATCACACGATGGTAACAGATACAAACAAAACATACATGCAAAAGTAGCACATCACACGATGGTAACAGATACAAACAAAACATACATGCAAAAGTAGCACATCACGCGATGGTAACAGATACAAACAAAACATACATGCAAAAGTAGCACATCACACAATGGTAACAGATACAAACAAAACATACATGCAAAAGTAGCACATCACACAATGGTAACAGATACAAACAAAACATACATGCAAAAGTAGCACATCACACAATGGTAACAGAAAATGTTTTATATAAATTTATTCCAGTGGCTTTAAAAACTTTAAATTCTTAATATTTTCAAACATTTGTAAACATAACCACATAAGTATAAAAAAGTTTAGTAAGTGTTTTCATTTGAAGTTTTCATAGCAGAACTACCACACATCAGTAACTTTTTATATAAAAGAAAACAAACTTTTGTAAGTCACTAAGAATGGAATATTTTACTCTTGGAGGTACACAGACAACTCTACTGATAGAAATATAAATCTGAATTTCATGGGTTTCATTTAAAAAAATTATATATATATATATATTTTAAACATGAACAGTTGTACATAACAAATACAAAACACTGTCAAACCATATGTAAATCATATAATTTTTTTTAAATTTATGGCAAAGAAAAACATAAATAAATAAAGGCTCTTTCTTTCTTGCCTTTAACATTATAGAACCAAAACCTTCAACATGTACACATCAGTACCACACATCACTTCCAAACATAAGAAACTATACATACTATTGTATCTTAACACACTACAGTACCACTAATGAGGCTAATAAATGGTTTTCCTGGGTACATAGTAACTTACATACAACATATTATTCTATTATTTGTTGTTTAGTAATAACATATTTCAGTCTAACACACCTACAGAATATTAAATCTCCAACTTCACATCTTAAGTAAATGCATTATGGCACTGTATTCTCTTAGACAGAGCAAGATATTAAATTAGCAGCACTATTTCGTAAGCTATTTCTAATTCTGCTTACACAGATAGTTTCTGTAATAACAAATCTTTTTTAATAATTGGTCAAGTAGGCTTATAAATCTAGAACTTTACCAGTCTTAAAACATTATAAAACATCAAAACACAAATATACAGTTGTTATACATCTCTTAAAAATACAAATTTCAGCAATATTTGGGGGTTCAGTTTTTTCTATCACTTGTTTTCACAGTAGTATTGTTTTAAAAAATTAACATGCCCAGTGAAATATTTCTAAATGAAACCTCCTTTTGAAAACAGGAAGATCCATCTTATTTAAGAATTGGTTGATAAAACTAGTTATTTAATAATATGGTAATTAAAATGTTTTCATCTCATATCAGTAATATTGATAGTTTAAATGTCTGTAACAGCATGGAGCTGACTTCAGCATTTGAATCTGAATTATAATAACTGTTCCTATATTTCAAAATGTCTCTATGAAGATTTTTGTACTTATTAACAAATATTTAATGTTATCATCAAACTCTCATTGTTAATAAACTAACTGAAATTCTGACTAATAAAGAACATTTGCTATTTCAATATCCCCAATAATGGAGCAAAATGGAAACAAAAAACCTCATTTATTGTGCAATTTTATAATTAATAAAATCTCAAGTGTAAATAAGTAAAATAAGAAATAAACGTTCAGTTGATAAATGTGGTCAGAGTAAGTTGGCGGTTCTACCTTGGTAACGTAACGTTAAAATTATGCCTATAAATTATAACACAGGGATGATATTGTAAATAGGCCTACCTTGAAACCTTGCTGTAAATGGAACCTGGTTTAGAACCATGTTGGAATTGAAGTTCAAAATTACGTTAATTCACAAAAGAGGATAGTCTGAACATGTTATTATGAAAGTTTACGACAATTTCTACCCAACTTACATTTTAATCACTGATTTTTGTAAAGTAATACATTAAATAATAAATGTGTAATACAAACAGTGAAAATAAATAAATAAAACAAAATCACAGCCAACAGAAACTGAATCTCAGCAAAGTAATTTACTAATCTATGAAAGAAAACATTTCGTTTCAAGCAATAATAGCCTTTATTTCTGATTTTTCAAAAAGAGCACCAAAACGTATATAAAAAAGTATACCTTAACTTACTTTCACTATGCATTTCTCCAGTGTAACAACCTTTCTGCTTCAGTGTAAATTAAAATCGTTTTAAAAATTACATTTACTTTTCACTTTTTTTTTCACTAAAAATGCACTAGATTTCACTTTTTTCTTTAAGTAAAAAGACATAAAATATTATAATTATTAAGTCATAATTATGGTTACGTTGATTTATAACAACTCACTAGGTTATCTTGTATTACAATATGTGTATAAATTGAGAGCGAGTAACGCCTCTTTGTAATTAAAATAATGTAGTTCAAATCCCAAATTTCATTTGCAGTATTCGTCTTTAAAGGCCTAAACCTATTTGATTATGTTATATCATAAACAATATAATTAAGGACAAAGGTAGAGTTCTTTGAATCTTATTCATATATCATTTAAATATAATATTTACATCGAAAAGAACAACTGACTTCTTTTACTTTAAAACTTAACAATACACGTCAATTACTTAATTGCGAAAAAAGTTGAACTATAACTTTGAATTGTATGTTTGTTGTGTTGGGATACTTTCATTTATTCTACTACTGCTTTTCTAGCTAGTTTATAATAAATAGTTGTTACATTATGTTATAAGAGAAAGGTATTTTTTAATTATCTGTATTAAGTAAAATCTTTATATATCACAAACAAATACCTTCGATTTACTGAAAACTCTGCCATCTAGTGATTTGTTTCAATACTAATAACTACACAACAGGAACAAGTAACTTTCAACAAAATTTATATTATATTATAAAAACATTAACTTCATCACAAAAGCTCTGCGTAAGCATTAGTCTAGAGTAGAGCTTCGATACTTCTATTCATATATAACACAGTGTTCAAGCGTTTTTCAATGACTTTAATACATATTCTTGAACCTTGTTTGTTGTTAAGCGCAAAACTACACAATGGGCTATTTATTTGTTCTCCCCACCACCGATATCAAAACTGTTTTTTTAAAACTTCATTATAAGCCTACAAGCCAACTGTCATGCCTCTAATAGCAAGAGGAAGGAAGGGTAGTATAGAATACAGAATCAAAACCTTTCTTAACTACTGATCCCTTCAACTTGATTGCTATTGTCATTTCATAGAAAATTGCCAGGGCCACAAAGAAGATTCAATTACAATCCTTCTTCAAGAGAAAAATTCAAAGAAAAAATCAAAAGGCTGATAAATTGGTGAATGGTAATAAAATAACATTGTTTTTCAACACAGAATACCCTATTTTATAATATTCTTCATTTTCAGGTCATTATATTTTCACAAAGTATTCGCCTCCAAGTGGAAGAGTGACGACTTTTTGAAAAAATATTTGTTTCAATACATGTTTTGTTTTACTTACACGATAAGAAATTGCATTCAATCAACCATTTAAATATACTCTTCAAAAAAAGAAACGCAAAAGGCAAAATTTGAGACATATTGTTAACAAGTTTATTCCGGGTAGTTCTGTATGACATGTGTGAAACTTTGCACATTCACTGCTGAATATCCAAATTCAGCAAAGGCGAAGTCCACGCTCACTAGTTGACGCTTAACGTTACTCAACGTCAACAACGAGTATGTCCCCCTTCCGTGAACATCAATAATTGCTTGGCATCTCCTGCCCATGGAAGCAATGAGATGACGAATCACATCCTGTGGAATGGCTGTCCACAAGCTGAGGTAGAGTCTGCGGTTGAGGTTGTCGCCGTCGCAGATGTCGGTCCAACTCGTCCCAAAGATGTTCAATGGGGTTTAAATCTGGTTATCTGGAGGGCCATGGAAGAACGTTGATGTTGTGGTGTCTCAAGAAGACAGTGGTGAGTCGGGCTGGGTGAGGACGGGCGTTGTCATGTTGAAAAACGTCGTTGACGTTCATTAAGGTTGGGTTGCACATGGGGCCTAAGAGTCTCATCGACGATTGCGTACGGTCTGATCGGAAATCCTACGCAGCCCTAGTATGATTGAGGCAGTAGACGTCGCTGTGGTGGTCCTATCCCGAAGGTGACGTAACCAGATGTAGTTATCTTGTGTGGGCATGGTCACACGAGGTCTGCCAGATCATGGACGGTCACGAGTTGATCCATGTTGTTGGTGATGATTCCATAGCCTTGTGATGGTGCTTGGGTGGACATTCACAGCTCTGGCAACAATTGATCGAGATTCGCCTGCTTCCAACGACCAATGGCGTTGTTGCGTTGTGCTTCAGTCAGTCTTGGCGTAGCTGTATTGCGTGTCGGTGGCTTAACACTGAGCTATGGAAACCAAGAACCCGTCACTTTTATATGGATTTTGCAGATGTTGCACTTGCAGAACATGCAAATCTCTCAAACAAATTTATTGGACACGAATGCATTTTGGCGAAAAATCCGATGTTTTCCTTTCTTTACAAAGTGCACAACTTTTATTGTCATTTTGATCTGACAGTCAGTGCCTTAACACGTGTGACATCATATACTCTGAGCTTGTAAAGTTCTTAGATATATTTCTCTTTAAAATAACAAAAATATCCCTTTTGCGTTTCTTTTTTTGAAGAGTATATATTACAAAATCCTTGAAACGTGCGGATGTAGTAAATTAGTCCTCTCATGAGCTTTGGTGTGAACAATTCCCATCGAAATCACTGCCAAGAAGATTAGGAAGCAAGAATTGGCAAAGTTTCTGTTTTTAAACTCCAGATACTGTTGTAATATATATAATAAAACTCTCGGGCTACTCTTTTACCAACGAATAGTGGGATTGGCCATCAAATTATAACGACCCCACGTTATAAGGGCAATCATGTTCGGTGTGACCAGGATTCAAACCCGCGACCCTCAGGTTACGAGTCAAGTGCCTTAACCACCTGGCCATGTGAGACCAGAGCAATGGGATAGGTCCACCTAATAACACGAGATTTTGTCAAGATACTAAATAAGAAATAATTCTAATTTATTAGCGACTGAGTTGCGAAAGTGAGTGAAATAAAGAGATTGGACGCAGGGTGAATCATGAAATAAACAATTTTTATTGTAACAAAATAAACACAGTGCGAGTGTACATTCGCTTTTGCTTACTGGGACAATCACTACTACAAGACACTTTATACTAAACCATTCACGATAAATTTATCTACCAGACTGACTAAATCCAGTATCCTTAGGATTGCAAGAAATTTCAAATTTACCCAAAGTGGCTAGCACTATACATCTGATTATTATTAGACCCCCAGCTAGTACAACGGTATGTCTCCGAATTTACAACGCTAAAATTAGGGGTTCGATTCTCCTCGGTGGGCTGAGCAGATAGCACTTTGTGGCTTTGCTATAAGAAAACACACACAGACTATTATTATCATTAAAAAATCGATGAGGCTGAAACCTTAATTCACTTAACTACCACTGAATGTTTTAGAAATCCTTGTACAACATGTTGTAATATCTATTAGCCAGAATGTGTATTAATTGACTACACGTTATCAATGGCATGCTATGGCAATAAATTTTCACTGGAGAACTTTGTATTCTCCCATCAGCCCCATCTGAGATTTATAAATTTTCCCAACATCATGACTCTCATTTAAGTGTAAATGTATTTTGGATGCTGCAGGAAGTCATACAGTATAACTTGAACTGAAAGAAGAAACTATAATCAGATGAGACCTAGGAGATGGATTTAATAGTAATTCAAAAAATCATGATGTTGTAATCGTGACTTACGACATAAAAACCTTTTCTTATAAGCGTGTATGTTTGTTTTTCTTATAGTAAAACTACGTTAAGTTATCTGTGTTCACTAAGGAAAATCAAATTCCTTATTTTAACGTTAAAATCCGCAGACTTACAGTCTGTTCCAGCGGGAGTCTTCTTGTAAACAACAGTCATATTTCAAGTACATTTAATCCCAAGTTTCAATCAATGCCACAACTGCAACGGCTAAATAACTGATGACTTTATTATACGCAAATAACTATTAAACCAATCTTAAGTATAGTTAACTCATTCACTTTTACTTTTATCTGTTTTAAGTATTACATATTCACTGCATTCAATTTCTCGTTTAACACACACATTGTTACATGAAACGATTTTTAAAAATGTCAAATGTATTTAATTTTTTTTGTTACCTCTTAAACGCTTATTTATTAATTTATTAAATAAAGTTTAAGTATTTTTAAAGGATTCTTTTGAAATAAAAAATTAAAACTCATATGATATACAAAACTTTATATATAATGTGCATGATAAAGTTAATTTCATTGAAATTCTCGCCCTTTCAACTGTGGGGGCGTTATAACGTGAGGGTCAATCCTATTACTCGTTGGTAAAAGAGTAGCTTAAGAGTTGGCGGTGGATGGTGATTACTAGCTGTCTTTCTTCTAGTCTTACAGTGCTAAATTATGGACGGCCAGTGCAGAGAGCCGTCGTGTATCTTTGCGCGAAATTCAAAACAAACAATACTAGAATTTTAATTTCATCGTAATGACAAACTTCCTTTAGCAAGTGTCCTATTAAAACATTTAATATATACCTTAAAATACTGTCCTTTCTCCGATCTTAATACAAAAATAACACTAAGATAAACTGTCTATTCGCAATCATGTTTGATGTGTTTTTTTTAAAGAGTTATGGGTTACAGATAGAATGACTTCTTGTCACTTGTAGTTCTTCATGAACATGTGGTGGAGTAATTCTACTGACGTTCCATCCTAAAATGATCCTCTGGAAGCAATCTCGATAGAAACCTTGAGCACTTCAAAAGGTCGACTTACTGCTGGCCAATTTTGATTTAAAATTACCTTGTTGACCATTCTCTTACCAACATACTTCCAAAAATGATCGTGGTGGATGTCCTTGCATGGATTGTCTGTTTTTTGGTTTTTGTAAATCACATTATTTTCAGTAAAACACCTACTTAACTGTTACTTTTTTTATTGTGACAGATATTATACAGCCATACCATATAGCCTTGATGAAATACAGTTATCAGCATCAACATTAAAGAGACTCTTCATTTTATCAAATGCCGATTTAAATTTTTCCCAGTAAAAATAATATACGATATCTTTAATCTTCAGATTCACGAAAGTTCTTTCAACCACTAATTTCCCAGAAGACAAGGGAGTATATGATTATAATAAAACTCAGTCAATAGCTGTAAATTTATTGCTAATAACTATTGGTATTGGTAATTCACTTCTTGGTGGTATAATTACTACCTTCCAAGTTGTCACTGGAAATTCAACCTCTTGTTTGTAATTGCAATATAACACATAGGAATTTTCTGGTCATAGCTTTTGAAGCAAACTTAATCTCACAATGATGTTTTTGCACGAAATAATTCCCCAACATGCACTGTTCCTTGATATCTACTACACGCATCGTAAGGTGTAGAAAAGTTTCCCACAGTGAATACAATTTAAAAACTTTTTTTTTTTGCTGAATCTTTACGTTCATCTGTTTTTGTATTAATCCTTATTCTTTTTTAATCTCTGGATGCTATTGTCCACGTTTCTTTATCGAATCAGGTCAAAATTTGTAGCTGTAGAATTATTGTCGATCAACATACCGCAAGGTTTTCCACCAATAAACCCATAAACTCATCGATAGTTTTCTTTACATCATAAACTTATCCAATCTGAGTAGACTGAGAATTTTAAGAGGAATTTCACTACATAAATCCAGTCCATGTTTTCTTGACGTCTGATTATCACTATGCTGCTCCGCTGATCTAGTTGGATTCTCCTCTTGATTTAATAACAGCCGATGATCCACAAAATCTGATATCAGTTATCAAGTACATGGAACCACTAGTTGCCTGGAAAGAGTTTTACAGGGGTACTGATATGACCACCCTTTTATTTGTCTTATCTAAGGGAGTTTCAAATATCTATACAGATGCAAGAGTTGAAGCATTAAACACTGCCTATAAAATATGAACTGTTTCAAGAAATACATGCAATAGAATGTTTACTGAGATGAAGCAAAGGGGTGTTAGTTAGTCCTCTTTATGGTATTAAAGCAGACGACTTAACTTGTACATCAGTGGGAACACCGTGGAGTAATGTTAAGTTACCTGAATAACAAAAACCGATTAAATGGCTCAAAAAGTATATCCCATGCAATATTACAGATTAAATAATCTATTCTGACATCACTACATTTCTGTTTGTTGTAGATTTTGTCAGGAAACTGATGAAATAAGAAACATGACAGGAAAGAAAAAAAGATTGTGATTCTTCACGAAAATATCCTCCCGTGCCCTTTATTATCACTGTTCCAATCATGATCATAATTTGCCTTGTATAAGATATATTCTTTGCTACTTACGCTATCATCCGGCATATTAAGTATTCATCAAGGTGACAGACATACCTGGAGGAACGTATAGCTCTGGCAAATAAAGGAAGGAACAGAAATAATAAGATACCAGGGAGTAAATTGAAATTTGTGTACGAGACTTGATAGGTCGACTCCCACGTGCGATGTAAATAATCAAGTAATATACAAACCACTGATGCACTGCCTGTAAGCTATGTCAAAATCTGATAAGTGAAGTTAATATGCTGAGAGTTAAAAACAAAACGAAACAATAACCATATAATCATACAGTATCATTGCTTTTCAGTGTTCTACATACCTCTTTGATTTACCAAAGTACTCAGCATTAAGCTTCAAGAAACATCAAAGGAAGTTATCACAACTAACGCACATAGAGATGTAACTTGTAATTCACGAATTCGAGAACTCCAGAACCAATACTGGGAAGTCTACAAATGAATTACTTATATAGGTTATCTGGCAGATATGCACATCAATATTTTTCCAAGAAAGTGTGATAGACACTGAGGAGTAACAGTGAAAGCAATAACCAGGAAACATACTGGAAGAAGATCATATCTGTGTTATATTTAAACATTTCCAGCAGAGTCAGCACATCAATTCTACAAGCTACTCGTGGCCTTTGCCTTCTATCCAACATCCAAGTTGAAGATGTCAATATCTTTATCTCCTATAAAGATCTTCCATCTTCATCTAGTTAGGAATTTTGCATTTGGAAATGCGTGTGAGGAGATACTTGTTTGTTTGTTTGTTTTGAATTAAGCACAAAGCTACACAATGGGCTATCTGTGCTCTGCCCACCACGGGTATCAAAACCCGGATTTTAGCGTGTAACTCCGCAGACATACCGCTGAGCCACTGGGGGGCATGAGGAGATACAAAATACACCTTCGACTGCATATGGTACACTTGGGCAAACCAATTTAAAACAATTTCACAGCAATACTAATGTGTTGAAGTTTATGACACTTGGTCTTGTTACTGTTCTCTTCGTGAAACATGGTGACTCTGCCTCGAATCTCATGAACGCTGATTTAATTGTCAATCCAAGGAAAAAATTATTGAAAACAAAAATGTTTCCTTTTTTCTGAGACTTTCTCCATCGACTAACTGAAAAAAATATTTTGAAGATACGATCACTAACAGGAAAATGTGTAAAGATAGTAACATGTTTGAGTATATTTTTGTAGTTCAGTTTATATATATTTCATGTTGGCATTAAATACACGCATGATGTCATTGTACCACATCAAATAAGTCCAGCATGGTCAAGTGTGTTAAGGCGTTCGACTCGTAATCCGAGGTTCGCAGGTTCGAATCCAAGTCGCACCACATATGGTTACCCTTTCAGCCGTGGTGCCGTTATGATATGACGGTCAATCCCACTATTCGTTGGTAAAAGAGTAGCCCAAGAGTTGGCGGTGGGTGGTGATGACAAGCTGTCTTCCATCTTGTCTTAAACTGCTAAATTAGGGACGACTAGCGCAGATAGTTCTCGAGTAGCTTTGCGCGAAATTCAAAACAAACAAATCAGATCAAATAAATTGATTTGGGTATCTCCTCTATAACACTTCTTGTGGAAATGACAGTTTTTAAAAAATAACTTGCTTCAGCAACACTCTTTGCGCTCAATAAAATGACATTGAATGGTGGCATTCAGCAGAAAAAATAATCACGACTATTCATTGAACTTGACTTTTTGTTGTGCTGGATACACCAATTGCCTTGAAATCAAAACATTTTTGCCGAAAATGTACTGCAGTCAGTATCCTTTTGTTCAAAAAAATCACAATGCAATTCTACTCATTGAAGTCACATACAATATGACAAAACACAAACGGTTCCAAATAACCGACTACACAATCATATCGCAAATACGGGCCTGGCTTTCTTAATTGTCCATTTTTCAACTTCAAAATTTTGAAAATAGTTTTCTCCTATACCTACTAGTTGTATATTTGTTGAAAATATAATTACTGAAAGTATTGTACCGAACATCTATCATATGATGGTTGTTCAAAAAATAAGCTAACTGACGTTATAAAACAAAATGTACTTTATTTAGAAGTTACAGGTCTGGAACCCCTTCAAAGTACTCTCCTTCCCAACGCACACACTTATCCCAACGGTGTTTCCACTTGTTGAAACAGTATTGGTACGCTTCTTTTGTAATGTCCTCCAGCCCTTCGTTTCATTTGCCTTAATCTCGGGAATCGTATCAAATATTCTTCCTTTCAAGGGTCTTTTGAGTTTGAGGAACAAGAAAAAATCGCAAGGTCAGGAGAGTAGGGAGGAAGAACACTGATCGAGTATTTGGCCAACCGTAATGCGTGTTAAGCATAGCAAATGTTTCAGTCGCAGATTTTCCAAGTTTAACACAAAATTTCACATCAAGTCGTTGTTCCTTCATTCTAAAATCCGCCAAACGAAAAAATCGCACTTCACTTAAAACCGCGTAACTAATACACAAATGAAGATATCTGCAATCGGGAAATGGCGTCTTAATCAGCTGTGCTGTGCGAACCTAGTGGATTCTCCTGGAACAAACTGGAGCCGCGCAATTCAAATAGTCCGCGTATTTTTTGAACAGACCTCGTAATGTTCCCCTCCACGGTAATCTTTAGTAAAAGGCGAAAGATTAATACGAAATGAAGGGAAACCTGAGCATTACCCTCCTGAGTATTTAACAACTATACTCAAATACCGACACATTGGAACGCAGACCTCGTACTTCCCACCTCGATGTAGATGACTACTATGTTTCACGTGTTCTACTTTACAAGATTATATTGTACCTCGAACAAAAATGTGGAAAATCAAACAAACTGTAAGGTTTCCCTTCTGTGATTATATTTCAACTGTCGACTTTGTTTACCATCCATTCTAAAAATACAAATATGTACGGCCCGGCATGGCCAGGTGGGTTAAGGTGTGCGACTCGTAATCTGAGGGTCGCGGGTTCGCATCCCCATCACGCCAAACATGCTCGCCCTCCAAGCGGTGGGGGCGTTATAATGTGATGGTCAATCCCACTATTCGTTGGTAAAAGAGTATCCCAAGAGTTGGCGGTGGGTGGTGATGACTAGCTGCCTTCCCTCTCGTCTTACACTGCTAAATTAGGGACGGCTAGCACAGATAGCCCTCGAGTAGCTTTGTGCGAAATTCTAAAACAAGAAATTAATGCGACCTCTTTTACACTTCTACAGTAAATACAGCTATAGCAGGCTATTGAGAAGTTTCATTGTGTTACACTACTTCCACAGATCGTAAATGTAAGTTTTTATTATAATGGACCATTATACCATGAAGTAGAAGTATGCGTAAGGAGTTGAATTAAAATATCCTTTACATGCATCTCACCATGTCCAAAATTATTATGTTTTTCTATACACATCCCTAATTATTGCTTACAGATTTATCAGTCATTTAGATCTAAAACCACTACCACCAACATCATCTGATTGTGAGTTATAAAGATATACACACGTTATGCAATCCCACTTTTAAGAACTTTTTTTGTGGGAAAATGAGTTGATTTGTGACTAATACATTTGAAATCCAGCCTACGGTAATCATCTGTATATGGTAGAAACTATATATAACAAGTATTGTGCACTCTATATTTCCCCACCTCCCGAAAAATCTTCCCGTTTCAATTTCACGTTATTGAATAATTTAATGTTACCCTTTCATCTGTTGTTAACAAAAGTTTCAACTGTGTATAACAATATAGCAATAACATAATATGATTATGTACACCAGTTGTGTGTGTAAAGACAATCACATGCTTAAAAAAATAATTTGATTACAAGCTCGAAATGTGTATGTTTGTGTTTTCTTATAGCAAAGCCACATTGGGCTATCTGCTGAGACCACCGAGGGGAATCAAACCCGATTTTAGCGTTGTAAATCCGTAGACATACCGCTGTACTAGCAGGGGCGGCTCGAAATGAACATACCCAGTATATCTCTATACTCATGTTTGGGATACAATAAAATCAAATCACTTACTTCTCGGAGTTTTTTTCATTTACTCAAAAATTTGTAATTATCATTTTGAAAATAACCAAATGTAAAAGAGAACACAATTATGATGACATATTATTTTGGGTATTTTTATATGGGATAAATGATGAGACAATCAGCTAATACATTTTCAAACCATAAATGTTTAATAATTAATGAAAATAGAGGCTTGAATCATACTTAATTGTTTATGTTGTTGCTTCTTTGAAATTAATTTTTCTACTGGCAACATGCTACTTTTAACACCAACTCAACATATTATACATTTGGAAAGTTCTGTCCATCATCTGTCATTTAGAAATTATTAAATGTTTATGCAAGGTAAAGATCCCAGAGAAACATGTCCTAAAACATTGGCAACATCAAGTGGGATACTTGAGAAAACCTGGTTCATGTGCTCCAATCAAAGAGATTAGCTTGTACATTTTGCACTTATAACTATTTTTGAGAAACTTACAGTTGCGTGTTTCAATGAGGATCTGATGATGATGGTATATTTTCTACCCCCTTGTTTAACAAACTTTTCATGGATGCAAGTGTTTTAACATAAAAAATTGAAGAAGTAGATAACTAACTAAATTTTACGCCATTTATCAACTGTTTTGGGTCATTCACATAAGGTAACATTTCTAGCTTCTTGTGATAAAGATCCAGGCACAGTTGAGCCTACTATGTTAAATTAAGCTGTCTTTTCCACAGGTGATTTTGAGGATAACTCGAGTTTACTAACTAATGAAAATAAAGGCCAGCAAGGAAACGTTCTGTGTGAATTCTGAAAAAATAACACCACTGTTTTGTGTAAAGAATGCTATGTTTCTCAGACTGGAATAGATTTTTCTTCTTCACAGATATCTTTAGAAGCTTTAATAAAGTAATATTCTCCATAGATACATTAATTTTTATACAATATATTGTCTCACTTGTTTTACAATGTGCCTAATGTTTTCTTTAATGGATTCTGTAAAGATTATTTTCTAGGAAACATTTTTCTTTTTACCTTCTGTTATTACTCTTGAGCAAAATGAGTGAATCTGAGAATACCACGTTGTCTCACGACACTATGGACAAAGTTTATATATATTTTTTTTTATACAGGTATGAGTTGTAACATACGTTTATCCAACACTTATGAAAGGTTACTGTCTGAGTTTAGAATGAAATTACAAATATTTGTAATACAGATATTTTTTAAATCAACTAACAATGAGTTAAAAAAATGTTTAAGGTAATAACTTAAGACATTCTTTCGTCATTACTTCAAAACTTTTATCACAAGAATATTTTATTAAACGTTGTGAACAATAAATATACATATGTGATTACCAAGACTATCTGTTATCTGGTATCACCTTCACCAAACTGAAACAAGTTTTGTGGTAATTATCAATTTTACGCTGATTACTGACATTAACATGGCACAAAGTTTTATAGTGCTTGAAACAGTGTTAGTTCCACAACTAACATACACATATAACACGTTGAACTTTATTTAGAACTCATCATAACAAATTCTCTTGTTAAAAATATTTTTGATCAAAATGATGCCATCATGGCCTTGTAATTTTACTCACCCTTCCACAATGTTAGCTGTTAAGTTGCACTGCTCCTAACAAGTATCTCCATTGTCCTCATGGAACTTCATCACTTATAACTGATGAAAGTGTTTAAATGGTGCCTGTTCTAAGCCTAGTAGCTCATTGAGGTATTGTACGAAAATAAAAACCCATCACATAAAACATCTGCACCAATAAAATATTTTCTTGGAGCTGAAATAAATTTTTCTTGGATTAGTCACTGTAATATTAATCTCTCCCGTTATGAAGGCTAATAGTAACTCACTCTCAATGAGAGAGTTAAGTCTTTTTATTAAATCTCCCAAACTGATCAGACGGTCAGTCATTGTCCTTCTCTGATATCTCACATTTTCATCAACCTAATACTAACACACACATTGTTCAATATTCTTCATTTACTGTTCTCCTTGGCATCCACCTGCAGTGGTTCAGCTTACGAGTCTTTTAGATGAAGTAATTTCGTCACCCATTTATACATCTACGTGTGCTTGGGAACCTGTTTTAAGCCTTATCCCACTGCTTTGGTTTGTATAAATAACAGCACTCTTTAATAATTTAACATCTGTTCAACAACTGATATAAATGCATTTTTATTTTCACATTGGATTTGAGGTTTTCTACTTGTCTTACAATCTTCAGTTCATCATGTGTATTGGCATTATCTGAAACTCATTAGTAAAGAATTAGCAAGGAAAAACATTTATTATTATTATCATAACTTTATTCATGCCTTTGATATACTTTCTTTTCTACTTCTATGGCTGAAGATTCTTCATTATTTTTGATTAAACCTCAACTTTTTTTACTAGCAATTTTGACTAGTGCATACTTACAAATTACCAATGAAACCAAAATGTTGCTGTGTTAGACATTAGCTCACCAATACACTTCTGAAAGCTATTTTCTACCATTTACATATAATTGTGTCTGTCACTTGATAGATTTCTCCACATAAAGACCTGGTCAATCTTACTGGAAATGATAACCCCATTATACAGTTTCAAGAATCAAGTAATTTCCTTCAATAAAATTTTAAGGAACATCCTCAAAGTATCTTCTATTGCAACAGTGTTAACATTGGCCTAAGTACAGTGTGTAAACATTTAGTACAAGTTGTAGTGGAATTCAGTGATATGGTAATTTATGATTCTCTTTTTTGAAGTGTATGTATAAAACCTACAAAATTTTTTTTTTACACCCTTCATGTGTGAAATTTGATACGGCCTAGCAAAGTGAGGCAAGTACAAAATTTGTATTTTAAGTAGAAGAAATCATTCTTTTCTATACTTTATTTACTGTAGTGTTTTAGAAAAAAATAACTGAAACTTCCAAACTTATCTGTAGATAGTTATAATCTATATATACAATGTATTGTAATTCAAATGTTACTGTATATTACAAAATGCTGGTTCACTAAAACAAAGCCAAGACTTTTAAACTTTGTAAAGGCCAGTTTTATACTACTGGACAAGGTAACATTACTGCATGTGCACAATATCATTGAAACTTCTTTGATGTTATCAGGCATGGCTGAGAAGTCAATATAATAATAAATATATATGTATATTGTTATGAAATTTAAGCTATCCAAACTAAACATCTGAGGTTTCATGTTATAATTTGTGGTCATTTTAGAATGTAAGAACTGAATTTTATATCTATTATATTTACTAATTTCCTATGGTCGTTATGAATTTGGTGAAACCAACCAAACCCACACAGAGATACACTAACAAAAATAAGATTAAAAAACATTTGATAATTATCTGAAAGTTATAAAAATTTTGCATGAGAAATTTGACAATTTTCTGATGAATAAAAGCATTTTTAATCTTAAAATCAAAATTACTTTGGATGTTGGATAATCAATATTTTAAAAGTAAAAATGTGTTAGTAAATCATTAAGAAACTCTTCAAGCTTATTTAAAAAACAAATTCTGCATAAAAACTGTCTAATGATACTTAGCAAATCTTTGTGATGATATGCATGCTATATTAAAAGTTATAGTGTGAAAACTATAAGAATCACAAAATAGTTATAAGGTTGGTCACTGCAAGTAAGAGGTCATCTCTAAAACTCTACAGCAGTTCCTTCAAAGACCTGGTGAGTTACAAATAGAGAGACCACAGACAAAGACTTGAATAGCATGATAAAATACAGCAGATAAAGTCACCTCACGAAAAATGCCAATGGAATTTACATAACAGAAAACTACTGGTTTGGCATGAATCTGTTCAGACTTCAGACTGACACTGGAATATGGTACTGTCATCACTGTATAAAATGCCTGTTTGATCTACTAAGGCCCTGTTGTCACTTCATTCATGTCATAAACTGCTGCTACAATGCTTCCAGATTTAATTAGTTCAGTGGTTTGAGAGAATCTAGAAGTTTCTGATCCATCCAATATCATTATAAAGTCAAGAATCATCTATATCAATCCACAGGAATGAAAAAAATAATGTAATCAAAGTAACTTAATGCTTCTAGCTGCCAAAACCACCAAGTAGTAAACTCAACTCAACAAACAAATATGTCACAACTGTACTCCGAAATTACTATTCACAGTCATAGTTAAGAGAATTTTTCCAGAATATTGGCTCTTTGTAGTCATAATGCAGTAGTGGAAAGAATGTCAGAAAATATGATTAAAGTGAAAGCTGATCCTACAAAACCTAACATTTTCTAGAATTTGTAAAGAAACTATTAGATACAGTATTATCTGATTTGTTAATCTAGTTGGATCTACTTTTGAAGGTGATTTTAAAAAAAACCTATGAAAGTCATTTTAATGCAAAATAGAAAGAAACAACTATAGAATCAAACTACTGTCACTCACGGTGTTAGAAAAAACAATATGATGAGTGGTAGTAAGAGTTAGTTTATTGGGTAATGTGAACTAGATACCATGGCAAGAGATACAATTAGTTTTTAGTGGTGGTGGAACTGTTATATATAATACAAGTACTAGTACGTGGTGGTGGAACTGTAATATATAAGTACTGGTACATGGAGGTGGAACTGTTATATATAATACAAGTACTAGTACATGGTGGTGGGACTGTAATATATAATACAACTACTAGTATATGGTGGTGGAACTGTTATATATAATACAAGTACTTGCCTAAAATATAAATTTAATTTCAATTAGTTCTTATGACTGATCACATTATGTAGTTTTACTATTAAAGAATTTCATAGTTTTTCTTTTGTAAATATTGCCCACCTTCTGGTAAATGGAGTGAATTTATAAATACATTGGAACCACATGTTGATTTCATAATTATTTTTTTAGTAACTCTGATTTGTAGCTGTGTACTTGAAACTAATATTCTGATGTCTCTCTAATGGATCTTCTTGTATTTACCAACCTACTAAAGTGTATGGACTCGCAATAATATTTCTACACGTTATTGTGATGTAGTTCCAGATGTAATTTATATTTCAGATCATTATTTATTGACATAATCCTCTACTGTATCAATAATTCCATCAAAGTTTATTACAATACAAGGATGTATTAAAGAGAACTCATGGAAAAACTTTAACCTTGCTCTAAGTGATGTTAATTGGGTCTCTTATCATTAATGGGCAACCAAACATTGATTCAGGTTTTTCCTTTTTGGTACAACATTATTGTAAACTGTTTAATTTATATTTTCCATTTGTTGAAACAAGTGGTTGAATAATGCTAGATATTCATACTGGAGAACCCTAACTGTATTATGTATGATTAGAAATAAGCATAGCCTGTCACCAATTAATCACATAGGAAATCTTTGAACAAAGGAAATATTTATAACTTACAGTGTTTGTTTAGTGTCAAGTTGTTTATCATAAAGTTAAGTATTTTAACAGATATTTTCAGTAAAATGACATTCATCGCAAATGGCAAACCATTATCAAACAAGTAGGTAGAACTATAGAAAATAATATAAAGATCACCGACACTTGTAACAACTCAGGTTCCTGTGTTATTGACCATGCTGGTATTGGCAATATTTTAATGATACTTTAGTATGCAGGGTGTTACTGGTACTATAAGTATCAAGATAAGCCTATAGATCAGACTGTCTTACACCCGTAACTGTGACTGAAATTCACAGAGACACTTTTTACTTCATCTTCAGCCAGATAGGATAATGATGTACCATCAGTGATTAAATCTGCTAATTATCCAATACTGAACCCTTAACTGTACTTGTAATAAAATATGTATAACTGGTAAATTTCCTGTTTCTTCAAACTGCTGAGAGTGGTGTCACCTATAAGGACCAGTATCTTTAGAGTGCAGAAAAATTAACAGCCTATTTCCATCTTATCTGCATTCATTCATATTATTATATGAATATATTTCACAATAGAATTATTTTGTTTGAGGAAAATAAATTAAGTAGTTCATACTTTGGTTTCAGTAAACACAAATCTATTGAAAAGTGTTTACTGGCTATTACTACAAAACTAAGAAATTTTAGTTTGTGCTCTTGATATTGTTAAGGCATTTGACAGCATTAATGTTTTATTTTATAAATGTGTTTATTACAGTCTACTGGTAATATTTATGATGTTCTTAAAATGTATATGCTGAATAGGACAATGCCATACCTCCATGGCAGGGTTCTTCGAGGTTCATTTCAGTGTTCGCTCTTATTTACATCAATAATATAATTTAGTTTTGTTCAAACAATGTATGCAGTCTACACAGTGACGATATATCAATTGGTACTGATTATCTTGGTGACTGTTTCAAAAACAAGCAAGCTCTGAATATATACCTATCTCATCAACAACTGCCCAGTTTTCAATATACACCTGGATTGCCAACAACTGCCTAGTCTTCAATATATACCTTGCTTGTCAACAACTGCCGAGTTTTCAATACACACCTGGCTTGTCAATAACTGCCTAGTTTTCAATGTTTGTAATTCAAATTACACAATTATAAAGGTAACAAGTAAATGACGTTTTAAGGATAAAATAATATCCAGAGTTGATTTAATAAAAGTTCTTTGAGTTATTATTCAGAATAACCTCAGATAGGATGAGAATATTAAAACGAGTAGTCTACATTGTGACTTGATGCAAGACGGTTTTCCAGTAGTCTACATTATGACTCAATGCAAGACGGTTTTCCAGTAGTCTACATTATGACTTGATGCAAGATGGTTTTCCAGTAGTCTACATTGTGACTCGATGTAAGACAGTTTTCCACTTAGTCTTTTATCAGATTTATTACACCATTTTCTGCAGTCAAATGACTTATTGTTTCAGTACTTAGGGACCACATTTTATTGCCTTAACACCAATCTGATTGTTACAAAAGAGGGCCTTAAGGTTAATGATAGGCCTTCCTTACACAGCATAAGTTTCAAACAAATTGAAGTAACATGGACTTTTTAACTACTTATGAGGCCTGTGTTTACTGCTTTGTTTTGAAAAAGATATAACATTTAATTCTGAAATAAATTTGTTAATCTCTTATACAGATACCTTATTGTCTATTATTGTCAAAGAAGCACTTCAAGTTTGAGTTCTTAGGTTTTTATTATTTAGTTCCAGTGATTTTGAACAGACCAAATTTTGATTATTGGTCAAATTCAAGTATAAAGTTATTATAAATAAAACCGTGTAATTATTATTTAATAGTTACTTTATGTTTAATGTGTAAAATTTTGTTTTGTTTTTATAGTTACTTATCTTTCTTCACTGTAAGTTATGAAATAATTAAAAAACAACAACAAAAACACAGTCAAACATAACCTCAGAACTAAGAAAACTGTTCCACAATGCATCCTTCTCAAGCATCTTTCATTTACTGAGAGAAGGTTTATGCATTAACTGTGTTCACACTCAAGGATATGTCAAGTGCCAAGAAAGTGTATTTATGGGTGCCAAACTTGATATCCATGTCCAAGGCAAAACCTTTACTAACACTAAAACTACAATCATAATAAGCAACATTCAAATAGATTTGGTACTAGACAGAATCTTAACCAAGTTAAGAGATCAGGGTTTTAAAGCCACCACCACTGAAATGATTAAATCCTTCAAAATATGTAAGATCAGCCCATTAATAAAACTCATATATCAAAATACAAAGGAAGCAATGACCTTCATTAAATCAGCTTTAAGCATATCATAAAGTTGAACCTGCTGAAATCTCCGAGGTGTCAATACTTCAATGAGTGGTTTAGAAAGGAGTTAAGTGTTTGATCTCCTACTTATTTGTGAATTTATATCTAATGTGATGATATGTTTGATTTTTATAATATATTCTAAACTAAAAATTAATTCAGAGTTGTTTTAATTTTGTGTGTGTATCCTTCCATTCAGCTGTACGGAAAAGTTCTAATATTGATATTCAAAGTGGTTAATGTTATAAACAATTTAAACATTAATTTATGCAATTATCTTGATAATGATATTATTATAAATAAACCCTATTAAATCGTGATAGCATTTCTCTCTTAAAACTGTGTATTACAATCATTCAATAAATAACAGTAAAAACACTTAAAAGGTTACAACCCTGAATTTAATGTTAACAGCTCTAATGGATATATCTGATGTACAATTCACTACAGCTATACACATCCATTCATATCACTAGTACTATGTATTACTCCTAATGGTTAGCAAGACTATGGTAGTTGCAGCAGTTTAATAACACACCATTAGAACAAGGGTTGAACAACAAAAACCAACAACATTTATTAAATTGTAACAACACTTGAAATAAAATTTATCATTTACCAAAACAACAGTTAATAAACACATGTCTAGTCAAGATTTGATACTAATGTTAATAAACAATAAAACGCAAATATCATTATTAATTATTTCAAATAATGGAATGTGGAAAAAGTGTTGTAAAAGAAAAAAAGCTATTGTAAAAAAACATTAACACAATGTTCCAAAGTCACCTTCAAATGGCAAACAGCAATAACTCATTATTTCATAACTCAGTTAATGAAACTTATGAAAGGGTATTAGTCACAGCATAAGACCATGAGTACATCTCATGTAATAACTAATTTACATAATATTTTGCTACATTAATAAGCTAGTGTCAGTTTCATAATACACACATACTTACTCAAAACAAATACTGTCAGCTAGAATTTTAATTTGACTAGAAATTCATAGATAAGCTAAACAAAAGAAATAATAAAGAAAGACCATAACAAAAAAACAAAACAGAACTTGCTATCTTGCACAATCAGTATTAAATCAAAGCAATAGAACAGTATTTCTTTGTTACTTAAATTCTAGGCATAAGGAAATTGAGTACAGTCATACTTAAATTTGTGAAAAGCTATCAGAGGGCTATCTATTCTAGCTGTCCCTAATTTAGAAGTGAAAGAGTAGAGGGAAGACATCTAGTCATCACCACCCACTGCCAACTCTTGGGATATTATTTTAACAATAAATAGTGGGGCTGGTTATCATGTTATAATGTACCCACAGCAGAAAGGGCAAGCATGTTTACTGGGATGGAGATTAGAACCTATGATCCTCAGTCAGGTGCCTAAACACCTGGCCAAGGCAGGCTAATTAAGCACAGAATAACTGATCACAGCTGTATTCTTCTACAAGTTCAGGTTCATGATGACATTGGAAAAAGATAATGGATCCAGTATCATTTAGGATAGAAACTACCTCCTGAAACAGACAACCTGTTGTGTTTGAAAATACAATGAAACTGATGACAAAATTAAACATTTTAACAGGTTCTTCCACAAACATTCTTGCTTTACCACTCTCCATGAACAGCTATAGTTAGGCATATAAAAATGATCAATTCAACTGTTGCTGCCATGAAATCTTTGTGAAGACAATAATTCAAACTGTCTAGCTATATCTTACTTATAAGTGGGATGTCTTAAGCAAGTTATTTTAGGTAATAGAAATGCTACTTTGGGGGCATTACCTAAATTTCCTTTTGTAAAGGCAACTTTGTTTTATTTCATAAATACTAATGCTTCTGTCAGCCACTATCAACTAACAAGTGTGTACACTACTGATCACAGACACTTGCCAAAGAATTAGTGTTAACTGAGAATTTCACAAAAAACATTATAACTTATCATTTAAACTATTGTTTTTGCAGGAAAAGTTCAGAAGAGTTTAGATTATGTCCACAATGGCCATTTTCCATATTCCAGAGTGGTCAATGCTTTCAAAGGCTGATAGGCATGGTGGCTGTTCTTTATGATCTGCAGTCCACCCTACCAGGCATATGATTTATTTCCAAATGATTGAACACCGATGAATTATTTATTGACAATAAATACTGTGTAAAGAACAGTCCTTTTCTTAAATATTAAGAATTATATTCTTACAACAAATATACCAGTGATATTCATAGCATCCGTAGGTTTTGTTTCCATCTGACATTAACATAAACCTACTCATACACTATGCTGAATTTAGTTTTTGGAGCTGCAGCATGCAAAAGTAAACAAAGTTTTGTTGAAACATAACATTATCTTATATTCTTTTTAAACATTGTTCCTCATTGGATAAATAACTTTTTGAGTTTCAAATATGTGTTGAATTAATTATAACATGGTCTTAGATCCTTTAATAATTTACCAATAAGATACTTGCTGTTCAATGTATACTTGTTCCAATGTCTGAAAGGTGTAAAATATAAATATAACAGTGAATAAATGGAGTATAAATAAGTACTTTTGCAACTGGTGGTAATGTGTTATACTATTTTAACAAGTTGTCGACTTGAAATTTCAACCAGTGACTGATTGTCTTTTGACGAAGAAAATATTGTGGCAATGCTCATCTGTAAACATTTGCCAAGATTAGAGTTTCTATTGGACTAGAACTGTCAAAAATGTGAAACAAAATGCTGAATATTACTTTATATAAATAACTTGCAGTACTGTATTCAACAGAAAACTTTTTCTACACTACTTTCAATTGCCCTTGCATATGCTTACTCATTTAACAGTTTACTCGCATTAAATCATTACTTTTGATGTATGACTTCTATAAACATTGCAAAATTCTTCACATATCTTCAGTGCTTAAACAAAATAAAAGTACATCATTGCTAAGTAAACAATTTACCACAATAATGATGATTTAACTAAAACCAAAATACACAGAAAACAAAGGACTAACAAACAAAAACACTTTACATATCATAAAATGTGCAGTTTGAACAAAGACTGCATGTTATTCAATGGCGGTGAAAGTTGTTTGGTGTGTGTGGGGGGTGGAAGTTTTCTTAACCAGTTATTCAAGATCAATGTTCACCTTCCTGTGAGTGTTGAAACTTAATAAGCTATTATTATGTTTTTTTACTATGCTGGTACAGAGAAGGATTACTCAACGTTTTGTTGTTATGTTGGTGAAACCAACGTAAGACGACTTTGTCTTCACATGTGCATAAAAATACAAAACATGAAAAAGAGAGAAACTGGAAGGTCTTTAGTATGAAAAAAAATTCTGTATGCATGAACTGAGTTAAAAACTAATCTGAAATGAATTTTGGGGTAGTAATGGTGAATTATGCATTTAATTTTATTTTTTAAAGTTAAGGATTGTTTAACAATATATGAAGGAAAATAGTGTATAGTCTTGAACAAAATGTTTGCATACTATTCTAAACTGATATTATTATCTGTTACTGAGTAATACAACAGTGATTGGAAAAACATGTACAAGTTGTGTTTAGCATTTGTTCATCATAACATATATACACACCTATTTTGTATAAAAAGGATGTGATTTTGGTATTTTTCAAAACAGACCAATTTATTTGTTCAGACAAATTCTCTGTACTTGGTATAGTCATGCCTCATTATGTACCAGAAGTTATAGGTAATCAAATTGTTCAATTGTCCAGAAATGATATGAAGCAAACAGACATTGCCAGAGCAATGGTGTACCACCAGCGTACTGTACCCAGAATACTGAAACTTAATCAAACTCCAGGAAAATTTACTGGAATACACAGAAAAACTACTGCCAAGGTAACCACAGACTGATCAAGTTAACACATCAAGTTCCAAAGAAGTTTTGTAACATTTTATGAAAGGAAAAGCACGGTAACCAGAAGAATAGTGAATAGGAGAATAACAAAACAAGGCTATTTTCCAAAAAGGGCTATCTGTAACCTGATATTAACCAGAATTTACTGCCATTACTATGTTACTTAGCAAGCTGTTAGTTAAAACACTGACAAGATTTCATCTTTTCAGACAAGTCCTGTTCCCAGCTTGCTGAAGGTTATAGTAGGATTCTTGTTCATTGTTTCCCTAGAAAACATATAAAGGAAGACAATCTTTTCAATAGAAAACACACAGGAGGTGGTGCAGTATATGTTTGGCAGTTCTTCATCATGATTAAAAAGCTCTTCATATTCTCTAGAGAAACATCAGTGGTGCATCCTCAGGCATTAGATGGAAACAATATTTCTGCTGTATGCTAGGACAAAATTTGGTAATAACTGTGTTCCAGGAAGACAATGCTACTACCCACAGTGCACATATTGTACAGAATTATCTCCCACAAGGGCATTATAAGACTGCCATGACCAGCAAAGTCTCCAAATTGTAATTCCATTAAGAACTGTTGGGAAGAACTGAGTCAAAAACTTCTAATCACAACCATAAACCATCTACTTTCACCATGACAAGTTGGCATAACAAATAGCGGATTACATCAACAACTCCACTGACAGCACCTAATGGTACCTAGCAAGGACTAATAAAGTACGAGGAGGATCAACCAAGTACTGGATAATTAACAAGAGATTCTACTGGAAAAATCTGCAAAGTGGTTACTCTCAAAATGGCTGATTAACCTGAAGATGACCTAAGAAGTAGAAACGTTGTTCTCTACTTTATTTTAAAATTTTAATGTCTATACCAGCTGTCTTAAGAATACATTTTTACTTTAAATGGGTTTATCATACTCACAAAAGTGGTTATTGCTATTGTTTCTACTAAATTTTAAAAAAATTACAACTGCCTAAAATTGAAAATGCAATGGGTCTCATTCAGAAAAAGTGACAACTGGATAGCCTTGGATTTGACAGAGGATTAAAAAGGGACTTAAAACTTGTAGAAAGACAGATTTCACTGAACAATCAGCACAGGAGCTAAATTTGACATTGTATTTGCTAAAGGAGTTTCAGGTTTGTGTTCTTTATCATCCCTTCTAGCAAGTCTGCTAACATTTATTGTTGAAATTAATTATACAAATGTTTTTATTAGATGCTTTTGCACTACAAATCCTTTAGCAACATCCAACTTCTGATTGAAATCATTTTAATAATATGGTATTATTAGAAAATAATCAAATGAACTGTATGGGCAATCCCAGCAAATTAGTCTAGTGGCCATCTTCAAATACACTCTAAATACAAAATTGGTTACACCCATCTGTTGGAAAAGGTTCATGGGTATCAAATCAAAGGTCCATTTCTAAACTTTTAGAAAATGTATGTTGGACATGGATGTGTCATTAAATAAAAAGATACAGTGCTCTGAAGTTAGGTACTCCCCAGCAAGTAAAACCAAGCTAAACCTCAGACAATCAGATAAGTTGTAATAACATTATTAGCTTTCCCAGGTAAGCCATAATCACTTATATTACAATAACCCCTGTGACCCTTAAAAAATGGGATATGAGAGGATAGCAAAATATGGTAGTAGTATCTGTCCATTTAACTATTTGTTAGATATTATGAGATAGGTGCATTAACATTTAATGAATAATTATTATTCTGAATCATTTTAACATGGAAGATATATAATTCTATACAACTATAGCTGGTAGTGGTATATAAGTGTGTTAATCCTATAACTGACCTAATGTGTGCCACAAGTGTTTCACCTTTGACAGTAAATAACATACATTCAATTTTATTCTGTTTTATAAATTTGTAAAATCATGTTTCCTATTATCATAAAATGGATTCACACCAAAGTATGATTACTTGTGCTTTACCTAGGAAAAAGAAACCACATTTAACCAAATCAAGAGAAGACAATTTACATCAGATGCTTAAAAAGAAAGACTGACATTCTAGTTTCTCCAAAGCAACAGGGCTTGGACACATTTTACACTTGTGATGACAAATCCTATAAATTTGGACAGGAAAATGGTGCAGTCATGATGTTCTTGGTTCTTTTTCCTGTCAGCTTACACTGTTCATACTATGAAGACAGTATAGTGTCTTATACTTTGAAATAATGCAGTGAAGAACCAACTATATTAGCCCCAGTACTTGTATGATCATATGAAATGCAATTCTTTTTGAGAACAAAAATTTCATTTGTAATTTTGTGAAAAATTAGAAAAGGGCAGCACATCCACTTCTGATAATTATCTGCTATAGTTTCAATTAACTCAAGTTTTCAATGGTTTACTAAATCTTTCTTAACCTGTTTTTAATATCTGGTAATTTTGAATGGTTTTGTTAAATAAGTGTTTAATTGCTTAAAATTTTACCTACATAGCTGATAGGTCAGTAAGTTTCTGGGTTTTTTTTCGTTCTCTAAGTAACACAAGAATATTTGTATGATTCCAAGAGGCTGGGATGTACTGTGATTTTACAGATAGGTTGAGTGCTTTTCTTGAGAAGTATGGCTTGTATGCTATTGTCTCTTGGGGGCATTATGTATTTGTTGTATGGCTATAACTTGTATTTTATTTATGTAGCTTGCAACTTTTCCAGTTTCTGGATATTGGTCTCTTATATTGGGTTTCATATATATATATATATTGGATGGAATTGAGCAAGTATGAATAAAATATTTCTTTTCTAATCACAATATTTAAATAAAAAAGTTGTATTCACAACTGATTATGAATAAGTTTTCTCATAAATAATAACTTGACCTATGGATTTTTTTATTTTTTTTTTTTATTTGTTGATTGGTAGGCTACAGTTATTTATTAGACCTGTATCAGTAGACATAATAAAAGAAATTCATATATAAAGATATTTAACAGTATATATTTTTTATATTATTAATTTAGTTACATTACGAGTTTCAAAAAAATACTACTGTTTAATATCACAATTTTTTATATTATTAACTTCACTATGACGTTCTATTCTTCACATCTGCCATCATGTACTGTTAACATAAAATATTATCTATCAAAGTAAAAGAACTAAAGTATTTTTTGACAGGAAGAAAATCAATTCAACAAGACATCAAAAAAGGGGCAAAAAAAATAGAAAAGCATGTCTGCAATTTTCAAGAAACAAAAGTGTATGATAACAGAATTAGAAATTTGGTGTTCAATAAAACATTAGGTTTAACACTGATATCTTGTGATAATTATAATTAACAAAGCTGTTTAATTTGTTAAATTATTAAACTACTGTGGTTTTCTACTTTTCAAAACTGCCATGTGTTCCTACCAATTTTAAGAATATTACTGTATAATAATTGTCCTAATATTATAGTTACGATTCTGTGTTGTCCTACTAGAATTTGACATGTGCAAAAATTACATCTTCGTGTCTTTTCTACAATATTTGGTCAAACAGTAATCATATTAGTTTGACCACACTATCTGTAAGCAGCAATGACTTCAAGGATATGAAGAAGTCTTCATTGAGCTTCTTTCTAAAAGAACTGAATGACAGCCCAACTGTCAAATGTGTTATGTGTGAAGGGTTTTATGAAAACATCTATAACATGTTAAAATATCTAAGAGGAAAGTCATCTTAACAAGCAACACAAGGCAGCAAACATACAGCTGCAAAGGAAAAAGATCGTGTTCAACCATCATCAGAAATGAGAAAATCTAAAATGATGCCATACAATCAAAACTATTGTTAAAGATCTATAGCTAAAAGTGGTAGTTGAGGATAGGAAATTTGTAAAGACTTTGGATCCAAGGTTTCAAGTTACCATTATATTACATGTAGAGATGTATGCTAAAATGAAAGCTGTCTTCCATAAGAATATAATTACTGTCCTTCTTGTAGCTCTCACTTTAGATATCTGGACATGATACCAAACAATGACATGCATCATAGGGAAGTTTCACAACACTGAAGACTGGGGGCTACAAATCAGTTCTTCTCTCCATTCTCAAAATGCCTACAGACCACACAGCAGACAATAACGACAAATACTTGAACCAAATTACAGATGAAAGGAATATCAGCAAAAGATCACAGATACTGAAGTTGACGTGCTAAAAAATGGTGTGAAAACAGAAATGTCAGATTGCAATACCACACTATCCATCACACACAACCCCATGCTATCAGAAAACTCTTCTCCTTCATTACGTACAAGCAGGCTCCCATGTCAAATGTAGATGAGAACATTTGATCTAGTAAACATTTCCTGATCCAAGGTTCAAAAAGCCAGTGCAGATGAAACAACAAGAGAGACAAATAAAAGGTGTCCAGCCATATATAGCTATTGGTGCAGAAACTATCTACCTTCACCAAAGAGCCAGGAGACACCTTGTAGGATCTGTAGCACAAGTCTGTGGAGTTCTTTTGATAAGAGTGTTTGGTAACTAACAAATCATGAAAACACTTTGTTGGAGAAATTACCATATCAAAAGACTGACAACCCTCAGCTATGGTGAGAAAAACATACATTGCTTCTTACAAAGGTCTGTCACAGTTGGCAAAAAAATAAATTATCTGTGCATATGCTACACAAATGCCCAGCTAAGAGGCTTTCCTTAATAGCTGAAAAGCTGGTATTAACCCAAAGAATAGACTAAAGCCAAAGAACATTGTCATGATGCTTTGGTCATTGTGTTCTTTCTTTGAATTACACTTAAAAATACGACTTGAAATATTGTAAGATAATATTACATTTAAAGTCAATTAATCTGTCAGCAAGGAGTTCATAGTATATCAATTTTTAAGTCTTCATTTACTGATCCCTTTGAACAATTTATTTATTTATTGTGTCACAATGACAATTTTGGATTTCATTCATCACACACATTAATTCTGATTTATAATTTCAGTATCTCTAGAAGGCAAAAACTTCAATATTACTTTATATTAAATTGTATAAGCTTAGTTCCATTTAGTTTACTTACCATTGTAAGGATATTTATTACAGCATTAAGGGCTCCAAATATTGTTGTAAAAACTAGGGTATATTACATTCCCTTAAAATTAGAAGTATTAAGCATTCATTTTTAAAATGTTTTGTACAAATGCAAAACAAAACTATAAAATGATTTCATAATGACCTCCCCTGTAATTGAAACAATATAACCGTTTCCCAAAATATTTTTCCTTACTTAGTTACTGTAAAATTAAAAGTTGTAACTTGTAATAAATATTCTATAACTACGTCAGTTTAAACAGTAAAAGTACAATGATATTCTTACATACAAGGTTTGGATACAAAGTTGATGAATCTCTACATTGAAGATGAAGGTGATATATACTCTCATAAACAACAAAAAACAAACACAAATAATTTTGTCATCATCTCATATCTACAACCACACCCTCTCCATACAGACACAGTAAAATTGCCCCCCCCCAAAAAAAAACTGAATGAGAAAGAAAAAACTACCCCAGAACGTCATATTTAAAAATAAAAACGCAAGCGACAAGGATAAAGAAACCGTGCACTTCTTAGTATAAACAATATTTTACTGGAATATAGCTAAAGAATTTCGAATAGAAAATTGGAATATTTGCTCATTCCTTATGTAGCAGTGGTTAGTCATCAAACTGACTTGCACTTTACCTTCTTATTTCCCTCTCATTCACCCTTGAAATCATAACTCACCACTGAGAAAACTCAACCAGACAGAACACAATTGTCCTCTGGTGGTGCAGGATATTTTAAATATTATCTGAAAATATATTGTTTTTAACCACTTTTTAAAAATAATGTTTTAGTTTTGTTGCATTGTAGCTGTAATTCCTCTGTGTTTACATAAGAGTACTGATATTCATCTATTACTAAAATTGAAAAAAAAGTTATACATGATTTTGTAATTATGAAGAGAAACAGAGCTTAAATCTTTTGATCAGCTTGCAAAAGTACTATTCTTATCGTTTTAAGAAAGTTTTGAGGTAAGGGAAAAACATAAATCACTATTAATTTCACTATGTGCAATAATTACACCTGCTGAATAAACTGATTTTATTGCCTTAAACAAATTACATTTAGCTGGTAAATATTAGAAATTTATAATTTGAAATAGAATGCAATAATATGTCAATCACATTATATCTACTATATATATTCCCAACTAGACCTTTGGTGTAATATTCAGACTAGATTACGATGTGACTATTTATATCATTAGTTGCATGAAAGATAATTGTTTGAATGCAAACTAACTTAAGTTGGTAAACTGTAATACTGACGACAGTTACACTTTATTCAAACTAAGGCAGCTTAAGTTGTTTTTTCATTACCTTTCGAAAACCTATGATTTTATCTAATTCTGTGGTCTGTTTTCTCTCTCTTTTTAATAATAACTGTATCCCTAATTTAATAATTTTTTCTTCGACTTTATTTGTTTCGTTACGAATTTATGCAAATTAATATTTGTTTATTCTTTAAGTTTGCATCTGCCAATACTAAACACTTACTGCCCATCTAATCAGATCACAGCCCAAATTCTGTATCAGTATTTTGCCTAAGTATTTCTGAATCTAGATAAGAAAGTGTTCCATACGAACAGGGTCTATTGCACCGATTATTTCTTGGTGTTATTATGTTTCACTTCTTTGCCATTTAACACCAGTCCATTGGAATAGCTTTCAACATTTTTGATGCTAATAGTCACGATACCAAAGTGTCTAGATTAATTACAAGCGAAAAATATTTGCATATGAGTAGCGATTAGTAATTATTTTCTATTATTTATAATAAGGGTATATATTATGCTGTTACTTACCATTTATTGTTTAAGAATATAATGTTATTTTTTAAAAGACTAGCGATTTATTCTGTATTCTTTGGGGTTATCATTCTCTAAACTTTATATTCCATTACTTCTTTATATTGGACTTGAAAATGTTGGTAGACAAAGTTTACGTATTTAATACGTCCCTAAGACATGTGCCTTGGAACGGTCAGATTTCAAACTTTCTTTATTGACCTGAAGATCACCTAAGACGGTCGAAACGTTGTTCTCTACTTTATTTTAGTAAACGTTTTAACACCTATAGTCAGTGATGGCGAACCTATGGCACGCAAGGGCACGATTGCTGACACGTGATAGGATTCCCGCATCTTTGCTAAGAAGTATGTAGAATTTCAGGAAAACTATACTTGGACTAATAAATTCTGTGCCCTGCGTAAAAGACTTGAGAAAATAGAGTGTGAAGGGATCTTGGAAGAAAACGTTGCAAAGAGTTGTGAAAATGAAATTCTTAAAGTGTGGAATTCTTTGCCAATTAATTTTAAGTCAATGAAATTACTTGGAATAGCTCTTCTTACTTTGTTTGGATCATCTTACACTTGTGAGCAGCTGTTTTCAACTTTGAATTTCACCAAATCAGACAGAAGAAACAAGCTTACAAATGAACTGAGTGTTGCATGTGTTGCTCTCAAATCAACAAAATACGAACCATCAATTAACAAGTTATCCGAGTGTTCATAACAGCAGAGATCGCATTGATTTAATTAAATTCAAGACAAAATATACAAATTTTAAGTCAAGGCTATTTAGTAGTTTCATTGAAACTTTTGTAATTCGACTTTTTTAAAAATAAAGATACTCATCGAAAAGTCGTTTTTTTATTGGAAAGTAACTGTCATTTTTATGAAAATCCTGGCACGTTCGGATAGACAAAATAATTTTGGGTCACAATTGAGGCACGCAATCTCTAAAAGGCTCGCCATCACTCACCTATACCAATCGTCTTGAGATAAAATTTTACTTCAAGTATGTTTTTCATCATCACGAATTTTTATTTTGTTACCCCGGCATGGCCAAGTGGTTTGAATCCCCGTCGCATCAAACATGCTTGCCCTTCCAGCCGTGGGGGCGTTATAATGTGACAGTCAATCCCACTATTCGTTGGTAAAAGAGTAGCCCAAGAGTTGGCGGTAGATGGTGATGATTACCTGCCTTCCCTTTAGTCTTACACTGTTTAATTAAGAACGGCTAGCGCAGATAGCTCTTGTGTAACTTTGCGCAAAATTAAAAGACAACAAAATTTTCTCAGAGTTACTCGTCATTGCATAATACGGTATTTGTTTTTTACTGCAATAAATAGCACTGCAAATGAGAATGAAAGGGAAGCTTATGAATTTAGGAGCCAAATAAATATTTATAACAGAATAAGAATTATCTATTCAATCACAATATCCATATAGCAGCGCTGTCTATTTTATTTCGTAATAACCCTGTTTTTTTACCTTTAATTTCTTTAAATAAATAATTTTCTTGACGTTATTTGTGTTTACTTTGTAGCCATTGGTACGAAACACGAGCCTGTCAAATTCCATTACTCGGGCAGACAACAGTAATCAAAGATTTGAGTGTGTGTTTTCTTTATCACAAAGCCACAGCAGGTTATTTTATGAGACCACCCAGAGGAATTGAACCCCTTATTTTAGCGTTCTAAATCCGTAGACTTACCACTGTACCAGCGGGAGACGCCAAAGATTTCGAAGTGGATACTCAGAACTAACTTCTTTTTCTCTAGTCTATCAGTTTATAACTAGGAACGATTACGTACAGGTAGTCCTTTGTGTAACTCAACGCGAAAATTCTACAAATATATATATATATCTATATATATTTTAGTGAAAATTAATACATTTCGATAAAGTTAATTAAACAAAATCACAAGAATGGACTGCGTTAAAAACAGCAAATCCAAACTTCTGACAAATTATATTAGTTTGTTATAACTTAAAACAACCCGAAACAAAAATAAATTAAACCAAAAACACCGCACTAATTGAAAAGATCTCAGGGTACAAACTATAATGTGGGATTAGAAAATGTATCCTAGGTTTTGGAGGTAACTTCAGAATTAGAACTCTGCGATTCTCTCTCACGTTTGTTGTCAGTGCTCACATCTCAAGATAATTTCTGTTTTTTTCAATGCAACATGAATGCCACATCCTGCTGAATATTTGCTATTCTTGTCTTGGTACAGTTAACTCGTTCTCATAAATATAAGTGGTTGAATTTTTTGTGTGATCTGTTACTAACTCTTAACCCTTCCAAATCTTTTTATATACCTTCAACGATGGAAGACACTTTTATTTTTGTTCCTTTTCATGGTCAGGAACCATAAAGGTGTTTTGGAAGTTAGGAATGAATAATTTCTGAGTATACTAGATAAGATTAAGAGCTCTCAGAAGATAAATAAAAATTACTGAAAGTTTCATAAGATAATATATATGAGTAAAAAGTTTAAATTTATCGAACATGAAAAATCTACATCTATACAAGAAATGCATGAATTACAGATATAACTTTTAGGCACACTGGACACGGCTATAAGGTCTTTCATATATACTAGAGATGACCCTAACATCTTTCAGATATACTGTACATTACTCTAATATCTTTCAGATACATTGAACATGACTTTAACATATTTCAGATATATTGTACACGACTCTAACATCTTTCAGGTATATTGTACATGACTCTAACTTCTTTCAGATATACTGTACATGACTAACATTTTTCGAGGTTTACAGATCATGACTAAGAGTTTTAGTACGATCGAGTTACACTTGAAACAGTATTATTCAATGTTATTCAATATTATTTTACGTGTCTTCGCAAATTTTCATCAAAACAGACTATAAACATTTAAACTTATAGAAATATTATGTTAGCACAACAAATTACAACTCTAGATAAAACTTGGAAAAACCAACCATAAATTTTTTAATTGTTTTCAAGAAAATGTTACCTTTGTAGCATCTGGTGTTAAGAAGTAAAATAATGGAAACTCTCCTAGTTCGTCTTGCATTTAACTATAACTCAATAAACAGATAAAGTACAAGTAAAGTACAAGTTTTACTTTTAACATACTACATGTATTTTCAATCTGACTTGTTACTTTAGATCTTAAATTTAAGGTTAATCTCATTGTCTCTTTTACGTTTCAAAATTTCTAATAAATAATATAAGAATAGGCCAGTATGAGAAACTGTTCTACAAACACGTTTATAGAAAGGTAAAGACTCACATGACATGTTTACAGAAAGGTGGAGACTCATACATGTTTACAGAAAGGTACAGATACGTAAGCCATTTTTACGGAAATGTAAAGATTTACACATGTTTATAGAGAGGTAGAAACACAATAAGCATGCTTGAAGAAGGGGAAATATTCCTACATCATCTTTACGTAAATATAAGAATTCGTCCAGAAAATCCTTTACAGGAAGGTTAAATTCATGTTACAATATATAAAAACCAAAGATTTATAATTTAGAGATTTTATCGAAAAGTAAAGATTCACACACCAACTGGTGGAAGTAATCGTAACAGTTTTTTTTCATCTTGTTGGAATGTTGTTGATGACAGCTTACATTAACTGAATCCGACAGGATGATTCCATGTCTATAGCACAGTCATGTAAGGATGATACAAATACGCCAGGTTTCCTTTAGAAAATCACCATTTTTACATGAGTTCTGCCATAAATAATGACCCAGGCCTGCAATTGCTTTATCTTCTTAAACTATTTCCATGTTTTTCGGTAATTCCTTTACGTTGAATCAGAAAATGGTATCCATTTTACTCCATCAAAGTACAGTTTTCACAAAACGTCATAACGCAATACATAAAAGATAGTGTTTGTGCTTTTCTTACAGCAAATCCACGTCTGGCTATCTGCTGTGTCCACCGCGGTGAATTGAACCCATGATTTTAGCGTTGTAAATCCGTAGACTTACCGCTGTGCCAGCGAGGAACCATAAAATAAAGACCACAACACGTAGTTTTGAAACCAAAAGACAAAGATTTCACAAAATCAAGATGAAAGAGGTTGCATATCCATATAACATCAATGTTCTTCCATTTTCTACAGTTTGTTTCTATTTGCGTTAGCAAACATAATAATAAAAAATGTTCATTGTGGTAAGCAAAATAATAATTTGATCTAAATAAAAGTTTTTCCCCACGATTTGTAAAAAATATTTACGTGATAAAAAATGAATATTATTTTCTAAGTCTACGAAGTTGAATTATGGAAAATCCGTTAATAAAACCAAAACAACTTTAATGAAATTTAAATTCGCAGGCCTGTGATACCGTTATAGGAAAACAAACTTTACGGATTTCGACAACAACGATTTTATATATCAGCATTACAAGCAATGAGGATTCCAAAATTTAAACATATTTTATTATAAAACTTCGAGTATTAAAGTCTTAGCTAAGATTTTACACTTACGAAACAAGTTAAATATGATTCATTGCTTTCATAATGTCGTGAATTTGGGTTCAAGAAAGAAAAAAAATTTAATTAGATTGAATTATAGCTGTTCGACAGAAGTAGTTAAACATAGAAGTTAGACTGTATACACCATTGCTGAAAGGAGTTACAAATCACGCAATAATGGTGCAAACTCAGCCCCAGATTCAGATCCTAAAAGTAATTTGTGTATAAAAAGTTACAACCTAACAAAAGGAGAATCAGATCTGTGTGTTCTAGAAAGGAGGTTAAGCACACGCGATATGTGTTTATGTCTTTTATAAACTTCTTATGAGTGTTCATAAAGGTTGAACCTAGAAGAATCCAGAGAGCCATTTTTTTTAATAGCTGGTATCTTTGCCAGCTGTCAACTTCTATATCTTTTAAAACCATGTAAGGATATCTGTTTTTCTAAATATATGCTTTCATGCAAGGACAGATGTTTTGTTTATTTTAAATATAATGTAAGGATAGGTGTCTTTCTGAATACTTATAACCATGTAAGAAAAGGCGTCTTTGTGAAAACGTTTAACCAAGGAAGGATGAGTGTTTTTCTAAATATTTGTAACCATCTAAAGATAACTATCTTTCTGAACAATTGTAACCATGCTAGGATTGGTACCTTTCCAAGTATTTTAGCCATGTAAATATGGGTGTGCTTCTAAGTACTTGCAACCAAGGAAGAATCGATGTAATTCTAAATGTAAAATTACAATTAGATTTTCATATTAGACCTATTACGTTTTTAAACTGTACTTTCTTTATCTAGTTTGTGCCCGGCATGGCCAGGTGGCGCTCAACTCACAATCTGGGTCGTGGATTCGAATCCCCATCCCATTAAACATGCTCGCCCTTTCAACCGTGGGTGCATTATAGTGTGACGGTCAATCCCACTACTATTGGTTAGAAAGTAGCCTAGAGTTGGCGGTGGGTGGTGATGACTATTTGCCTTCCCTTTAGTCTGTCACTGCTAAATTAGGAATTGCTAGCGCAGATAGCCCTCGTGTATCTTTGCACAAAACTTAAACCAAACTTTACCTTGTTCCTTGAGGATTGCCCCTCCCCCAATTGCACAGAGGTATGTCTGCAGTTGTAAAATGTTAGAAATCGGGTTTCAATAATCGTGGTGGGCAGAGCACAGATAGCCCATTGAGAAGCTTTTTGTTTAACTACAAACAAATAATCACTTAGGTATTTCGAAAATTAGAAGAGTGTGTTATATTTGTATTTCAGTAGCGTGACTTCTTGAAAATTCTTATTATAGAAAGAATGTAAAGTTTAAAAATGTAATAGGAATGTTAAGATCTTAGTACAAGCAATACTGTAATAATTCTTCGCCAACTTGTAAATGGTGTACACACCATAACTTCTATGTTTATTGTATTACTATTGGACTAAAGACCTCTGGATTAAGCATCTTTAGCTATGGATTTGACAAATACAGTATTGGAGTACTATGACTATAAACCTGCTTTTTCTTGAAATTCTCTAAGGAACTGGATTAGGAAAACAGTTTCAGATGGGTCGTTAGATAATTAAAAGATTCGGGGCTCGGGACTTACACATGTGGAACATAGAATGATATCAATCATAAGTTCCTATTCTGATTTTTCAACAACACGTGGGAATTCAGAGCACAAGCTACATGTGCCAGCGCCGCTTCTGGTAGTGTTTAAAAATATAATATGTCTTAGTACTAATGTCTTACGATAAGTGTTATTCGCCAGCCTTTAATAGGAGTACACGCCATAAAAAATGTGAAATTCTTTTCATAAAGAATAACCTTCTTATAAAGAGTACTAAGTCCCCTTCTTGATGTGTTGTTCTTGTAAAAACTTAACAATCATGTAACAATGGAATTGTAAAAGAACATCTTGAACAGAGACCTTTTTGTAGAAGACAAACAAAAAGATAATCAGAAACGTTGCTTTTCCTGGTATGAGCTCTGATATTTGTAATAAACACTGCCCTTTAATATCAGGCTTTAAAAAAACATCTGTGTTATTCTTTTAAATAGTATTTCCCAGTCTTGGATAAACGGATCAATCTCAATTGATTTGTTTGAACTGTAAGTCAGATTAGCTATGTCCACTTCTTAACCCTTTAGCTCCCACACGACTCACCAGTGGGTCGTGATAATCTTTCACTAAAACACACCGGAGATTAGTGCTGTGTTTTCTTTTTAAAGGGCCACTTATTAGCTGGAACACAACGGCTACAATTGTAAAATGACTAATGAGACTCTGAAAGTATCAGCAAAATAGGCTTAGCAGCCAACGTGTTAATTAATAAATACATGTTAAGTGATTTAATTAAAACAATTACCTTAATCATAGCTTTTCCGAGTAGATTTATTAGTTGGAAACTATAAATTTAAACGAGAGAATAAAATAACTTAACAATTATGAACTGTTTAATTAGATAATTAAAGAGTTGAAAAGCTGAGGGCATTCTAATGTGTCAGTCAATCCCATTAATCGTTAGTGAAGAGTCGATGTTGTTAGCTAGCTACCTTCCCTCCATCCTGTTACATCTAAATTAGGGAGGGCTAGCTTAGATAGCCCTCGCGTAGTTTGGAGAGAAATTCAAAAACGAAAGATTGCACCTGTTCTGAAAAAAGGAAAATTATTTTACTCTAAAAACAAGTTATTTGGTTATAATCGTAAAAAACACTTAAATGCACACACCCTTTTAAGTCTTTTGCCTTTTGGGCGGTGTGCTCGGAATGGCAGGTTTGTTGGTTTTGTTCTAAGAAAGAGAAAATTGGTTATCTGTTTTCGCAACTTAAGTCTTCCCTCTATATTACAGTTTAATAACGTTGTTAGTTCAACCAAGTCATTCAAACAATGACAGACAAGTCTGCGTTGTTTTTAGTAGAGCAGCGTTAGATAAGAAAGTAAACACCCAACAGCAAGATCAAAGAAGGACGCCAGCACGCGCAACTTTCATGTGAACTTCTAAATTCACGATCCATACTACGCAGACTCCAAAATTATCTATTTTATTCTGGATCGTGTAGTTTACGTGTTACTCAGCCCGTTTCGATCAAAGCAGTGTCAAATGGAGAGTAACGCTTCTTTCGTAAGTAATTTTTTTTTTATAATATTTCGTATTTTTGTCGAGGTAAAAATGTCTACACTGACAATTTTTTGACGGTCGATGTTAATATGAAATATTATGTCTTCTCACATAGACAGACATACTGTGTTTCTATTGTGTTCTTCTTCCAAACACTTTTTAATCAACCGCTATTCCTTCCTTTCTCGGCTGATTGTCTTGAAACTAGGTAGGGTTAAACCTTTGTCCAAGGCCCGTCATGCCCAGGTGGTTAAGACACTCAACTCGCAATCCGGAAATCGAGGGTTCGAATACCCGTTGCACCAAACATGCTCGCTCTTTCAGGCGTAGGGGCGTTATAATGTGATAGTCAATCTCACAATTTGTTGGTAAAAGTTGGCAGTGGGTGGTGATGACTGTCTGCCTTCCCTCTTGTCTTACACTACTAAATTACGGCTAATATAGATAGCCCTCGTGTAACTTTGAGCGAAATTCAAACCTCTTTCATTTTTTTTATTTTGTTTTTTTCAAGTATTTCATGGGGTCAGTGGTAAAACAACCAAAAATTGTATATTTTAAGCTTCTACGTGGTCATAATTAAAACAGTGGAGATGAAAACTGGCACAAATATAAGTTTTCTTTTGCCTAATACATTGGTGTTTGTTTCCATTTTGAACCTTTTTGGAAGGATCAGAGCTCAGAAAAAAGTATAATTTTGTGGTTTTGGTTCAATTAATAGGCAGCATTTTGACCAATTTACATGGGATTGAGTACAAGAGTACTGTTTTTTATAGGTCCCAAACAAAGATATAGACAATTTTTTACTCTCTTTTATTTAATTTTTCAGCAAGGAAAGTAAAATTTGAGATTTTCGTGAACTATTCATGTTTTTGTCAGCAGATTACTTACATGGTATTTTATACAATCTTTCTGCTGTTAAAGTTGGCCATTTGGGATTGTGTGATGGAAACATGTTGACCTCTTTAATTTCACTTGATGTAAAACCTGATATCCTACACAGTTGATGGAAGCAAAGAAATCACATCAATCTCACTTGTATTTTTCAATTATTGTTAAGTTCATTGACAATTTTTCTCTAATGACCAAAATTACAATTTACATTAGGATTAGAGCTCTTGTTTACTCTAGCTTGGTGAACCCCAAAAAATATGTTCAGAGAACAATAGACTATGCTACACATTTAGAAGCAGCGAAATTCTGTGTGGATTCTCACATACCGTCATTTCCTATGGCGTTCCTCATTTATATTACAATAACATAGTTAATTACAGATATTTTTAATAGCGTGACATGTTGCAATACCTTGACCCATTTACATGATCACAGGATCCTTTGAATATATGGACTTATTTATATAATTATAGTATCTTTGAACATCTAGACCCATTTACCTGATCACAGGGCCATTCGAATATAAGGACCCATTTACGTCATTACAATATCCTTAGAGCATCTACACCTATTTACATAATTATACGAGCCACAGTACTCTGGAAATACTTGGTTCTTCTTATATGATCATGTCGGTCATAGGCCCTAGGAACAAAAACAAAAACAAGCGAAATATTAGCATGTAGATTCAATACTGTTCAGTTGGTAAGACAACAACTTAGCCTGGAATAAAATTCTGCCAGTAGAATCTGGTGCTGGTTCTGTATTGAAATTTCAAGTGGAGAACCGGATTCTTTATGGAGGGCGGTTCGTTATTATTGTTAATATTTTTGTGTTTTTGGCAATTCAATTTGAAGTTTACGAAAAGGCATAGTTAACTTGTATAAAACGTGATAATTCACACATAAAAACCAGGTATTCTTTTACAAGTACAGCTTCACCAACAACTTTAGCCCGTTAGATTACAATCGTACATTCATCATTTGTCTCATTATTTATCTCACGTAGTGACAAATAACGAAAGTTTTGGAAATATGTATATCTCATAATATATAAATTAAAAAGTGTATCTAAAAGGATGTGTATGAGAGTTAACGAGAGTTTAATAGCAAATATTAATTGGAATAATTTAAACCACGAAATTCTAGGAATTAGAAAAACTGGGTGAAAGTGCACATGATTGATTTCACAACAAAAATATTTGCCAAAAGTGTCATACGACCTCCTTTGAAAATCTAATTCCATACCTGTATATAACATGTCTAAAAATTTAAGAAATAATCAGAACACAAATTGAACCAACAGAAGGCGGAAAATGTACAATGGATTAGTTTCGCAAAGTTCCTTGTTTTGTTCGGTAAGACTTGTTGCAGGTCTCTTACTGAATTATCCTGATACTCCAAGTTGTTCCATATTATTTTGTTTTCCAAAGCTATTACGTACAAAGGATATTCCTTTGGATATTTTAAATCCACAATCTGAATACTTCTTTACGACATAAGCATATAAATACCGTGCACTAGAAAGGACTTTTACTTACCCCTTCTAAAAGGGATCAAATATTGGTGATGTCACAGTATGGAGGAATACTAAACATACTCTCACGACTTTATATTCAGTATGGTTGTCACGTGACATATCTTGCTTATTCATGTTGTTTAATCTAAACGTTTGATAGTTTGTACTCACGTTTATGCATGACTGTATATATTTTATCAGTGTTTTTAATATAATGTCCTTTTAAGTTCATATGTTGGTATTCATGTTTAAAATTTCTTTTAACTTTGCCCGCATTAACCAGCAGTTAAGAAATATGTGGTGTTTACAGTATTTTGTATACCTATATGTACGTGTGTGTTTCCGGGGCTAGATGTCACTGTTCGTCTAGATCGATAATAACATGTTTCAAAACTTTTCATGTTCTTTTCCGTTCATTGGAAAATAACAACAAACCTCGTTTGTTTGTTTTGTAAATATCACTGGTGAATCTTTTGTATTTCTGTCTTCATAGACATTTTTACGACCACCCTAACTAGCTAGTGCAAAAGTAGTACTTACGCCAATTCTTACTTGTTCAAACAATCCGTTCCAGTTCATACTAAATGAATCGTCCTATTGCAAAGTGATGCCAGAAAGCTAACTACAGAGAACGTTTTCTTTGTGAACCAATGTTTTACGTTATAACCCTATTCATTGTGGAAACTATGGCCATAACGGAACTCTGGTGTAGTTTTAATAATAATTTGTGTACACGTTATAATGACTTCTCTAATGGGATAAATTATTGAATAACGTTTCTTAAGAGAAGATTCGGCTTCATTCTAGTATTTCAAGCAATATAACTAACTAACTCTTGAGTTTTTTAGCTATAAATAACGTTATAAACTTTTCGCCCCCTGCCGTTCAGTTTATGAACTATTATCGATTTCTACTCTGACGCTTTGGTGCTAATGAGGTTGTGAAGTTTATCATCGTTTTATTTGTTTATTTTTCGTTGCTCCTAATTGCTCATTTATTACAGTATACCCTGCAGTTATATTATTAACTTCAGAGCGATTACTTTTACCTATCTTTATTGGAGCAATCGTTTGGATATTAGCTTGAGTATGACAGTTTTAACTCACGTATTTTATCTGATAGAGTCACAGTTTATTTTTCGAATGAATTAAGATTTTTTGTTCATGTGCGGCTAATCGCATTTTAATTCAAGTACTACATGAAAATAAAGTTATTTTCCTATCCATCGAATTAGGTCTGAAAATGTGAAAATAAATGTAGAGCTATGCGTGAAACTATGAGTATGAAATGAAGATTTAGATACGAAACTATGAATATGAAATAAAGTACCTACATAACCGATTCACATTTTAAAACAACCTTCAACGTTCCACTGAGTAACAAACAGGGGTAGCCGATTCTTGTTTTGTACACTTCCTACTGGAACGCCAATTTAATGTGTACTTGAGATTAATTTGGTGATAAGCTACCTAGAATGTTACAATATTCAATCTAGCGCTAACAGTTAGTATTTTTAAGCACTCGAGTTGCGCTGCCACCAAATATGTTCCTCAATTTGATTTGTAGGTGCATTATGGAAGTGATGGTGAGTGCTGTTGACCGACCACCCTGTACCGCTAAATAGTTCAAAATTAAACACGTCTACATTTATGAGCCTTGGGAGTTTTTAACCTGTTTATTTCGAACATGTGCGTCTGGTTAGATGCAATTCAGGTTGAAAGTTCCAATTCTTCTCAGAAAGAGAATGTTAATAAACAAATATAATTAATAAATATAAAACCTACTAAATCGGTTTGCTCCTAAAAGAAGAGATGTTTATCTTTCGAAAGCGCTCAGGTTATAGGGTATTTCATTTCTATCAAGACTTCTTGAACCCACGTGTTTTTCTAAAATCATGAATACCAAACCTACTTTATGTGTGTTGTTACATTTCGTTTTTCACACTTATAAAGAAAAAAAAGCTTTCACTATGTATCCTGAAGTGCATCCTGATAATGTTTTAGAAAAATTTTATTTTAGCCCAGTCTTATAAAAACGTCACCCCAGCACGGACAGCGATAAATTTATGGATTTACAACTTTAAAATCAGGGGTTCGATTTACCTCGGTAAACAAAGCAGATAGCTCAATGTAGCTTTGCTATATAAGAACACACACATTTATAACATATAAGTTCAACAGTTTTTTAGTAACATAAATTAATTATTCAGTAACGCTGTTTTATGGATATTTTCCTTATATCACGTGATGCGGTGTTTTCGTCACTTCTTTATTACATTGTCTCTCCGCTTTTTCCCATGAGCATCGTGAAGTAGTTTTTTTATCTTTCTCTGTATGATGTAATTCAGTTCTCTCTTCACTTTTCCCCGTGTCACCTTATTTTTTTTTCTCTCTGTTTTTTCCTGTGTCACTTTGTGCAATTTTCTCTCTACTTCTTCCCTATATCATGGCCTGGATAGAGCCAGGTGGTTAGGGCGCTCGGCTCTTAATTTGCGGGTCGCAGGTTCGAATCCCCGTCACACCGAACATATTCGCTTTCTCAAGGCAGGGGTCAATCGTACTATTTGTTTGTAAAAGAGTTGTCCAATAATTGGCGGTGAGTGGTGTTGACTAGTTTCCTTTCCTCTAGTCTATCACTACTAAATTTTCTTGTATCATTCAACGAACATTTTCTATCCTTATATTTCCTGATGAATTTTTTTTTTGTTATTTTTCCCTGTGTTTCCTATTTTAGTTTTCTCTCCATTTCCTTCTTCTATTACTGGTGCTGTTTTCTTCCATATTTTTTGCTGTATACAATTTAAGTGTTTTTATACTATTTTCCCCGTGTGTCACATGGTGTAGTTTTTCTACATTTTCCCCATGTGGCACATGGTGTAGTTTTTCTACATTTTCCCCGTGTGTCAAATGGTGTAGTTTTTTCTCCACTTTACCTTATAACTCTCGCAGTTTTCGCTTCTTTCTTACGTTTATCGCAAGCTGTCTTGTTTTCTTTTCCTCTATGACATTTATTTCACTTTTATTTATATTTCTTGTTAAAGAGACAAGAATGATTTTTCTAATATAAATGATAGGTGTAACTTCATACTTTGCCACTCATTTCTCAGGTACAAACATTATCGCTATTTACTTATCGTATTCTGTTTGTCTGTCCATTCATACACCCACACAATTTACATATCCATTTATTTACCCAAGTTCTTTTGGTCGATTGTTATACATGGCCAGGTGATTAGGGTACTCGAATCGCGGGTACGAATCCCTGTCACACCAAACACACTCGCCCTTTCAGCCGTGGGAAGTTATAAAGTTACAATCAATCCCACTATGCGTTGGTCAAAGAGTAGCCCAAGAGTCGGTGGCGATTACTAGCTGTCTTCCCTTTAGTCTCACATTGCTACTTTAGGGACGGCTAGCGCAGATATCCTTCGTGTAGTTTTGCACAAAATTCAAAACAAACAAACTGTTGTTACATAAGACAGAAATAAATTTCGGAAAACGTTGTTAAATTTAGATTTCTTTCTTTCTTTACTTTTTTACGTGACTTAGGCTAAATTTGACATAAAATATATGAAATATAAAGATTAAATGAACTTTCACAATTATGGTACAGTTAATTTACTGTAAATCATCGTTATACTTTTATTGTTAAAATATTTATAAAAATTTAGTAACGTTCACTGTAATAACCAGAATGAATTAAAGTTTGTTTTGTTTTTATTTTTGTTTCTTGCACAAAGCTACTCGAGGGCTATCTGCGCTAGCTGTCCCTAATTTAGTAGTGTAAGACTAGAGGAAAGGCAGCTAGTCATCACCACCCACCGCCAACTCTTGGGCTACTCTTTTACCAGCGAATAGTGGGATTGATTGTAACGTTATAACACCCCCACAGCTGAAAGGGCAAGCAAGTTTGGTGCGACGGGGATTCGAATCCGCGACCCTCAGATTACCAGTCCAAAGCCTTAACCCACCTGGCCAAGCTGGGCCCGAATTAAATTCATCACACATAATCACTTGGCTCTCATTAAGTTACAGTTGCCTATGTTCAGTGATTAAAGAATGTTATACAATTTTAAAATCGTCTTGTGGTAATCGATAAAACTATTCTAAGTCAATTAATGCACACCAAGTTTGTATTCTTTGAATTATATATGTTATCATATTAAGCAATTCGAAGTTGTAATATAACGTTCACTGGGATACCACAACAAGATGAGGTTTTGTAATTAAGAACTACAAGCAGTGAGAAGGGATGGGGGAAGCTCATTTGGAGAAAAGATTACATAAAAGATTAAATTTGTTTTTAAATTTCGCGCAAACCTACACGAGGGCTATCTCCGCTATCCATCCCTACATAAGCAGTGTAATACTAGAAGGAAAGTAACTAGTCGTCACTACACACTGCCAACTCTTTGGCTACTCTTTTTACCAACGAATAGTGGGATTGACGTCACATAATAATGCTTTCACGGATGAAAAGGATTCGAACCCGCAACTCACAGATTTCGAGTTGAGCGTGCTGACCATCTGGCCATGCTGGACCAATTAAACTTGTTTATGAAATCATGATCCTGGATATCAAATCTGTTAGTGGAGAAGCTGAAGTGATAATCAGACATAGTAGACAACAGACAACTATCAAATCAGCTGGGTCTACCGAGGAAAAATTACTGTAGCCTTATTTCAAGTACGATTTAAAAGAGAATCAAATAACGACATCATTAGTAAACCTTAGCATGAAATACACACTCAGTTATTCTGTTTCACAGAATTAGTAAGTGATTCGGTTTGGGCATTGTTAACTGCAAAGCTACACTAAAAATAAGGTTTAAGTATTAGTGGTGGGCAGAGCACAGATATCCAACGTGCCTAACTGTTGGTATAAAATGTTCTTAAACTTTTACATGAAACACGTGTTAAAATCCACAAACGAACGAAGTTTTAAAACACACAGTTAAAATATTTATGTAAACCGACCCATGGCTGTAAAAGTCACTCATCATTTAATAAGATGGTTTCACACTTTTGAAGATAAAAAAAATGTAGAGTGGCATTTATAATTGTCAATCAATTGAAATAAATATGTTAAATGAGTAGTATGAAATTGTTTGGTTGTGATATTTTAATACTTTAAATACATACAAGTGGCCTTGACATTTCACTTTTAATACTACGAAACACATACGTAATTAATTATTTCCCTAACACTTCACCAAGTGTCGTGATCTGTTTCAAGGATCATCAGATGAGACGATTTCGTAGCAACAGCAACAAGTCTGTTGTTTGTTAAACTATATCTTTCAGGATTATTTAATTAGTACAAAAACATTATTTGTTTGTATTGTTACAACTCTTATATTTCAGTATTATCTAATTATCACTAAAGTTTGTTTGTTTGTTTTGGAATTTCGCACAAAGCTACTCGAGGGCTATCTGTGCTAGCCGTCCCTAATTTAGCAGTGTAAGACTAGAGGGAAGGCAGCTAGTCATCACCACCCACCGCCAACTCTTGGGCTACTCTTTTACCAACGAATAGTGGGATTGACCGTCACATTATACACCCCCACGGCTGGGAGGGCGAGTATGTTTAGCGCGACGCGGGCGCGAACCCGCGACCCTCGGATTACGAGTGCACGCCTTAACGCGCTCGGCCATGCCAAGCCTTATCACCAAAACATTGTTTGTTTGTATTGTTACAACTTTTATATTTCAGAATAATTTAATTATTACTAAGACACTGTTTGTTTGTTTTGTTACAACTCTTATATTTCAGTGTTATTTGATTATTACTAAAACATTGTTTGTTTGTATTGTTACAACTCTTATATTTCAGTATTATTTAATTATTACTAAGGGATTGTTTGTTTGTTTATTTAACTATAACTATGCTACTTTAATTTTTATTGTTACTCAATACAATTACTCTGTATAGCCACAGCATAAAGTAAGCCAGTTAGGACGATATCTATACTTTGGAACAGCTAATGTCACAAAGCTGAATGTCAAACTCAGTGATAACATTAGTTACCGAGAGTGTTGCAAAACCTCTCATCCTTCTGTTTTTAGCTTGAAATGTTGTTCATTTTAACGACACAAACGCAATCTTTTCAGCTTTCATTATCGGTAGTATTGTTTTCAATAATGTTAATAGTCCCGCTGTTCACTAGTGATATATATACTGACAAAATCGTTAGTAAGCATCTACAAAACTATGAAAATATGATAAAGTACAATCTGTGAAGTTTTACAATGCTATTTGGTGACACTATTTTAAATGCTGTTACACTTTCTGCCATAAAACGGTTTTGAAAATGTATGTGTGTGTGCGTGTTTTTATTATAGCAAAGCCACAAAGGGTTATCTGCTCAGCCCACCGAAGGGAATCCAACCCCTGATTTTAGCGTTGTAAATCCAGAGACATTTTGGTGTCCACCAGATGGTATGATGGCATCGAAAATAATCTCGTTCGGGAATGATATGCAATAGAACTTTTGAGGACAGTCTCAAGGCTATAATACCTCATATTTAGAAGAGACAGCCGTGGTCTATTTTAAGCATACCGGTCTGTGTATTCGAGGATTTGTGGTTCACATATCGTTGTCGTAAAACTATGCACTGCGCTTGGAGAGGTAGATGCGTTGTAAATTCCAATATTTGATTAAAGTTGTCCAACAGTTGGAAGTGGGTGCGTAGATACGACTCTTCAGGACTCATATTTTAAATTTAACACTTACTAAACCTGAAAAAATAGGTAGTTTATTTGAACAACTTTTAACTTAGAAAAATATTTCTGTCTTCATTCGTTTGTTGTTAAGCGCAAAGCTACATATCAAAAGTATCGAAATCCGGTTTTTAGTGTCATGAGCCGTTGGAGGGGGTATTGATAAAATCCTAGATAAATAAAATGTAGTGCAACTGTATTACTCAAACGTTGTGAGATTCTAGGCGTTGGTTTTAAACAAAGATCTCAGGAGAGAAGTTCAAAGGTCGTCCTGTTTCTTCTAGAAACAAACGGGATTAATTTAAACTCTGCTTTGTTAAAGATGTTTAATATGATTTTCGTTATTGTGAATCAATATATTAAATATGCTGTAATCTAGTCTACAATACAGACGGAATGTGTAAGATGACATGGTAAACAGGCAGTATAAATGTGCTTTTCACCTTCTTTCAGACAATAAAATAATTTGTATTCAACTGATACATAAAGTGAGAGCCAGCACACTGTGACTTTGTGAAGGACAAAGAATATTCTCTCTCTGAAGGTAACCAATTTTACATAGCTTAGAAGCGTTATCACTTTGAATAACAACAGTTTCTGTCCGAAGTATTTGTTGTTTTGAATTAAGCACAAAGCTACACAATGGGCTATCTGTGCTCTGCCCACCACGGGTATCGAAACCCGGATTTTAGCGTGTAAGTCCGCAAACATACCGCTGAGCCACTGGGGGCTGTCCGAAGTAGCATTGTTACTATTTAAAACACAACAATATTATAGTCTTAACCTAAAGGTAAGCCTTGTTACTATGTAGAACACAATAATATTACAGTTTTAACATAGAGATAAGCCTTGTTACTGTATATAACACAACAGTATTATAGTTTTAACATAAAGGAAAGTCATCCTACTGTGTAAAACAGAACAACGTTATAGTCTTAACCTAAAGATAAACCTTGTTACTTTGTAAAACACAACAATATTATAGTTTTAACATAAAGATAAGCCTTGTTACTGTGTAAAACACAGCAATATTATAGTTTTAACATAAAGGTAAGCCCTGTTACTATAAAACACAGAATAATATAATCTTCAAAAAAAGAAACGCAAAAGGAATATTTTTGTAATTTTAAAGAGAATTATATGTAATAACGTTACAAGCTCAGAGTATATGATGTTACACGTGTTAAGGCACTGATTGTCAGACTAAAATGACAATAAAAGTTGTGCACTTTGAAAACGGAGGAAAACATCGGATTTTTCGCCAAAACGCATTCGTGTCTAATAAATTTGTTTGAGAGATCTGCATGTTCTGCAAGTGCAACATGTGCAAAATTCCTATAGAAGTGAAGGGTTCTCGGTTTCTATAGCTCAGTGTTAAGCCACCGACACGCAATACAGTTACGCCAAGACTGACTGAAGCACAACGCAACAACGCCATTAATTGATTGAAAGCAGGCAAATCTTGATCAGAAGTTGCAAGAGCTGTGAATGTCCACCCAAGCACCATCACAAGTCTATGGAATCGTTACCAACAACATGGATCAACTTGTGACCGTCCACGATCTGGCAGACCTCGTGTGACCACGCCCGCACAAGATCGCTACATCCGGTTACGTCACCTTCGGGATAGGACCACCACTGCGACGTCTCCTGTCTCAACCATACCAGGGTTGCGTAGGATTTCCGATCAGACCGTACGCAACCGTCGACGAGATTCTTAGGCACCATGTGCCAACGACGTTTTTCAACATGACAAAGTCCGTCCTCACACAGCCCGACTCACCACTGTCTTCTTGAGACACCACAACATTAACGTTCTTCCCTGGCCCTCCAGATCACCAGATTTAAACCCCATCGAACATCTTTGGGACGAGTTGGACCGACGTCTGCGACGGCGACAACCTCAACCGCAGAAACTACCTCAGCTTTGCAGGGTGAGTGGACAGCCATTCTACAGGATGTAATTCGTCATCTCATCGCTTCCATGGGCAGGAGATGCCAAGCAGTTGTTGATGCTCAAGGGAAGCATACTCGTTATTGACGTTGAGTAACGTTAAACTTCAACTAGTAAGCGTGGACTTCGCCTTTGCAGACTTTGGATGTTCAGCAGTGAATGTGCAAAGTTTCACACATGTCATACAGAACTACCCGGAATGAACGTGTTAACAATATGTCTCAAATTTTCCCCTTTGCGTTTCTTTTTTTTGAAGAGTATATTATCGTTTTAACACAAAGGTAACCCTTGTTACTGTGTAAAACACAACAATATTATAGTTTTAACCCTCAAGGCAACGAGGATAACATAGTGATTATTACCTTTGAGAATTTTTCAAATTTCATTATACCATTATTACAGTATTCTTGCCTTATTTGTCTGTACAACATCGTTTCGTTACTTTATTTTGACTTAGATATTTCTAGGAGAGGTATCCATAAAGGCAGACCACAAACAGTAGGATGATCGTCGATCACTATTTGCAAGTTTTACATGTGAAATGAAATTCAAATTCTATCTCATAACTTGTTGCATTTAAATTTTCACCTTACTTCTAAGTAGTTGTCGTTCCTTGTGAAACAGTTTGTTTGTTTTGAAATTTCGCACAAAGCTACTCGAGGGCTATCTGTGCTAACCACCCACCGCCAGCTCTTGGGGTACTCTTTTACCAACGAATAGTGGGATTGACCATAACATTATAACGCCCCCACGGCTGGGATTACGAGTCGCACGCCTTACGCGCTTGGCCATGCCAGACCCCCTTGTGAAACAACAAACAAGTGGGACCTTAAAATATATCAATAAATGTGGAGTCTAAGTGTTTCTTTAAAGTGTGAACATTATTATGTTGTTGTTTAGAATCAAGCACAAAGCTACAGAATGGGCTATCTGTGCTCTGCCCACCACGGGTATCGAAACCCGGATTTTCACGTGTAAGTCCGCAGACATACTGCTGAGTCACTGGGGGACATAAACATTGTGTAAAAAAATAAATAAAAAAATGCAGTTGATTGTCAATAGTTGGAAGTTAATTTCAACTTATTGTTTAAATAAATAAGCAGTTTGATAATCTAAAAATTTACATAAATAAATTGTTTTCTCTTATATGTACCATATGTCAAATAAACACTTGGATAATCTAACTCTGTGAACCACGCAGCAGGTAGTTAATTTTTGAAAGTCAAGTCCAAATTCTTGCACAATGTGTGAACCACGCATCTGGGAGTTAGTAATTTAACGCATTTCAGGGAGGTATTCAACCACAACTCTTAACTCTTTGTTACCTTAAAGTTAGATCTCTTAACCTTGGCTAGATATAACTTAATGGTTTACGTGCCAGACTGCGTATCAAAAAGTCCAAGGTTTAAAACCACGAAATGGCGCTGAATACATTTCACATTTTCAACTGTTTGCGCATTATATAAATGATAGTCAGTTCGGGTGTTACTTAATAGCTGCTTTTCCTCTAGTCGGTAGTTAAAAATGAGGAACGGCTATGCCTAAGCTCTGGGGTCTGTTTTGCTCATAAGACGCATCTGACGCTTTTCGAGATCAAAAATACCAGATACTCAATCAAAATTAACAGCTTATTATCGTGTTGAAAAATATATTTGTCTTGTTAAAGGTGAAAGTGTCCGAAGACGACTTACAACAACACTACATGGATCAACAAGCAAAACTGGAGGAGAAGAGGATGCAGTGTGAAGCAAAGATGATTAAGAAGTTCCCGCTAGATGGCGGTACGTTGGTCATTAAAATTAGGATTTAACCTCAAATCTACACCATCTACGCCGTGCTCATTGCAGGAGTAAAACTCCGAATGTTTGTGTCATAAGCAGCGAAATTTTCCGATGAGCCACTAGGGTGGTGTTAATAAAAGAAATTATCAAGGGATGTCAAGCTTAATGCTTAACAAAATAGATAGCACGATTTTCTATCCATGTCCTATAGATACTGACACAGGTTGATCCACTGGTACAGGTCTGGATTTCAAAAAAGGTGAACCAGGTTTGAATCTATATGATACTATAATATATTCCATGTACTTTAAGCTGGTAAGGTGCTGTTAATTGGTCAATTAGTCATATTTAGAGACAGCAAAAGTTACTTCTAGTAGCTTTGCTGTAGATACAAAATGATATACTTATGTAGGCAAAATTAAAACAAATTTTGCTTAATAAATTCTGTTTCGCAGCCATGGTTTGTTGACATTTATAATGATATATGAAGAAAAACTGACAAGCCTTTTGATTGGATAATTTTTGTTTTATCATAGGCTTATAGTTGAGAACGATTCATTGGCTCGAATTCAAATTTATGATAATGTTCGTTCTTATAAAGATGAACAAAATAGCTAGTCCAGAAAAGCATAACGGCAAACAGATTGTTACATTAAAAAAAGTCCCAACTAGTAGTGATGTTATTCTAACAAATAAAAAGTTAAGGGCTGTTTAGGAACGATCAAACATCAACTAAAACCTTTTTGTTTAAACTGTTGCAAAAACTGTAATTTAAAAACCATTCTTTACTTTTTATTAGTTCATTACAGCTCTAGTGGGGAAAAATAAAATATCTCCAGTCTTCTTAATGATGCTTAGGTTGCTAAAACGGTTTCTTAATTTTACCAAACTATTTCGTCCTAATTATACCAAGGTTTTTAAAAGAACAATTTTTCTTCATTATGCCAGGAAAACTGAAAACAGTTTCTTATCAATATAACCAAAGTTACAAAAACGTATTTTCTTCTTAATGGTTGGTTGGTAAAACAGTTTATGAAAGTGTAAGATCTTTCTTTTACAAACTTATTACATGACACGTTTTTTTTTTGTTTTTTTATTCACTCACAGGTGACCTTGAAGAAAGACGTTTTTGGATTTTGATAAACCTGCATTTCGTGGCCATTTTGATAAGATAAAGAGAAAATATTCTTGGATTAAAGTCTGTTTAAGCGATTATCAGTGGTATATATAAAAAATATTTTATGAGTAATAAATTTTAACAACATAGTTGTAATACAATTTCGCACAATTAAATACTACCAAGTCTGTGAGTATCGATTAATATGATACACAAAGCGTAAGTCATGGATCTGTGGTCTGTGTATTATTATGTCAGAAAATGACAGAAATAAATTTAATCAATTTTTTTATTGGATATACATAGTTTTTCAGAAACCATATTGTAATTGCGTTTCAACTGCACATCGTATGTGTCGTACATCTCTGGTAGGCACATAGCATCGATATTAGTTTGTAATTCATAAATATTGTAAAGAAATCTTGAGCAAAAAGACGTGTATAGCATTAATTATCTCAAAACCTCTCAGCTCTAAAGTAAAACAATATGGAAAATCGCTTAGGCCCATAAAAAAGCTTTGAGACAGGTTTATTTGTTTTAAAACGAGTACAGTGAAAAATATCTAAGATCAAGGATAATGTACTGTAAAATGAGCAAAAATCATTTTATAATAGCAAAAACGAAAACTCAGCGTTAACTAACGTTATAATAGAACACAGCTAATAAGATGTCAAAAAACTGGAAGAATGGAAACCAGAAGAAAACGTTGAGGAAAAGAAAGTATCGATTGAAAAACAAACAAACAGCTATTGGTGCAAGGACACTGAGGTTATATACTACTAATCGTGCTAAGCCGTTCAGATCCAGACGGAAAGAAGGACAAACATTACCATGTAATAACATTTAGTAAACAATGTCCACACAGACTTCAATCATGCTGGAGCGTCGCTAAATCACCATGTCTTCATCTCCGTAGGAGACATTTTATTAAGACTTCGACAGTAATGAGGTTTGAGGAGTGAAGGCTTTTTAGGTAACCCTCGAAACACAACAGTTATCTTCCATCACACGCATCCATAGGCTATTTTCTCCATAAATTGACTTCCGCAATTACTTTATTTTAATAATAATTTACACGACCTCAATTTTCCAGAAAATTTCCCAAAGTGTTTGTGACAAAAATACTGCTTCAAAAACAATTTCACGGGCTTAATGAACACATGACGCTGGAAAGATTAGGTGACAAGTATAATATCGTGCCTGAGGTAATTTACAGAGAGAGCAGTCACAAGTTTCTTGCCAATCCGAACTTTACTAATAATCGCCTACTCGTTATTAATAGCTAAATGACTTATAGAATAGATGGAGAAAAGTCAAATGTCTCGCAAATATCACAAGTTTGACTAGAAATACAACACACTATACAATTACTTTATAAATATACACTTCAAGAACGATTAAATTATGCAAGGTTTTTCAAAACGATTAAGTTATGCAAGGTTATCAAAATGATTCAATGATCAAAGGTTTTTTTGGTGCAATGTTTTCGTAATTACAACCTCATACGTGTTCATAAATTCAAGTTATTTTTTTTACTCAACATTTTGATAAAAACATTAAAAATATTTCTTACGCTATTTTTTTTTGCCATGGCTTTTATTATAACTTTTATTCTTCAGCCAATGGTAATAAACTTATACAAGTTTACCCTATGGCTACTTGTATTACCATGCTATATATTTCCAAACATTAAAACAAAACAAAACAAATGCGTGGTGCTTATCATTAACTGTATTTTCTGTGAGCAGTTTAACAGAGTACTGTGCGTTTGGGTTTTTCGTATTGCAAAGCCACAAAGGGTTATCTGCTCAGCCCCCCGAGGGGAATCGAACACCTGATTTTAGGGTTGTAAATCTGGAGACATACCGCTGTACTAGCGGGAGGCCAAAGAGGAGTGTATTCAGTTACTTCTGATAAGGGAAGAACACATTGTCCTCTAACGATATACCTTTTCCTTTCTATAATGCATCTGTAACTTTATACATATTCTCATATCATAGCAATCCCACGTTTCTTATTAACTTGGCGCCATTCAAAGTTTCACCGGTAAGTCTCAGGGCTTATAATACGAAAATCTGGTCTCACTACCCGTAGTGTTCGGAACAAAAATAAACTATTCTGTAGGTTTTTACTTAAACAAAAGCAAACAATTTATCTACTTTGGTTTTATTCATCTGTTTTTCAGGTCTTTACTGTCCAATGATTTGGGATGGCGTCATCTGTTGGCCATATACTCCAGCAGGAACCCTCCATGAAATACCCTGTCCTTCCTACGTGCATGGATTCAATACAGAAGGTGAATTAGAACATTTATTATGTTTTATCTACAACTGAGCTCATTATTTTTGCTCATAGTTATTGTCTATTAAGCAGCATTATAATATGTATACATATATCTCTTCGAAAGTTAATATCATAATTAATAGTTTCTGTCTTGTGAAAACAAACAGTTTTGTGTTTAGCCACCGTTTCTCAAACTTCATATTTACTAAACAAATTATTTTTAAATTTGTGAAAGTAAAACAAAAAAATGTATGAGAAATCTTAAAACAGCAATCGAACTTGTATTATGTACGACGCTTGTTAACATAAAATGGCCGTGTGTGCACTATAGTTCACAAACCATCATACATCCTGCAACTCAAGTCTTTAACAAAGCCAATTCTGAGAATATTTTAGAATTTTTTTAATCGCCAGTCACGTAGCTGAGTTAGTTTAATGATTATATACACAGCGTTTGTTACCGCTTAAGTAACTGGTTTGTTTGTTTTGGATTTCGCGCAAAGCTACTCGAGGGCTATCTGTGCTAGCCGTCCCTAATTTAGCAGTGTAAGACTAGAGGAAAGACAGCTAGTCATCACCACCCACTGCCAACTCTTGGGCTACTCTTTTACCAGCGAATAGTGAGATTGACCGCATATTATAACGCCTCCACGGCTAAAAGGGCGAGCATGTTTAATGTGACGGGAATTCAAACCCGCGACCCTCGGTTTACGAGTCGAGTGTCTTAACCACCTGGTCATGTTGGGCATAAGTAACTAATGGGACACCATTAACCAGTGTTTCTATTAGAATCGATCTTCACAACTGTAGAACTTGGACTAGTGAAAAACGTAAATGGGCCTACATGGTCTGGTAACTAAAGTGCCCTCGACTCGTAATTTGAGGGCCGCAAGGCCGAATCCCCGTCACGCCAAACTTGCTTGCCCTTTCAACCGTGGGGTCATTATAATGTTGCGGTCAATCCCACTATTCATTGGAAAAAGAGTAGTCCAAGTGTTGGTTGTGGGTGGTGGTGACTAGCTGCCTTCTCTCTAGTCCTACACTGCCAAATTAGGAATGGCTAGCGCAGATAGCCCTCGTGTAGCTTTGTGTGAACTTACACACAGATAGTAGCGTAAATTGTTTTTAATAATTCACTAAGACCTTTATTTATCAAGTAAGATCCAAACTAGGCAATTCAACTCAAAAGAGGATTAAAAGAACCATCATTCTCTAAATACAATACTTGTAGATGTATCTTTAGTTTGTTAGAAGAGTCTTCACAGTTTACAGCTGTCACAGTCAATATAATTAAATACAATTACAATAGTTTCTTTTTAACAAAGTCAAAATGATTTTACAACAAATACATCCGATAAAACAATATAAAATGAAATTTGTTATTTATAATCCATGAATAGCGTAATTTTATACATAGTATATATGTTATTTAATATTCATAAAATAACCTGTAACGTAACTAAATAGTTAAAAAATTTACAAGTTATTTAGGTAAAGGTAAAATTACTTCCACGTTTAATAATAAATAAACTTATTATTCTGATTTTTTTATTTCAAAGTCTAAGTGTAAGGATGGCCCAGTTCCATCTACGCTTTGATCAACGTGTGTTATTGGTTATAATACTTTAGCAGAATTCCAGTGCTCATTGGTAAACCTGAACACAAGTTAACCAGAGATAACTTGGACCTATATCATAGTGAAAACTATCAAACATACGGTTGGTGTGAACATGCTTTGTAGTCACTATAAAGAAAACCTAAACAATGGATATGAGAAGTTAAAAAAAATTACATTCACATCAACAGTATATGATATTTCCAAGTTGTTTACGAAGTAACTTCCCTACATTCCCCTAATGGCACAGTGGTATGGCTCGGGACTCAAACTGCTAGGAACCGGGTTTCGATACCCGTGATAGGCAGAGTAAAGATGGCCCGTGGCATAGCAAGGTACTTAATTCTAAACAAACACAAATTTTCACATAATAATATCCTTTTTATTATTATCACAAGACCAAAATGAAAAACACGAAAAGAAAGATTCTTATAATATACCATAGACACTTAAGATACAATTGTAGAAATATTCAAAGTATGCTAATGAACTCTAAAGTGGGATTTTAACCAGAAACATATGTTAATTTATTCGATATCTTAAATTTTTCACTTTGGCTAATATGACTTTCAGAGCATACTGTATATTTTAATATATAAAAACAATTCTTATAACTATAAGAGAAAAGTCTTTTGACTTTAAACATAATGATTTTATATATGTTTTAAACAATAATATAGCCTAAATGTTATATCTTAACACTGACTGATATCTCTTTGAGTATTTTCAGTTTTGTATTTATAATAAAATTAACTGTTCAAATGTTTCAGTCGTCTGTAAGCTACAACAATGACATTACTTACGGCTGTAGACGTACAATGATTGATGACACGTTTACACCGTTTTACAACTGGTATGATTTCTGTGTTATTAATACCCTATGATCTATATAATTTGGCGTGAAATATACAGCTGTCAATTAGTTCGGCGAATAATTTCTATTTAAGCAAAATACTATTAATTTATGCAATTTAGTGTATATACACATTTGAAACCTGTTATCGTCACTATTAACCACTATTGTAGGTTATTTTGTAACAGCTTTTGCAAGCAAGCTGTGTACGAATGACGGCACCTGGTGGTTGAAGAAAGAACTTAACCAGACTTGGACGAACTTCTCCATGTGTGTGACTCACTTCGTCGACCAACAAGGAGAAACTGAAGATTTGGAGCTGAATGTGTACAGCAATGGATTCTTTGAGGTAAGAGTGGCTCACAATGAATTATTTGAGGTAAGAGTGGCTCACAATGAATTATTTGAGGTAAGAATGACTAACAATGAATTATTTGAAGTAAGAATGACTAACAATGGATTTTGGGGGTAAGAGTAATTAAGAATGGATTCTTTGGGGTTAGAGTGACAAACAATGAATTATTTCAAGTAAGAATGACTAAAAATGAATTATTTGAAGTAAGAGTGACTAACAATGAATTATTTGAAGTAAAAGTGACTAACAGTGGGTTATTTGGGGTAAGAGTGACTAACAATAAATTCTTTGGGCTAAGAATGACTAACAATGCATTCTTTGAAGTTTTAGTGATTAAAACAAATTGTTTTAGATTAGAGTGGTTCACAAGGAATTTTGTGGGCGGGTGGGTGTGGGTGTTTTTCGTATAACAAAGCCACAAAGGGCTATCTGCTCAACCCACCAAGGGGAATCGAACCCTTGATTTTAGCGTTATAAATCCGGAGACATACCGCTGTGCTAATAGGGGGCAGGAATTTTGTGAGGTAAAAATGGCTCATAATGCATTATTTGAGGAAAGAATGGCTAATAATGCATTGTTTGAAGTAAGAGTGACTTACAATGCTTCTGTTTTACATAAAACAAAAGGGTGTCTTTAATAGCTGCAGAACTTATAATTTTTTAGACAGGATTAAATTAAGTTAATCTGTGAGTGTAGCACTCATTTATCTGATTCGATTTTATTTCTTATCCGAATTTTTACTAGGCTACCCTCAAACTGAAATTCTTTCAGACAGGATTTGAGTAAAATAATTTATGAGACCTTGGGCGTGGTCACATACATTAACTGAAAGGGTTTAACTTCCAGTTCAAAAGTGTAATTATATCCGAAATCGTTCAAGAGATGAAGGAGTTATGATCTAAAGTCTAAACGTTTGTACTTGGAACAACAACAACAGCTTAGAGCCTATTTATGAGCCACTTTGCCGCGGCAGAAGATACTTTGGCTTTAAACTGAAATACGATGTCGTAATGATATATATATTAACAGATGTTTCTTCATGAGTGCTTGTGTACCTCAGACTACACATAGGACTCCCATAAGTAGACTTTGCTTCTCTTTGTTATTGAGCAAGAACAGCTTTTAAGATCTGAAAGACAAACGTACTAAGTGTCTTTTCGAATTATGTACCAAAATTCAAGCCTTAGCTAGTTAAAGCTAATACTACTAGTTCTATAGTAGCTGTTGTAAAGTTTTTTAGGTAAGAAGTTTCTATTATTGTTTCAGTTCTTGATATTACGTTTCGTAGAAGAGTAAGTTTTTGTCATGTGTACGATTTAAGTAATAGTCAGTCGCGGTTTAACATAAGTAGTTTTTGTAATTAAATTTTCATTCCGTACAAAATAATATATATATATTTGCATATTTTAGTGCTCCATATAAATGATTTACTTATTGATTGTTTCACTATTTAAACTGTGCAGAACAAATATATCGTAGCTAGTCAATGTGTCTCTTTATTTAGAAATGAATAAAAGCATTATAACCCGACCGCTTTCGAAAGATGGACCTTTCTTTTTTAGGGGCAAACTGGGATTCTTCTTTTTTAGTTAATTCTCCTCATTGCCAATTTGACAAATCGCACACTATGTTACAGGATTATTAGAAATTGTTAATTAAAATAGAAGGTTATACGTATATTAAAAACAGAAACAAAATGGGTAGCTTAAAGTGAAAATGGAATCATGAAAAATTAAATAAACAAGTTTAATGTCTTTTTAAGCTACTAACATACATGCGGCCTTTATATTTTTTTATTGTAAAGCTGTGTTATTTTTTTAAGTTTATAGATCTACACACATGTATTGCTGGCCAAGATCTTAAGGCCAATGAACATAAAGAAAAAATATGCATTTTTCGTTGTTAGATTCAATCACTTATCTGAGTAGAGCTTCGAAAGATGAAAATGAGAAAAGGGAAAATAAAAATAAAAAACGTTTTAAGCATTTAACAGGGAAAATGTAAAAACCATGAAATGAGTCTAAATCCTAGATGATAAAAAATTTCAGACCATACCAAAAAGAAGTCCTAAACAGAGTAGAAAATGCCAAAAAAGAGATCTCAGTAGTGAGTTGCACGGCCGTTATTGCGAATAACATCAAATATTTGCTTGGTATGGTCGATATAAGCGTTTGCAGAAGGCTGGGTGGAATGTTATTACAAGTGAAGATGGCTTCACGAAGATCATGAACTGTTTGGAATTGACGTTCATTTCTATAGACTTTCTTTGCCATCCACCCCTAAACATTTTAAATGGGATTTAGTTCGGGCGATCATACTGAATGATCCAAAAGAATATCGTTATTCGCCATAAAAAAGTCTTTTGTCCTGCGAGAATTGTGGATTGTAGCGTTGTCCTGCTGAAAGATCCAGTCATTTCCACACAAGCGAGGCCCTTCAGTCAATAAGAATACTCTCTCGAACATGCCAATGTAGCCAGATGCCGTTTGATGCTCCTGTATAAACTGAAGTTCCATTGTTCCATGGAAGGAGAAAGTACACCAGATCATGATGGAATCTCCTCCACTGTGTCGTGTAGAAAATATCTCCGGTGGGATATCCTTATCGCGCCAGTAACGTTGGAATCCATCTGGACCATCAGAGAACAAAACCTTCGTCCACTTTTCTGCGTCCCATGTTTGGTGCTTCTCAGGAAAGTTTAACCGAGCTGTTTCGTAGTGTGGAAGGAGGCGTGGCCTATGAAGACGTTTACGGGTTTTAAAATCACTATAATACATGTGTTATGCTTGCCACATAAACATTAAATTATATCCTCAACTTGCACGAAGATATATACGTACACATGCAGTAGATTATGAAGCTTCATATAAACCATAAACTACATTAAAACGATTGGATGTAAAAGATTATGGAACCAATTTTAGTTGCTATATAGGAAAATAACTCTTGAAAGTATCCTAAGTAATGCACAATAATTTGTTTAGCAATACTGTTCAGGTTTTATTGCAATACTCATAGCCATTATTTCTGTATGCTGGTGGAACAATATTACATTAAAATAAAGAACAAATAGGCGATCTCTATCATGAACTACTAACACGTTCGTTCGGAGAAAACTCAGCATTTAGTGGCGTTGAATTTACTTTTCATTTCAAGGACAAAATACAAATCCATACTGACAATTAGGATTGCGTACAAGAAAAGTTCGGTGCAATTCCATATGTGGTAAATAAGACTTTTGCGTCTTTGTGCAATACCATAGAAAACACAAACCGTTTCAAGAGCTGTTGTTGTTGTTGAATTAAGCACAAAACTACACAATGGGCTATCTGTGCTCTGCCCACCACGGGTATTGAAACCCAGTTTTTAGCGTTGTAAGTCCGCAGACATACCACTGAGCTACTGTTCAAAAGCTAAATTAAATCTAAATAACGAATAATGGGTTATCTACAGTACTGTAGGTTATTATCCTCCTATGGTTTTTAAGGCTGCGCTTGGTTTTCCAGTTAGTTATTCGGGCTCAGTGTAGTAAGGTCAAGTTTCGAGGTGTAACGTGGCTGAAAACGCTCCACACGTGAATATTACGTGATAGAAGTAATAGCGGATACCAATATTTCGCTCAAAAAGTCTTTTTAACAGCGAGTTATGTTAAATGGCTTCTTAGTCTCTAGTCAGTAGTTCAAAACTAGGGACAAAAGGCTATACCTGAGCTCCGGGGTTTCTGACCTAGTTGTTTAACCCACGCGCGCATATAATGTGTAATTTTGGAAAGAAAACAGTCTACGAAGAATACAAAATGAAAAAACAGATGTTGAGAAACGAAACACGTGGCACACGTTAAGCCTATTTCAAATTCGTTATGCAACCAATTAACTTATGTGGTGAAGTTCTTAAAATAAATGTGCCTGTTGTTAAAAGAAAGCGGCCTGTTTAATTTATATATACTGCATTACTTCAAATTTAAGACACCCTGGCTTGGCATGGCCTGGTGGTTAAGGCGCTCGACTCGTAATCTGAGGGTTGCGGGTTCGAATCCCCGTTGCATCAAACATGCTCGCCCTTTCAGGTCGTGGGGGTGTTATAAGGTGACGGTCAATCCCACTATTAATTGGTAAAAGAGTAGTCCAAGAGTTGGCTGTGGGTGGGGATGACTAGCTGCCTTCCTTCTAATCTTACATTGCTATTTTAGGGACGGCTAGCGCACATAGCCCTCGTGCAGCTTTGTGCGAAATGCAAAAACAAAGACTCTCTCTAATTTAAGACGCACCCCATTTTTAAAAAGGGATTTTCATGAAAAACAATTTCGATGACAATTAGAAAGGAATAAATATGTTTTAAAAGAGTTTATTAACGAATCAAAAATCTTAATAATGTATTTAAAATGAAATATAATAAAAACATATGCACAGGAATTTAAAAACTTTTCATTACAATAATGTTTCTTTATTTAATCAGAATGCTGCTCTGATGTTTCTTCTGACTTACTGTTATATTCTGAGATTGAAGTATCTTTATCATTTGATTCACTATTGTCCCAAATAATGTCATCTTGTGCTCCCTCTTCTACATTGGTAAAACATTTTATAAACGATTTTCTAATAATATTCCAAGCTTTTGAAATCCACTCAACTACTGTTAATGTTGATGCCCTTTTTATTTTGTCATTAAGTGTCAAAGCATGATGGTCTTTATTCAGCCAAACATCATAATACTTACGGATACAATTTTTGAATGGCTTGTTAATGGATACATCAAGAGGTTGCAACTGACCTATCATTCCACCAGAAATTATCACCAACTCACTGCTTATGTTCCTCAACCTACTCTTGATTGTATCGAAGAGATGGCTACGAAATGCATCCATCACAAGTATGCTCAGTTGCTATAATAATTTAGCAGGCTGACGTTCCCATACGCATCTCAGCCACTCTTCCATTAACTCTGATGCCATCCATGTATTTTCTGTGCAGGAACTATTACATCTTTGCAAACATTTTCTTTTGGCAATGTTTCTCTGTTTGATACGACACACAGTGGTAATTTATCTACATCTGCAATTACACATAACATGATACTAACTTTTAACTTTCATAACAAGTGATTTTGATTGCAACTTGTTATTTTCCTTTGGCATTTACAGTGTAGTTGCGCGCGGCATGTTGAAATAACTGCTGTTTCATCTACATTACATTAGGGAATATTGTTTCCTTTGTCATAGATCAATAACGTAACGTTGATGTTTAATACGTTTTGTTTCAAAATCTGGAGTCAATATTTGATTAACTGTTATCTTTCGTTGTAATGATAAATCATCTCTTTTAATAAATTTCTCACAACAGTCACGACTAGCCTTGAAAAAAATACCATTATTTCCTGCACATTCTTTAAATTTTAACATTAAGACTTCTCTTGTTAAAGGCAATTCTTTATTTCTGAAATACGTTAAAAAGCGGCATCAAATTCAAGATGTCTTCCTTTTCTTGGGCCAGAAAATGACTTTGTACTTTTCTTGAAAGAAAACAAGTTGGTTTTCATACCACGCCAACGACATACATTTGCCTTACTCACTGTGTACTTTTTACTGGCTGCACGATTCCCATTTCTGTTTGGCACACAAAATAAATTTTCTTTTAAATTCGACATCGTTCGTAAAACACTTTTCCACGGATAAAAATGCAGTAAAAATAACACAATAAATAGCATCTCAACAACAGGAAAGTGAGACAAAGACTAAAGACGGTGATATCCAATTACACCGCTATCGGCGCTCACATCAGCAAATTCGACGTTTTGTAAGTGTTTTTTTGTCTTTCTAAACAAAGTTTTCTTTAAAATATTTTCCAATCTGTTTAAAAATGTAAGATTTTTTTGGAAGAACTTTGTTGTTCGAGGAAACTGATGTTTTCGAGACTTTCAAAGAGTGAAAAATAGTATTTCAAATTTAAGACACACCTTTTTTCACATTTTTCCGAACTGAATATTAGAGTGTGTCATAAGTTCGAGATATTATTTTTCACTCTTTGAAAGTCTCGAAAACATCAATTTCCTCGAACAACAAAGATCTTCGAAAAAATCTTACATTTTGAAACAGATTGGAAAATATTTTAAAGAGAACTTAGTTTAGAAAGACAAAAAAACACGTACAAAACGTCGAATTTGCTGATGTGAGCGCCTATAGCGGGGCAGTTAGATATCACCGTCTTTAGTCTTTGTCTCACTTTTCTGTTGTTGAGATGCTATTTTATTGTAATCCTAGAGGGAAGGCAGCTGGTCATCATCACCCACTGCCAACTCTTCAGCTGTTCTTTTATCAGCGAATAGTGGGATACAGCGTAGATTTATAACATCCTCACGGCGGAAAGGGCGAGCATGTTTGGTCTAGAGGGATTCAAAATTATTCTTATGACTGAATATTTACCTTATTACCCAGAATTAAAGTGTGTAAATCCTATTTATTATATAAATACCAGTGAATTCGATTCAAACGAATTATTAAAATGTTGTTTTAAGTGAATCTTTCTAGTTTGTCATGAATATCTTCACTTATAAAAAATATTAAATATATTTATCTTTAATGCATTTTACACTGTTTTTCTTGATTTAGATACTTGATTACAACAAGTTTTTACGATAAATATATTTACACGAAATTGTAAATTATTAAATGTGTTTTATGAAATATATAGAGTTAAATGATTACATAAAATTTGGTCAGTTTAAAAATTTCTAAACTAATGTTTGTTTGTTTTTCTTAGCCACATATAGCCACCATCAAACTGATATCTAAAGTCGGCTACACCATATCATTTTCTGCCTTGGTTGTTGCGTTTCTCATTTTGGCGTTTCTGAGGTAAGTTGAACCAACTGACATCGTGAGATCTCTATTACGACCGTTGCGTTCCTGAGTTGAGTTAAACCTACAGAAATAGTAAGATCTTTGTTATGTCTATTACGTTCCTGAGGCAGGTTGAACCTACATAAAAATTATAAAATATGATCCGTGTGAATAATCGGACCTTGAATACCAGAAATTAGATTTTTAATTCTATGGTTTCTTGCTGGTAACAATATTGTTGCTTATTTTTCTTGTTGCTAATAATATTATTATTATTCTTGCTGGTAACAATATTGTTGTTTATTCTTCTTGTTGCTAACAATATGGCCCGGCATGGCCAAGCGTGTTAAGGCGTGCGACTCGTAATCTGAGGGTCGCGGGTTAGCATCCCCGTCACGTCGAATATGCTCGCCCTTCCAGCCGTGGGGGCGTTATAATGTAACGATCAATCCCACTATTTGTTGATAAAGAGTAGCCCAAGAGTTGGCAGTGGGTGGTGATTACTACCTGCCTTCCCCCTAGTCTTACATTGCTGAATTAGGGACGGCTAGCACAGATAACCCTCGAGTAGCTTTGTGCGAAATTCAAAACAAACAAACAGCTAAAAATATTGTTGTTTATTCTTCTTGTTGCTAACAATATTATTGTTGTTAAACTTCTTGTATCAAAACTAAAATGTTTAAACTAACTAATGAAGTAAAGTCGACATATGTACAAAGAAAGCTCATTTATTTTAGAAAATATATATATTCAATTAGCAATATAAGTGATTTAAAAATCTGATATGTGTGTATGAAAATAATTTAATGAAAACAATAAGAAACCACGTTTTCCTCTTTTTCCTTATTTAATATATCCATTAAGACTTACTTTTTTACATGATTTATCCATTTGTGTAATTTTGCTACTTTTGTATGTCAAATCTTTATATGATTAAACCTTTCTTCTATTTTGTCCTTTTGTCTTTTTTTTATAGATACAATGTTATAATCCGATAAAATATATTTGATTTGATACTCAGAAAAAAAGGTTAGGGTTAACTAATTGACGAAGGCCTGGCATGGCCGAGCGCGTTAAGGCGTGCGCTCGTAATCCGAGGGTCGCGGGTTCGCGCCCGCGTCGCGCTAAACATGCTCGCCCTCCCAGCCGTGGGGGTGTATAATGTGACGGTCAATCCCACTATTCGTTGGTAAAAGAGTAGCCCAAGAGTTGGCGGTGGGTGGTGATGACTAGCTGCCTTTCCTCTAGTGTTACACTGCTAAATTAGGGACGGCTAGCACAGATAGCCCTCGAGTAGCTTTGTGCGAAATTTCAAAAAAACAAAACAAACTAATTGACGAACTGTATTTTTACGCTATTATTGTCTGATTCGGTAAGCGTGTCAAAATCCGCTAAACAAATAATCCTCTATGTCATCTTGTTGTACAATACCTGAACCTCGTGTTAGGCAACGAACGATGACTTGTGGGCAGATTTGTAAGACATTGTAATCTGTTGGAAATAGCATTATTGATTATACGCCTAGTTTTATCTTTTATGTTTGGAAACGTCAGGTCACTGAAGCTACACAAAACCTGACTGATGTAGTGCCAATAAGGTAGGATTTATCCTTCAAATTATTATTAAACTCAAGAATCAAATAAATAATATAGTAGAATTATAAATACGTTTGGGTTAGAGTCGTCGACAAAACAATACAGTAAGTACTGACAGTCGAGTCCTTTGTTATTTCATGTTGAACCGTAGAAAGTACTAATAATATATTTGTTTCTTTTAATACTCCTAAATATTCTCATGCTGATAACACGAAGAGAGTAGGTACTAACAATTTATTTCTCTCTTTTTACAAACATTCGTTTAACGTGTGACACTTTCTTTTCAGGAAAATCCGTTGTCCAAGAAACAAGTTGCACATGCAACTGTTTTTGTCGTTCATTATGAGAGCCTTGATGTTTCTCTTGAAAGATTCCCTATTCATCACCGGGATGGGACTCCAAAGTAACGTGAAAGTTTCTACAGGTGGTGTTATTAAGTTCATGCAGTCCAGAAGTGTACGTTTTACTTGGTTGTGTTTTGAACCATTTCTTAGTATGAAGAAACATTAATATTGCTTTGATTTTTTATTGGCTTGGCCAGTTAAGGAAATATTACATATTTTACTATAATTAAAATATCTGTTTACAATTCAATAAGACGGTGTTTTGTTATTGGTTGTTTTGTTTTTCAGTTTGTAATGGCCACAAATAGAAATGTAATACCATTGATAATTATTTCACGTACACTTTGTAAACGGAAACGTATACTTTTATAGATATTGTGGACAAAATCGGTTTTCACTGAATTCTTGTAGATTATTTAAATTACTAGAAGGAAAACCTAATTGGAAAAGATATTTCTATGAAAGTTATAAGCGAGAAAGCTTCTTGTTTGAATTGAATTCTGTATATTATTGTAAAGTGCTTGTGGATGGATAGACGTGCCTATAACTTGTAGACATAAAACATCTGTTATCAAATAAAAAACTTCGCTAATTTTTAGAAAGATCTTAAAGGTTTGCGAAAGTTGTGAGTTGAAAATGGTTTATAAACTGTGTAGTCCCCTTCTCCCAGTGGCATAGAGGCATGTCTGCGGACTTAAAACGCTATAAACCGGGTTTTTATACTGATGGAGGGGAGAGCACAGATAGCCCATTGTGTAGCTTTGGGCTTGACAACAAACAAGAACAAATATTTATCTTTATACTATGAGCTCTAAATTCCATTTAATACGCCCCCCAGTGACTAAGCGGTATGTCTGCAGACTTACAACAATAAAAGCCGGTTTTCGATACCCTTGGTGGGCAGAGCACGGATAGCCCATTGTGTAGCTTTGTGCTTAATTTAAAAACAACAATCCATTTAATACATCAACATCGCTATTATTATTTTAGGTGTATTCTTAGATCAAAGATTCTAAAATGAAAATTTAATTGTTATATATCTGTAAAAAATGAAAAAAATGGAACCAAACAGCTGCTAGGTGGTGCTGTAAAAACACAAAACAACGAAAACTTTTTCAAAAGTGTTCCCAAATCGAAGCTTTCTTGTGTTTGTTATTCCATTACGTCATTGATTGATGTAATTAATTAAATTTACAAATAAAATTAAAGTCTTGAATGCTGTTGATTTACAAAATAATTTAGGTCATTGAATGAGTTGGGTAAATAAATGTCAGATGGGTTTTAATTATGATAAATGCAATGTATTGCATGTCTGTTATTATAATTTGAATTATAAGTATAATTTGGAAGGAAATAAACTGAACAATGTCATGGAAAAGGATTTGGTGATCAGTCTAAGGCCCAAAAAGCAGTGTGCTGTTGCTAGTAGTAAGGCAAATAAGATTTTAAGATGTACCTACAGAAATGTTGAATGCAAATCTAATGAGGATATAATTTCATTGTATAGGTCACTGGTTAGGCCACATTTGGAATATTTTGTCCAGTTTTAAGATCTTTACGTTTGGAAAGATTGAATTGCTGGAAAGAGTTCAAAGGAGAGTTAATAAAAATGGTACCTGAGATGGAGGGATTGTCATATGAGGACAGATTAAGATCCTTAAAATTGTTTTTTTTTTTAAAAAAAAAGGTTAGCGTGGATCTTATTGAGGTGTTTAAGATTGTAAAAGGAATTGATAAAGTTGATGCATCAATAATTTTCACACTTAACAGCGAGAATTATAGAACTAGGGGACACAAATACAGATTTAGGCAAGGAAGAAGATATATTCAGCTAAGACAAATTTTTTGTAAGTAGGATGGTTCGCCAACCAAATGGGTTATTTTCAGATGCTGTGGAGATAGTAAGGATTTTATATTTTATTAAATTCTGTTATCAGATTTGGCAAGTCTAAATACGTCACTTACAGAAAACCTGTACAATCGCTAAACTGGTAAAATGCTTAGCTCATTCTCTCAATTCAACCGAAAAGTCTTAAATATTAGGGTTATTGCGACTTGTACCCTAATTAAAAACAAAATACTAACATTTAATATAAAGATAGAGAAAATGTAATTAGACATTATTACAGAATATAAACTGTTCAGCAGTTTTTAGAACTATTTTCTAATGGTAAAATGCTCTATTATTACAGAATATAGACTGTAAACTGTTCACCAGTTTCTGGCACTATTTTTTGATGGCTAATTACAGTTGGATCCTCATGGAAGGACTTTACCTTCACAATCTCATATTTTTGGCTATGTTTACCGATAACAATGGCATCACCATCTACGTTATAATGGGATGGGGTAAGTATATCAATCAAGACAATATCATATTATGAAACGTTTCATCATGTAAGATAAATCTTAACATACGCCTAGGGCAGCTAAAACATTTCCACCTATTTGAGAAATTCATGAACAAAATGAATTATATTATCCTACCTTTCTCAACACAAAAAATCTTTTTAGTTTCTTACTTTGTAGGCGAAAAATTAACTGTTAATCCTAACCCAACATATAGTAACATAATTTACATAATTCGCAAAATATAGGTTTTCCTTAATAATGACTTAAATTGAGAAGTATTCTCCATGCAATCGCGACGCTACAGTTTTAGTCGACTGGCATGGCCTAGCGCGTTAAGGCGTGCGCTTCGTAATGTGAAAGTCGCGGGTTCGTGCCCGAGTCGGGCCAAACATGCTCGCCCTCCCAGCTGTGGGAGCGTGATAATGTGATTGTCAATCCTACTATTCGTTGGTAAAAGAGTAGCCCAAGAGTTGGCGGTGGGTGGTGATAACTAGCTGCCGTCCCTCTAGTCTTATACTGCTAAATTAGGGACGGCTAGCACAGATAGCCCTCGAGCTGCTTTGTGCGAAATTCCAAAAAAAACAAACTGTTTTAGTCACTAGGGGTGGTGTCTTTATGAAAACGCATTATTTATTTCACATGTAATATCTGTATATTTACTTTGTGCTAAGCTAATGCTAAATATATATTAATAAAAAAAACTCCTTTTGTTAACAACACCTAAAACGCCCAACAGTAACTAGCTATGGGGATCAGCATGATAAAAATCGGGTTTTCATACTCGTGGTGACCGCAGTGCAGATAGTACATTGTGTATCCATTATTTATTTTTAAAATTGAAAGAAATAAAAGATCTATTGCATCATCATTCCCATCAGTGTTTCAGTATTTGGACAACGTCAGACGTTTCGATTTTTAAAGATAAAATTTTCTTAACTGATATTGATTTCAGAATGCTCAAAAAAGTCATAAAAAACAACAAAGCAGATCACCTTAGTATAACACTACGGAAAATATCAAACAACCACTGCTTACTTTACACGAACTATCAAACAATAAAAACTTACATGAGATATTGTTATTAAGATGTATTACCTTCTTTAATTTGTGTAGGCTGTATATTTGCGGAATAATTTATATTTCTTCAGAACCTCTATGCTTATTGTAGGAGAAATCAAATAACTAAAACAAATTCGGGAATATCGTAAGTCAAAAGATATATGTACATATATATATATGTGTGTGTGTGTGTTATAGAAACAGCTTTCAATACAGAGTTACTATATATATATTTTTATATATTGTCATAAAACAAAATAACTACAAGTTTTTGTTTATGAAAAACCTCTAAGAGTAGAGGTGTGTAAAAATCTTTTGCCTCCCATTAGTCAGTGCTCAAGAGGCCTTTCATGTAATGCCAGAACCCATCATTAGAGATGATAAAGATTACAAATGATTTTTTTAAATGCTACTTACATATGAATGTGTGTGATATAACGCTTTAACAATTGCTATTTTAATGCCTGAAGTTGTCCAAATGTTGGGAATGGGCTTCTATTATGGTACAATGGAAAATTTAAGAGGAATGTATGTATATATATATATAAACACCATCTGTAACTGATTTTTAATCCTATTGGTTTTCTAATATTTCGTCGTTTAGCTAAGTTACACCAGGGTTTATAATATATACCTTTTTTTTTAACAGGTCTTCCGATTCTGTTTATCATACCATGGGTTGTAGTACGCGTACTGCTGGAAGACACCTTGTAAGTTGTCGTCCTTTCTTTGAATATTTCATTTAGTTTCAGATTATTATAGTTAGAAAAAACAAGGCTTACGTAAAAAAATCATGCTAAAAATGTTTCTTTATTAATCACCTCAAAAGGACGAAACGTTTGACACATTTAACTTTCTCTGAACTGGGTTCAATCAATTATTGGATTATGGTTCAAGCATATCATAACTGCTAAGATTCTTTGAAAAAGTTTACATGGCGCCTAACTTTAAGTTCCTTTCTCTAGGTGTTGGACAACCAATGATAATCCTGGATATTTTTGGATCATCCGGGCACCTATCACGACGACAATTATTGTAAGTTTGTTTCTTTGGGACTAATGAACTCTCATTGGAGATACATCATGTTAGGAAATGTCAGTTTTCACTCTTTCTTTTGTCATCTCAAAGTTGATTAAATGTAATTCTCTTCTTCACAGACTGATAATGATAACATGTTCCCAGATTTAAAGTTACTATTCATTGTCTGTAGCTCACAACGTTTCAGATCTAAAGTTTATCTCTGTTAACCTCAAGACAACCTAAGAAGGTCGAAACATTGTTCTCTGATTTACTAGTAAAAGTGTTAACACCCATACCTGCCGTCCTGAGATATATGTTTTCCAATTAGTTTCCAGAGAGCAACCCCAATCATAAGCATGTTTTATATTATTTCAGAGTCCTCTTATCTCTTACATATTGATATGGTAGATTTTAAAGAGGTTTTTCTAATACGTAGTATCCCTCTGGTGAAAATGCCTGATACATATAAATCTCAAAGTATATTGTTATCACCTCTAAGGATATAATGTTATTTTTTACAATGTCAGATGTGTCATTGATAACACTATGTAACAAAATTTTTACTTTTTCTTATTCCTGGATAGAAATTGTTATTTCTCAATTGCTTATGTCTAAAGTAAATGGAAAAGACCTATTTTTCTCTTCAAACTTTGCTTTTGTGACATGGGTAATAAAATTTTCAAATTTACCCATTTTCTAGAACACACCAGGTAGATTCAGTGCTGAGTAGCTGATAGAGAATTTTCTCGAACTTACAAGAATTTTCAAGAACTTTCTAGAATGTTGTAGAAGTTGCGAAAATTTTCTAGAACCTTTTAGAATGTTCTAGAATTTTCCACAGTAATATACATAAAGAGGCTCACCACTCACCACTTCAGTTTAGTTCTACCTGCTTAAGTGAACGTACAGATCTATTTGATTTTATGAGAGATAGCACCAAGAAGCTGCATGCATTCTCCAGACTCATTCTGCTATGTATGTGACCAACTTATCAAGACAAGATCGAAAAATTACTCTGTGAAAATATCTGCTAAAATGTGTGAAACTTACAAGGCATGCCTGTCGGGGATTTTAGCAAACCTTGGGAACCTCATTTTACCTAAGAGCACTGAAAAAACAACAACAACAAAAACTAGAAGGTGAGACGGACAATCTTTGCTTGTTTGAATAGCAATATTTTATACTATACAAATTTTAGACCTTTTTAAATTTTAAATATCTTTTAATTTCTTTTTTTTATTCCCAATAGTATAGAAAAAATATCACATATAAAATATTTTACATGAACCTCTTACACATTAGTTTTGGATGAAATAAATTTATTCTTCATAATAACAATTTTGTTTTGCTCTTTTGCAGGATTGTACAGAGAGGAAAAGAGAGCCATGAAGTTCACTATTTCAAAAATTTGGCGTGAACTCACTGACCACTAAAGCAATTGCTACTTTTGCATGATGGATCATTCCAAACATTGGGCTGGCAAGAATGCATCTGCTATCATACATCCTGACCTCCATCATCCATTGCCCCAGTGCTACACTGCCCTGAGCTCCCTGTATCCACTCCACCAGAAAGAAAGCAGCCATCCTCAGAAGAGAGCAGCATATCAGAAGAGGAGGTAGACGTTGAAGATCCAGATTACAATTTCAGAGGTGTAGCTGGTGAGAGAAACCCAAACTACCTCAAACAAAGAGACCTCAATGACTTGATCAGAGATCTTGGTCTAACAAAGTCGAATGCCGAGCTTTTGATATCTAGGCTCAAGGAGTGGGATTTTTTAGATGAAAGCGTGCAAGTCACAAGTCAGAGGAAACGCCATCGACATTTTTCAAGCTTCTTCACTCCTCAAAATGGGTTCTGGATCTGCCACATCGTATCCGGTCTGTGCGAGGCAATTGAGTTGCCTGTAACCCGAACGAATGGCGCCCTTTTATTGATAGCTCATCCATAAGCCTTAAAGCTGTGCTGCTCTATAATGAGAATAAGCCGGAAATCTCGAAAAACTACTCACTTCTAAACATTTATGTTCATTTTTGTATAACTTTAATATAAATACATGTAAATCTTGATTCATATGTTGTTTTATTCAGACCTTATGTGAAGGAAAATTTGCAAATTTGCCCGTTCTTACATAGAAAATATGTTAATTTCTAAATTTCATTATCCATGTCACAAAAGCAAAGTTTGAAGGGAATAATGGCCATTTTCTGTACTTTTACAACAAAAGCAATTAAGAAATAACACATGCTCTCCAGTAACAAAATTTGTGTTACATGGTGTAATCTGAGCTAAAAACAAACATATTATTATTTACTCTATTAAAATCTATAATATTTTAAGTTAGTTCAAATAAATCCAACAGAAACACAAGTGTCTCTTCCAAAATGAGTTAAATTCCTACTTGCTTCGTATTCACGAAAATGCTGCATCAATGACTATTTCATTCTGTTCTTGCAGTGACTAATACTGACCACACATTTTAAACTGGCAACGACTTTATTTAATCACAACAGCCCATTCAGTTTTACTTTTACAGTTGTAATTTAGACAACGACAATAGTTACAGAAATTTAGACGAAACACACAAAGCAGAAAATGTAGAAACAGCATGAGTTACTTATTAATGATAAAATGAAGTAAGTCTTTATAATTATCGACAATTTTTGCAACAGATTATTCAAAACCTGATTCAATTTAAAAATTCAGAACGTTATTGGACTACCTGTGTTATGTCCTGTGACTTCTACGGTTCGCATAATCCAAACCCTTGTCATAGCGAAATGTAGCGCAACCTGGCATTGGGTGGAAAGTTTAATGTGGTTGTTAGTCCACATAAGAACAATCCTACACACATGTATGCAAACAGGTGTAAGGTAAAGCAATTATTAAGCAAGCTGTGCTAATTTTCCTTCATATAGGCCATTACGCTTAAGCATATCTTTGGCAATACCGTACTCTTCCTCGTTTTAAGATTATGTTGTTATTCTTTATAAACAGGTTAACTTCGTATTTTTTGTGAACGTTACTCGTGTCTTGTTTCTGAAGATATTCGTGACATTAAGAGCCCAGCCTAACAGATACGGATACCGGTGAGTCAAGTTACAAACAATGATTTCTTGTCATATACATTTGCATTCTGACCTCGTTGACTTACTTTGTATCATTTTAACTAAAAATCTGTACTTCAATTTGTATGAATACTGTAAAAAGATTTGCAGTAACTTGTTAAGTGTGTGTGTTGTGGGAATGCGAAGACTTTATATGTCTGTAGTTGTGATGGGAGATGTAGAGACTTGCTACGTGTCTGTCCTGGTAGAAGCGAGTGGAAATAACTTTTCCTTATGTGTCTGTAATGTTGAAGGGTGTGGAGAAAACTTGGTATGTGTATGTAATGGTGGGGGATATGGAGAAGATTTGGTATGTGTCTGTAGTGGCAGGGGATGTGGAGAAGACTTGGTATGTGTCTGTAGTGGCGGGGGATGTGAAGAAGACTCGGTATGTGTCTGTAGTGGTAGGGGATGTGAAGAAGACTTGCTATGTGTCTGTAGTGGTAGGGGATGTGGAGAAATTTGGTATGTGTCTGTAGTGGCAGGGGATGTGAAGAAGATTTGGTATGCGTCTGTAGTGATAGTGGGTGGATGTGAAGAAGATATTAGACTTATATTTTGATACTATATTGAAAATGTAGAACAGTAAGAGGCTTGTGTCAATCAACTGCTACTTGTGGTGATAAAAACTGGTTCACTATCTAGGACCATTCCCTTAGAAATCTGTAAGTGATCGAATTGCTTTAATGTCTATTTTCTCTGGACAGGAAGTGGTTCCGGTCCACTTTGGTGCTAGTTCCGCTGTTTGGTGTGCATTATGCTGTGTTGCTGGGGATGTCCTTCTCTGCTGATGTCAACAGGACAGTGGAGGTCATCTGGCTCTACATTGATATACTGTTCTCTTCATTCCAGGTGAGTCTTGGCTGCAATGGATGAACAGCTTGAGTCAAGATTCTAATTGTATAGCAGACAGAAACTGAAAGTGAAAACAGATTTTATATGTGAATTTATCATTTCAAACACATACCATCAACAATACCAAATTTACAAACCCTCTCTTATTTGACTAGCACTCTCCTACTTAATTGAAACCATGTTTTTTTATTGACATTCCTGTTTAAAAGTTTGTTTTTGGAATTTCGCACAAAGCTACTCGAGCGCTATCTATGCTAGCCGTCCTTAATTTAGCAATGTAAGACTAGAGGGAAGGCAGCTAGTCCTGTTTTATACTGTTTTTCACTGGAACTCTTCTGTTATATTGACACTCTCCTATATTATTGACACTCTTCTGTAAAATTTGCTCTCTCTTGTTTTATTGACACTTTACTGTTATATTGACACTCTCCTGTATTACTGACACTTTTTTGTTATACTGACACTCTCCTATATTATTGATACTTTGCTGTAATATTTCTTCTCTCTTGTTTTATTGACACTCTTCTGTTATATTGACATTTTCCTATATTATTGACACTCTTCTGTAATACTGGCACTCTCTTATATTATTGATTTTTACTGTAATATCTGTTCTTTCTTGTTTTATTGACACCTTGCTGTTATATTGACACTTATTTGTATTACTGACACTCTCTTATATTATTGATACTGGGGTGTAATATTTCCTCTCACTTGCTTTATCGACACCTTGCTGTTTTGTTGATACTCTACTGATTTACTGCTCGTCCTTCATTACAAAAATGTTCCAAGACATTCTGTAATAATATTATGAAAAAATATCATTTGCGACACGTTAAAGTATTTTTCCGGTCACACCAAACATTTTACCCTTTCAGTCGTGGGGTCGTTATAATGTAACCGTCAATCCCATTATTCGTTGGTAAAAGATTAGCCCAAGAGTTGGCGGTGGGTGGTGATGACTAGCTGCTTTCCCTCTAGTCTTACACTGCTAAATTATGGACGGCCAGTGCAGATAGCTCTCGAGTAGCTTTACGCGAAATTGAAAAACAACAACAAACAAATAATAAACTATTTTATTTGATTCTGTTTTCCATAATTTCAACACACTGTCTTTTTTATTATAGGGATTCTTCGTTGGTCTGCTGTATTGTTTCTGTAATGGAGAGGTAAGTTGTTTAGACAAACATATGTAATGTAGCTACGATTATTACCGGAGAAGAGAGTAAGTGGTTATGTGACTACGTGAAGTAAACCTTAGGGTATCGATTCTCTAAAGAACAGTTGACTTAAGATCTGTTGATATTTTGTATTCTCACTGTGTACTGACGACACTTTAACAGTAGTATCACCATTTGAAGGTACTTTACTGAGAACTGACTGATGTACGGGAAAGATCTAGTTAGGATATAACGAGTTCTGATCCGAACACTATCACTCCTGCCATTCTAGGTTTGTTGACGATCGGTTTAGCAGTTCACAAGATATAAGCAGACACCACAGTCAAGATATTTGTTAAATAATAGTTTTTCATGTGGTAAACAAGTGAGTAAACAGTTCTGTAGCCGTTACTTTATGGCAGAGAACTAATAGGAGTTTTATCTCCACATGTATGTATTAGTATGTGATAAACACGTTAACTTGGTCTCAACTGATGGTCATTAATTAAAGGTTATTCAATATTAATGTTATCTGTTTATACAATTATTGAAATATCAAGGCGTCAAACCTGATTTGAATCAAATGTTAAACAATTTACATACCTGCAGCAAATGGACTATCTTTACTTATTACGTCTACTTGTGGGTATAAAATGTATAGGGAAAGTTTTATGTTCTATTTGTTAATTTCATGAAGGTACAGCAAGAGTTACGTAGACTATGGTATCATTGGTGGATCGAAAACAGTCATTCAATTCGTTCGCACCAGTCCATCCTAACACAGTCACTTACGTATCTTAGCCGAGGTCGGAGTTCGGTCCAGTCCTTTCACTCTTGTTCTGGTAAAGTTTAGTTTTATGTTTGTTTGATTGTCAGTAATGCATTACATTTTGTGTGATACACTTATGTCATAGTAGTCATCTATTTTAGTTGTCATTAATATTTGGAATCAACGTCGTTGTCCAATGAAACACCAACATAAAAATTAAAATATTCAGACTCTTTGATTTAGGTTTCGTAAAAGTATACATATATATTTATTTACGTATAAGTTAAAAAGCCAAGTTTTTTAAATTACGACTTTCAAAACTTAGAGTTGATAACTAACGAATATTTATGGAACATCTCGAAAGAACACTTGATGCTCTTATGATGTTTAAAACCTGAAATATTGTATATACTGTAAAGACAACAAGGGTCTTGTTGCTCTCTCTAGGCCTCCTTTCACTATACTAAATTTTAAAATGAAATACAAAATATTCAAACCCAGCCTTTATCATTCAAGTATTTCTTTAAAATCCCTTAAATTTTCCGCATATAACACATATGAATACAACCCAACCACCATGTTAGAAAATTAAAGCTGCCTTATATGAGGCCTGGCATGGCCGAGCGCGTTAAGGCATGCGCTCGCAACCTGAGGGTCGCGGGTTCGCATCCGAGTCGCGCTAAACATGCTCGCCTTCCCAGCCGTGGGGGCGTTATAATGTGACGGTCAATCCCACTTTTCGTTGGTAAAAAAGTAGCCCAAGAGTTGGCGGTGGTTGGTGATGGCTAGCTGCCTTCCCTCTCCTCTTACACTGCTAAATTAGGGACGGCTAGCACAGATAGTTTTGTGCGAAATTCCAAAACAAACAAACAAAACCTTATATGAAAATGGCACCTATAATTTTAAAATATATTTATGTCCCATAGTCGTACTATTCTTACCATTAAGTACAAAAATAAAAACAAATATGATGCATCAGTACTGTCGATTCATTTAGCAATCTTACATATCTTAATCATATAACATTCACAACATTCCTGATAGCTTTTCTCTGAACCCTTTATAACATTTCCGCTCCTTCATGATTGTACAACCATATAATAATGAATTATACTTTATGTTCTACAAAATTACCTGCGGTAATAGCGGTCTTCTTTCGTTTTATGACATAACAAAGCTATGCATGTTAGACTTAATCTATGTCATCATAATTAATTTGACTACATTACACTGGTTTACAAAGAAATTGAGGCAAGCACAAAAATAGCTATTTTAACCTAATTTGGGGGTGCTGAATTCAGATTTGAAATCCGGTTTTACTCATCACCTCTAGTTTTTTAGATATGCATACTGTACATTTTGTACACATACTGTACATAAAGGCGTAGATGCATTCAGGGTTAATTTCTAATATTGTGTGACTTATGTCTTCTTTTTTAGTTATTATGCAATAAATGTAAGTGACAGCATTACATTATATATATATATAGCTATATATCAAGACGGATCACCAGTTTCAGGAATCGGAACAAAGACCTTGCTTCATTTTTCGACATGGAAAACAAGTTGTGCTACTGCACAAATGTACCTGGCTTGTTCACTTTCCTTGGTTTGCCACATAATCTTTCAGACTGGCGTCTTTTCATAGACTCTTCCAAGCGAAGTCTCAAGGCTGTGCTTCTGCACAACGGGAATAAATATCCCAGCATTCCCACTGCATACTCTGTCCATCTAAAGGAGTCCTATGACAATATGGAGCTTCTTTTAGAAGCTGTTAAGTACAACTAGTACCAGTGGAGTCTGTGTGGGGACCTCAAGGTCATTGGTCTTCTTATGGGTATGCAAGCGGGCTTCACAAAGTACTGTTGCTTTCTCTGTCTCTGGGATAGTCGAGCTGTATCCCAGCATTACAAGCAGAAAGACTGGGGGTCTAGAAGCACTTTCGTTCCTGGCGAACACAGCGTCAAGGAGAATCCTCTGGTTGACATGAAGAAGGTGCTTCCTCCTCCTCTTCACATCAAGCTTGGTTTGATGAAGAATTTCGTGAAGGCCATGGACAAAAATGGTGCTGCCTTCCAACACTTGTCTACTGTGTTCCCAGGTCTCAGTGCTGCTAAGCTCAAAGAGGGCATCTTTGTCGGACCTCAAATCCGAGAAGTGCTGAAGGATACTGATTTTGAAGAGCTTCTTACCTTAAAGGAACTGAGAGCATGGGAAGCATTTAAATAAGTCTGTAGTGGCTTCCTTGGTAACACACGCGTACCAAATTACCAAGCCTGTATTGAGAAGTTGCTAAAGACTTATGAGGATATGGGATGCCGAATGTCACTCAAAATTCATTTTCTCCATTCCCACTTCAACTTCTTCCCTCCAAACCTTGGAGCAGTGAGTGATGAGCACGGAAAAAGATTCCACCAAGACATTAGGAAGATGGAGAGCAACTACCAAGGCAAGTGGAATCCCAGCATGATGGGAGACTTCTGCTGGATGCTCTTGCGTGACATCCCGGAGGCAAAATACACCAGATCATCTAAGAAAACACACTTCTAACTGTCTGCAGTACTATGAATTGTGTACATTGTGTCATCCAAGTATATTTATTCCGTCAATGTTCTTTATCTATCCTGTTTTATCTGTAATAAGCTGCTGCAACTGTTGAAATAAGCACGTATATACTCTGTATATACTAAAATGAGACTATTTAAAAGCCAGAAAACTAGAGGTGATAGAGCAAAACTGTTTATAAATTTGAATTCAGCACACCCAAATTAGTAAAAAACACCTATTCACATTCTTGCCTCAGAAAAAAAATATTTTTCTGTAAACCAGTGTTATTTTACGGTACTTTTTCCAAGAATAAGGAGCCCGATACTGAACACAGTACTCCAGATATGGCCCTACTAATAACCTGTACAATTTATTATAACCTTTTTAATATTTGAAAAAAATGTTCTCCTAGAATAAGTTCTTTAAAATAAAACGTTTGCGTAGAAAGTTTACCTTAACGGAGAAAGTTGTTTATTGTGTTCATCTGTACACTTAAAACAGAGTAAGTTTCTTACTATTACCCAAAACATTTAATTATTTTTTATATATATTTTCATCTTTCTGTCATTTCACAGCTAATATCAAACTAGAATACGTTAATTTGTCAGCTATACAAAATTATATTGATATAGTAGCGATATCCTCTTTCGTTTAATAGCATAACTATACAATGTATGTTAGGCTTAACCTACATTATCAAAACCAGTTTCTTACGATTCTTAAACATGCTCGCCCTTTCAGCCGTGGGGGCGTCATAATGTGACGGCCAATCCCACTATTCGTTGGTAAAAGAGTAGCCCAAGAGTTGGCGGTGGGTGGTGATGACTAGCTGCCTTCCCTCTGATCTTACACTGCCAAATTAGGGATGGCTAGCACAGATAGCCCTCGAGTAGCTTTGTGCGAAATTCCAAAACAAACAAACAAACAAACTTACGATTCTTACGTTATCTTACGGTACTTTTCATCTATTTATGAGTGTGCCAAAGTACAAAACTTGATGATAAATTTCATCTCTTCCTGGTCGTACGAAAATTTAATAAAATGACCTCCATGACTGCACAAATATATATTTAGTTTATACTTTATCTTATTTCACAACTAGAGAAAACAGCACAATATAAAACTCTTCTCAACCTTTATCTAAAAAAAAATCATAATTGTTCTTATTTTATCTTTCACCATAGTAATAATAATGAAAAGTATTATTTTTATATTATGATTTAAATATGCATAAACGTTAAAGTACAAAGTATGAGTATATTCGGTAAAGTATCTGATAATGCAAGATCACTTGGAAACACGCATAATTTTGTGATTCATTCCGCGTTTTAATTCTAGAGCAAGGAATAACCCATTTATTATTTTATATTTCGATATGATAAAGAAGAACAAGTTATCAAATGTTTTGTTATTATTTCATTTTCATAATTTCTGATCAAAAGTAAGACTAATAGAACTAATTATACAGATATTTGGGTATATTATATTAAAATGATTCTATATATGTAAATCAACAAGTCCATGTGACAACTACAGCTGGTATAAAGTCGCGGTAGAGTGGAATGTATCGGAACTACATTTTGGCATTGTGATGCCACTGAAATTAATCGCTTTTATGAAAGGTGTGTAACAGTTATTTACAGTGCAAAATATTCATACTCTCAGACCGTAAAGATATGCTCAGATTGGAGATTTAGAATTTCCAACTAGGGAATATATCTTCTATTTAAAAGCATTGGACAACAAAAGAATATGGATCAACATACGATACGAAGGCCTACCAGAAAGAGACCTGCAACAAGTCGTACACTAATCATGATGAACGAGGTGTGACATCCTGTTATAGATGAGAATCAACAAATACAAAGACCAACAGCAAAAGCTGCCTACGGGGTCATGGCAATTGTGTACAACATAGTTAAGAGAGATCTCCATTTGGAAACAAGGCCAACAGGCTCATCAAGATAAATATTTGTAGTCATGTCTTTCTTTTAACCATTACATACCTCAAACATGTGAAAAATAAAATGAATATTCATGCTCTTTCATGTGAAAATGTACAATCAAGTCATTAATGTGATTGTCAAAGTGAGCGCTTGAAAAACCATTGTTCTCATACACGAGGTGGATTACAAAAAACATGCAGATATGATTGGTGTGTGTTTTAGATATGATAGTCTTACGAAATGGAAATTACGATGCAAGACTATTGTCAAAATGCACAACAATCAGATGGAGCATGATTGGCAATGACGACATGGACTGTAAAGATGTGGTCAGGCATCAAAATCATCATAATATAATGTATTTAATTTATCCATAAAAGTTATTTAAAACTAACTTACTTAAAGAAAATTTCATAAATCAAGATACAAGAAAATTGTAATCACTTGAAGAAACGACGTCATACTTAAGGCGGCTGTTTGTGTCAGCAATTACAAATCGTAGTATTCATATATCATTAAAAAAAATAGAAAAGATGAACACGGTAACAAGCGTCCAGATTGTACTATTTAGTCATTATATCACAATGATTCAATGTACGGAGCTGATATAAACTGTGATATTTTATTCATTAAAAGTTGTAGCATTTATTGAAAACAACTTTTTGTAAATAACTCCAGTTTCTCAGTACTACATTTAAAATTACAAAATATAATTAAACCCTTGCGTATAGTCCTAGTGAAAGTCGCGTTCTTGTCATGGGGAGAGTACATTTATTTAAATTTGTGTTCTGTTATAAAGAAATGGTTGGTGCACATGCTATAGCTATTTTAATAGTCGTCTGAATCTTGAATATACAAACTGTGAATTTTTTCACGAATTTTTGCTTTTGGTATCATTTAATAAATGACATGTGAGGTTTGGTTACATACATACATATATTTATATACTGACATAGGCACTACGTTTATTATAGTAAGACTACATTGATTCTTCAACTTTCTACGTTCACTATAAATGACATTATCGGCCTTAGATTTAGACTAGTCTTAAGTTCAAATACTGAGCTAATAATGCATAATAATCTTTATTATGAGTATAAGACAACGATAAAAACATTTTTCTTTGTTGTTACTCTCCCAAAACTAGCATTTTTTTCCAGTCAAATGTATTATTAGGATTGTTGTCTTCTTTCACGATCAGTTGAAAAACGAGACGTCATCCAGAGTACAACCCCCTCACCACTTATCCCACGTAAAGACCACCACGGAAAGACCACGCCTCACCTGATTCACAGTTTTACGTTTCAAGACAGCAAGACACTAACCTATCCAATTCAACCCAGCTCCAGTTGTAAACCTTGTAGGTCCTTGCACACTTCGCTATCGGATGCCAATTTCAAATGTAAAGAAAATCTAGATTCGACGAAACTGAAGTATGACTTGCCATGCCAACAAGAGAGTTGCCTGTGACGAGCATCAGTAACTAGATTGACCTGTCGTATTAATGTGCATGTTTTCGAGATATGGTTAATTTATTGAAAATACTGTTAATAATTATTATAAGCAACAGAACATTGTATTAAAACCATTTACAGTTACATCTTAGATAACTGTTGTTATTAATAGAACAAGCTGTCGTTTTGAAAAATTGTAAATTTAACAAGAAAAAGAGTTTATCACGAAACATTTCGGACGGTCCGGCATGGCCAAGCGTGTTAAGGCGTGCGACTAGTAATCCGAGAGTCGCGGGTTCGCATCCCCGTCGCGCCAAACATATTCGCTCTTTCATGGCTGAATGGGCGATATAATGTTACGGTCAATTCCACTATTCGTTGGTAAAAGAATAGTCCCAGTGTTGGCGATGAGTGATAATGACTAGTTGCTTTCCCTCTAGTCTTATACTGCTAAATTGGAGATGACTAGCACAAATAGCCCGTGAGTAACTTTGTGCGAAATTCAAAACAAACATGTTTCGGATACTTGCTCAGAGTTACACAATGTTTATTTCTGCTAGTCTTCCCTCATGTTGTACGGATAGACCACACTTAAGGCAGTTGGTTAACAGACTTAAACAACGTGACGTTTTGTACGCGCTATATTGTAAAACCTGATATATCAGCCGATACGCTACACGATTTCTTTCACTAAATTTTCTAGTAATATTGTGTGTCGTTTATTTTGTATAAGGTCTGAGGAGCTGAAGTTTCTTCGTTGTTTTTTTTTTTGCGTTAGCCGCTCCTAATTTAGCAGTGTAAGACTAGAGGGAAGACAGCTAGTCATCACCCACCACTAACTCTTGGGTTGCTCTTTTACCAATTATTATAGTGCTTTCACAGCTGAAAGGGCGAGCATGTTTGGTGTGACTGGGATTCGAACCCGCGATCCTTAGTTAGTCGAGCGCCCTAACCATCTAGCCATGCTATAAACTAAAACTACTCCTCGTGTCTAATTACAAACACTCTCACAGCATAATGGCATCACATGATTTATAAAATAACGCATTCAAAGGTAAATATTATCACACTACTCTGAAGTTGTAAGAAAGTATTTTGTTGAAAACATTAGTTTGTCGATAGATGGCAGTGTAAATTATATATTATTTCCTAGTTCATCTGAATTACTGTATTTGGATTAAATAATGTATCACTACAATTCTAATTAATCCAGTTCACCGTTTTAAGTATTTTACCTAATTTAAGATGTGCAACAAGATTATTTGTAGGGGAGGAGGCTTATTTTTAAATCGCCCTCTTCTGGATGATTCAACTATACTTGATCAATGTCTTTCCTCTTATAATGGCTGTTGAACAGCTAGCATGACAATAAACGTATTTCTTTTTTATGTTAAACTAGTTCAGGTGGGAGGTAAATATTCAGCTATTTAAACGAGTTTTCCTTCTATTAGTTGTTTTGCACACAATTAAAAAGGTTGTGGTTAAGGAAAGCATTCAAGGCTTTGTCACGGGTATCGTTAATTGTCAAGTTAACCGCCTGTGTCCGTTTTTGGATGACACATGGTAATTTCAGAAAGTCCCCGTCGGCCCTAACTATGGCATATGTGTGTGTGGTGTTTAACATTGTTTTATATATTTTATTTCGCTCTTTATGTTTTTAGAATTATTTACTGTAAAGTAGACACAGATATACAATATATATAGCCATTATTATTATGTTGTGTGTGATGGTTAGCGTAAACGGTCTCAAAGTCCGAGGTTCGCGTCCTTTGGTGCAAAAAATGCTCTGTAGTTTTGACCACGCGCTGTAAGTGATTATCAATTCATAAGATCTCTCAAACAGGTGGCACTGTGAGCTGTTGATTAGTTTTAAACATCAGTTCAAATCAGTAGCGGATAAAATAAGCCCTTCTGTAAATTTGCGCAAAAATTCTAAAAACAAGTAAAGAATTACGTTTCATTTGGACATCGAAAATTTACCAAGTAAAGCATACCTACTGGTTGTCCACAGGAACTCTTACAAAATAAACAAGTATTGGAAAGACTGGAGCCGCGGTTTGTTCCAGAAGTGAAATCAAATTGAATACTTGCTTATGGTATTCACTGTAGGTATCGAAATCCAAGTCTTAGCTTTATAAGCTGAGCCACTGAGAAGGGGTGGGGTGGGGTAAATGTAATCATTTGGTTAAGAAAGGTCAGCAGTATCACATTACATGTTCTTGCTCTATCAGATAAAACAAAAACGAACCACCTTCCTCAAGCGTTTAAATGAATTGGATGTGGGAACGTGGCTAAACTACACATAACCTGTTGTGCTCATCTCAACCTTATTAAATATCATCTTGAGCACATGAGGGCTAAATAGGCGTTTTACAATTCCGATACAGCCATCTTTAATTTGAATTAATGACAAGAGAAGGCAGCGAGCAAGCAGAACCCTAAGCATTAAAGGGCTGACTGTTACTTTTATAATATAACAGCCTAAGGTGTGGAGTATATTCAGCGGTGTCATGATTCTTGAATCCTGGACTGCAGCCCAACACGCTAACCACCAGGCCACGCTTAGCTCAAGTTGTACAAGTATGGTAGACAGTATTAAAATAAAACAAACTCTGTGTCGAAATTCTGAAGTTTATTGAAATTTGATCAAAGTGTCATCCATACAAAAGCACTAGTAAAACTTTATAAGACCCCGCTGTAAATTGAAGGAAGATTATTAGTGAATGAATACTATAACCTAAAACTATTAAAGACCTTACTTTATTAAATGCTCTTTATATAAAGATAAAAAAAAAACTTCGTCACAGCTATAATAAAATATCTCAATTGCACTAATCTGTATATTAGGCCTAATTTTAAAATGGCACGTATAAAGTCAATAACAGTGATTTCTTGTAATCTTATAACAGTTTTATTATTAAATAAAATCAAAGCCTATAGCTTAAAAAAACACTAAATGTTGATATGGAATGTCTTTGCTTTACACTTCCTGTATTTGGAAAAACTTAACTAAAGAATGTAATAGTTTGTGTAGTAATGAAACTTTTCAATGTGAATTTGAATAACTTTGATAGAAATCAGGTAGATGTTTTAAATATATTTACAGTACTTATAACATCAACATAAAATCAAAAGTCATTTCAAATAATCTCAATTAGATTTGTTTAATTCCAGATAAAAAAAAAAAAATTATCAGGGTACTCTGTTTCAGGTTAAAGCAGAGATCCTGAAAACTATTACCATGGCAACCACATAACTCAACTCCTATAACTCTGCTAGTACAGAGTGAAGAAGGAAATAAACTGTGGTCACTAAGATTTTCCATATTGTCCATTCTAAGCCTCTGTTCCATTTAACTAGCTAGACTGTGTAAACCAAATTTGTTTACTGAGGGTCCCAAACATTTAAATACAAATTGACTGCAATATGTCAGAAATTTAGAATGTACATCTGTTTTAAAACTTTCAAAAATAACTTGAAATTGTATTCATCCAATTGTACATACATGATGTTACCATACATGAAGGTTTTCTTCCTATAAATTATGTTTTCAATAGATATTTAAACAAGATAATATTATTAATTCATACAGACTGAGTTAGAAGTAAACATTATTTAGAAACAGAAAATTTCGTTTTATATCCACAGAATATGGCACAAGTCACTTAATTCTTGTATCAAAAATACTCAACTTTTTATTATTAAAGCCCATATCGACACACAACTCAGCCAAAATTCTATAAAGTGCTTCCAAAAGTTACATTTGTACCCTCACAACTTCACTAAAAAAAATGTTAGATGTACATATACACACAGAGATCCATACAACTAATACATAGTTTATATACAACCCAGTCAGTTTAACAGAAGTAACAGAATTTGGCTATCTCAGTTAAACTGGTTGGTATCTATCAACAAAGGCCAACACAAATATTTTGCTCAAACAGTAGTTTGTAGTACAGAATTTTGGCTACATAATGAAATAACCACATCAAATAATATCCAAATGCAGGAAGATATTAAATATGAAGATGCCACGAGAATGTTAACCTATATAAATTAGAGTACTAATAATAAAATATGTTATTACCTGCACTACTTTTAATTAAGAAAACACATTTTTTTAAAAGAGTAAACATTTCTTTCTTGATGTGATTACATGTACAAGCATATAGAAGCATTTCATTTAATTACTAAAACAAATCTGATGCCATAAAACAGCTACAAGTTGGTTGTGATAAAATCCTGAATTTTATCTTCATGTCTACTGAACCAATGCTAATATTTTAAAAAAAACAGTCCACTAAACTACTAACAACTTTAAACACTTATTAAAAAAAGCAACCCTTTCCATACAAATGTAATTTGTAAAGATGACTGACAGTATCACCCTTACAGAACATTAACAAATGTTTCTCTTTTATTAAATATGGTAATGATTTTACACTAATATCTGTAAATATTTTATCCCAAAATATTATCTACTGCTTATTGTAAACTACAGCCAGAAATATAATTTACAAATTTGAAATCAAAATAAAATATTTGGTTAGTGAAAATCTTGCAATGCAACAGTATTTTACTACAACATTATGCCAAACTAATTTGACAGATTACATATTCATTCTTCCACAACGAATGGAATAAAACAGGATAGTCCGTGATTCTCCTGAATCTGTTGTTTTTGTCTTATTCCGTAACACTTTTAATAATTAAATAGCTATAACACAATAATACATATACTTTACACAAAATAAAACCACGTCTAATATAATAAGATTCTGAATTCATAAATGTGTATTTTACAAGACATAATAAAGCACGTGTGTCAAGGAAATATCAGTGCTTACCTAATGTAATAACAAAACAAAGAGCACAACACATAACAAAATTATCTGGGAATGTAAACAGCAAAGTCATAATAAGGAAATATTATTTACTAGAAACGTTAATAGAAAGTGAATATAAATGTTTTAGCAATAATGAAAAGTCATAAGAAACAAATTATAATTCTGTGGTCATTACAGTGCGATGGTGGAGCCTCTCACTCTCTCGTCGTGTCATGCTCTCACCAGTGGAAACATGCCAGGGTGAAAGAACACTAGAATTGGAAGAGGAAGGTGTCTTCTTCAATAATGCAACATTGCGAGAACTGGCAGATGACACAGATCTAGTTATAGGGTTTGCTGCAGCAAAGGACGTCTCCTATAAGGAGTTGAAAATAAATGAAACTACTGTTACAAAAATGAGGCACTCCTGTCTTTGAGTCTGTTCCTTTTCCTCTATTTTTTTGTGTATAAACTTTACATGCAGTAAAAGTCTATAATTTCTTAATGCCACATCATCATTTTACTGAAGTGTTTTTACTGACTTTGAAAATTAAATTCTCAAATCTGAATAAGATGACAAGTTACACTGCATTTCTGTAATTGATTACATTTAACTGTTAAAATACAGTCATAGTTGATACTCTCTTACTTGTCATTTATATTACATTAAGTGATTACAGTTTTTGTGAACACCTTAATACCAATGAAACATTACTCTGTGGCCACATCAACATCTGAAATTATGCAAAATTACAGTTTTATAACATTTGCAAGTTCTTGTCTAATTCAATATTTTACTCTAACATCAACTGGTCTAAGTCTTTAAACTAAATGTAAAGCATATTAAACTGGCAATTCAGAGAGTTTGTTTTAAAGTATCTTCAGTTTTCTCTCACTCTTTGAATTAACACTATTAAACTTTGTCTGTCTTCTCATTTTCGATAAAGTCCAGATTTCAAGATACTTAAATTAGTTAACTGACAAAAGTGTGTGAAAAAACAAGCTTAGAAAAATCTAAAATGTTTCATTATCATAATGAAAGTCTTATCTACATCAGCTACAAATTATTTTTATAAAGATCTACTGTTCAGTTAGGATAATAACCACCAAGTAACCATGGCAAATTAACAAAACATTCTTTCACATCAACCATATCTTGCATCAACTACTAAATAATTATTGTAAAAGTAATTTTTACAAACAATTAGTGATATTAATTAGATTCAATACATGCAGCTAGAAAAACAGAGAGACAAGCAGGAATATAAAAATCATGCAACTTTCAAGCTATAAATAATTTATTCTATTACCAATAAAACTCATTTATAAAGTAACCAAGCTGAAACACAACAAATAAAAGTACTGTGAAGCTGAAAGAACCTAAAAATGATAATTCAATTAATTTCTTTTAAATCATTCCTCACATACAAGCAATTTTTATAAATAAAAAATTACTACACCTTATCATATAATAAATCATCTTGTCCAAATGTTAAGTCATTTAAACTAGTTAATGGAAAACAAAACCAATAATATAAGCCCCACTGTGTTTTACTGTAACTTATACACCATGAAATTAGAATAAATTCTTTTGTCCATTTTCTGCTTTTGTAATAATGTGAAATCGACACTTTTTTATTCCTTGTTGTACATGTGCAAATGCCACTTTTCCTACATTAACATTTAATCATTAACAGGATATTCTAACAAACTACACTAAAAGTGATACTATTAATAGTTTCTTTTGTGATAGTTGTACAACTAGAATTTATACACAATATTTTTATGCCTAACATGCTCATACATTTAAGTAAAATAACTTTTTCCTATCCCCCCAAAAGAGAATGACCATTTTTAAACAAACTTTAATGATAATTTTAAACAAACTGAGCTCAAATAGTTTATATGTGTAATAATCACTGAGTGATAATGTCCATTAATATATGGAAACAAACTGTATCATAACAGTTTCTGATAAAAGTAGCAATCAGACAACCAACAGAAACATTAAGGTAAAGGTAACAAAAATGTAGGTTATTTTCATTTCTTAAAGAACTGAGTTGATTACAGTATTTACAGCAAAGAGGGTTAATGGCAAAATGTTACGCTCTTGGTCAGTTGCAGATACCCAGCGAGAATGTTAGTGAGGAAGTTTTCCCGTGTTAGAGATTGACAGATCACACCACTTACAGTCAGCACTTTAGTTTGCATCCCATCTTCCTCAGAGTCAGATCCACCTTTTTCTGCCCCAGCAGAAGTTATCTGGTTGCAAGCATTATCTTGGGGTTTAGGCCTTGTACCACAATGGGGACTTTTGTGTTCATGCAACTGCTGGGGAATCTCACTATCTTCAGGGGTTGAGATTACAACTTTAGGAATGAGGTTCTTGGTAAACAAACACTTCTCTTCATGTGAACCAGAAACAGGGACAATGGTGATATTAGTGATGTAAGAAGGACTTACAGAGGATGATGCAGGGCTACTAGGACAACTACCCAACAACGGAACAGTATCGTCATTTTCAGATAGCCTATTTTCTGAGGCATGATTTAAAGTTAATGGAATGGTACAAGGTCTAGCATCAGGAGATCTAGTGGTAGTAGTAGCTGTACTCAAAGTCTGATCCTGTGAAGGTGGTGGTACAGAGAATTTTGATCTTGAATCATACATTAACTGAACCTTTGCTATATTTTACCAATCTGTTAAAAACGACTTCTTACAACTTAAGAATATTCTTAATAGCACTATGAAATGTTCAGAAACTGATTCATAACAACAATTCTACAAAAACTTGTAATTATAAACAAGTAAACATGGACAACAACCAACATATTACTGTTCTATCCCATAACAGTCATTATGTATACATATTTCACACAAGACCAATACCAACCAGACGATGTATAGATATATGTTTACACACCTGATGTTATACCTGTTTATACACAATTACATTTATATTTTCTTGATTCAAAATGTCAACATATAAAACAATTCAAGTTGATTTTTCCTAAGAGGGATTTAAGAAACAAAATGGTGAATAATAACATTCTTTTGTTCATGTACAAGTCCATGATTCAAGTGGTTTTGCATTAACATTCATTCTAGTAAGAAAATAAAAATGTTTTACGGATCCCAAACAATTTTATCTTTACAGGAAATTGTTATATTTCTTTTTAAATCTACACCATCTCTACTCTCATAATAAGGTTTGATTAGCTAAAATAAATGTTGATACATCTATATTACTTCACTAATTGCAATATATCATCCTATTTGTACACAAGTTCCACAGTATCCGAAAGTAAATAACTTTCAATTAACGAGCTTTCTCCATTGTAGTCAAATTCATTAAAAATGAATTACCTAGCAATTCTATAATAACTTTTTTATTATCATAGTCTGAAAGAAAAATTTATTGAACAGTACAAAGCTTTTAATTTTTTAACTATAAGTCATGATTTGAAGTATTAACACAAACTTTTTCAATTTGTAGAAAAACAATTCTTAAATGAAAATAAAGAAAGTATGGGTTTTCATCAATCATACTAGATTTTCAGAGCAGTAGATGGAAGATAAAAATAAAGTTTCCAGTACTAACAAAAAATGAAACCTTGTTACAATCTTTAGCCTTACAATCCATGTTACATTAAATTAAGACTTGTTCTACTTTATACCATCTTGTCAGCCTTCACAATAATTACTTATCTAAAACATTTGTTTACTGTTTCCTCTTATCTGCTTTCAAAGTGAGTTTGATGCAAGCTGATACTACCAGAAAATAATCCACAAACAGCAACACAAACCTAAATGCAGATTTTTTTTTATCTGCAACTTTGGGGCTAAATATATAGATAGCATCTTTCTAGAGTTAAGTAGCAAATATTATATCCATTTTTTTCTCAAAACTTGAATTACTTGAACAAGAGGTAGATTCCTGTTGATGGAGTAAAATATTTTTAAATCACTTTAAAACAAGAATTAGATACTGTTTATAGCCTAAATTATTCAATAAAAATCACATTAGAACAAGAATTAGATACTGTTTATAGCCTAAATTATTCAATAAAAATCACATTAGAACAAGAGGTAGATTACTATTTATAGTCTACATTCTTTAATAAAATTCACATTATAATAAAAGGTAGGTTACTGTTTATAGTCTAAATTATTTAATAAAAATCACATTAGAACAAGAGGTAGATTACTGTTCATAGTCTACATTCTTTAATAAAATTCACATTATAATAAAAGGTAGGTTACTGTTTATAGTCTAAATTATTTAATAAAATTCACAATATAACAAGAAGTAGATTACTGTTCATAGTATACATTTTTTAATAAAATTCACAATATAAGAAGAGGTAGATTACTGTTTATAGTCTAAACCATTTAATAAAATTGACATTAGAACAAGAAGTAGATTACTGTTGAAAGCAGGGGTAGCCAAACCACAGCTTACAAGACACATATAACATGCAGCTCATGGAAATGTGTTGGATGAACTCCTTTTTGCATCACAATTAATGTAAAAAGTAAATAAAAACTTTAAGCTTTATAATTATTTATCAGCTATAAACCGAGAGTCCAATGGATTAAAATGTACATTTAATGTTCATGGTGAGTAAATATATTTAAGAATTTAAATCCTAATTTTATTGCTAGGATTTGAGTCAGGGAAAAAAGAAATTTTTGGATCAGTAAGGATTACAGAGGAATTGTGCTGGAGAATCAGTAAGCGTACAAGCCAGTGCTGACAATGTTAGTTTTGGTGGGCGTGGCTTGCGGTCGCATGTGGCTGTGTTGCAGGTAGTGAATTAGCAGAGTGTAAGTGATATCAGGTTCTGTAAAGGATTAATTGTACTTATGAGAAAGTGATCTCAGGTTTCCAGAGTTTCTCCCTGTTCATTGCATTATTCATCATGAACACCTGGTAGCCAGATACTTCAAGCATGAAAATATTATGAAAATTTTCTTGAAATTGTTAATTTCATATGCTTAAATGGGAAGACCCACCGACAGGTCACAAATTTTATTAAAGAACTGGAACTATAAGATAAACCTAGTTATGTCTCTTTCTACTGCATTGTGAGGTGGCTGTCAACCAGCAATGTTTTAAATAGTTTGAGCATCTGTTAGAGCCCATAATTACTTTTCTTGAATAAAAGAAAAAATTCTATCCTAAACTGTGAAATAATGAATGGATGCAAGATATAATGAATCATCTACAAACTCTCAACTTGGCACTCCAAGGGAATGATTGTTTCTGATCTTACTCATACAATTTTCAGCTTTCAGAATAAAAACTTTTTCAAACAGATATTTTGTCAAAAAACTTCAGTTACTTTCTCAATCTCAAAAGAAGAGTAAATACATTCCCTGATATTGAAATAAAAGACCACAAACTGAAAGAATACAAAAATTAAATTACAAAAACTGCTTGATAATTTCCTAGACAGGTTTGAGGACTTGCAGAAGCTGAAGCCCTGCTTTGTTTTTCTTTTAAATCCATTCATGGTTGATGTGATCAATGATGGTTGTCCAATTCATGAACCTCTGGTTACAGAATCATCTGCTGTGCAAATGGAACTAACAAAACTACAGGAGGACCTGGGTCTAAAAACTGAGTTCTGGAAGCAAGTTTCAGAAATAAAATATCCTGAACTGAAGATAAATAGTGTGCAAATCATCTGAATTTTCAGCACAACATACCGCTGTGAATCACTGTACTCTGTAATGAAGTTTGTGAAGTCGAAGCATCGTACAATCCTTACAAATCAACACCTGTCGTAGCTATTTTGTACAGCCTTGACAACATATCAACTGGAATTTCAACGACTCACAACCAAGATGAAAACTCACAAGACTTCTACTAGCAGTAAATATCCTAATAATTGTATCAATGTCTGTTTGTGTTAGAAAAATATTATGATAAGACTAAGATTTTGTAAGGTGGTATCCAATTAAAATATCTCTAAATTTATTGTTTTACATATTTTCCTCCATGTTTTGACTATATATTTACTAAAACAAATTTATATTAAAAATATTGGTTTTTATCCCTATTTTTATTTCTGGCAGTTTCATTTAACCTTAATAAAATGCAAATTTGCATATTTTTTTAAAGATGTTTCCATAGTTCATCACCGTATTAAATACACACAATAGAGTTAAACAATAATCAGCCAGGATTTTGAAAACATTTGGTATACATATATGTACTTTGTGATCATTGAAACTAATACAAATTAACAGTTTAAAAACTACATACATGAATAAATATTATTATGTACATGTAATTATTAATATTTATATAAAATTTATTTTACAAAATATACATGTAACAATAAAATTGTATATGTAATATTTGTTTATGTTTTGTGGCTCTCAAACATCTGAAGTTTATTGTATATGGTTCTTATGCGAAGCAAGTTTGGCCATCCCTGATTTACAGCCTACATTCTTTAATAAAATTCACTATATAACAAGAAATAGATTTCTCTTTTGAGTTTAAATTATTTAATAAAATTCACATTAAAACAAGAGGTAGATTACTGTTTGATAAAATTCAGAGTACAAATCTTAAACATACAAATATGTTGTTCTACATATTTAGTAATCCAACATGAGATGTTCATCTTGAATGATGTAACTTATGTTTTATTCATTCAAGTAACTTCCAGGGTTGTTCTTCATATGTACCTAATGTTACTGCACCGAAACATTCCAAGTTTATTCACTACTTGTGGCATTATGAAAGCCCATATTTAACCATAATTTGTATTTAAAAAATAAATAAATTCACATTACTTTCCAAATTTAATAAACAAAAACACATTAATTACAAGTCTATGAAAATTAATAAATCCTAGAACAAATGATGTGTAGATCAGTTCGAACAGGTAGAAGAAAATAAATGCATTGCAGTGCCTTGTTTTGATAATGGCATTTATGCTTTTATATACCATGTACTGTGACCATGTCATAAGAACTTGCATATGACTGTGTAGGTTATCTTCTGTAGGTTCAAACTGGTCTACCTATAGTTTCAGAACATTGTATCAGCTAGTTTTGTGAATAAAATCTTCTGATCAGTAGAAATAATTATTTAAACATCTGGTATTACAATGTTAAATAAATTAAACACAACTAATCATGTGCACAGCTTTCTTTCACACATAATTCAAGTTTGTTTTAACAGTATATCAACTGAAGAAATTACCAGTAAAACAAGTACACCATTCTTGACACAATGACCAACAAAATCTTCATTAGATAATTCAACCAACTAGTTTATTACTAGTAAAACAGGCACCATCTTTGTGACAAGTGAGGACCATGTTGCAAAAAATAATCAGCTGAAATGCATGTCAAGATGCTAGTATGGGTGTTAAAACTTTTATTAAAATATGGTACAGAATAATGTTTCTAACTTCCTAGGTCACCTTCAGGTTAACCAGTTGTCTTGAGATGCATTTTTACTTATAGTGGGTTACTCATCACCATAATTTAGATAAAATATCTTATGATGAGTTTATCTTTCATTGTGCCATACAAAAAACAAACCAACTTTTTGTGTTCTTTGTTCTTAATAGCCTAATGTGCCTGAAAGGACAATACAACTACAGAAATGTTCATATAGTGATTCATTAGCAGATTATGCTATGGTAAATATTTCAAGGCTAAAACAAAATCAATCTAAATTTACCAGAATTATCACAAACATTAACATAATGTCAAAAAAATTCCAAATATAATCTAATTTATATGAGAAAATACTGAAGATTAGGTAAGTTATTAATATTTTTATATGACACAAGTACAGTACAAAAACACAGAGAAACAGGGATTTTAATATGTAAGAAAAGTTTGTGTGGATATACTAACTAATAATACCCACCATAGAAAAAAAAGGGTTGGAGTTCAACAAGTCTTCTCCAATACTAGAACATCCATTCCTATTGTGAAACATATGGATATGAACAGTACAAAAATGTATGTAATGCAAGTAACAGAAAAAGTTCAAAAATTACAGTACTTTAAACATGTGTAGCAAAATACACAAACAGCATAAACTTAAGTGTTAAACAAATTTCACTGTTAAAACCATGTAAAAGAGCAAATGTGAACATCAAAAAGTTGTTAACAAGTTTACAAAAAAACAAATACCTTTAAAAACTAAAACAAAATTTACAGTGCAGTAGAAAATGTAAATAGATATATAGACAAGTTTGTATAGTCCTGCATAATTAAATTAACCAGGAAACCTCTTTTAATGAATACATCATTAAACAAGCATATATATTAAAAACATTTAAGACAAAACAAACCTGAAGATATTCACCATAAAAGGTTACATTTTGCAAATTATTATCTAAAATAACACAGGCACACTCCACATATAAAAAAATATCTGCCCAAGCTAATTTAGACAAATTATTTCTCATCATAGTTTTAATTATTTACCCAAATTTATTCATGTTACCATGCATTAGCATCAGTGTTCCATTGATGGTATTGAAAAAGATGTTTGTGCTGAGCTATATTGAGTTTGTTCTGAATTATACACTGCTGGCCAAAATCTTAAGGCCACTGAACATAAAGTACAAATTATGAATTTTGCATTGTCAGACTCGACCACTTATTTGAGTAAAGCTTTAAATGATAAAAATAAGAAAAGGGAACAAAAATAAAACTTTCTTAGCATTTATTAGGGAAGATGTAAACACTATGAAATTAGCCTAAATACTAGCTGGTCAAAAGTTTAAGACCATACTGAAACAAATCATTAATCGGCTAAAAAGGACTTTTTCATGGTGAATAACATGATTCATTTGGACCATATCCAGCATGTTCACCCAAACTGGACCCCACTGAAAATGTTTGGGATTGGATAGTAAGGAAAATCTATAGAGATGGACATCAATTCCAAACAGTGTATGATCTTATGAAGCCATTTTCACTGTTTGGAATAACATTTGAGCCAAAGCAAATGTTTGAAGTTATTCACGATGATGGCTGTGCAACTCACTACTGAGACTTCTTTTTGGGCATTTCCTACCCTGTTTAGGACTTCTTTTTGGTATGGTCTTAAAATTTTTACCAGCTAATATTTCGGCTAATTTTATAGTGCTTACATTTTCCCTATTAAATGCTAAATTTTTTTTTATTATTATTTTCCCTTTTCTTATTTTCATCTTTTGAAGCTCTAGTCAAATAAATGATTGAGTCTAACAATGTAAAATGCAAATTTTTTCTTTATGTTCATTGGCCTTAAAATTTTGGCCAGCAGTGTATTTCATAAACATTGAACAAACACATTCCTAGTATTCACAATGAAACTTAGCTGAATGGACAGCAACTGTCTGTCATGAAAATGCAAGTGTAGAAGATAACATTTCAAAAGTGTTCCATCTTCAGTTTAGTGTGTGTATGGTGTTGTTTGTCCCTGGGGAGAACACATTATGACTACTGGTTGGTATATTCCGGTTTCTAATTGATGGAGATACTTCCTGCAGATTCAACCAATGGTAACCAAAGAGCTGAAAAATATCTTTGGCCAAAGTCCTCTGCACTTGTGTTTCTACACCGGATGGTTGCCATCCATTCAATTAAGTTTCATCAAAAGGATTCTGATTTTTACCTGTAGTTTTCTGGAAATAATATGTATGTATATATCCAGATACATAACATTTATTCCTTAAGTAGATATTGTTCAAAAATATTATAAAATATCATAAAATAATGGTTGTTTCATTAATATACATGTATAGGCTGCCAAAAATCGAAATAAAAAACAATATGCCTTTTCTGTACCTCATTTCCACTAAAACCTGACATGGAAAGAGTTGATCAAACAAATGCACACAACTTGCTGCCACAAAATACAGACTTATATTCTTCATACTATTTAACTTATAATATTAAAAGAAACAAAAACTGTAATGTTCATGAAAGAAATACCAGAGAGCAAAACTTCCCATGCATGAACAACTACGTGCCCCTTAATGTATACATTCTATTATCAAAATAGTCATCAGTGGTAATGGTCTCTTTCAAGTCACCACATCTTTACTTATTTATATCACTTTGTTCTTTTCTCTCATACCAGCACCATTAATTCACAAAACTCACTGGGGACAAAATAAGTGTTTAGCAACTTCTGTTTAACCAAATGTTTAGAGTTCAACTTTCAGTAAAACCAATTTTACTAAAGAAAAGTCTCAACAATTCTCAAGCCTACAGACATTTTGTATTCTTCTAGTTACATTGAGACCAAGTATTTCCAAACAAAATGTTTTGAACCGATCAAGATAGATTTCAAACTAACACATAACACAACAGCACTTAAAAAGCATTACTGACTTTGATACATACTGTTTTTGGATATCTTCAGTTACCAGATCACTGTTTTTTAGTTTTCCGTTGCAGCTGCTATCACTGAAAATGTTCAAATTTAAAAACAAATGAAATATTTTCTTCAATATAAAGAAAAAGTTAGTCAGTATACACATATCCTGGTTTGCAACCATTAATAAAAGACAGCAAGTTCATAATTTCAAAACAGCACTAAATCCATGGTTGCCAGCAATATCCAGTTTGTTTATATATCAAATATAGATTTCTTTGTTAAAACTCAAACTCATTAATTATTAAATGGATCATACAAAAAGAGCCACACACAAAAAAGTTTGGTCAATAATGAATAATTATGTTCCCAGTCTGCTCATAATCTTATTCTAACTTGAAGAATGTACATTTATTTTGTGATAACTGATGTGTAAAGACAGTCTGGACTGGAAAATCAGTAAATTGAAAGTTACTCATTTTTAGAACTTTGCATTCTATTATAAACACTTTTCTTCTTTCATGGTTAAACAATGATTTGGGTACCATTATCATTCATCCAGTTGCTACGAAGTAGAAGGTTGATAAAACAATTTAAATCAAGATAACTTTCACATAAACAGTTGAAAATTACATTCAAATTCAGTAACAATAACTTACAGCTCACAAACCCTAGCTCAAATTTTGTTTTTAAAATCCAACTTTTATAATATGAACAATCACTCACCTATTTAACAAAACAATTGTTTTAGAGTCTTTTGTTGTCAGTACTGTTTCTTTATTTAATGAAGAATACAGATTTTCATGTTTATCAGACATTTCAGCTAAAAACAAACAAGTTGAACATACAGTTACATTTCATAAACACTTTTAATATCCATGTTGTACTAACAGTATAAATTGTTTTATTAAAAACAAAAAGATTAGTGAGCAGTAGGTTTAATATTTAAAAATAGCACCTACATGAACTTTAACTAACACAGTCACTACATCCAACATACTTGTAATCTACACACTCTTTAACTGTTATAGTCACTACATCTTACCAACTTCTTATCTACACACTCTTTAACTGTTATAGCGACTACAACTTACCAACTTATAACCTACACAAACTTCATTGACTCTTATAAGGACTAAATCTTATTCCATACAATCTTTCTAAACTATTATAATGAGTAAGTCTATCTTATTTAATTTTATCCAGAAAAGTAAATAATATTATCTGTTGACCTAGTACTACTTTATTATTAAACCTTACTTTAGTAATACCTTCTGACAGCATCCAACACAAGATCAGATACTATTAAATTTGAAACACTAAGTGCTAAAGAATCATTTGGTTACCATACATAGCCCTAAGTTTCTAATGGATTATCATATGTATATTTGTTCGTGCGTATGATATTCTGTTAAAATCACACAGGTGTACGTATGGTATTGTATTATAAACACACAGGTGTACGTATGGTATTGTATTATAAACACACAGGTGTACGTATGGTATTGTATTATAAACACACAGGTGTACGTATGGTATTGTATTATAAACACACAGGTGTACGTATGGTATTGTATTATAACCACACAGGTGTGCGTATGGTATTGTATTATAATCACACAGGTGTGCGTATGATGATCCATTATAATCACACAGGTGTGCGTATGATGATCCATTATAATCACACAGGTGTGCGTATGGTATTGTATTATAATCACACAGGTGTGCGTATGGTATTGTATTATAAACACACAGGTGTGCAGATGATGATCCATTATAAACACACAGGTGTGCAGATGATGATCCATTATAAACACACAGGTGTGCATATGATGATCCATTATAAACACACAGGTGTGCATATGATGATCCATTATAAACACACAGGTGTGCATATGATGATCCATTATAAACACACAGGTGTGCATATGATGATCCATTATAAACACACAGGTGTGCATATGATGATCCATTATAAACACACAGGTGTGCATATGATGATCCATTATAAACACACAGGTGTGCATATGATGATCCATTATAAACACACAGATGTACTTATGATAATCCATTATAAACACACAGGTGTATGTATGGTCATTCATAACAAACACACATGGATGCATATGATAATCAGTTAATTCTTTAGCACTTTGTTAGAATGCATGTTTCAAAATCCTAGGTTTGAACACATACAAGAATTATTCCAAACACATACTTTTACTTCTTTCCTCATCAGCTTTAGCCTTAAGAATATTGCATTTCATCTGATCTGGAGGGATGGGTCGAGCACCACCACTGCTAGGCCACATCTGGTTATTTTTTAGAATGCTCCCATCTTTAGTAACAGAGCTAGCAACACTTGAGCTGCTGGCATTAGATACAGATCGCTTGGACTGAGGAGAACTTGTGGAATCTAAACCTTTCATCTTGGCTGCTAAAATCTCGGATTCTGTCACAATCAAACAAAGAAATATTTTAATTACAACAAATTAATTATTTTAAAAACATTTTAAAGTATAATGCCATTATTTGACACGGTAATTCAAACTCTAATGTTCTTTACTTACTGATTTAAGAAACAGCATTTATAAATAAATCATTCTCTATTTGTCTATGACCCTAATAAGTATCAAACACAAACTTTATTTCAAATTTTTGTTAAATATATAAAATAAATTGAAACTAGAAACATTCCATAGCAGTTACAGTGCAACTATACATAGCAATAAATGGATGTATGTGTACTAGGAGACAGAGTAGCATCCAGTGCCATGCATCATTAGCCTGACAGTTTAATTTTCACAAGAATATCCAATCTCCTGGTCTACACAGGATGTTAAAACACCTTGCACCTGAGGCAGATGGTATAGTTTCAATTGTTAAAATTATAATAACAAACCTGTGTTTGTATTGTTTACAAACCTGACATTGTTGTTATGGTTATTTCTTCATTCTTTCCAGAAACAGGAGATACTGCATACTCATTTTTTGTATCTCCTTTTACTTCAGTACCTTTCTCCTTAGATAAGGATTTGATAAGTGTGTCCAACCTCTCCTCTGGAGAACTGTCCACTGTTACAGTACACATAGGAGCACTGCTGGTTATAGATGTGACCATGGATGGTGAAAGAGAACCAGAAGACACTGTGGTCAGAGTTGATGTTTGGTCTTCTGACGCTTTAGTTACTGGTGATGGTGTTGTTGTTGTTGTAATTGGTGGGCTGTCAGTAGCAGTAGTAACCTCTGGCATTGAAGCAACATTAGCAGTAATAGTTGGAAAAACTGCAGTGACCTCTGGTGTTGAAACATTAGCAGAAATAGTTGGAAAGACTCTAAATTTCAGAGAAAGTTGAGAAGATTCATCTGATCAAACACTAAAACTAATTTTATTTTGTTATACAAAAAACATATACCTATAAGAAGTTTTAGTTAAATGTATGTCACAGTGTCATTCATTTGGTTTTAATACATTAGAAAATATTTCAATTTGTTCAACTGTTCTATAGTGGCCATTTGAAGTTTCATCCTTATACTGCTAAAGGTGAAAGATACTTACTACAACATCCAAAATTACATTTTTTTATGAATTTAGAAATAAAATAAACCATGCTTATATTTCAGAAACAGCTAAGATAGATGCAATTCATTTTCCCTTTGTAACACCACATTATCCTTACCTTTCTAAACTACATTGAAACATATCACTTCACATTAAATTCTTGAAACGAAGAATGTTGTATGTACACACATTGATAATTTTGTAAATTGTGAACAAAAAGAAATAACACACCTTCTATAGTACATATCAACAACTGCTCTTTGAACAAAGACTAACACATCCTCTGTAGTACATAATATCAACAACAGTTCTTTGAACAAGGACTAACACACACCCTCTGTAGTACATAATTTCAACAACTGTTCAAGACTAGGAAAGTTTGCACTTTCTATCATGACCTAATATTTTCCTGACAATTAATATTCAATTCTATACTAGTCTATTACATGTGACAAGTGAAATGTACAAATTTTAAACAAAAGACTTAATGTAACAGGACATTATTAATTAGACCACTTGTTATAGTCACACTGGCACACAATTACAACAGTGAAATAATGCTTATGGTGTACCTGTCTAAAGTTAGGGCAAAACTACAGTGTCTTGGTATTGCTCTATACTTAGTAAAAAAAAAGTTAATTTTAAACTGTGTCTACCCATATCAGACACCTTTCAGTTAATAACTGAACAGTCACACACCTAGAAAATAAAATCTGTACATATGGCACAATATTGAAAACATGAATTTGAACCTGTTCTTTTCAGGTAAATAACCTAACCATGACACCACAGCAATATTCATACTTGATTTTAGGACTTTGTGGGTAATATACCTTTTCATTATGCTCAGAAATGCCACAAAATAGACCACACTGGCTCTAATTATATGACCACCAATAATATGTGAGAAGAGATATTCTGTAAAACATTCCTTCAGTGTCAGTGATGATTTTATTTTGTACATGTTGGATTTCCTTCAATCTCTGTATTCAAACATCATACCAAAACATGAAACATAAGGACTCCTGCTAATGAATAAAAAAAATCAACAGTAAGTAAACATATGTGTCGAATTCCTCATAAAAAAACAAACACTGCCAGTAAGTAAGCGTACTTGTAGAATTCCTCATAATGAAACAAACACTGCCAATAAGTAAGCATACTTGTAGAATTCCTTGTAATGAAACAAACACTGCCAGTTAGTAAGCGTACTTGTTGAATTCCTCGTGATGAAACAAACACTGCAGTAAGTAAGCGTACTTGTTGAATTCCTCATAATGAAACAAACACTGCCAGTAAGTAGGCGTACTTGTAGAATTCTTCATAATGAAACAAACATCAACAGTAAGTAAGTGTACTTGCACATTCTGCTCTCCAAATTAGTCTCTGTTGCATTATTCTATAGGTCAAATGCAAAGATATACAGCCATTAGTGTTAAGATTAGGTTAAGATCTATTATACAAATTTATAATGAATTAGAAACTGTATTTGTATTTAAATATAAGTTAAGGAGATTGAGGCACAAACCAAAGAACTTCAACCAATACAGAAAACTTACCCTCAGAGAATGGCAAATCAAGAATGCTTTTCTTGACCAACATGTTACAAGTTTTTGAAATCACTATAAATAACTCACCTATTAGTCTTTGTTTCATAATTGTCTTTTAAATTTGCAGTTTCTCTTCGGCGATCATGAGTAATTCGACGAGAATATCTTTGACTTGGACGACGTTCAAACTGTACAGTACGTCTAGCTCGATTTTGGGTAGCTTGTAACTCTGTTCTACCACTGAGAAAACATTAATAATGTTTTATCAAAACTCTCTATCTGACAAACACCAAAATTTAAAGTAGCATTTGGAACAGTACAAAAACAAGAATGAAACATAAACCTACACTTAGGTTTTTTAAAATAAAATTTGAAACGAATGAAATAGTTAGCTAATTTAGCATGAAACGTCATAGAAAAGTTATATATCGTATAAGGTGATTGATAGATTTAAAAATAGCCTTAAAGATTTTTCGTTGGGTGTCATGCCATTTAAGAAACAGCTTACAAGTAAATATTGTTTTGCCCTTATGTCATTTGACATGTGGGTGTTCTGTTATATAGCTGAAAGGAAGTTTGCTGTAATGACATTATGATGGTCTTGATATCTGGAATTTTCTAAATAGTTTAAGAAACAATTTGGCACATATACAGAAGACGTGCTAGGCTAAATTTGTTAATAAGTTAAAAAGTAATCAGTGCAAATTTAGTCAGACTTTTGAAAATAACCAATTAGACAGTTAGTTAAATGCTGTAAATATGACACTTCTGTTTAAACACAAAAATACAGTTTTCATGTAAATTATGGTTAAGAAAGCAACACATAGGATCACACACAAGAACTGAAATGGTTTTCAGAAGAGACCAAAAACTCAAGCACTTGAGTTTGGTTCTTCTTCAAGAGAATAAACGGTAAATGTTGGTTAACTGTTGTATCTGACTTCTAGAAACAGAACATTTTGTCACTGTTATGTACTCTGGTTTTTACATTATACACTTTACAAAAATGCTCAAAAAAACAAATCAAACATTAGAATTATTACAGCAATATGTATTTATTAATATTTTTGACTGTCACCATACCAATTAATGGTCATAGACGAGAAACAGTGGTAAAGGCATGAAGAAAAAAAGATTAAAAAAGCACAAGTACTTAGCCATTTCCACTTAATTGGAATGAGGTTATTTGCATCTTGTCAACTGAGCAACATCTGATAAAACATTTCTATCAATGCATCAATTGTACTTCCCACATTTCTTATGTAATTTCTGCTTAATATTTGCATTCTAAAATATTTTTGTGTTTGGTTTGAGATGAACTTCAGTGAAAAGTAACAGCATACTAAAATATGTGCATGCATGCATTCAGATAATTTATTTTCATATAGAAGATATTAAAAGATCAACCTGTTAAATAGAAAAATACAAAATAAAATTACTGAATCCATCAATATAATACAAATTTTATCACAGTTTCTTAAACTTCAGACATTAACTTAAAAAAAAAGAAGTTAAATTTCATATTGACAAACATGGAACTGAAATTTTTGGCACTTCTTAACAAATATTTCTCTTTTAAAGCCTTATGTAATTAAGGAGGAAATCAGAAAATCACCAAGGTATGGGAAAAACTATGAAACAGTTAACTCCCTTCAGTAAACGTAATCCACCAGCTGGACCTTATGGCTGTAACAACTGGAAGTTTTTCATACACTAATAAAATAAAACACTGCATTAGCAGTACGTTTCACCTTGTGCGAGTGCATTTAGTCCCATGTTCAGTCAACTGTAAGTTCATCAGATAATGTTAGATCAATAACTGATTTCATGTACTTTTTCCTCTATAAACACAGAAAACAAATTTAAAATACCCAATAATAAGTACTGTCATATTCATTTCAAACAGAACATGTGTAATGGTATCTTATTCTTTGAACAATTTATAAGTAAGAGTTGCTCTCCAACTTAGCAGTACACATTTTACAGTGACTATTTCAATACAATTAAAATATATGAACCCGCCACAGGTGAGTTTGAATGGTTTCAATACATGCTCAGCAGGAATGTTTACAAATGAAGTTATTTTAAAACCGTTTTGATAATTGATTATCTTTTGTTATGTGAACTCAGAAACACCAAAAACAGATACAAATAAACAAGTGGTCCCTAATTACCTGTATCTAAATCTAGATCCCATCCTGAAAAAGTTCTGCCTTGTTGATACACTTTTAACAGGTCCCTTCAGCCTAAAGAAAGCATGATGTTCCACAGAACATTTCCATAGGTGTTTACAAGCTTTGCCATTATACAAACGAAAAACAAACGTGTGTTCCTGTTCATGACCCTAGGAGCAAAACCAATGTTTAATACCTTCCTACTTCAAATCTCTATAACCACAGGTTATTAATTTCATGAATCTAAAATCTGGTCTCAACATTTATAATGTCTTAATTGGACTGAGGATGTTAAATGTACATACTTACACAAAATAATTTGGCACTCATACTTTTGTTGTCTTTACTATGACTTTCTTAAAGTTCAAGTTTTGTTGTTTATCTTGGTAAAATCAATACTTAATTAATTTCAAACACTCATACAATCAAAGTGACTACCAGTATCTTTCTGTAAACATAACTTTTTCAAAGTTTGAGACATTTTTCATTTAAATTATTTTGCAAATATCTAAAAAATCAACTTGGACTATCAGTGAAACTGTTTAATAAACAAAAACTCATTTTATTAGCATATATTTTGAGTTTTATGACCCCACAACTTTTCTGTTAAATTTATTACATAATTTTTCCTTGTGAAACAAAACTACAGAAACGATTACTTCCGACTAAAGATTTCAGTTATCGTCACTTACCTCATCATCATCCTCAACCACAACTAAGGTCAGTTTTTTACTCTTGAAATCCAGTCTTGTTATTTTAGGCCAAAAAAATAAACCAATTTTTGTAGAGTTTTCAAAAACAAGTATACCTGTAGGTGTTAGGCCTAATGAGTATTCATTCCCATCTTTACCCTATAAATAAACAATTTCATGCATTAATGATGTCACACACATGAAACATTATTAATCTTCATAAAATTACACATTATATACTCATAAATATATTGTACATGTGTAGAAGTCAACTGATTTGACACATCAGTAGCTTGTGTAAATTTCAATATTTCATACAATAAATTGTATTAATTAAACCAGTTGATACCCCTTATCAACAACTGTTTTATTATGTATAACATTTCATCTATTTGCAAATGTAATTTTGTAAAGTTGTTACTCAGTAGAGACAAAAGGAATTGCTTTATGTTTTCACAATTCTGTTGTGAGAGATAAAAAAACTATTACTTTTTTGTGCAAAGTGTAATAAGAATAAATTTTAAAAACAAAAAGTAATTATTTTACAAACTGTTAAATGCACTAAAATTTACATGTATTCAATGAAAAACATAGCTCAATAAGCAAGTTATTCAGTAATCAATGTGTTTTGAAGGAATAATGAATATTAACTTCCTACCAGTTTCTTTCTTTCATTAAAGCCATCTTACCCTAGGTAAAATTGATTATATTTATAGCTGGGAAAAAATTGGCATAGAGATAAATTTGCCCTTTAATTTGGCCATACAAAGTAAACATGAACAACAGACATTGTTGCAGATATTTACTTAACTATTAGCCATTAAAAACACACCTCAGATTCATAAAATGTGTACAAAGGTGAATGCACGAAAACCATCACACACAATTGTTCCAACAGAATTGGTAACAGCTAATATTCTAATTACTTAATAGATGTAATAACTGAAAACAGTAAATCAAGAAACACACACTTTGTCTTTTGTATTTGTATACATAAAATATATACACATATACATAGTACCAAACTAATGTTGATTACTTTGATAAGCCCTGAAACTTGACTAAATCTAAATTAGTTAAAAATAATAAGAAATCAAAATAATTGAAAACGGTAACAAATGGAAACCGTAATTTCAAATAACAAATTAGACATAATTTTTGTTAACAGATTACTTTACACGACATCAACAGATTATCACAGGTAAATGACTGCATCCATTAATCAAGCTAATTAACCAGCTCTATGCAACATCCATCATGGCTTTCCTTAATTCAATTTAGGATATAATCTATGCAATTAGATAGTAACTGATTTATTTTAGAGCAAAGCAACATTGGGCTATCTGCTGTATCCACTGTTGGGACAAACCCACAGGTTTGGAGCTGTAAGTCCATAAACATATCACTGTCCCACCACAGGACAAACTATTAGATTCCTCACAGATTACTAAAGTGAAAAAAACTTAAGATCTTCCATTTATGACTTTACTTCCTTATTTGGTTAGTAGTGTCCTAGTTATGATATAACTGAGTATCTATCCAATATATTACAATTAGAAATACATACAAGAAAATGTTCATAAAACTTCTATTCATTTTACTATAGTTCCTCAATTCACTTCACTATGTTGAAAAAAAAAAAAAAAGAGAAAAAATACATACCAGTACAGTGTGCATGTCAACACCATACATTTCTAACCACTTGGCTTTACTGAGGTAATTAAGTTCTGACTGAGCTGGTGTTTGATCCCTAAAATATTAAAATATCCACATTACACTATTACCATAACATCAACAGCCTATAGTTTATATTAAACTCTAACAATAAACAAGTTAACCAAACTTGAAGTTTTTTATGATACATCCATATTATTATATCCCTTCTTTAAAAAAACAACTGCAAATTTAAACTGAACATTAAAAGAAAAGAAATTACACAAAATTAAAGTTTACTATTACAATTAATTAAAGCATCCATTTTCATAATTAGCCCTTTATCCTGGCTGAATTTTTTAAGCAAGCTTTAAATTTATTGGGCTAAATTTCAAATTACAGCATATCTTACAAGTCTTTGGGAGGGTCATTAATCTAGAGTTACGAATGAAAAAACAAACACTATATAAATTTTAACATGTTAAAAACTAAAATAACATGTGTGTTACTTCAGATTTTAAACCAAATGACCTACTTGCACATTTTGTACTGGTTCAATATGTCTAGTTCCATTTCTTCAGTTTGTTCAGGCACAAAACGAAACTCTGAAATGAAGCCAGGTGTGTGAACTTCTGGATCATAGTCTCCAAGTTCAGCTGTTGTGGAATTAAACACATTATAAGAAACTAAGAGTCACATGCATCCTTAACATATACTTTTCAAGCAGAATGCAGCATATTTTTTGTTACACACACTTCACAAATATCACTAATAGCTAAAATGTTGTTAACTTAGTATGTATAATATGATGCTAACTTATAAAAAGAAGTGAAAAATACCACAATCTAGCTACACTGGTACTAACTTATAAAAACAATTACCACAATGTAGCTGCACTAGTACTAACTTATATATATATATATATAAAAAAAAAATTACCATAATGTGGCTACACTAGTATTAAGCCCATGAAGAGAGACAAGCAGGAATGCGTGTATTATGTATATAAAGCAAAAAAAGTCACACAGTTCCATAATCAAAACTGATTTCCAAACATCTTTTACCGATTTTGATTAGTTGAGATAAACCAGGTAGATTAAGTGGCCACTAGGGTACGAAAACTTGAAGGAAATATAAAATTGGTTAAAAACGTGGGCAAGGGCAAAGTTAAATATATAATCAAGTAAAAGATAAACCATAAGCAGATAAAAAAGTCACTCTTGTATCACAAGGTAAAAACAAACTCTCATGGAGAATTTAACCAACTTTCTCTGGTCATTCTAGAAACAATTACCTCTAACTGCTTTTGAAATAGTAGCTCTTTCAAGATTACTTTGTGGCTTTCACACAAGTCAGACTGGAACAAATACATATATAGTGTCTGACCACATTCTTTATAACTAAAATAATTAAACACCACAATACTTATTACAGTTAGCATTTCACACCTAACAAACACCAGAAAGGTTCAAAATAACTTCAGTTCACCTTTGGATAAACTACTTTTAAGACTAATGACACACAGAATCAAACATATATTTACATATTATGAAGTACAAATATAGCTAAGCAACAGCCTTAACAGCCATAGCATTAGTCCTGTATAAGACAGGCTGCTTTTAAACTATTTTAGAGGTTATAAACATTGACACTGATAATTCTGCAATAATCAAACATGAATCACAAGTTGACCTAAATGTTTTAGTACACTTATTTGTTGATTATGACACTGTACTTGTGTTTTGAGAAGGTTTACCAGCAAAAGGTCTCAATTCAGCTATATTTGTGTAAATATGTAAAAGCCTCAGTTAAATTTAAAGCCAACTAGTTTCAGAGATGGTCTGTTTTCAGAGCTGTGACTACTTTCCTTTTACATATTATACTACAATATGCTTAAAAAATTATAAGCATTGTTCAATGTGTTTCTCAAAGCACTCACCTTTTCAGAAGACCTCTGTCAAGTTCTTAATTAGAAGTTAAACTATTCCTGTCTATATATGATACTAAACTATAATCATCTATAAATTCCAAAGACAAATAATATAAACTACATTAAAATATCTTTTGATGACATTCAAGGATTCAGGTAAAATACACCCAAAGTCACCTGTACCTCAACTCTTTCACTGCTAGATTTATATTTAGATACATGAAAACAAAGTGACATGTTCTAATATTTTATTATTGTCCCATACTTGGAACTTGAATAAATGTGATGGCAACGTGTATGAGACGTGTTATTAAACCTTTATTTTAACTTTGAAAAGCACAATATTAACAACAGTTTCTCACTCAGAAACAAAGTTAAGGCACACATACAAACCTATCACTTAAGAACATTATAATAAATCAAATCAATTTTCTAACCTGATTTAAAACAAACTCTCGAGGTATCAGTGTCTTATAAAACATATCATTGATAATTTTAAACGCACGTAACAATTTAACTTAATTAAAACATCCTAAATCTATGTTAATGTGGAAAGAGATGTTTCACCACAAAATATCAATATCAGTAATCGTTATCAATAATTCATTCTTTTAACACGAGATGGCGTTTCCATATTGTCTGGCACAACTTTTTTCTTTTTCTTTTTAAACAAATTATAGGTAGTAGTTACTGCATCTTCAGATTACATGGGATTCAACTGCTTGGTGTGGAATACACGACCACATTTACTGAGTTGAAATCTATGAAGAACTGTGTACTACTGCGTGTTTGTGGTGTGCAAAAAACAAAGTTCACCTTCAAATATTTAATATTTTCGTCATAACATACTGTAACGTCGAATTTCACTTACACTGTAAAGCATAGGCGGCCAACTCGACGGCGGTCTGGTACGGACAGGGTAATTTGCCCGACAGAATGTCCTGCTTTAGCTGAAGGAAGAACAAGTACCTGTGGGGTCAGAAGGTCAGCGTGGGAGCGTTAAACGAAGCGTGTCGTGTGAACAAAACAGACATCTAAGTTTTATCTATACACTGTACCGTCCGTTGATATACTTGGTTACTCTCGTTTGTTATATGCGTAATAAAATAGTTCACATCATTTGGGAAAAAAAAAAAAAATTAATTTTAGCTGTTAGAAGTGTCCAACAACACCTAAAGAAAAATCACTGAATTTTTATACTCGTCAAGTTATATATCTGGTCCAATTCGACATTTTATATTTATTACACTTCTGAATTTTTATGAATAGAAAGAAAGTTAGTTACCTTGTGAGCTCTTCTCGAAGAATATTTGGTTCGGAAGAATAAAACTTAACACGAAGTCGAAATGTGTACGGCGGTCCAACTTGTAAAAAAAAAATAAAAAAATTGGTGTATAAATATTTTTACACAACCTGTTTGGGAAAAACAACTGCTCCAAAAGACAAGTATCTGTGTGCGTATCAATTTCTCGAATGCATGCCACCTTTACTAATAAAACATAACATGCACAAGTTGGTGCAAAATAACGAAATTATACGTACGTTTCAATGGAGGAGAATTTCACAGTTTCAAATGCAAAACATTTTTTGCAACAGTTGAAGAAATTTTGCAAATTTAAAAATGGTATTTATAGTCCGTATGAAACACGTCATTCACATGTACCCCTTGTTTCATCTCCGAATTAGTTATAATACCAGTATAATAACAGCCCAACTTCCGACGGAAGTAACTATATGTATATAACACATCCGGAAGCTATTATCTTTATTGTCATATGTGCATACTTACACAGTTGAACTAAACGTTAGAATGTCTATTTTGTTGATAGATGATCATTCAGACAGTTCAAATTTATATGGATATTGGTAAAACTTGTTTTGCGTTTTCTCTAAAATGTTTGTTATAGATAGCTATTCAGGAATATCAGTTAGTGATCTGAGAAAGTTAGCCCCAAACCTTGTCAATAAATAATTTTCTATGCTAATATCTGTCACATATTACTATTTTTTTTAATGAAGTTTACTTTTTTTTATTCTTGAAAATGTTACTTGGTTCCAATGTGATCACGTTTTTACATCACTCATTTACTTGACAACGATTTCTTCTTCTGACGCTCTCTTGTTTTTTACTTGTATGCCAGTTGAAACAATAGAAAATCGTGTATGGCCCTCACTAGCTGCGACGAACATGACCTACCCACAGCAGACGAAGCCAAGATATGTATCACCCAGGCGTGAAGTATAGCTGCAAGAAACATGTTTGGTTTCCTTCGTTAAGCCTTATCCTCAAAAACGCTTACGTGTGCATAAATACACACTGCAATACTGGAGATGTCTGATGAAAAGTGTTCCAATACCTAGGCCTAATATATCACACAACTGCCGGTGGCACAGCACTTTGAAACAAAGGTGTATTTAAAGTTTAACCCACTCTAGCCCCTAACTAAATACGCCACTGTATATATTATCAGTGCTTACAGATTAGACGATCTGAGAAAGTGGGATCAAACTCAAGTGTTTTTACCCTAATTTCTATACATCACCTTGTGGAAGATATCTATGTATCGTTGAGTAAAGCCTTTCTAGCCTTTATAAATTATGATATACTTGAAAAAATGGGCAACTTTAAATAATCTCGATGACAAATTTCTCATAACAATTCATCATTTTAGGAAAGAAGCAATTTAATATTTCCGGAAAAAGCTTTGCAAAAATTATAAACACATCGAAAAAAAAACATATGGATAAAATTATATATAAACCATTAAACAGACACAAACTAAGATGCATCAAAACCTATTTTAGCTTATTACATCAGCACGAAATCTAACTTTTGCTTATTTATTTTAGAAAATTAAACTCTTAATGAAATATATTGTTTTATCTTAATCATTTTGTACTCATCATGTTTTCAATACATAGAACTTCACTAACGTACATTTCCAACAGGTATTACATTTACAAAACATAGGTAAAAGTCAAATATTTGGATTTTTTTTCTCTCTTGGTAATGTTTTTGACATATTCAGATACTTCAAATTGTAAGTTATCTTACAATATTTAGGAAAGTTCTCTACCAGCTATTTTTAAGAATAAATTTTTGACAATTTACACTAAAATAACTAGCTTGTTGTATACAGCAAAGCCAATACTATTATGGTTCTTTGAGGGCTGCGAATTACAGATATCATGGCAAGCATTTTATTTTCAATAATTATAAGCACAAAATTTTACCAGGTAAGATACTTATGATTTAATTATAAAATCCCGCGTAGATCGAAATAATCTGTGTTGGTTAGACTGATATTTAAAATAAAAATAAAAATGCATAAGTAATATAACATTACAAAGTTTCTGAAGGGCAATGTAATAAAAACCAGGTAGTCTGAAGAAACAAACATATCTGTAAATTCATTTTAATTTTTCCTACGTTGTTTGTAACGAGGGAGTTTGATAGTTACATCATTCGTTGGTAACCAAGTAGTCTGAAGAAACAAATATACCCGTAAACTCATTTCATATCAGATAAAGAGAATTACATAAAGTTATAAGGCTAAAGAAATTATATATAAAACCAACTTACTTTTAACCTGTTTTCTGATCGTTTTTGTTGGATCCAACCAATGCTGAAAACAAATAAACAAAAATAAAGTTATGAGCGAAATTAATTATTGCCCGATTGCACCCAAGCTCCTAGTCAGTATAGTGGACAATCAGAATAGAAAAGCATGATTTATTTCATATTGAAATAACGAAAATTTCCATGCCGCCTATCGGCCCGAACCCCGAATCTTTTAAGCCCCTAGCAACGCCTCTCGACATGATGATCATAAAAAATTTATAATAAACTCCAAATTGTAATTTGTATTTGTAAAATATGAAAGTGAAAATACTTTAAATGTGGTTAAGAGACGTAACTAATTGTAACATGATTGACTCGTATATATGGGAGTTCTTTTGGTGTCGTAGGCGTGAGTAATTCAAACAAATATTGAAGAATATTTCTGAACTTCCGTATTCAATTTACTACATCGTCACTAGATACTTTGCACTGTCTTTATGTTTTACAAGTATTTAAAATACATAGGTATAAATGTAATACTAAAAGTACTTACTTTAATTTGCTTACAAAAGAAACAACTTTTCATTTCATCAAATTTTAATTAATTTCTGAAACCAGTATTAAAAACTACAGTTTTTTAGCGCAGTGAATTGGAACGATCCCCAAATGTGTTGTACCAACCTCGAATCTAATGCTTTAAGTTAGTAATTCGACCACGTTACTTTCTGGCAATTTGTCGCCCATCACATACTTTATACTGCAAGTAAGTGAATTGCATATAGAATTAACTTTTTAAACAACATATACAAATATACGTTCTGAGTTCAGTTACTTTTATAACCATCCCACTTTCCTACCCCCACTCAGAAAATATATTCTATTAACTTTTTGTTATAATTTTGACAATTCACAGATATAAATGGATTAATTAAAACTTCCGTTCCAAATTTACTTTTACATTAAAAAATGTATATACTACTGTATTTTAGGTTACCTTTCAAATAAATTACAATTTGAATAAGGTTCTACATAATTAATATCAACGCCACCTACCGATACGTGGTTGGCATCAGTGAACTGGAGGCCAAAATAATCCTTTTCTATAAGATCCAGGTGGTACCAAACTTGCTCGTATAATTCTGATCCCACGGATTTTTTCTACAAATAGAATTGAATATTTTTGAAAGTTTCGTCTAGATAACAAGTATTTATTTTTTAAATCGCTTAAAAGTTCCCAGTTCTAACATTTTATGCAATAATGTTAACACGTACTCTGATCAGTAGGTTTAATTCAGGTAAAAACTTGATGTTTTCAATTATTGGCCTTTCCTAACAACAGCATAAATCACTGTTGTGTGTTTTTGGAATTTCGCACAAAGCTACTCGAGGGCTATCTGTGCTAGACGTCCCTAATTTACTCTTTTATCAACGAAAAGTGGGATTGACCGTCACATTATAACGACCTACGGCTGGGAGGGCGAGCATGTTTGGCGCGACTCGGGCGCGAACCCGCGACCCTCAGATTACGAAGCGCACGCCTTAACGCGCTAGACCATGTCAGGCCAAGACTAGAAGGAAGGCAGCTAGTCATCACCACCTACCGCCAACTCTTAGGCTACTCTTTTACAAACGAATAGTGATTGACCATCACATTATAACGTCCCCACGGCTGAAAGGGCATGTTTAGCGCGTTGGGGATGCGAACGTGCGACCCTCAGATTACGAGTCGCACGCCTTAACACGCTGAAACCTTACTCCAACTTCGACTGAAATGTCGTATTTACCGATTTACACAAAAACTTAGTTCTACTCGTAATTCGAGGGTCGCAGGTTCGAATCCCGGTCGAACCAAAGATGCATGCTCTTTCAACCGTAGGGACGTTATAAAGTTACGGTCAATTCTACTATTTGTTGGTAAAAGAGTAGCCCATTAGTTGGCGGTGGGTGGTGATGATTAGCTGCCTTCCCTCTAGTCTTACATTACTAAATTAGGGACAGTTAGCGCAGATAGCCCTTGAGTATCTTTGAGCGAAATTCAATATAACAATATAACAAAAACTTAGCTTACAAGGTACGAAATTACGTAAACCTCATTTAGTTTCTTACATCCTTATCAGTGATAATGCAGTTATATTCATTACTACTCGTGTTCGTTAATTGTTTATAAATTTTGTTAAGAAACATTCATACCCAAGCTTGACTTTTCGTCTACAGTGACATTTTGTTACTTATATATTAGTCATAAATTTCACCTACGTAATCTGGTCACACACATATACATAGCTTGGTGAAATAGATTTAAAGTTAACAAAACCATAATGTTGGTACAATAAAAAGTTACCAGTTTTTCAAATATCCGCATTAATTTAATTTTCTTGGATACAAAAAAAAATGACGGGCATTTCGAACACCACACAAGTTTAAGTTTTGCACACACTAATCACGGTGTTATCACCACGTTCGTGTAACGGTGTGCATTCTCTCTAGTTCATTTTTAGCCAATAAGAGTTGTTTAAAGTTGAAAAAATCCGTTATACAGTTACACTGTATAAAGTACAATGTTAGATAGTGTTTTCCTTCCTTCTTTCTTTTATTAAGTCCCTAACGACCTTATTATAAGTTAACTGCATAACCTGCTTTGTGGATGGTAATAACCGACTCATTTAACTAATTAAAAGAAAGCCTAATAATAATTAGAGATGTGACCTGTTAAAGGATGTTTTTATCCTCATTCCTGAACAAAAACAACAAAATTAAATTGTCCGTGTACAGTGTTGGAAAGTTTTCAATTGTTATCCAAAAAATACGTTAATCAAACATGCCAAATTTCAGTAACGGGTGCTAGGACTCACACATGTACATCATGTTTCTAAAAACTTGATGTGTTACGATACTGTGTTTATACTAATATTGGTGATGTGTTGTTCTTACGAAAATCTGTGAATATTTATGAGGTGATATGCAATTAACGATTAGTTACTTTAGCTTGTCATGATCATGTCAAGCGCCTTTCAAATCATCGCTTGAGAGATCATGCTTACAGCAAAGTTTGCTAAGCCTATCAAGCACGAAATTAGACTTTGGCGACATTAAAATTCTCTGTAGCACAGATTTGCAAAAAAGTTTAAAATGTTGCAAATTAATTTCCAAAACGAAATAATAAATGATTAATCAAATCTGTCGTGAATTCGCTATTCAAACTTTATTTAGTTAATAAACTGGGAATGGGCATGATGAACCTGGATTATTTCATTTTAACTAATTTTCATATTTTGTAATAAAAATTTATGTTATTATCAAACGTCGGGCAAATATTGAATACAAAAAATTTAAACGAATTAGTTTTTTTATATAAATAGTGATTTGAAAAGTAGTGCTTCTTCATGAATAATTTATTTCAAAATTTAGAGATAAAGTTCAGTGAAATGCCACCTACAGGCCCTCCAGAGCACGGTCAACCTGCGCTATAAACGAAACAAGGTGTAGTTAGCGCCCTCGTACGAAGGTTATTATCATTCAAGAGGTCAAAAAACAGCAACATCTGTTTGTAACATTAAATTAAAACTCACTACAATTTTGTAAAATGAAGAAAATAAAGTTATAATGAGTCAAATATATAATATGTTTATTACAAAATTTATCGTGGTTCTTAATTAATAGATACGATAAAACCACACAAAATCTTACAGAACTACACGTAAAATGTCAAAAAAATCACTCTAGCAATTATTGACTAACCGTGTTCTCCCTTTAAACTGAGGTGTATTACACCTTTACAGCTGTTTGCTGAATCAATATAAAATACTGACATTTTAATCAAGTAAAATAACCACACTAGTCTTGAAATATCAAAAGGTTGTGTTTACCTGCATTTGGTATTTTCTAGTATATTTTTGTCTAAAGCGCTTGCCCAGAAAACGCCTTACAATATCTATCTACGTCCTTAGTTTCTATTTTCTTGTATATCTTTTTGTCTACAGTAATTACACAAACATTACAAAGCCTTACGGGATGTATTTACGTCCTCTAGGTACCCTTTTCTTCATCAAGCACTTCCCCAAAATATTTTTCTGACATTATCTAGGATTCGGTATTTTCAGCTTGAACGACACTTTCAACAGACTAAATGGTTGAGGCTCTTCTGGCCCTAATTTACAACTACTATTTGTGAACATGTCGTACGACAGTTGGTTACAGCAATGACATGCGTATTGACAGAATACAAATAAACATAAGAAATGTCAAGGCTTCAATTAATCCCATTAATTACTGGTTCGATACCTTATGTATTTTACAGAAAAAACTAGTTCTTCAACACATTCAGCGAACGACATAAAAACTTGATAGCGTACGGATGAGAGTTGTGATCGGTTTCGACGGTAAGTTAACGTCCCAGAGATGTACGAAACAACTAAACATTGACGTTCCCTAGTAAACAACAGGTAGGTTGTAAAGAAGCCACTGCTCAATAAGAGTTATCTTCATCTTACCGATTAACCCTAGTGAAACATCACTTTACGATACAAGATAACTACGATCAGTATCTGTAGATGAGTGTAGAAGCTAAACTGGCATGATTTCTGGTAACAGTCAATTAATCCTGAAAACCTGGAAAAAGGCTTAGAAACTTTGTTTACCGCTCAACGTTTAATGGTCACTTTCAAACTATATGCAACTCCATATTCACACTTGTCAGGATAAGCTGCATATCTTCCATTTCTTCTTAGTCGCGGGAGGTGCACATCTGACCTTGTATACTCTGAAGTTCAGGGTTGAACGTTACTTGAGGGGACGGAGGCATTCGTTTCCGATAGTTTGAATGAATATGTAGAAAAAACCCACCAGAAATAGTTTGAATTGTTTTGAATTTCGTGCAAAGCAACTTGAGGGCTATCTGCGCTAACCGTCCTTAATTTTGCAGTGCAAGACTAGAGGTACGGCAGCTAGTCATCACCCACTGCCAACTCTTGAGCCACTCTTTTATCAACGAATAGTGGGAATGATCGTCACATTATAATGCCCCCACGGCTTGAAAGGGCAAACATGTTTAGTGTGACGGGGATTGGAACCCCCGACCTTCTGATTAAGAGTCGAGCACCTTAACCACCTGGCCATGCTGCCCCTCCCCCAGAAATAACAATACGTTTGTTAATTGTAACAAAACTTCTTTCGTTATCTATTAATACAGTCTCCAAACTTTATTTTCTAAAAGCGAGATTCTCATTATGAAGTGATTTTAGAACTTTAAATTTTTCTGCAGGACTCTAACCACATCGTCAACAGAGTAACTTTTTAAAGATCCTAAATGCTGCTCACGCTACCACTTACTGTGATTTTTAGGATAAGGTCTACTCTTCACTTTAAATTCACCGAATCAGACTGTTTGTTGTTAAGTCCAAGCTACGGACTATCTTTGTTATCGAAAGCCTGTTTCTAATGTTAAAAGTCCGTAGACTACCACAATGGTGAACCTTTTCCACTGTACCATCACTATGCTACTCAAGAGTCTCGTGAACAGACGTATCCAAAGTCTGACAGCACGTGCTTTAATCCCTGAAGATCTCATGATTCTCACAACTTTTCTTTTTTTAACAACAATGAAGCTCAGAGAACGAAAGTTCCACTAGCTTTTCAAAAACACCCGGTGAGGAAATAAGGAAGCATAACTACTGTCCAATCATTCCTGTTGGTAGTGATGCGTTCAATCATCGATACATTCCAGTTCCGGTGCCAAATAAGTAACTCGTCACAATATTTTTGCTTTATTACTTTTGACTGAAAGCTAGTGTGTAGTAGCCTTTTCTACTCTAGAAAATAACAGTCAACAGTTGGATTAGTTTGTTAAAGTCTCTGGTTTCTAAATCACATGTTCAAGTGGCATGTTCTATTTCTATCTGAAAGGATAATCCTATAAAAATTAACACAAAAGATGATGCACACTTGCAACACGCGAGTCAATCAAATAAGCCTTTTATTTTTGAAAAGAAAAAAGGTAATTATAAAGTGTAAGCCACGTATGTCAACGATGTTTGGCCCAGGACAAAAAGGGTTGTCCACCTAAGTGAATAATATAACACCAAACTTTAATGTATTGAAGAATACAGGGACACTAAAAATGGCGAAAATTTTAATTTAATTCCTATATATGTTCTGGTTATAGAGTACTCAAGTAGTCTTATAATTGTCAAAAGAATCGTCAAAACAATCTGGTTGAAAAATATAACTCAGGTTAACAGTCGTCTTACTGTAACAATAAACTTTCTGGACCGGTCATGTTCATTACAATAATAACGTTTTCAAACAATAGTTTTTGTTCGACTTCGCCATAGTTACCCACCCCCAAGAAACTATTTCCCCTGTAACTAACGGCTAGTGTTAATTTTATTACGCTCATGCTTTCCGCTGACAGCTCGTTGTCTTAGTGTTGATGGACCAGCCGCCTTTATGTATTTATAATTACCATTAACAGAATCATTCCAATAACGGCACAGGATCTGGTATTTTCTCAAATACTCCTACTCCGCAGTTGTTACCTTAAAACAGTCCAAAGTGACAAAGTCATGCGAGCTTAATTTCTAGGCCATGTGGTGTGTAATATCAAACTGAGACATTCTATAGAATAGTGTCTCGATTTCACTTATTTCTTCAATAACCACAATTCTCAAAAGTTACCTCTCTTAGCCGTTATCTGTTTCAATGACACTATTACCTAACAGTTGACCCTTGACGATATAATAAAGGCCAATTATTTATCTTCGTATAGAACGGTTATTTCTTAACTCCACAAAACTTAAATGTTGTTGTACCGATGTTATCACTGTCCCTCCTAGATCCAAACAAAAGAATTTAAGTCGCGTTCCAGAAATCCACATTATTTACCTCCAATATTGTCATCACGTTTAGCTACACAAGGTGCCCTTACTTGAACAACTGAATGACCTTAACATGCCCTTTTAGCCTCTTTCCATGCAGGTACCTTCATAAGAGGAAGCATTACAGCTTTTTGCGAGTCCATACTTCAACACTCGCCCTATTTTATAATCTCGTAACCACTCTGCTAATCGTAGATTTACCTGTTGAAGTATACGATCTTGGATAATTTAAACTAAAGCTCCACATCTCCTAGAACGCGTAACAGCTAATTCTACAACCTATATTTAAAGTCACAACTTTCCCAGTTTATGTTTTCATTACTGTTGAATATCCGTAGATACACCTCAGGTAAGAAATCATATGCTTCCTGAATGAATTTTTTAAGCAGAGGTTAACGAGTTCCCTCAAGTATGTTTGGTTAACTAATGTACTTATTATCACTTGGACAAATTCTTTATCTAACCCCCTATTAAAATTTGTTCATGTCCTCTTTAACTACATTACTCTTTAATCTGTGTACCCATCTGTCATAATCACCACCCCCGTTTTACGAATGCAGTATTCCGACTTTTAGTTGAAAAATAAATTCCTTTAGTTCCCATGACTACTGACCTCATTACTTGCTCATCAACCCCTTGGCACTAATTTTACCTTCCCACTAAACCTGGACACATCAACAGACATCATAATTAATACCGCCAGGTTTCTCCTTTACACTTAAGCCACACCCACAATTACGGAAATAAACAAACAGATCACATGACCAAAACTCACACATTTGTTGAACCATAACCTAAATACGGGTAATGACAAAAATCTCTGTTCTAACTTTCATTGTAAATTCTTTTACTGAAACCCTTATTTTTACAATGTGTTTCTACGATTTCTGTCAACGTACAGTCTGTATTGTGTATTGGTTCTCAATCGTCGAAAGTTGAAACATCCAATTATTTTTTACGTTACATTGTTTGTTCTATTCGAAGGAATATTTTACTCCTGCGGTAATATTGTTCTCCCCTACCCCGATTGTGTAGTGGCCACCTCTACTGCCGCCAGTAGCACCTTCATATCAGCTTAAGTTGCTAGGGCACCGGGTCTGTTTTACTTAAAAAAACTTTCCCAATTATAATAACGTCCTAATTTTATCCGTGAACGTTTGTCAAATCTTTATATTCTCCAATGTTTTCGATTAAACTGCATCTTCATGATGTAAAATTAACTAGCAAATAATACAGTATGTAGAGGGGAGTTACAAAATGGAGGTGCTTGGTTAGACATGTGGATTTTACTATGAGTTTGAAGATAGGAGTTGCCAAAAGCAGCTCGATATAGAAGAAACTGGGGGCATCCTCCCTAAAACATGAATACAATACAATATCTTGCTATTCATATCAAAATATATGGTTTTAACGCCTCTGTGATATCAGCGGTGAAATATTTAATAAAGAAGGGCAAAAACTTATCCATGACTTTGACTCAAGTGAAGTAAACCACGAGTTAATCAAACTGAACTACCGAGATAAACAAGTAATAAAATTTGGTTATTGTTTTGGCTTCATAAAAAAATCTAATACCGAGTTGCGGTGAGTACCAGAAAGTTATCCCTAGCCAGTAGATGTTCATAACCACACACCCCGTCACCCACTTAACAGTATGTGTTGGTTACTAGTGGTAACACTCAGCTACCACAATAAAATTTTCAACAGTTTAATGGGTACAGTCCAAAGGCAGCAACACAAAACTGGCGAAACGGTCAAGAAAACGTTGTCATCTGTAATTCAGAACTGATGACTAGAGGAATGGTAACCTTATGGTGACTAGCACCTTCCACCTGCACAGATTATCTTAACCGAACAATGGAAATGGCTGTCACTTTCATGATGCGTCCACAGTAGAAACGTGATGCGTAACAGCGGAGTCGAACCTTTGACCAACTGAAACGCAGCTTGTCACATCAATCACTATATTATCCCTCACATAACATGGGGGGGGTCTATATAGTTTAAAACAGACCAAAAATACTCAAACATATGTCTTCTTTTAATAAAACAATACTTTGCATCATGGTTATAAAGCACACAACTGGGGTATACACAGACCTAAATCAAGCGTCCGAGTGACGTGCAAAACCGGTGGCTCTATCCCCACATGTTCCCCCCTCAAGCTTTCCATACACTTTTAACAATCACAAACCTTGTGTATAACTATTTGATAAGATATGCTAAAAATCATTTTCTTACTTACCTCTCAACTGAAACTTAACTGAATAATGTCGCTGCGCGAGAAATCGACTCACAGTTATAAGCACCCATCTCCTTTTATTAAGACAAAAAATAAATAATGTAACAATTTTAATAATTTTATTTCTTATATTCTGACTATAAGGAAGGCAGCTAACCATCGCCACCCACCAACGTGAGCTACTCTTTCATCAACGAATAATGGGATTGACCGTTATATTATAAAGCTCCCGAAAGCTGAAAAGACGAACATGTTTGCTATATGCTTCCATTAAATAAATGCGAGTTGGCGAGTTGGAACAAAACTAAAACGCGTTAATATGTAGTCACGTGCAATAATTTATAAATACAAGTTTAAACTACTTTTTGATGAAAATTTAAAACAAACAGAATATATATACAAATAACCAAAATACTGTGTTCCACGTACATTCAAAAAACATTCTCAACATGTGGTATAATCATACACAGTCCGTACATTGAAAAGGGTGGTGACGGCATGGTGAAGCAAACAATTATACGTTAACAGATGCCTTGAGATATTCTGTTCCAATCGTTTTATCAGGCATGTGTCGTACAAATATTAGCACCGTACTTCTAGAATCAACTACACTAGAATATGTGTATAATATACATTGTAAACAATAATTTGCAGTATATTTCACGAAAGTACAACACATACAATCTGTTAGATGCAAAGCTGGTGGAATTTTGTTTAAGTTTATCGGTGGATCTGATAATAAGTTTACGACCTACAACGCTAAAATCCGGGGTTCGATTCCACACAGAGGAAAAAGGCCAGCGTTAGACGGTTAGTTGTTTGTAACTAAAATGGACTGGCTATTTCATGATCCGAAGATCCAAAATTAATCCGGTTTTATAGTTTGAAAACCTGGTTAACTTGTTTCAGAGAGCGTTTTCAAACCGGTTATTTCCGTACTGTTTTCATGGTACTGTTATAACGTACTGTTGTCGTGTTATAGCACATGGTCGGTGTGTAGTTAAACACAAAACAGCGATCCACGTGATTTCTTGTGGTAGATGTACATACTCCAGAAGTTCTGAACGTGTAGTCACAACAGTTCCTATAACGTTTTTAATCATCCTTATTTTTCACTTTTTTTTACAAACTTTGGTGGTTTACATTTTTCGTAGCATTTTGTTTCTTCTACAGGTATTCTGTTTTTGACTAGTTCAGGTAAAGTAGTTAGCACAAAGGATCAGCTACTAAAGTTGTAATATTTTCAAAACGAGACTCAAAACTCGAGCGCTTGCGAATAGGTGACTGAAGAAGAATAGCTATTCGAAAGAGCTCGAGTTTTATGCCTCGTCTTTTAAATATTACTGTTTCTGGTCAGATACTGTTAGACACACGATCTTACTACGTGTCTGAATACAGAATGTGGTATTAAAAATACAATAGGTCGAATACAAATGTCTTTTGACAAATGCAATTCATTATAATTAAAACATTTGTTTTGTTTGTTTTGGAATTTCACACAAAGATACTCGGGGGCTATCTGTGCTAGCCGTCCCTAATTTTGCAGTGTAAGACTAGAGGGAAGGCAGCTAGTCATCACCACCCACCGCCAACTCTTGGGCTTCTCTTACCAACGAATAGTGGGATTGACCGTCACATTATACACCCCCACGGCTGGGAGGGCAAGCATGTTTAGCGCGACGCGGGCGCGAACCCGCGACCCTCGGATTACGAGTGCACGCCTTAACGCGCTCGGCCATGCCAGGCCCTTAATTAAAACATAGAAAAAGCGTTCATAACATGACAATAGACTCTGTTAGACCTTATGTTAGAGAAAGTAATAAACAATTTGTTCCAATACATAGATAAATAGCAATGAAGAAATATATAGTACCGACAGGAATAATTGTTAAACACACCATTACTTTTGTAGCGTGGTTCTATATTATAAATATTAAATACAAATGTATTGAAGATTTTTTTATGCAAAAACGGCTGTTCTGGGCCCAGAAAACACTTCAAATAGAAGAGCGAACAACGTTTCGACCTTCTTCGGTCATCGTCAGGTTCACAAAGACAGCCGTTTTTGCATATAAAAGTTCTCAACAAGTGGGTTTCTCGACATCACTGATTGTATTGAAGATTGTTTGTATCAATAAACTGTAAAATGTTTTTTCCGTTTTCCATCCTAGAAATCTGCTAACTAGCCAAATATGACCGAACTGTGGGTTTCAACTCTTAAAAACCAAAATTCATTTATTTACAAATCAATGAGTGATCTTTTAGTCTTAAAATAATCTATTTCGTTGCATAACATTCATCGTGTGTTAACTGTTTTAAGTGGAACTTGGTGTTAATTGCTAACGTATTAACAGGATGGTGTAAAAATGGAAAAAAGTTTGACAGTTCAGAAACTTCTACGTGAAAGCGCTGAACCAGAGGAACTAACCAGCGGACGAGAGACATAAGGAAAAACTTCCAACAAATTTTTTAACAAAAGGTTATTCTTACTGTATTATGTACTTGTTCAAATTCTGTTACACCCGGATTGTCCTAGTTTTTGTTTTGATTTTCTTACATCTCAGCTAGAGGGACTAACAACACACACTGAAATTATTGTTATTACAGATAATGAATCAAGTGGGTAACAATGTTTGTGTATCTAGTTAACAGAACACAGTTTCCTTTTGGTACTGTTACTACTGTACTTCAGTTGTGCGTAACTAACACAATGTTTCAAGCCTTTCTTATGTGTGTATCAAAGGGTAATAAAGGAAGCGCACCATGGGACCCAACAACACCTTTTTCTACAGCATACCTTCTTCCTACGACAGACAGTGGAATATATTTCTCTTTCCTTGGCTGACAACAGTGTTTATTTAAATTTAGAATACAATAATTGTTGTGTTGTTTTTTTTCTGATACTGGTATATGGTATCAGGACAAAATTTTCGTTCAATTCACCAAGTGCTCTCTTTCTACACAAGATCTCCTCGAAACGAGTCACGTGGTAAACCCGTTTGTCAGGTTGAGCGAACTCCCCACCCTAATTCATTTTCTCCTTTTCGTTAATGTACACAGGACTTCCAACAGGTCAGGAAAAGTATGCCCAGCTGTCCTTCCGAGAAATCCCAACTTTCATGCACGATAACTCGCACCTAGTTTTTCAAAATAATCAAGGTTTGTGTACCAGTGCATTCAGTTATCACAGACCATCGAGTTTGTTTTTCTGTGTATGTGTGTTCACTAGTGATTCTGTCGTTCAGTGCGAGCTAGCAAGTTTTATATCAAAATTGCCACTAACTTCTTTAGAAATTATATTTAAAGTTAAATTAACTGCATATTCTCAACTACAACTGTATAAAAGTTCTTGTTATGGTTTAAATACATTTCATACCACACACGCGGTAAAAGCGTCAATAAACTTTCGTGAATGTAGTAGGCACACAGAAATTCGGTAATATCACTGACGTTGATAAACGCGCTACACTCTCCTAGCAACGACTGTAATCTTGAACCAATGAGAGCCGTATATATGCCACTGCTGATTTTAATGGCAAATCGTTAACTTCCAAATCAGTCTCTCTCTCACTCTGGTGTTTGGGTGTATATATTTTACATACCCAGGAGGGTCAGGTACATCAGACCTCTTCCTCCTTCCATTACATTGTTGGAATGGTCTGATTAATATGTAATAATATCAACTTTAAACTGGTCCGTTTCAGGGCAATGTCCATTTATATTTTTCTTTCATTTTTTAAAGTCTAGTACGTAGGTGGCTGTTTTATTTTAGCACTATTTTATTAATTACTATTATTTAAATTCGATTTAATCTTAAAGATCAGATGTACAAATGTAACGGGAAGAGGTGTTGCAGGCCATAGCACCCTGGTTATTGATGTGTAATACTGTTAATTTATCCATGTTTAGCAGAGTTCATGACGCATGTTAACATTTGTGGTAGGTATTTTTCAATGTTTTTCATAATTATTTTAACGATTATTAGGTGGAAGTAATGACATTGGTTAGTGTATTATAAATATTCATAGTGTGGTTTGTGTGTGTCTTCAGTTGTTTTAGGTAAATCTTCATTACTTGTTGATGGTTTTTCCTACATGAATGATGTTTTCTTGACTACTGCAGCATACGAGTTTGTTTGTGTTTTCTGGTGTTTGAGTAGTTGATTTTGATTGTTCTTGGATTTTGTTTGTGGTTTGTTCGTGTTTGGATTTTTGGGTTCGTACAAGTGTGCCTTAATAGATTTGTATTTTTGGCATCCTTTATAATTTGCCGTATGTTCTTACCTGCAATTACAGCATTTAGGTTTGGGGTTTTGTTTGGTACATTGTGATATGTTTTCAAATCAATTCATTTCTACTTGGTTCAGTTTAAATTTCCCGCAAAGCTACACGAGGGCTATGTGCGCTAGTCGTCCCTAATTTAGTAATGCAAGATTAGAAGGAATGCAGTTAATCATCACCACTAACCGCCAACTCTTGGGCTACTCTTTTACCAACGAATAATGGGTCTGACTGTAACATTATAATGCCCCCACGGCTGAAAGGGCGAGTATGTTTGGTGTGGCGGCGATTGGAACCCGTGACCCTCGGATTACGAGTCGAGTGCCTTAACCCCCTGGCCATGTTTTTACTTGGTACAAGATACAAGTTCAGTGTCATATGTCTTGTGTCAATGCTGCCTGTTCTCGAGTTATCGTAAGCATAGGTAATAAACATCCTATTCACACTAGATACCGCTTGATAACTAACTATACTATTAAGATCACTTGTATGAAATAGCTTATAAAACAGTTTCCTGCCAAAATAAACTGTGTGCTTAAAACATTACTTTCACGTTCTAATGTTTCGTTAAAGAACCCCTTGTTTCTGAATGATGTCTTCCACGTCGAGGAACACGAGCACTTTACGTCACAACCAATCATTAACTTGAAAATCGTTTGTAATTAACTGATGAAGAACCCATATGTACATAATCCTACAACACCATTTGTTTTATAATATGTGTCCAGTAAATAAACCCTAAACATTTCTTAACTGTTGCTACAAATACTCGAATTATATGAAACATTACGATTCAAGCTAAAATGACCGAGAGTTTGATTACATAAACAAATAATTAAAAAAAACAAAAACAGTTTCTGTAACACGTTAAAATTCTTCCAATGATCTTTCTTGCGATCAGGCGGTGTACCAAAGAAACCTGCTCACGTGGGAGATAGCTGCCTGGGTCCGACATCAATAAATTATGAAGGTCGAGTTGAATGACCACTGTTGTAGCAAACTGTATGTCACATCTTTCGTCGAGACACCCGTTTCTGAATGTCTACCATGTCGAGGAACATGAGCACTTTACGTCACAACCAATCATTAATTTGTAAATAGTTTGTTACTAACTGATGTAAGCACCCATATGCACATAATCCTACAACACCGTTTGTTTTTTAATATGTGCCCAGTAAATAAACCCTAAACATTTCTTAACTGTTTCGACAAATAGTCGAATTATATGGAACGTTATTATACAAGCTAATTATAAACTATTCGTTCACGCATACACAAAACAGTTTTATTCTTACATATACAACACATAAAAAGTTTTAGACGAAAACATAGCCCTTGTTTAGTGGAAAGCTAGGGCTGATGTGACTGCACTCGATTAGAAACGATTAAGAACTGAACTGCTATTATGTTGAATACAACGTTTCGAACTGTTGCACAGAGGCAATTCCTAAAGGTTTCTAGCCCAGGACAGTAAAACATTTGCTTTTTTACGTTTTATAGAGTGAAGTGTTTTGCACACGTTTCACTTGTATCAAATTTTAATTACGACTAACTCTAAACAACTAGCTTGCATCAACTGACAATCTGCTGGTAGTGGGATCGAAACACGTCGCAAACATTGAGGCGTTATAGCGTTAAAAGCTATCTGGCTATTGGTTGATAAAAGAGTAGTCCAAGAGCTGGCAATGGGTGTTAAATATGCGCTTTTATAGTAGTTTATCGCTTCAAAATTATCAACACCTAACGTTCACAGCTTTCCAGGAGCAGTGAGTAAAATTCAAAAAACAAATCTCACAAAACAGTGAATTAAAACTGTATTAAATACTGTTTGTCTGTTTAAGTGATTAATTTTAAAATATAACAAAACCTATACTTACACTGTATATAATTACTTTATTTCATCTATTCACTAATCTTCCCATTTAAACATTCTGATGTGTTAGGGTACAAACATCGCTATAAAGATAAATCATCGACAATATCGATATTATTTAATAAACAGGATATTTTTTTATTTTATCCAGATAAACTTGCTCTAATCGAAAGCTAATGTTAATTTAATAATTAGTGTTGTTTCTGAGCTATGTTGTCGATAAAACAACTCTTCACACTTATCGGCGTATTGCTTAACACGCAGCATTTATATTTTATATCGACGTTATGTACTGGCATAACGTTACATGTCTCGCGGACATATCGCCTCCATTCTATTTTAAAACACAATTCTGCACGTGTCTATGATCCGTCACGACTAGTTTTATCGAATAAACTAATTCTTTTGTTTCTACATATGCTAAATTAAAGCTTTACACATCAAAGAGAAAATTCAGAACGTATTTAACACGAAATGGCACCAGGTCATTTTTAGTTTTTATAATTACTGTATTTCCCATGCATAAGACACGTTGCTTTACACATAAACACCAACAAATTCAAAATATTTCTACATAAACCAACTGCATACTTTTGTAGTACGATATTTAACCTTATTAGTTCGAGTAATGTAGGGGAACATTCTGTGACGTAACATTATACCTTGTTCATGATCACGTGGGCGACTGAATACGATCAATTAACATAATCATGATGCAACGTACCGAAATAAAAAACAAACATAACCCTGATAAACGAGCAACTTTTCTTGTTTCTAGTTGATGCAATAGGAAATTTAACAAACACTATCGTTACAGATTTACAATAATCCCTAATTTTACCCCCGTCTTCTTTTTTTTCCGATGGGGCCAGTTAACTTTTTTTCTTGCACACGTTGTAACACTTATCACAAAATATGAAGTTTTCCACCACAACTAGAAAAATATTCAAAATCGTTTAAAACAAATTTTGAAGTTTGTTTTTTTCTTTTGACCTAAATATAAATTCTAGCATCTATAATTCACCTACATCCATTTATAACTTCACATGATAATTGTGCAAGTACGAGATAATTCTTGTCCAAGAAATAAAGATAAAAAAGCGGAAATACCAGTGGTTTACACAAATCACAGTACAAACTAACACGTTACGTGGGTGTTTTAAAATATCCTAAAGCCCAGTAGTTACGTTCACGTAGAATACACTGAACAGATATAAGGCCTCGCTAGCTACGTTTACAAAGCGAGTCTTTCGATCTATGTAATCTACAAATTTTACTATCTGCATAAATTAAAAATAGTTTAACAGTTTTACGTTAAAACAAATGAACACACAAAAACGACTCCTTTTCTTGAACGATTCTTTAACTATACTTACGTACTTATGATGTACATACGCATATAATCAATTACTAAGATGATAAAAGTAGAAGCAAACTTAAAAATTGCATTTACGACGATAATAACTAACTCCTAGAAAATAAAATAAATTAACATGAAAAGTACCGAAGTTGATTCTCAGGAGATTTTACCAAGGCATTATCCATGTTATGACACGCCCCATGCGAGACAGTAGCAAGTTTATGAATTTACCAAACTGGAATTAAATATCCTATGGTGGACACAACGGAAAGCAAAATACGGCTTTGTTCCTATACAAACGAACAGTTTTCTATCGTTCAGTGATCTTTCAAATTATTTAGTAAAAATAATGCAAATTTCTTCACTAACCCTACCATCTAGCAAATGCTTCAATCTAAATTCTGAGTCTATATGCCTAATTCACAAGGCACGTACTTAATTGCTAGATTCATTCACTAATCGAACCATCGACAACAAACACGTTTACTTCCCAAAGTAGCTTATTAATTGTTTTGTTTCTTGACTTTTGAAAGCCCCCAGTGGCTCAGCGGTATGTCTGCGGACTTACACGCTACAATCCGGGTTTCGATACCCGTGGTGGGCAGAGCACAGATAGCCCATTGTGTAGCTTTGTGCTTAATTAAAAAAAACAACAACAAACGACTTTTGAATTTCGTGCAAAGCTACACGAGGGCTATCTGCGTTAGCCGTTCCTAATTTAGCAGTGTAAGACTAGAGGGAATGCAGCTAGTCATCACGACCCACCGCCAACTCTTGGGTTACTCTTACCAACGAACAGTGTGATTGTCCGTAAATTATAACGTCCCCACGGCTGAAAGGGAAAGCATGTTTTAGTGTGACGGAAATTCGAACCCGTAACCTCAGATAACAGGTCGAGCGCTCTCAGTTTATTAATTAACTGAACTACAGACGGATGGCCTTACTACCATTAACTCACATAGTGTGGTCTTTATTTTTTTTACTATGCTAATTTTCTACCCATAACAGAAATCTTCCAGATTCTCGAGGCCTCGTTTTACGAACCATTTAGGCAAAATAACTTTCGCATACAAAAATATTAACATAATACAAATACATTACACAACAACAGTAACCAATAAATCAAACTGCTAAATCATAAACTTTTAAAACACTAAAGATGAAATTAGGATAAAGTAGGTTTAATTTAGCTTAGAGGATAAACCAATTAGAAGATATAAAACCTTTACCAAGTAGAGTACATTAAGGCATACATTTATGTTTCTTACTTGTTAAATATAATAATAACTTATGAAAACTTTTAAATCTCTTTACTCCAGTACAAAGAAACCGTTTGATATTTTACGCCTAGACCTCGTGATTCGATTTCGTATTATTATATATGCGACGCAATCTACAAAAAACATGCAAAAGGTATTGCAGCCCTAGCTTTATGTAATAAGAATTAGAAATTAGTTGCAGTATTTATTTTATTTTTGCCTTTATGACTATAGGAAATTACAGATTGTAAACTATGAAAAAACGACATTTTTCTTGTGCATAACAAAAACCAGTGCAAAAACGTAGTACAATTATTATTTAGTTCTGAATACGTGCGAATAAAATGCGTTTATAATGACAATATATGTTCAGGTTACCTAAATTTTCAAGCCTTGTATTAATTGTGGATAACAAACTCCTAAAGTATTACAAAATATATGGTTGTTTTGTTTGTTTGTTTTACAATTTATACAATTTTTGTACTTTTTTCTAGGATTATCCAACATAACAATAGTGCTAAAACATGTTAGAAAGATGCACGTCTTTAATTTAAGAAAAAAGGAAAGAAATATCAGACAGAATTTTTTATATATCTTGTACAATAAATTACACAATACAGTATACAATCATTTTGAATTAAATTTTTAAAACGTATAACCCAATTTTCACTAAAAAGAATGTGCAAGTACGTTTTTATATGCAAATATAGATAATTGATTTTCGAACTAGCAGGGCTGTTGAAATTAAGAGTATAATATTTCACAAAGTAAAGGTTTTCAAGCTTTAAATTTGTTAGCATAAAAAGTAACAAACGTAAAACGAATCAAAAGCATTTATTATTTTTCATGAACGAGTGTCTTTTTCAGATTTGTATGTGTTAAAAGACAAGTATTACGAAAAAATTTGAAAGTAACCAAAAAGGACTTTTACGTTAATTCGTTTAAAACGGCCTAATCACGTATATTATACCATCAAATATCTGAACAGGTTAAGTCAAATTAAATAATTTACTTTGCGCGTCTTCGACATGGGATATTTTCTGGGTGAAAAAACTAAAATCTAACGTCTTAAGATTTGAAATCAATATCTGAAAATTACAGCTTTAAAGTATTTTCAGATACGAGTTTCCTAGATGTTACTTAGACCAGTTGATAACTCCATACAGTTACGGGATTGTTTTCAATATTACTAAAATGTCAGCAGGCATAATATCTAATGCAACAGTAAAATATAAAAAATTTTATTTCCGACTTTGCATTTGATTTCCATTATATTATTTGGCTTACGTCCTTATGGCCATTAACGAGAAAACGTACGAGATAATAATCGATGTTTACAGTATCGAAAACAATATTTTGCCAATCAAGAAACAAACAACGATAACAGTACGTCAACACTTTTATATGCACTAACTTCGACGGACATCATTTTGTGCTTCTATCGAGGAGTTAAAGGTTTATTGATTAGGATATTCCACCTTATCACCAAACTTCGATCTCTGTTGTTCTAAGCAGTGAAGAAAATCAGTTTCGACAATGGAAGGTTTCTAGGATATAAGGTTGAGGTATTTTTTAGCCTCAACTAATTTTTCGTGATACTATCAAAGGCCAGTGACCGCTGCAGAATCACCTGATAAAGAGAGGCTTTCGAAACACAATAGACAACGTTTGTGGGTAGAACATGATTACACATTATACATATGCTTCGTGAACAATGAAAGCTAAATAACGTATGTTTAATTTTCATTATTCCTAGATTAAACAACCACAACAAACCAACTATATTTGTACACTGAACGCCTTTCGATACGTAAAAGTACTACCTGCCCTAGTTTAATTTTATTATTATTATTGTGAAACACCTCGAGAGGTTTTAAAACTATGCTTGCAAGAATAGTATTTTATGACGTCAGCAAGCATGTTCCAGGAAAAACGTTAGAATTACTGATATATATTTTGAATAATTAATATTGGTATTCAAGGAGGACAGGGGATAAATTATAATTCATACAATTACAAAAAAAAATATTAATTAAGATTAAATCTCTTAATTAGCTAATTTTATAAAATACCTATTATGTTGTTTTGTAATGAAATACCTTTGGTTATCTGGCTAGGGTTAAGTCAGTAAGACAATGGCTCGCATATCTCGTTCATACCAAGCGTGTTAATTAAGTAGACCTAAGATTTCTGTACTTTTTATTGAATATTTACACTGTGTCACATAAAACATAAGGAAAAAAACAATCTGTGCACTAAAATAAAAGATTTTCAACTTCAGAGCAAAGAACAGCTTACGAGAGTTAAGCAACAGTTTTGACAAAACAAATATGACACCTTAGGGTTAATTTTAATTAAGTTTCCCAATCACAATTCACTGAAAAGTTAACACTGTTACTAGCCTGTGATTTAAAGCATGGTATGTATATCACAATTAAAATTACAGTTAATGAAGCCAACTATTCATAACAACCAGACTAGAAGTACACAATTAAAGTCATCATGACAAGAACAAAAATGAATGATCAGTTGATTCTTTCTATTAACATTTTCAGTCTCTGCTTAAAATTTATTTCACAAAATATTATGATTTATGAAGATACACTTGTTCACACAACTGTGGGACCAGTTACTGATATTTCTATGCAAATGTAGTCCTATTTTATATCAGAATAATTTGGATCAGATAAAAAAAATAACAAGAAACTATTGTATGTTATGGATTTCGTCACTAGATGTCAAATCTGAAATCTGCCCATCTGGGTAATGAGGTCATCGAATCAAAGAACAATCTAACTGCACAATATTAACTTCCAAGTAAAACAACTACTGTCACCTTCAATATATTACATAAAGATAAGTTAGTGTCGAACTAAATGTATATACATAGTTTCGAGACAGGTTTAGAGGAAGAAATGCAGGACAGGAGGAACTGTTATAAAACAGATGCTTAGCTTTAACGTAAAGATTACAAAGTTCCGACTCCGAGAGATAAACTAAGAAAAACATGTTACTCGTATTTACAGCAAAGCTGTTAGTTGTACACTGACAATGATGTAGCAAGTTTTCTATTTATGTAAATTTTAACTTCATCTTAAACTTAACTGTATCTAGAAAATATAAAACTAGAGTTTGAAACCAATAACAATCATTTATTCCTCAGATAAACGAGTAATTAACGTAACACTGTCATATTATTCTTCATAAATTAAAACCTACCACAAGATGAAGAGTACTGCCGGCAGAGGGCCACCATCAACAGCGTGCATTCCATTGAGCATTACGTAACAAGAATTCTGACTATGTTGTTCCCACGTGAATACATCTATACTTGTCTCATATTTTAAAAATTACTAAACATGCGCATCTTCAGCTAAAATTAAAAATTCATTATCAAATATACGTTTAATTAATTTATTTTTTAATTTTTAAACAAATTAGAGACCTAAATGTATTCTCAAGGCGGCTGGTATCGGTATTAAAACTTTTAATTAAAATACAGAACAATCTTTTAGTTTAGGTCATCTTCAGATTAAGACGTAAGAAGGTCGAAACATTGTTCTGTACTTTATTTTAAAGTTTTAATGCCCATACCAGCCGTCTGGAGAATACACTTGTATTTCTAATGGGTTTCTTTTCTTCATGGAAAATTAAAGGGCCTTCAGAAAAAAATTTAAAATAAGTGCAAAGGGCAATAATTATTGCTTCGTTTTAGTGAGATAACTTATCAAGCAAGAAATCGGATAGTATCTGATGATGAGGTAAATCGGTAATCTTTATTATTTTCTTGTCTGTTTTTTAATTATTTGTTACTTTTTAATTATAATAAAAGATATGTCGTTTTATATTATGAAAATAAACTAATGCTTTTTAAAGCAAGCTCTTAGTGAAACTACGCAATAAAAGTAAAATCAAGACAACAGTTGCAATATAAAACTATCTTTATTATAATCAGTTATTATGACAAAGGTAACAAAGTAACATGGTGCTTAAACAGCTAATAATAAAGAAAACGTAGTTTCGCACCATCACTATCTCGCCATGTATGTTGTTGCGGTATTAGAGAGAAAGTGAGATTGTGCAGTTTTTCTAATACAAAAAAGCCGACATATGCGTATTTTCGATAAAGTAACAAACATAACTGAAGATCCTGTTTTAACAAAAATCCTGAAAATAATAACTTGCAATTCTCTCGTTAATCACCGCAAACATTCACCAATTTTTGTTTCCCTCACCCCCAATTAAAACTATATCGCCTAGTCGTGAAATAGGAGAAACGGAGATCATGTGACACAGTTGCAAACCTTCTTAAGTCACCCTAGCAACAATATTTTTGTCCTTCGAAACTAAATTTGTATCCTAAAACTACAGACAATCTCTACTTGTTATGTACGACTTTTTAAGAGAAGAAACCAATACCCATAATTCTATATAAGCAAACTAGTTAAACTAAATTGGATCTTTTTTTTATAGATTAACATCAAGCAGAATAGTTGGTGTGTTTGCTAAGTGTAACACGATAAAATATCGTAAAACATATACTACTAACACTAACATGGAGAAGTTAAGTCCTTACAAATCAAAGTAATTCGAAAATATATAATATGCATACATCTCACACAACAGTGGTGTAGCAACACAAAAAGTATAAACACAATAAAAAAAGTACGTTTAACACAAAGTTAAAGTGTGGCTTTAATATGAACAAAAAATCAATGAAATATATTCTAGTTCCATGTCGCACCCACGCACAAAGTTCTATAACAGCTGTCACTTTTTAGCAAAACCAGCGTGAAGAAAACAACTGGACAGCAGTAAACACATCCAACGCCGCGTACGTACTGGCATCATAGAGGTCAGCACCTCCCTTCCCCCTGCCCTCGTGCCAGCTGGGGAAAGGGATGAGAGATGTGTATTAGATCGTGTTCTTAAGGCACGGTTTCAAGCATTAGTTTCCAGTAAAAACTCCTATTTTTAACTAAAATTTATCCCAACTAATTTTATGAAAAAACTTTTCTGACTTTTTATTTGCCATTTATTTGGTTAAACACATTATGGAAATAAGAATTAGGTTTGTTTTTATTTTAAAAAATAACATTGAGATGTTATTTGACAAATATACATGACTTAATAACTTTGAAGTGTTTGCTTCAAAATATTTACGTTGATTTGATGCTATATATATATATATATTATACACACACATACATACACATGCGTACGTATCAGTTCCTCACTTTGAACTGATATAACTACAAAATGTTGGGCCAACATTTGACCAATTCTTATCTAACACAATGATAGGACTTGACTATCATTATAATTGTGCCGAGAAAGTCTGGATGGCAATGAAGTCCGTATCATAAATCCTCCAATGTGTATATTGGGTACTACTAACCAACGTCAGTGCTAAATGAAACATATAATGTTATTTGTTTTAATTTCAACAGTGTACGTGGTCTTTCCTTAACAGAGTTACAAAGAAAAAATAAGCAGTATAAATATTTACGTGTAAAGGTATTTTAATTCTTTCAGTTCGGACACCATCTGGTGTTTCCTGTAAGAACAAGGTTTTCTTCTTAAGCTTCATAATTATGAGAATACAGTACTGCTATCAACTTTTACTAAGTGGCTAAATTAATGTCAAAACTGAAAGTATTTGTTTATTTCAATTTTCAATTTGCTAACCTTATTAAACCCCAAAATATAAGACAAAATTCAATTAGTTTTGCCCTCAGAAGTGCATGCACCTGGAGACTGACACCTATAACAACCGAAATACAATTATTTGATTGTTACTCTAACAACTGACGTCAGATGAAAATCAAACCAACAAGACAAGTTCTGGAGTTACGTACACTCCAGTTTTATGTGGTTATAAATCATGCTAAAAATGGCTGTATTATAGAAAGTAGTATTATTTACCTCTTTTTATTAAATTATTCAAACATTCAATTGGTTTTTATCATGTGTAATTATATTCGTATAATATTTATTATCAAAAGCATTCATAGAATGCCCTCTAGCTTATCGGTATAGCTTCTGTAGTTTTAGACTAATTAACTTGGAAATAAAAATGGTTGACAGGGCAATGATTAGCAGTTTTAAACGATTAATAAAGATTAAACGGCCCCATTCTTAATCAGCTTAACGTACAACGCTTGAAAATTTTACAACTGTGAGAGATATTAAAACTAAAATACAACAAAGAATATCATACTTTTAGCATTTAATCTATAAAATGTTGTAATAGATTTAATATTATATATTTATTTCAATATCTATGTTAGTTTCAGTTTAATATATATTAAGAAATACATGCAAATTTTATTATTAAATGTGTATTATGAAAGTCCTGCCTGTTCTCAAAATCTGTAGAACACTGTCAAGAGCAAGAAGCAACAATATGTTTTACATTGTTGACAACTGAACTTAAGAAGTTTGCCTAATGATTAGAAAAGGTAGCCATAGCAACACGCAGAGATAATTTCATGCTGTTTTTAAAGTATAACTGTAATAAACGCTAATTCGTCAGGAAACTACATATAACTGACCAGGAACGTTTACAGATTTCGAACATTATAAAGCTTTAACTTTAGTAAATTAACTTCCAACGTTAGTATTTCTACGAAGACATTGCATTATCTTCCGGTTTTGAAAAACTCTCGTAAAACCAGCAAAGAACAGAGCTGTTAATTGAACTGTAACGATATCAAATCGAAAGTAATTCGTTCATCGTGAAGCGTCAATAAAATATTTAGTTCCAGACCAGACAGAAGGGTCAATATTGTCTGTAGGTTTGCAAAAAAATGGCATATAAATCATTATTTGAAATAACCGTTATTATAAATTGTATTGTTCTGTGTTTATCAAAACTTCTGGCTAGTTGAAATCGCAACACATAACATAATAAATCGGATAATCGTCCGGGATAAATCATAAAGCGTAACAATATAGATTATTCAAAATGCATTTTTTATTATTGTAGCAGTTTGTAAGCGGTTGGTATTTCCGATAGGATTTACATCACATTATTTTGGCACCTAGGAGAGTTCAGGTTTGTTATGCAGAGGTTTTCTTTTCATAATGTAGGGGGGTTGAAAAGATTCCCAAACTACGAAAAACTCACCCACCATAGATATTTTGGAAAAATAAGGGTTTTAAATCTTAAATACAACTTTTCGTGTAAAAAGAGATAAAGCCGAGTAACATAAAAACTGTTTCATCCTAGTCATATTTATAAAACAATCTTATTGTAATATAACCTGACGTTACTTACAAAACAAATTGGCGCTTCTGGCATTTGAATGTCCTGAGCCAAGTCCCCAAATAAAATCCTTACCTCATACAACCCGCTTCCAGAAAGTTCTTTGGTAGAACGCTTGTTATCGTGGAAATTTGCTAATGAGTTACCCATATTATTTACTCACAATAAGATACCACATGGAAGGTTTTTATCTTCCGTAAACACATAAGGCTTTCCACCAGCTAGGGCTATACAAAATATTTTTATGTCACAGGACGGATGTCGTTTTCTCTTCTAAATTTAAAATTTTAATTGTTGTAAGTAGCGTGTTGAGAATGCTTATTCAGAACAATATTGCATTTAAATTATCTTTTTCGACTACCTTGTTCACGAACATACTTTACTGATGAATGTAATAGTGACGTAATTATTGTAAGAGTTATTAACTCTTGATTAAGGCCGTTATCAGGATACGCTATGCATTGTCTGTTCAAAGTTAAGTATTAAGCACAATATTACACAATGGGCTATAGGTGATCTGTCCACTGTAGTTTCTAACGTTGTTAACTGGCAGACGATACGCTAGCAAGATAGATGTTTGTATTATGATTATAAAAAGAAACTGGACGCCTGATTCATCTCTACTTTTAATATCAAAACTTCTGACAATGTCCTCCGGTGCACTAATGCAGTCGAAGATTATTAGATGTTATATATACACAACTTTGCGTTTTTTATTTGTAAACTATTTGCATAAAAAAGTTTATTGTTTTTACAGAACAATTAATTTCAGTTAGTTTAAATTTTAATGTCTGCCCATATACCGTACAAGAGCAGCTAAAATTACAAAACTATTTCTAAAAATTGGTACGTTTTAATACTTCCTGACGTTTCATATAGTACTGTTTGTTTTATATATTACTTGTGTCAGTGAATGGGCTATTATTAAATAAGCACATTTAATAATTAGAAAACTGAAGACAATATATCACAATCAATATTTGAAATATACATAAAATTACTTATTCTGTATTTAAATATTGCTTGCTATGGATCAGTAAATCAACATTCATTCGATTGTTTAAGAGAGAGAGGGTTTGATTAGTTGTACATAGGCTAAATTATTCTGATAAAAAAGTTTCTCATTTCTAGACATTTTAAAAATATCTCAATACTTTCCTCTGTTAATGTTGGTATTATAACCTTAATACACGGCATTATTAACAATATTAGTATTTTGGTATATCCATTAGTAGTAATACACTCATCCATTTAAACTATTTTTATACGACACATAAAATGGCTACTACACTAAAAATACGCTGCTTTTGAAATCGAAGGTTGAAACGAGGTGTATTACTCAGTGTATCGAATACATATTCTAGTGTATACAAAACATGGGAAATTATGTAAAGACAATATTCCAAAAATTAATTATCCTTACGTTTGAAACGTTTAACTGTTTATAAACATAACAGAAAAATAATACTTACAGGTACATCTATTGATATATCCGTTTCGTCCAACAATATAACTTTACAAAGTAGCACATGTTTATTTGCCTTTGCATGCTGTGATGTCTCGCGAATAGGGCTTTTAGCAGCTCGAGACGCCCTACCAAAACGTTTACTCAGAAATCGTAACATTTTTCAGTCTTTTACAGTAATGCAATTATTTCTGCCAACATGAGTGACACGCAACGTTATTCAATGTCAAGAACCAATAACCAACATCCTTCATACCTGATTAGCAGTATCTTAATATTGAATCGACTACCAATACGCCGATCTCTTCCCTAAATTTAAATTGAAGACGAAGTTTGAACGACTTTCTCATTTCATAGACCTAATCCGCTCTACGCGTGCGCCAAAATGAGGTATTCACCTATTTTTTTGATTACACCCCCATCTTGTGATATGCTTTCTAACTAACCAAAATATGAACGAAAGTAAATTTTTGTGTTGGTAAATCATCTTTAAAGTGCTTACAGTGCTACAAAGTAAAAAAATAAACAGTGGTTTGTTTATTTTTTGCGGGAAAGTAAATGTTTTCAAGTTATCTTAAATGAATTTTCAATTGAGTTTTCAATATAAAATAATAAAACAGGGTTGTCTTTGTAAAACAATGCGATAAAATAAAAATCTTAAGGCCTACTTGTTACAAGACAAAAGAGAATATACTAAAACGTAGGGTTGAGAGAACTGTGTGATGTTTGAAGTATTTGTAAAAGTAGCAAGCAAAAATTAACCACTAATGAAATTTCTTGATTTTTTTTTTAATGTAGTGACACAGTAGATAAAGTAAAACCTGGAGTGTGTGTAACTAGTGCTCAACCCCCAGATCAGGGATTTTCAGATTGTGGTCATTGGAAAAGTTTATTATTATTAAAACTTAGGTTTATTAGTTTAATTTAAGATTCCCACGTCAATACAGTACTGTGGAAAAGTTTTAGGATAGGCTCAGAAATTATATGGCTACTTTCAAGGAACAGTGGAAGGTAAGTCACCCAAATGTGATTAATCTTTATGATTAGCTCAACAGAACTCAGTGGAAGCGCTTGAGTTAAGCAAATGTTCAATATTTTGTGTATCCATCTTTTGTTTTAATAATTGCAGACAGTCTTTCAGACATTGCTGCAACATGTTTAATCAAAATGTCTTTTAGGATTTTACTCCAAATGTCTCTAACACACTCCCAAAAAGTTTCTTTGTAAATAACTTTTGATTTGTCAAGTTTTTGATCTATCAAATCCCAGATCAACTCAGTTGGATTGAGATCGGGGCTCCGTGGTAACTATTGCATCATTTGAATGACTCCAGCAGTTTTTTCTTATCTAAGTAATTTCTACACAGGTTGGATGAGTATTTGAGGTAATTATCTTCCTGGTAGTAGAACCTTTTAACGATGATACTGAAACCATCGGATATATATACCTCGACGGATCAGTACCTGATGGTACTTCCGCTATCCATTCTTTTACCTACTTTACAAATACCCCCTTGTCGACTCAGTAGGAAAACATCCCTAAACTATCACAGTGCGTCTTCCATATTTCATGGTAGGTGCTTTGCGTTGAGATAGGTTTATTCCACCTTTCTTTTGCTTGACGTAGATCTACGTTTCGAACCAGGTATTTCAAACTTTTCCAGTCATCAGCTGTACAGTGGCACTAAAAGAAAAAACTCCTGGTGTTGACATTAAAAATTCTCTTGACAGAGCCTTAATAAATGCTAATATTCCACTGGATAAATTTGTCAGTGTTGCAACAGACGGAGCACCTGCAATGGTGAGGAAAGATACAGGATTAATTCCACTTATGAAAAGTGATCCCAGCATTCCAGAGTTGTTCCCTATTAATTAGATTTTTCATTGTAAACTCCTGACAGCCAGGTACTTTCAAGTATGAAGATGTTATGAAATTTGTTCTTGAAATTGTGGATTTCATATGCTTAAATGGAAGAAGACCCACCAACAGTTCAAAATTTTTTTAGAAAAAATGCAGCTTGAAGATAAACCTAATGATGTCTCTTTGTATTACATTATGAGGTGGCTGTCAACCAGCAATGTCTTAAATAGAGTTGTGGATTTGTTGGAGCCTATTGCTTCTTTTCTTGAAGAAAAGAAAAGATTCTATCCTCGACTGGGAAATAATGAATGGATGCAAGATCTAATGTTCATTACTGATTTAATGAATCATCTGTAGATGGCACTCCAGGGGAGGGTTGTTGTTGTTTTTGAATTAAGCACAAAGCTACACAATGGACTATCTGTGCTCTGCCCACCACGGGTATCGAAACCCGGATTTTAGCGTGTAAGTCCGCAGACATACCGCTGAGCCATTGGGGGGCCCAGGGGAGGGATAAGATTGTTTCTGATCTTATTCAGACAATTTTCAGCTTTCAGAATAAGATGAGACTTTTTCAAAGAGACATATTATTAAAAAACTTCAGTTACTTTTATAATCTCAAAAGGAAAGTAAATACATTTCCTGATATTGAAATAAAAGATCACAAACTGAAAGAATACAAATATAAATTACAAGAACTGCATGATAATTTCCTGGACAGGTATGAGGACTTGCAGAAGCTGAAGCTGCATGACGTCACGTGCATAACATCTATAGCGGTTCTGTTTGGTTTGTTTAAAATTTTGCGCAAAGCTACACGAGGACTTTCTGTGCTAGCCATCCATAATTTAGCTGTGTAAGATTAGAGGGAAGGCATCTAGTCATCACCACTCACCACCAGCTCTTGGACTTTTTTCCTAATGAAAAATGAGATTGACCATATCGTTATTACGCCCCATGGCTGAAAGGGCGGGGATGTGTATTGTGACAGGGATTCCAATCCACGACCCTCAGATTACGATCTGGGCGGGCTAAGCACTGAAACATCCTTAATCAAAAAGAGAAATAACAATAATGAAATATTATAATTAAAAAGTCAGACCAAGATTCTAGCTTAGTATCCTACAGTCCTTAAATTACTAACACCAAGGACCATTCGGATTAACACATATAAAAGAGTGAATCTTTAACTCATACTAACGTGTACAAGTGTCTGTGTCACTCCATCAAATGAGCTTTTTTTATCTAATGTAAAGGCATATACACAGAGCCAAGATGATACAAGCTTCTTTGGATAATCATTGCAATAGCAACCATTACCTAAGCAACAGAACTAGTATATTTTTACAAATTTTGGACGTCCAATTTACCTCTGACTGCATGAAAAATACCTGTATACACATTTAGAGAATTACCTGCGTATGTCTGAATTGTATATTCGTTAGGAAGTGGTAAAAGTAAAAGTCGTTTTTACGACAACATTACATAGAAAGTTCAGGATTAGCCTTCTCATATTTTTAACAAGAAATCGAAAAAAACACACACTATTACCAGAACATTTACATTTCTTTAGACCAATAATGGTATTGGCCATAACTTATGTAATGTTTCTATAACTGAAAGTGTGAACTGTGCTCAGCAGCATATCATCTCGAACCTTAGAACTTTTGATATACACTACCGACAGCCCAAACCCGACCCTTATTCTATTAAACATCAACGAGAACCAAATAATAAAGGCCAGCATTCTCAAGGTGAGCAGTGTTTCGTGATGTTGCAACCCATAACTGTTCCTCACATCTACAGTAGCGTGGTTTTATTTCCCATTATACTTCAAGTGTAGAAACTGAGATAAGAATTCACAAATCTCCGTCAGGTGAAAAAGTTAATTTATATACTTATTATTTGTTTAAAATGGGCAAATCCGTGTTTATAGCTACTTTCATCATACCAGCTGTGAAATTTGATGGGAGTAGTAGACTAAAGCTCTCCCAAATGATAATGGAGCTATAAATGTCTTACCGATTGGAATATCATAATTAATACTCGGATTTATTGATGGAATTACATCAAAAAGGAAATATCTTTCTAAGCATGTTAATGTAATATACCATATCGAATATTGTATTCAGCAATATAAAAATTTACTTTGGCTATCCAAGAGTCTCAACTTTAGTTCAGTTGAACAACTCCAAAATGCTTTGTAATACAATCTGAAGAACAGAAGAAGCAGATTCAATGTATTTAAAGCTGATTTGAAACAGAAGGGGCTCTCTATTTAAAATGATATATACCAACAGCTGGTGGCAAGTGTAGTAACAAAGTTTAGACTGAGATAATGCAAAGGTGGAGCTACTCCTTGCTGAAATAAGGTTTTGGTGATGAAATGCGACATTTTTGTTTTCAAGATGGATTTTTCTTGATGCTTTTGTGAAAAGGCTTTCACGAGCACCGCTACATCATCACGAGTCTTACAAAAGTAGTTGAGCTTATAAGTAATAATTTATCTCAGAAATAAATCCAATCTTTCAAACGAAGTTTATCTTACATCATAAACACTAATTGGCTATTATTTGAATGAGGTTCCAGTTCAGCAAAACTGTGTTAAAGTTTGTAAAAATTACAATATTAGTTGGTTTTTTTCAGTGTTGGAAATGTCCTCCATGATTTTTTTTCAGTGCTTCATCAATTTGCTATGAAATTATATTTTACTTATTATGTAGACCGATTAAAATGATCAATATATTAAACAGTAAATGATTTATTATGATGCAATTAAAAATAACAGGAAGTGGAAGAAGAAAGTATAACATTTTGTACTGTTTTGTTAATTTCGCGCAGAGCTATTCGAGGGCTATCTGCGTTAGCTGTCCATAATTTAGCAGTGAAAAACTACAGGAAAGAGAACTATCCATCACTTTCCCATCGCCAACCATCAGGTGTCTCTTTTAATAACAAAAACTGTGATTAATTGAACATGATAACACCCTCACAGTTGAAGGGGCGAGTACTTTCGGGTAGAGGGATTGGAATCCGAAGATTGCGAATTGACAATCATAACCACCAGGCCAACATTCTACAAATTTTAACAACGTTACGTGCCAGCTGTGAGGAGAGGAGTTGAATTAAGTTAAAACATTTTCTTAAAATGAAAAGTTTGTCATGTAAATACAAAATTTTAAAAATATTTTATATGTGTAAATGATTTTGGAGAATATGTATATATATATATTGTGGGAATGCAAAAATAATAAACATATAGGAATTACAAACAATGGATATTGGAAATTAAATAATGAAATGAACTATTAGTATGATACGTTATTACACAAAATGCAAAATAAAAGCGAATAATGTGTTTGTTTGTTTTGAATTTCGCGAAAAGCTACGCAAGGGCTATCTGCGCTAGCCGTCCCTAATTTTCTCTAAGACTAGAGAAAAGGCACCTAGTTATCACCATCCACCGTCAACTTTTAGACTACTCTTTTGCCAACAGTTCGGTTGTCCGTCACATTATAACGCACCCACGGCTGAAAGGGTGAGCATGTTTGGTATGACGGGGATTCGAACCCGTGACCCTCGAATGGCGAGTTGAGCGCCTTAACCACCTGCACCTGGCCATCCGGTGCCCACGAATGTGAACATGGCACTAGAATTATACAAGGTCCATAAAGACATCAGCGTAAAACCAGGCTTTGTATCCTTTTGATGTCTCTATGCCTGAAATGATATGTGAACTTCTGGCTTTTAGGGACTTCAAGTTTATATGGTATTGATTAAAGATATCTTCAGCATATGGGTAGTTTAGCCAAGAGACTGTACTTTATACCTACATAAGTAAATCAGAATGATATAATAAAGATCCCAGATTTTTTGATCCCCTATCGGATGTTATGAAAAACACAAAGTTGTAATTGTTGATATTTGTTTGTATAGGCATGGATTATATAACAAAAAATCTGAAAAGTTTAGAAAGATAATTGGATTTGTTCTACAATCAGTCATTCACTTAGAAAAATACATTTGAGAAAGTATAATATTAGTGCCACTATATTTAGTGTTGTAAAATGATAATATAACATTTAGTAATTTATGTGTAAAATCAGAAATAAGAACTAAAAATGAGTACATATACGTCATAACAAATAGAATACAGACTTCGCTAAACGTAACTATTTTTCAGATCTCTGAGAAAGTTATTCCTCTAATTGGTTATAAAGGTAAGATTGATGTCGGCTTGAAGAAATGTCTTTTTTTAAAAAAGGTAGGATTAGTGTGGTGAGTACACAAACCATGTGTTTTCTACGTTATTGTAGTAATATAAGAAAATTTCTTTATTTGTTACTCACACAGGTATGTGCAACACATAACACACTGCTCAAGAATTTCTTTAAGTTACTGTCAGTCCCTATCCTTTTCCAAGGGTAGCATCTTTTATCTTCCACAGTTAAATAATTGCAAGGGAACTTTTAGTATACGAAATTAGGCAGCTATCTTTTCTATTGGTAATCAAGCACCCTCTTAAGGTAATAATCTCTTTTATATTTCTTTGAGAATAACCATCATGGGGGTAACGCTAGATATTCTGAATACGTTTTATCTTAGTCAGTTTACTAAAAAACAAAAAAATATTCACTTTTGAACAGGATTTCAACCTGCATAAGACCTCATTCGAGAGATGTGTGTGTGTTTTTTAATTGCAAAGCCGCATCGGGCTATCTGCTGAGTTCACCGAGGGAAATCGAACCACTGATTTTAGCGTTGTAAATACGTAGACTTACCGCTGTACTAGCGGAGGGTGTCCGAGAGATGACTTAAAACCTAAATCTTAAGCAAATGCTTCTCCCCATTATGACAATCAAAATATATTTGTTATTGTATTTATATGAATAAAAAAATAACATGCCATGTTGAGACAACACAGGATATCTCGGTTATTTCATCCTTTAAATTAAAAGAAAAATTTTAAAGCCATTCAGTATTTTCATGTACTTATCAAGCGTTTCCTTAAACTGACTTAAATTTCCTACCTCCATAATGTTCGAACCCAACCCATTCCAAAGTCCAAATACCCTGTTAGAAAAATAAAACAGTCTTAGCTAAAGATGACGTCTACCCTAACAAAACTTATATTTGTGTCCCTTATTCCTATTAACAAATATGAAGAAAAAGGGAAATTATCACCATTATCAATTTCCTTTACAACCCGACGCACCTCAACCACATTTTCCCTAACTTTTCTTTTTCCAAGAAAACAAAATTTAAGAGATTTCAGCCTCTCCTCATATAACAACCCCTCCACTCAGGCACCAGTCTAGTAACCCTCCTCTGAACTCTTCCCAATAACACAATGTCTTTCCTAAAGTGAGGAGCCTAAGACTGAACACAATATTTCAAATGCGGCCTAATCAGTGACTTATACAATGAAATTATAGCCTCTTTAGACTTGTATTCAATATTTCTGTAGATACAACATAAACTTCTACTTGTCCTACCTCAAGCAACAGCAAACTACATGAATAGCTTAAGAGACTGATCAACGGTTACACCAAAATCCCTTTATTTCATAACGCCGTTAAAGTTGTTTGTATTCAAATTCTAATATTATAACTCACGTGTATTATCTTGCGTACATCATAAATAAAATCCTCTCCTATTTATTTGCCCAACTTACTGAATCGTCCACATCCTTTGGTAAATGAGCAGCATTATCTTCACAGTTAGAAACATCCAATATCCTAATATCATCTGTAAATTTGAAAAATCTATTGATCATTCCTTCATCTATGTCATTAATTTAAATACAAAAAGAGCAACTGTCCTAAGACTGAGCCCTGAGGTACCTCACTTGTGATGTTAATTCACTTTGACTGAACTACATTTGTAGCAACCCTCTGCTTTCTTCCATTTAGCCACTCTTTTATCCAATTCGCTAACTTATCTCCCAAATCTACAAATATTATATTTTTACAAGCTTTTTTTCGGTACCTTTTCAAATGCTTTATGAAAATCCAGATACACTCCAGTCTACATCCTTACCCTCATTTATATAAGCAGTAACCTTTCAAATAATGTCAAAAGATATGTGAGGCAAAATTTTTCCTTTGTAAAACCAAGTTGATTATCCGATAAAATTCAAATCTTTGTTAAATAACTATGCAAAGCATTTTTTATCAATATTTCTGGGCCTGGCATGGCCAAGCGCATAAGGCGTGTGACTCGTAATCCGAGGGTTGCGGGTTCGCGCCCAGGTCGCGCCAAACATGCTCGCCCTCCCAGCCTTGGGGCGTTATACTGTGACGGTCAATCCCACTATTCGTTGGTAAAAGAGTAGCCCAAGAGTTGGCGGTGGGTGGTGATGATTAGCTGTCTTCCCTCTAGTCTTACACTGCTAAATTAGGGACGGCTAGCACAGATAGCCCTCGAGTAGCTTTGTGCGAAATTCCAAAACAAACAAACTTTCTGAAACTTTTCCCAGAACGTACTTAAGACTAACGGGCCCATAATTATTAGGACAATATTTATCATCTCCTTGTAAAAATGAATGACGTCAGCTAACTTCTTATTTTCCAGAACCTGTTCACTGTTCAAAAACTGACGAAAACTAGTAGCAAGTGGCTCACATTACAATCTTTAACCTCTTTCAAGTTCCTTATTATGTGACCCAAGAGCCGTATTGTTCTTCAACCTTACTAATATTTTCTTAACCAGTACAGAATTAATGCAGTCTTGTTCGATCCTGTTTGTATTTATTAACTGTTCAAGAAGTATAGTACTGCTTAAATTTTCCTTAGTAAAAACCGAAAAAAGCAAAATTTAATAGCACAGCTATCTGAAAATCATTAGATACGAGCCTTCGTTTGTCTTCTCTTAAGAATCCTAACCCATCATGATATTGTATTTTGTTTACCCTTAATGCATTTAAAGAAATCTTTATTATTAATGTTTACAATTCCAATAAACCTTTTCCCATAAGTCCTTTTTTGTGTTCTAATTTCCTGCTTTACCAACTTCTTATTTTATATAATCTTCTAAATATCATATGTAACACATTTGCTGTTGTACATATATCGTAATGCCTACACTTGTTTCTGTATAGTTTTCTTTTTTGCATGTAACGAATATTATTGACTGTGTATTGCTTAAGTTTTGCCTGTTCTCAAAAGTTGTTAAACATTCTTGTGCGTAAGAATCAACAATGTTCTAGATGTGTACGCAGTACTAGGGATTGACAGCATTTTTGCAAGCGAACTTCAGTGAATGTTCTAGAGTCTCGCGTGATTGGTATATAAAAACAATGCGTCAAGAGACAAGAAAATATTGCTGGTCAAATACAGTCAGTGTATTATAAGCCTGGAAAGCTGTAATTGTGATTTACACCTATTAATTGGAAAAACTACAAAATTTGATCGAGGATTTTTATAAATTTCGAACATTGCAAATCGTTTAATTTCAGTGAATTACTTTGAACGTTAAAATTTCTACGAGGAATTAAATATCATTGCCAGGAGAAGTCAGTTTGTAAAGATATGGGGTAAATCAAGCGCTTAAGCGAATTAAACAGAATTAATTTTCTTGTCGTGGACCTGGAATGTCGATAAAATATACAGTTTCAGACCGGATATAAGATGCGGTATTGTTTGTGAAACTCTTGTATATAAACTGTCATTTATAGTAACTATTAGTAATAGCCGTTATTATAAATTGTATATTTTTATATATTAAAGTTGTTGCTGTTGTTTTGAATTAAACACAAAGCTACACAATGGGCTATCTGTGCTCTACCCACCACGGGTATCGAAACCCGGATTTTAGCGTGTAAGTCCGCAGACATACCGCTGAGCTACTGGGGGGCATATATTAAAGTATATTTGTGTTAAAAAATGTGCGTATCAATCTTGTTTGCAAATAATATAAATTTAATACATATTAACGAACTACTAAGCTCAAATGAAAATTTCGGTTATCTAAAATAGTAATACGTAACATAATAAGTCGGAGACTCTTCGAAACAAATTATAATACGTAAAACACGTCATACAATTCAAGTTACATTTCTTAAATTTATGATGCTTTTCTTTAATTTTTAATTCTTAAACTCTTTGTAAACCACCCTGTATTTTACTAGCACCTACCATTTTCTTTCTGTGAGGAATATGTTTACCTTGAAAATTAAAAGAAAATTGTCTTTAAACATTTTCCACATCTAATGTTTCTAAATAACGCCGTTGCCTAATTCACAATAGATACTTCTTATTGTATCCCTTCAAACTTTGACTTTTTGAAATTTATTGCCAAATTATTGTTATTCCTCATCTCCTTATACAAGACATCGAATCTAATAGAGCAACGATCATTTACCACAAGATGTTCTTTAATTTCCACCTTCCCTATCATTTCTTTATTTGAAATTAACAATAAATCTAAAATTTCTATGTTTCTACTAAATTATTTGACTAATTAGTGTAGAAAGCCATCCTGAATAGATTTCATAAATTGTTCTCACTCATGGTTTGACTCATGAATTTCCAAATCTATACAATTGTTTATTGTATAATTAATTGTTAATTGTTTATGATGATTACATATTTATGTCAAGTCTGTGTATATTCTCTTAAATACAAATAATTAATTAACAAATAATTGTTTTGCAGCAGATATCTTGAGGAAAATTCCAGGGCTCAGCATCGCCAGGTGGTTAAGGCGCTCGACTCGTAATCAGAGGGTCGCAGGTTCGAATATCCGTCACACCAAACATGCTCGTCCTTTCAGCCGTGGAGGCATTATATTGTGACGGTCAATCCCACTATTTGTAGGTAAAAGAGTAGCCCAAGAGTTGGCGACGTCTAGTGATTACTAGCTCCTTCCCTCTCGCCTTACATTGCTAAATTAAGGACGGCTAGCGCAGATAGCCCTCGTGTAGCTTTACGCAAAATTCCAAACAAACAAACAAGAACATTCCTTTACCTGCTGGTCTGTTTCGTTATTGTTAGAGTAAATTAGTGCTATTTGAAAATGCCTTAATGGTATGCTGTTTTACAAACTTTCTTTTTTGTGTGTTTATATATTTCTTCTTGAGAGTTCAATATCTTTCATGTATTTGTAACATTACAAACAGATGATGATATTTTAATCTTAGTCATAATAAATGCGCATCATTTCAAGCATAGAAAGTTGACTCAACGATCTAAGGTTTTGAAATATGTTTGTGTGTGTAAGTATCACCCCAGTTGTGGTTTTATTTTATTGATACAATTTAAATTTTACTATTTGACCCTATTGGCGTCCAATGCAATAATATTATTAATTAGCTGAGCTCTTTAAATTCTTTCTTCCAAGAGTCAGGTGGCATTTCATGCATAATGGCGAGATTGGTGTGGGAAGTGTTCAATGTATTAGTATTCGTAGTTTTTTTAAACTTAGTTTTTCCGTTATTATGTAATTCCGAAACTTGCACGAAAATAAACTCTTGTGTATGTAAATTTAGAAATGGATCTGTGATAAACTTAGCTCCTCTAGCAACTAAAAACATACCTCGGTAAGCATATTCAAGTTTGAGCATTCTGTTTCCATAAAGTAAGTGGTTTTGCATGTATTTTTTTTGACAAGATGTGGGAGCTTTTATCATATGAATCCGAGAGCTTGTTCAAGTTGACTATCACATGACTAAGTCATAAGTATTGTATATAAAGTTGAAGTAACCTCCAGGGTTTGTGAATTAGATCTTATTATCATTAAATTAATGTCGAATAAAATAATGAACTATATTGTAAACAAAAAGCGTTTTAAGTTATTACAAAAATATGTTTATTAACTTTGATAATATAATTAATCTAACAAAATCAATGTCAGCATTGATCTAAGTTGTATATAGGTAGTGGCAATCCAATTGTAGAGTTTTTTTCTTTGGATCAATTTTTTTTTCTTAATAAAATAAAACTATAGTAAAACAATATAATAAAAAAATAATTTAAATTGTTCACAAAAAACACCGAACATACGGCTCTAAATCTTGGATAATACATGTAGCTCTACTATTAACTATCCCAACAACATAAAATCATATAAAGTAAGTAAAAGAAAAAACAAAGCAACCAAAATTATAAATTTCAAATTGGCTAGTACCCAGCACTTTGTAAAGTGAATTTAGGGATTATTATAACATAAATTGAAATAGTACTGTTGTATTCATTCATACCTAAACTATGGTATACATATGCAATAGTTCACTCTTAGTAGTCCAATAATTAGAAGCTAGCACATTTAATAGTTTGATTAGTCTGGTTGCCTAGTGAATTATTTTGGAAAACCAAGGTTTTTAGTGTTTACAAAATGATGGCTACCTAAGCCATAGCCTATTGATTTTCATTACATCCATTAGTGAAATTCCTGAAAAAAAAAACGACTACAACAAGAAAACTAGAGGTACTCAGCTTGGTGAAGTGGGCCTGTTTTTGAGAAACAAATACAAATTCAGTGATTAACCATAAGAAAAAAAATCAAAGCCCAAGGCTCCAAATATGGCTTAACCTGTACAATGAAATTATAACCTCTTTAGAATTATATTTAATATTCCTGTAGATACAACCTTAAATCCTATATGTCCTGCTGACAACAGCACGCTGCTCAGATGGCTTTATACTGATTAATTGTTATACCAAGACACTTTTCTTACATGGTACTGTTAAGATAATTCCCATCCAAATTATGATAATCTATGCACAGTATCTTATGTTTGTTATAATTAAAACACATTGCCATTTATTTGCCAAATCAACTAAATGATCTAACTCTTTCTGTAAATCAGCAGTATCCTCTTCACAGCTAGCAACACCCAAGATATTGATTTCATCTATAAATATAAGTAATTTATTGACCATTTCTTCATCTATATCATTAATGTATATCAAAAAGAGCAAAGGCCTCAACACTGAGCTCTCAGGTACACCAGTTGCAACATAATCTAGTTTGACTGAACTCCATTTACAACAGCCCTCTCCTTTCTTCCATCAAACTACTCTTCTTTCCAGTTAGTTAATTTATTCCCCACACCTTTACAAAGATGTGTTTGTTTACAAGCCTTTTATGTGGCATCTTGTAAATCCTTTCTTAAAATCCAGATACACCCTTACCCTCATCAACATAACCTGTAACATTTTAAAAGCATGTCAAAAAACTTTGTGAGGCAAAATTTTTCCTTTGTGAAACCATGTTGACTGTCTAATAACATTCTAAACTTTGTTAAATGGCTTTGCAAAGTATCTTATTAGGCTTTCTAATAACTGATGTAATAATAACAGGTGTATAATTACAGGGACATTGTCTGTTACCTCCCTTGAAGATTGGAGTAACATCAGCTAATATTGTGCAGTTTTCCAATGCCATTTGTTCTTATGCATGTCAAGCTGGTTTTATTGTTGAATGCCTTACACTCCTTAACTGACGAAGCCGTTGATCATAGTGTACATTTAGTGTACAGTTAACGACAGGTTCAGGCCCCTCAGATCCAGACAATCCCCACATCTCCCCCTCCGCTCCCTTTAGTCTAAGCCTTGATTTTACAACAGGGCTCATTAGACTTGTGATTGTGGCCCTCATTAATCCATTAAATTTCAGAATATCACTGTCCTCTAATAAAGTGCTGGTACTTTATGGTAAAAAATAATATATTTTCCTATCATAGACAGTAAATATATTTTCTTGTATAATTAGAACACAAAAGGAGCAATTTCAATGGCCTGAAGCCTTTACTCAATTTTATTGCTAGTGTTTGTTCAGGTGTTTTATTTAATAGACGTACTTATAGACATTATATCACATGTTTACATTTTGATGAGCTTTAACAGGAATATAATATATTTGTGATTGTTTAAGTATTTTCCGAGAAACTTGCAATTACTTGTGTTGTAACTAGCATATATTATTGTCCCAGCGATGCCCAGGTGGTCAGTTGACTCTGTAGTCACTGTGAGGTTTGTGCATTTGACCTAAATACATTGCACAGTTCAGTTCTATTTCCATTCCATTCTATCTTCATTCCTTGTACGTTAGAGATTTTCAATAAAGACTGTATTTTAGCCTGTTGAGTCATCTGGGAAACAGATTCCAATTATGACAAGCAAGCATCTGAAACTTTCCAACATTAGATAGTTCTGCAAGCCAGTTACTAGTACTACAAGTTACAATGCAGATACAGATAATCCAACAATCTCAAGCAAAGGAATACAAACTTGCCATACAGAGTAAATACCATGCTCATCAGAAGATGAGTCTGAAAATGCATGTGCAATTATTGGACATCATGAACCACCAGATAGTTGTGAAACAAGTTTGTGCAGCAATGAAAAATCTGACACTCCACAGATAGTGTGGAAAGCCATATCATCCAGACTCGCAACTAATACCACAAACGAAAGCAAAATCTCAAAATATCAACTTCTAGGGCAAGTGGTTTGAGTTCCCATGGCTGCACTTTGACAATCAGACTCAAAAAGTCATATCTTTTATTGTGCCAAGGTGGAAAATAGAAGCTTCTTTACAGGGAAATTGGAGAGGCCAGTGGAGTATACTTTCATATCCACCAGTTTTTGCAAATGGAAAAAGGCAAAACAGAAATTCAACAAACACCATTTCTCCTCTCAGCACAGATTCACTCTATCTCCAGAAGGTTCACTTGATGTAACTCCCGTGACTATCCAGCTCCATGATTGTAAAAAGAAGCATCAGGAAGAATGCAAAAGAAGTCCAACCAAAATATTCAAAAGTTTACGTTTCTTATTGCGTCAAGGTTTAGTATTACGTGGACATACTGATACGAAGGGGAACTTCCTGCAGTTAATGAAACTTCTGGAAGAGGAATAACAAGTAGGCTGTCAACTCATGATAAAGAAAACCATATTCACATCACCCCAAGCTCAGAATGAAATAATGGAGATGTTCAGCCATCAAAACTGAGGAACATAGCGGACGAAGCGCAGCAAAGTAAAATCTTTGTATTAATGGTTGATGGCACTCAAGACGTTACAGGTGGCGAACAGGATGTAATATGTGTACGACACATAGATGAGAACCTTGACGTCTATGAGACATTTCTTGGTTTGTACAGTGTTTCCAATACAACTGGTGAAACAATATCTTCGACTATACTTGATGTACTGACTAGACTCAATTTACCACTGTCAAGATTAAAAACATAAACTTATAATAGAATCGCTAACGTAAATGGTGCGTACGGTGGATGCCAGCCAAAAATAAAAGAGAAGTAACCATTAGCTATGTATTTACACTGCAGAGCACATAAGGCTAATTTAATAATGCAAATGCAGTTGAAGCTTGTGAATGTGTTCGAGATTCTATCCAGTGGGTACATGAAGTTGATGTCTTGCTTCAGAGGTCAGGCAAATACAAGACAATCTTTAAAAATATTGTATTGTCAGATAGCCACAATGGTCCAGTTAAATACATCTGCCCACTGTGTCTAACACGCTGGTTGTGCTGCCTATCTGCAATTGTATGTGCTAATGATTACCACAGTGACATTGTTGATTCTTTGTCTGAATTAACAAATGAAAAATCAGAAGTAGCAGCGAAAGCACAAGGTCTGCTAGACAGATTTGACAAAGGAAAGAGTTTTATGATTGTTGATGGCTCAGCATCCATTAGCTGCATTAGAGGAACTAAACTGCGCATTCCAAGCAAAATCAGCAACAGTATCTGGCATGATTGAAACATCTGCAATGACAGTTGAACAATTGCGGGTATTGTGAACAGAGGAAAATTATAACAAGATATTTGATGAAGCTGAGAAAAAGGTAACTTCCCCAGATCTAGTACCTATTGAACTACCACACATTTGCAGACACACCCCCCAGAAGGATCACAGGTGATGGTTCAACACACCATTCTGCAACAGCTAGAGATTACTACAGAAGCCAATATTTTGAATTTGTGGAAACACTCATAGAACATAGATTCAATGCAGACAACAATGACTCTGGGCAATATCTGGTACTTGAGAACATGATCACATCTGGCAAGGTTGGCAACTCAGTTATAAACTTCTATCCAGAAATCTCTGCACAATGGCTCGAGTTTCAGTTACCCATGTTCAAAGGAATAACAAACACAGTATCTCTGAAAGGTGCAAAGGATGCTTACTGTAAAATGCATGAAACAAGCGAGCAGATGTTTAGTGAAGTGTTTCTTCTCATGAAAATTTTGCTTGTATGTCCAGTAACCAGCTGCGAACGTGAACACAGCTTTTCCACATTAAGACAGTTGAAGACGTGGTTAAGGTCAACTATGTCTCAGTGCCACCTCAACCATGTGGCAGTTTGTTACAGTCACAAAGATGAGGTCAACATGATAAATATAGAAGAGCTCATGAAAGAATTCATAAACAGATTATCACAAAGGTGGTCTATGTTTTGGAACGTGTAGACAAGAGGACTAAATGAATCTTACTTTAATAAAAAGTATGAATAATTATGTGCTTCATTGTATTGATGTGTAATTTCCAAGAGTTTGCAAAGACATTTTAATTATTTTTATCAAACAAAATGAACAGTTTTTCAGTAGATATAAACTTATTAAGGGTAATTACTAATTTTATTAATATTTCAAAACTTAATTCATGCAATGAAAGTTATTGGTAACCTTGTTAAGTGTAATGGCCATCGTTTTTACTGTGCAGTGTACAGGAATAAATTCATGTGACAGTTAATTTGTGATACATTTGCTTTATTAACATTTTTAAAACTGTTCACAACATCTCACTTATACAAACCTACATGGAAACCTTGAAGTATTTGACAACAAGATTACTCTGTGACTCCATGTTTATGTTTACAGCTTTCAGGTTCACGTAGTCAGAAATTACCTATTTGCAAATTTAACAGTCCACATAAGTGGTTGCAAAAATCATCCTCCCAATTGGTGTAAAAAATCTACGTCCCTGGACGTCTACCATTTTTCAAAGGTACTGTCCCTATTCTTACATTTTGTTTACCCCTAATGTATGTAAAAAAAAAAACCTGTTAATATTTGTTTTTAGCCACATTATTTTTTTACGTACTTTTGGATGTCCTAATTTTCTGTTTGACCAACTTTCATGATCTTCTAAATCTTCTTTAGTAAAAAATTTAAATTACTTAAATGTATGATATTTTTATTTGATTTCTCTCATATCTTTTGTAAGCCAACCTGGTTTTCTACTTGCAACTACCATTTTTCTTTCTGTAAGGAATATGTTTTGAATATTGAACAATGTTTCTTTAAAAATTTTCCATACTTTCCCAATTCACAACATTAGTTTCATACAAAATTAAGCAGGTACTGAAAGCTTAGATGTTATCCTTTTCAACTTAAATTTTCTCCATTGATTTTATCTTTCAGCCTATCAACTTGGTAAGGCAAACCTTAAGTAAAAATAATTTTTTGTCAGCATATGTTGCTTGAAAGTATAAATATGATTTAGGTGTGAGAATATACTCTTTTCCAACATGTAAACTCTCATTTTTATATAATTTTTGCACAAATTATTGTCAAATAAGAAACGGATGCCAGTGAGATGCATTATATTAGGTTTAATTATTAGTCTTAGATCAGTATATGAAAAGTTTTTTGAAGATCTTGCAAATTATTGTTTTGAAAGTGATTTAATAAAATTTAAAATTTTAATGCAGTTCATTAATAGGGGGCGATGTTCAAAGGAATTTAAAGATTGTTGTAAACATGTGAAGTCTCATTAAGTAGCATTAATGCAGTATCAGTTTTTTTAATATTTTAATATTAACAGAAACTATTTAAAACTAAACTATTTAAGATCTAAACATCCATACATGTTTGCCTTGCCTGGCGACATGTGAAGGGGAGGAGAGGATCTTGGTGGTTGAGGGGTCCAACTCTAACACACCACTTTGGCCTTGAATTCCTGTAGATGAGCACCTTAGTGTGGCCCCTCTAGAGTCAGTTGGCTTGTCCACTTGAGCTAGGGTCAACCAAGTACCAGTTGGATGTTCTCAACAGGTGTTGTATCTAATGCTGATGTTTGGGTATAGTGCTCATGAAACCCTGCTTTTGCTGCAGTGTCCTTGTTTGACATTATCCCTTCATTATGGATACTTCAATTAAAAATCTTAAAATAGTGAAAAACAGTATAGGTAAACAAACACTTCTCGAAGATTCTGAGCAGCAATTCTCACCATCAGTACCACCTTTTGAACCTTATTTTTTATATTGCATTCTTTTTTAGACAAATCTTTAAGGCAAATGTTTCTCTTTATTCAGAATGGACTAGAAGGACTTGTTGGTTCTCCAGTGTCACTAAAGAAGCTTTGATCTGGTGACGCATCGATGGAAACATCCACATCTCAACACAGTGAGCTTCTCTTGCATTCAAAGGCAATTGAGGACATACCTATTGAGGTTGCACCTCATGCTACTTTGAATTCATCATGAGGAGTTATTGTTGAGAGGTATTTTAAGAACATTCCAAAGTCAGAGATTCTCATTGGTTTTTTCACCCAAAGAATTTTTGCACTGAGGCACATATCCACTTGCAAAGATGGAATTATGATGCTGATCAGTGTTCTCATTCTCACATTTACATCATCACGTCTACCTGTCACCATCAAGGCAGGTTATCTTAATTGCAGTGTACAGCCATGCATTACAAACCCTCTTCAATGTTTCCAGTGTCAGCAGTTAGGTCACTCAAAGACGTCATGTCGTGGTTCCTTGACATGTGCTTGTGGTGGTGGCAAGAGCCATAATGCCAACCAGTGTGAAACAGACCCTTATTGCATCAGTTGTAATGGCTCTCACCTGTCCTACTTTCATTGTTACCCTAAATGGTTGGAAGAAAAAGAGTTGCATGACATTACTTATCCTGAGGCTCACAAGTTGCTGTCCACCATTTCATCTCAGACATATGTTGTTGCACTTCATTCCACTACTATAGTGGGAGTGCAGATGAATCTCTCTGTGCCTTCAAAAGAATCATTCTTAAAACAAATGAAAAGTCTCCATAGTTAAAAAGGTTGATGAATTAACTTCAACACCTATCTCTGTCCGTTCCATATATTCTAACAAATTTCAAGACCCCTTTCCTTTGTTTTTGGTACAGGCATTTCCTTGGATACATCTTCTTCTCCCACCCCATGATTATTCATTCACGTCCTCAGTCACTAAAATCCTCTTCCGACAGTGAAGACCTGCCCACAAGGGCAATGTCCATGGAGGTTGATAATCTTCCCTTGAATTAAGAGAGTAAAGAAAAAAGATGTGGTTGATAACAGAAGGGTTCTCCACTCATTTCCCCTACACATAAATAAAAATGGCCACCTTGATTCAATGGAATTGTCGAGGTTTACGTTCTAATCTGGATGACATCAAAACACTGATTGCTTTCTACCATTCTGTATGTTTTTTTTTTTACAGGAAGCATTTCTGAAACCTGCTGATACAGTCACTTTTTGGCAGTTTCCTTTGTACAGAAATGACAAGCTTTGTGATGGATGAATGCATAGAGGGGTGGCACTGTTGGTTGATTGTATTTTGAGTGTCACACTTTTCATAAGAAAGATTGATGCCATCACTGAACAACTCCATCTTACCCTTGCAAACAGGCTCTGTGTTGATGACTTTCACATCTCTTGTTAGCTGTGAAACATGAGGCAGACTGCTCTCAATTGTTTACTGAAGTGGACCACAGCAAACGGCTTTAACTTATCTCTCTCTAAAACCATTTGCATTCACTTTTGCCACCAACGGGGTATTCACCCTGATCCTGAACTCTGTATTGGTGAAGTTGTGCTACCTGTGGTTGTTGAGACAATGTTCTTGGGGCTTATCTTTGACTATAAGCTGACCTTTATACCACACATCAAGTATCTATGGGTCAAATGTACAAGAGCACTGAACATCCTCCGTGTCCTCTCCCACCATCTGGGGAGTGGATCAGTGTTCTGTGCTGAAGATATACTGTGCTCTTATTCGATCAAAACTTGACTATGGATCACTGGTTTATGGCTCTGCCAGGACCTCGGCCTTGCCGATGCTGGACCCCATTCATCATCAAGGACTTCAGCTCTAGAATGGGTTTTTCTGCACTTCCCCAGTTCAGAGCTTGTATGTAGTCTCATGAACCTTCTTTGCAACTCTGCCATTTACAACTGTCTTTAGTATATGCTTTGAAACTTCATTCTTTATCAAAGCATCTCACCTAGGGTTGTGTTTTCCTTCCTCAGTGGGCCATACTTTTTCAGAACAGACAGTCTGCCATTTTTTCTTTTTTGCCTTCATATCCAGGTGCAGCTGGATGAATTGGGTTTGTCCTTGGATAACATTGCTATATCCACTGGTCAACCCATCCCACCATAGTTTTCTTACAGTGCCCACATGTGACTTGTTTTTAAGTCATCTGAGAAAAGCAGACACTCCTGATTGGAAATACTGTCTGTTATTTGTTGAACATCTTCTGAACCATTTTTCCATTTCTATTTATATGGATGGTTCAAAATCAAGTGAGTGTGTGGGCTCTGCTATGATTTGTTGTGGTTCGGTGGTTGCATGCTGAATCCCCTCTTCAGCTTCTGTGTTCACTGTTAAAATGTCTGTCATTTCTCTTCCCCTGGGTCACATAAAAGCTAAGTTGTACTCAAACTGCACTATTTATACTGACTTGCTTAGTTCTCAACTGGCCCTGGAATTGCTTCACATTGGTTCACGTCCTGTTCTCGCTGAAATTAAAAGCTGATTGGTCTATTTCTCTTTAACATCTACATCTATCCAGTTTTTCTGGATACTGAGCCACATTGGTATTTGTGGGAATGAGCTTGTTGTCATCGCAGCTAAATCTATCTGCTCTGGCACTATCACCGCTGTGCCTGTTCCTGTATTCAAGGCTTAGCTCTGTGCTAGCTGGCAGTTGACTTGGAGTGAACAATGTGAAAACAAGCTTTTCCAAATAAAACCTTATATTGGACTTTGGCCGTCTTACTTTCATAAGGATAAGGATTGCAAAAAGGAAGTTGTTCTAATTGGATTATGCATTGGTCACAGTTTTGAAATGCATTGTTTTCTTTTATCTGGGACTGACACACCAGTGTGTTGTCTGTGTAATATTAAAGTCACAATAAGTCGTATTTTACAGTCTTGCTATCATATGACTCTCAATGATGGAACCATTTTAAACGTTCTGTTCCAAGATCTGTCCATAATGTTAAACAGTGTTATTGGTGATGGTAACACTGCCCACCTTGGAAATATTTTTAGTTTTTTAAAGGCCATCAATCTTTTTAATGCTATTTAAGGTTTTTAATTTATAAATTAGACCTGTTTTTTAATGTGATTCCCTTTTAAGCATCATTATCTTCCTAGTTCGATTTGGTTTTTATATCAAATGATATGTTTATATTACTTTGTTTTTTGTATATAGATCTGTAGATTGCTACCTAAGAAAATTTACCCCCTCACCCCTCCGTAGGAACAATACGACAATATTATGCAGGTGGATGATGCTTTAATGGCTCATATTGTGTCATTAAAAGTAAAGAAAAATTGTATGATTTTTGCTTTTTATTATTCTATGCTCTTTGTTGCATTATTTTATTGAGTAAAAAGTTGGTGCCTACTGCCAATAGTATAGAAAGGTTCAGAACACTATACACATGGACAGTTTTCACGTGCTGATTTTATGGAGGTGTTAAAACTATACATGGATAAATGAATGGTTGTTCTGTGACTAAAAGTTTGAAAATAAGCTGAAAAAGAAAAAATCTAAAGTTGTGTAAAATCATACAGTGGCACTATTTAGTTTATTAATAACTCAGTAGTTCAGTCTGCAAGTGTCTGCTGGAATGTGTATTCCTTTCCAGGTCCAGAATACAACAATTGAAAATAGAGTAGAAATGAACTAACTGCATATACCAGTTATTGATAATGTATCTCAGAATGATTGGTATTATGACTTATATTGATAAGCAGAAAACAACGTTTCAACCTTCCTAAGTCATCTTCTAAACCTGAAGATAACTAAGGAAGGTTGAAACATTGTTCTCTCTTTATCAATAAGTGTTAATACCCGTACCAGCTATTCTGAGATTTATTTTTATTTCAAGTGAGATTCTTGTCATCAACAGTTACAAAGAACTGTGCATTTGTCAGAAATTAATGTGTAATATGTTTTCATAACTTTCTTACAAATCAGTGTTGTTATAGCTTTATTAAAACTATAATGGAAGTTTTGTTGATATATACTGAGTATTATGTAAATTAACACCTGCCTAATTAGTTTTTTTAAATTACTACAATATGATAATCACACTTTTGGAAGAAATACGTGCAGGTTTGATAAGTAGTTGCTACCAGTAACTGAATTGTTTATAAAATTATGAGGCTGACTAAGTTAATCACTTTTTTGTAGGTGGCAAGACAAAACTACTTCAACAAATGATACGTACAGGTATTCCTACAACCCTTGCTTTGACTTCAAGGAAGGTCCTGCAAACAATCCTCTTGTGGACTGTTCTAGTGAAGTAGCAGTAAGTGTTAGTTGTTGTGTATCTTCGTAGTGTCTGGTCAATGTGTTGAAGACAGAATCAATATTATTATAATAATATTTCATTTGAAAAGAGTTTCTGTATTAAGTGTATGCAGTATGTAAGGTCTTGGCTGATATCTGTGATTGTGTAAAATATTCAGACTGTCAATTGTCACATTAGTAGCTCATTGTGACACATTGCAATGTATAGAATGATGGTTATAGCTGATTTATCAATACTTTTTTTAAAATAAGTAATTAGAGTTAGAAGCTAGTGCCTTTATACATCTGCTTCTATGCATCTCAAATGTGTTGTTATATTAACTCAATATTGCTGCTACATTATTTCTAATTCAGTTGCTCAATTTTTTTTCAGTGTCATTGATTATGATGTGTGAATAATTATGGGTAACAATACATGTTAAGAATGTTTTGCAGTGTTTTTGTTTAGTGTATGAGCTTAGGATTAATGTAATCACAAGTCAACATAACCTTGAGATATTGCTGGGTTTATGACTCAACACATTATCAGCAGTGATAACATCACAGATGAGTTAGTGTATATAAATCATTACATATTTTAATTCTGTAGTTTTATTTCATATTATGTTCTTTTAGTCAATTTCCTATATAGAAATAGCTTTCTTAGAGTGTAAGTTACTTTTTTAGTTGAAATCATTAATTAGAAGCTAATTAGTCCTAACTCGAATGTCATCATTACATTAGCTAACTCCAGTAAGAGTAAACATTTAAAAAGTATTTAATTTATGATCAGTTGATGTGGTTAGAAAAACATTTGTTTAGTGGTTATAGATTGTAAGTGTTAGTATCATGATGACTTAAAACAAAAGATTTGGGAACGAAGAACATAGATTAACATAACTAACAACATAAAGCTAAAAGTTTTGATGAAAGTTAAATTTTTATCAATGATCAAATATCTGAATTCTTTTATTTTTCCAGTTCTTGCTCATTATCATCAGCAATAGCAAGTTATTTATAACTGGCTGCTGTCTTGTGTGTATTCATGTGTATACAGTTGCTGAAAGTTTGTGTTACCCACAGATTATTTGCAAACGTGCATATGTGTTTGTTAGAGAAATAACAAATAATTGTGAGCAATATCTATGATTCAGTTTTATTGCCTTGATACATGTTTATGTATCGTCTTATTAACATTATGCTTCAATTCAAAACACTGTTTGTATTTAAACTTATATTTCTTATTGTCGATAAAATAAAATACATTTGAAATGTTTTTAAAATTTGTTTTAATTCTAGGCTTGCCAAATTAGTCCTGATGGTAAATTTTACTATAGTCTGGGGAATCAAGCAAGTGCTCAGTTCCACTGGAATGTTACTGGTAGTGTTTTACAAGTAGTTTACCATGCTCCCCATGCAAGAAGGTCAGTTTTTCTTTAAATCTTAACAATATTTCGTATTTTTTACTCTTCTTTCTTTAAACCAAAACTAGGCTCAGGTTTAACAACAGAAAATCCAGTAAGAGTTTGGCTAGTTTTTTTTTTTATGCCATCACTGTTTTGCTTTTTGTGTGTCTGTACCAATCTTGTGAACACCGTTTTGTGAGATGAAATAGGTGAAGTTTGACTAAACTTATAAATTAAATACTATATACAAAATTTTAGCTCTGATTAGCTTTTGAAAGTTATGGGTCAAAGTCAATTATATTGGCAGGATATAAACATATCATAACATTATATAAACACAATTTGTACTTTATGTACATGAACAGTCAAATATGAAGCATGCAGATAGAGAGGAGGACAACATGGATAGTTGAGTTTTCATTGCTACATTAATAATGGGTAATAGAGTATGACTACTCACCAGGTAACTTCAGTGAGGTGAGAGGCATGATAGACAATGTCTGATCAGTTGGTAACTTTTGGAAGAAGTGGGACAACAGGACAAATATTAGATTCTGTGAACTATGTTGGTTAATTAGAATTTTTGACAGTATGTGGAGCACGAAGATTGCGATATTCAAATATTACATGTATTTCTTCCCCTCTTATAGCATGTATTTCATGTTTAAAATTTCTACATTCTAAATCTGAAACAAATCTGGTTGAGGTTGTGTCTCAGATTTCTGCAGAACTTATTGGCCGTATAATGGGATACTTATACAAAGTTCTGCTTTATGTGGTGTGTAGATGTTAACTTTACAACTCTCACAGGAAGCAGTGATACTTCTGTCTATTTGATTTAGTAAGTTTCATGGAGTCTGTGGATCAGAAGAGCAGTTTTGCTATTTCAGAGTTAACTTCTGGTCTGTTAGGGTTAAGACTTGCAGTAAACTTTAGTCTTTTATATAGTTTGTTTTTATTATGTATGCCAAATGTACATTGTCTTTTTTAATTTTTAGTTTTCACTTTATGCTTGTTTTAATTAATTTTTGTTTTCAAGTATGAAGAGATAGGAGGGAACTGTGTAATGTGAAGTAGCCAGTTGTTAGTTGTGTTAACTAAACTTGTCCATTTTTTTTTCTTGCATTATAAATCTGTTCAGTCAAATCTTCATAGATCTTGTTATTTGAAAGTTGTTTATTTGTTTAAATCAAGAATTCTTTATGATCATGTCTGTTATCATTATGAATAATGTTTCATCACTTCAGATTTCATGTGTTGTATTGTTTTGCCATTTATTCTTTCACAGAAAGTTGTGCGTTTTGCCACAAAAAGTCAGGGGTTCTGGTCCAGAATTTCACTTGTTCTTCTGTGGAAAGCTGTATTTTGTAACATGTTCTGGCAAATGCAATGAAGCTTTAACACATACTTGTTTTTAAGTTTATAATATTGCTAATGTAACAGTTGACAAAATTTTCAAAGAATTGAGTTTCCATTAAGAAACCCCATTACCAGAGCATCATGGGAAATTTACTTTCATATACTGAACTTACCCACGTGGATCTCTTTTTGTGATATTTTTCTCATTTCTGCTTTTGGATATTGTGAATTGGACTTAGTGTGCCTTACTAAAGTTTGTTGCATCAAAGGTTACTTGTTACAAAAATTTCAAGTAACAGGTCAAATATGATAAATATAGTCAATATTACTCTTTAATAATTTGTGTATAGTTTATGTTAATGGAGGTTGCAGCCAATGAAAATTAAGTTTGAGAGAATTTTCTAAGAATTATTATTGTTGTTTCATTAAATAACAAGAGACTATGTTATGATTGATTTACACAATGTGTTATTTCTTTATATTGTTTTTTTATTGACTCTATTTATAGCATCATGTTTTTTCCAGGCAAACAAATGTAACATTAGTGTGTTCTCGAGAGTTGTCAAGTCCTGAACTTAATGTTTTGGGTGAAACTAAACCTGGAGCTGAGCAGTATGTAAGTAATAATAAAACAATCTCAATTCCTTAATTTAATTTGAAGATACTTTTCACCTTAACAGAAATATGATTGTAAAATGTTTACAAAAATAATTTAGGGGCTTTAGTGAGACTGTATCATGTGTGACAAAAGCTATTTGAGGCTGAATGGTTACTCTGAAAGATAGAATTATTGTTGAATATTTGGTTTATACATAGGTGATATCTTGTTCTAATTGTACATCATTGACCAAGGTGCTTCATTTTTTGTTGTGAGATTGTGGTAACATAAACATTCTACAAAGATTTATTTGAATAAAAAAAATTAGGAGAATAAGGTGTGGAGTTTTAAAGCAATATTTGAGAGGCTGTTAGGAGAAGTATTTAACTTAAAAGGATGTAAGAATAAAAACAAAAGACACTTTTCAGTTTGGTGTGCTGATTTAGTGACCTAATTACTAATTATCACATCTCTAACTTTTAACTTTAATTTTTTCTGTTTCCATTATATCTATTATTCTGAGTTGATTCTTTTTGTTTTCCCATTGCTTGATTTTGTTTTTTTCTATTTTTCTTGACAGTTTAAATTTAGTTATTTTCTTTGGCTGACACTATTCTTTAAGTTTTTTAACATGTTGGAGATTTATTATTTCACTAGAACACAATTTATTGTTCATTTATGGAACATTCCATTTTTATGCACCCTCCCAACTAGGATTACTGAAAATTAATGAATAGTGTATTAGTGATAAATAACTTAATCAGATATGTTCATTGTTTGAAATGCTTGTAGAATAACTTAATAAAAATAGTAACTTAGCCATTTTAAGTTGCTTAGGATTTTTATAGGAATTTAACCTGATTGCCAAATGTGCCTGTCCTGATGGATGTCCTCTAACGAACCCCCATACTGATGGTGGTCTCTCGACAGGATCCATTCTTGTTCTCATGTTAGTATATACTTAGCCATTAAGGTTTATTTATTTATTCTCTTATATTCTAGTTTTGACACTGTGTTTTGGAAGGTCTTTATGGTTGTAATTTATTCTTTAATGTATCTTAAAACAGTAGTGAAAGTTTGACACCTGGAAATTCATAGTAAGAAGAAAACTTCATAACGTAGAATATCGGTTACTGTTCATTCGTGAAATCAGTATAAAACTTTATATGACGGTGTATTATTTTTGACATCAGAGGACTAAACACAACACATGCAAATGGTTATTGTTTTTCTGTAATGTTGTTAAAAATGAAAATATCCAGCTGTATATAACAAAGGAGAAATGACCAAACTTGTATGAAAATCTTGTATCAAGATATATACATACATACATTCATGATGAGTTGCAAGGGCAAAGGTTGTTTTGGAAGATAAACATTACAAGAAAATTACATTATTGACTAAGTTTAGACTTTACTGTGAAACTCATGTAGAACATAATTAGGTTATTTTACTACAATCTATCAGTAGGTCAGCGGTAGTTTTTTGACTTAACTCTAGAATCTGAGGTTCGTTTTCTCTTTGTGTATAAAGCATAGATAGTCTATTGGTAGTTTTTAAATAAAAACAAAGTTACATAACCAAGAGTATAATGAATTTTAGCTTGATTCACATTTAAATAGAAAAATTTCCAAAAGGAACTTTTGAGTGATACTTTAAAACTGTTTGCCTTATTGCGAGGAGCTAAGATTGGTAGTTGTTTTTGGAACGTAAAGCAGTCTGTGTGCATCTTACTTTTCCAACTCAATAAATTTGATTGTTGTAAGTTTATGTAAAAACATTTCATATAATCTGAAAATATTTGAAGATTTTGTTCTTATTTTTATAAAGTATGAATATTGGAGAATAATTAAACAGCACTGTATGTACTGGACCAGAAACATTAGACAGCAAATATTGTTATTAAATATGAGTTTATTTTTTTATTTATTGTAATACATAATTATACTTGTTAATTTTGTAACCAGTGTTTGTTTTATATTTCAGATTTTTCATATTTTTAGCCGTTTATTTAATTGGTTGTATGGCTTTCCTGAAGATAGTTCGGGGAGCATCTGGGAAAGAAATGATTCCTAACTATGATTTTTGGATGGACTTCCCATTATTGGTCAGAGTAAGTGTTGTAATTGTAGTTGAGTCCTTTATTATTTTCTTAACCATGATATTTGTAATAGAATTGTATAGAGGAAGTATCATTACTTTTGCCCATTTCTTCAAAGAGATGGTGAGATTAAACTTGCAATTCTGGGCTTGTGATACAGTTGTGTACTATATAAACATTTTAAGAGAGAACACAAAATGTGTCAGAAAGTTATTGTAGAGCTAAAACTACAGTAATTACTTTATTCTTTGCTTTTCTAAGAAACAGTTGAAATGGCTAAAAATTAAAACCTTCAAATAACTCTTATTTCTCAGGATGGCACTGTTTTTGTGCTGAATGGATGTAAAGCTGAAGCCACCTACGAGAGAATCTGAAGTCTTTTTCTATAGAACTGTAACAACCCTCTCATCTTAAACAGCTTATTTTTGTTACTAGTAGCTTTGTTTATTAAAAGTAATCATATAGACTGGTCTTTAAAATTTTACACCAGTATTTCTTTAATGTCAAAACATTGTGCCTTAACTTGCATATCAAAGTAACATCATATTTCTAACAAGCTTCAAGTCTAACAAACACTTTGTATGTTGTCTTCATATCTAAAATGGTAGTTTTATTGTTTTCTTTATAGTTATGATTTATTCTGAATTTGATTAATCCTGTTTAACTAGATTTTTAGAATGGAAGATAATCTTCTGGAAACACTTTGTCTTCAATGGGGTTTTTTGACTGTAGTTACTGTACATAGATATGTTCTGTAAATTTCATGTGCATTTAAGTAAGATAACTTAGAGAAAAACAGCTTAATGTTTTATTAATTATGGATTTAGTGATTGTGTTAATCAGTAATTGTGTCTTATAGCTACTTTTATAAGCTCAGTGATGAAGCATCTGCAGAGTTCCATCATTTTACTGAATGGTTCCTATTTCAATAACAGTAAAACTGAAGGAAGAACAGAGTTGAAATGTGTAATAGATGAAATAGTTATGACTGTTTGTTATTACATATCCTCAGGCTAATCTCTAGTGAACCATTTTTATACATCCTAGAACTAATATCTCACTTAAGTGAATCTCTAATATGCTGTTTCTTGCTCCATGAATCTCGTAATATACTGCTCCTTTTTCCATGAACATCCTTGCATACATGTTTGTCTTTATACCAAAAGGGCTTACAGCTCATTAGTCTCTTTTTCCTCTAGTTTGTTTCCTGCATCATTTAATTTTTATCTGAAATAGATTTTCTCACTGTGTTTTAAACTTATATACATGATGTTAATACCAATTTTAATTTGATGTATTAAAATGTAATATTTCAATTAAAAGCTTTTCTGTAGTTGATAGTCTCATAATCTTGGTTAATGTTTCTGAGGTAAGTCTTCTTATCTCAAACTGTTTGAGTGCACTTTCTTTCTAATTTAAATTTTTTTTTTCGTTTATTCTTCAGATCTGACACAAGGTCTTTTTAATTAAAACTAATTTTTTCTAGAGGTGTACAGCATTTTGTCCACATTACTCCCAGTCAATATCTTGTTTGAAACCACCCAAAAGGGGTTTTAATTGTTGCATTCAGTACAAATACTTAGATTTTTAGTCACTTTTTTATTGTATTTTGCAGCAACTTCATTCCTTCTATTCTCATTTTTTACTGACAAAAGTAACTGCCATAAAGTAATTTAAACATTACTCTTATTTTGATATGCATGCTGTAGGATTTATCCATCAGAGTTTATAATATCAAGTTGTCTTTTTATTTATTCTTTTATATTTTGGGGTTTTATGTGCAACTATAATGACTTAAACTAGGAAACTAATGAAACTTAGACTTGTATTACCAGAAAAACAGTAAATGGAAAGTGTTCACACACTGGTAAGGAGGACTTATCTTTCTGATTGTTCATTGTCAAACAAATTTTAGCAGGTGATTGGTAGAATGTAAAGATATGCTTCTCATGTGTAGTAACAAAAATATGTTAAGAGTTTTTTCCATTATATTGAAAATACAATAGATAGCACTCTTTATTCATCTGAAAGTTGTATAAAATCCTGAAAGTGTTATGAAATTGTTAATAAACACTCCAGCAATACCTGAATTTATTATACATTTTTATCCTGAGTGTCTTGCAAATTAAAACTGAAAGCTATTTTGTTATACTAAAATGTTATTTTTTCCATTTTTAAGTGTTAAAAAATAAGATGTGTACTTTAATATATCCATTATGTTGTCAAAGTGTTTTTCAAGATGACTGTTCATCCTTAATTATGCTGTTTAGTTAATGAGAAAATAAAAACCAACATGCAGTTTCTTAAAACTTGAGTAAATTTGATTATGTACTAAAATGAATGTAAGAGGACCCATTCAGACAGAAATAATTTTAAAACTGGGGGTGGTTGCACAGTTTTTGTACACCATTTTTACTATACTCTCGTAACATCAAAACTTTGAACTTGTCCCTTTTTTTAATAACGTTAATAGTATCATTTTGGAGATCTGACCTCTAGTTGTGAAAACATAAAATGGAAGTGGATAAAGTGACCTTGTTAGTGTTCCATGGTGTAGTCATGAATTTACTTATTACAGAAGGGTTAAATGTGTCAATACTTTATTCTCTAAATTATAAGTAAGTTAACTTGACAACCACTGACTGCCACATTACTTCATGTTAAGCCTAAAAGATCTTTTTATTCCTATTATTAAGCAAGTGTTTTTATTTTTGATCTTGGAAGGTATGGTTCTATCTGTGCAACCTTTCCTGTGAATCTCCTTGAGGTTCTAAGTACAAAAACTTTGAACTTAAATACTTATTTCCAATAACTCCCTTCACATGCATGCCAGTTTATTTAAACCTATGGACAGAGCCCTCAAAATTTCTTTGTTCAGTTGGAAGTAACAGTTTCAAAAATTACCCACTTCCAGCAGATGGGTTGAGTTAAATCTCTTGATCCATGTTTCAGGGAGTTGTTTGACTTTTTTCACTTTTTCTGTGGGGTTAAAAGCGTACTTTCGAAGGTTGTATTCTTCAAATCTGTTCTTAAACATTCTATGTTGAGGTTTAAATGAGACTGTTTTTAATATCTAATTATATTTTTAAAACACTTGTAAGTTACTGAAGTACATCTTTTAGTTAAGTTTTTTATTCATATTCCCTGTGTGCTTTCACAAGTATTGAATAACTGGATTTATTTCAACAAAATTATTGATAAAGCAATTTCTATTCCTGCAGTAAGGTAACTAGTCTCTCAGCTTGTTCAGCTTTAGTAATTGTGAAATAAAATCTTCAGATAAATGTGGTTATTGCTAAAACAAACTATGCTGGCATATGGTATCTCATTGTGAGTTTGAAACTAGATGCAGATCCTGTGGTATTATATCCCATTGTTAGTTTGAAACTAGATTAAAATGCTTAAGCAGGTTCAGAAGCTGTGTCATAACTACTTCAGACTTGCCTAGGGTTGAGCATAGGACCATACCTATACAGTTATGTAGTGCTGACAAGAAGCATGAGGATATTAGTATGGAACTACTTTTTGTTTTTAGTATGAGGTGCTTTTCACATGTTTGTACAAAAAAATACAAGGGAACTGAGTTAACATGCTTTCATTGTTTAGAACAAAATAACGTGTGATTAATGTCTATTAAGGTGTAAAGAAAAAAATTATAAAATTCTTAACAGTTTGATGTAGATTGTGTTATTCTGCATCCTTCCTGAAAATTAAGTATGACACCTGGTGTGTGAAACAAATTCTGTAAAATAGAGGTTTGGTTTTTATTTCCCAAAGTTGTACAGTGCTAAGAAAACTATTTTTTCTAACTCTTGACTTTTATTCTAACATAACTCTTAAGATTACAATCTTCTGTCACAATCTGCTTACTTTCCAAAACTAAAAGTGAAAATACAGAGCAAGTAAGTTTTGTTGAAAGAGGTGAAATGCACATTATTCAGTAGTGTTGCATTGTTGCAGCTATGCTTCTTAAAAACTAGTTTATTGTGGTTTGTGATATTTTGGGTTAGTGGTACTTTAAGAAAGGTAGAAACCTCAATTCTTTCTACTTGTTTTTTTGTAAATAATTTTTATTACAGTAATCAGCTTGGAGACGAGATTTAAGAAATGCTAACTACTGATTAATAAAATGGATAGGGTTAATATATCCACCACAAAGTTAACATGGTGGTTTCGGATGAAATAGTTTAGCATTAACAAGACTATTACAGGTGATACTAGATATTATTGTATCTTTTAAAATACATTCTTAATTTTATAAAATATAATACTGTCATAACTAAAGAAGCATATGTATAAAAAATCTTTTGTCATACATAGAACAGAACATGTATAGATCAGGTTTTGCACTCACAAATAGGGTTTGAAAATTGTAACGAATTCCACGAATCTTCACTTAAAAAACATATAACTGAGTGATTTCTTAAAATACCATAAGTGAGAGCTGAAACAAAATGGCAATAATATTTGGATAAAATGTATCGTCTTACACCAGTATTTCCACTATAATTACTCACAGACACAACTCTTTTCTATAGTTGTGAGAATGCAGGAAAGGTGAACATTATATAGGCTTGTTTTTGCTATAAAACAAAACTAAGTTTCTTCTTTATGCAAAAAAGTTTGTTTTTCAAACTACAGGCTTATATAACAAGATTTGTTGATAGACAAGTTGGTGGTGTTATTGAAACAGTATGAAAGCTCTTAGGGAGATGTATATACCCTGAAATGTGACAAGTGCCTAAAAGATAAAGACCCTTAAGGCTGTATCGACCCTGAAGTTTATTCTGGTAGATACCTACAGTTACAAATATAATCTTGATTAATAAAATATTTCATATTTAATGAATCCTCAAGTGAAGACAAAAGGAAGAATTGTACTTCTCTACCTACAGAAAAAAAAATAATCTATCCTAGTCCTAAAATATTTAATAGTTATTCACTTTTTTTTGATAAGATACTGTTTATATTTATACTATCGGTGTTGAGAAAATATTAAAGAACAGGAACTCTCTCACTGTCCGATTAATCCTGGAGGATGCAGAATTATTCAGAAATATACAAATCTCGTACTTTATAGATATAGCAATGATATTGACAATAAAAAGATTATTTTTATTAATTTGAAAAACTAAATGGTTTTTATTATTATTAAAATGTATAAATTGTGGTTTATAAGTGCAAATTACTAAGACTAAATTAAGAATGTGTGTGTGTGGATCACATTTTTATGGAAAACAATGGATCACAAATTTATACAAAAAAAGAGTTCCAAATAAAAGTACCTTTTGCAGTCACAATTTCATTCTATTCTATGTTATACAGGACGAGCTGTTAAACGCTGTCAACAGTTTTGTTTCGTAATATCTTCATCTCTCATAAGAGCACTTGTTTGTCATCAGACTGTGAGGTCCCAATTAGAACTAGTATAATTAAATCTACAAAAGGCAATGTGTATGTACTAAGATTCATAGGAAACTACAAAATGCACACAAATAAGTGACTTATGGGAAACAAATCCTTTCTGACTGGCACATTATTCTGTTTAATATCACTACACATTCCAACATGTTTTGTATGACATTCATTTTAGTATATTCAAAATTAAAGCACATGCAGTAGACTTCTCTGCAAATTTTATTTGTTAATTCAAAGAATTTGTGTCTTTCCAGTGGAACAGCAGTAATTTACAGTATTACAATGCTAAAACCAGCTGTTTGATTCCCTCCAATGGGCCCAGAAACTAACCTGATCTGGGTTTGCTTAAAAACTAAGGATCCAAATACAATAATTACACTAAAAAAATGTATCACAGTATGTAGGGATTATAGAAAATGTTGAAATGCTTGTTTGACTTTCAGGGGAAGTTGCTTGTTTTACTATTGAAATATCCTGGTTTATCACAGGCATTATCAACAAAATAATTGTCAAGTTTACAGTATCTATTAGGTAAATTAAAGCTTTGAGTAATTCATAGTTTAAAGTCTTGAAACAAAACTACAAGAACAATAAACCATTATTTAAGAGTCAAAAAGAGGTGTGTTCAAGATTTCATGAAAAAAAGTTTTTTAAAAGGCACAAGTACAAGCACTTAACATCGCTTGTGACGACTTAGTTTTGGGACCTATTAAATAATATTTACACAAATATTTGTGTCACATGTCTATTTTTGAGCCATTGGTATATAACTCGCTTTATCAGATAGAGATTATTTGATTAGTTGTTTTAAAATGAAGGAACTTCTAACTGTTGGACAGAAAATAAAGATTTATACAGAAGAATGGAACCCACTTTGCTGGAAGTTCACAGTACAGAATCACAGGAAATATACATATCAAAACTTTTCTTCTATAGGATCCTTAAACACATCTCTATATACATGAACAGATTCTATACATTTCTTTTAAGAAATTGCTTAGCCAGTCATATTAATTACATTTTTTTTTCAAATTTCAATAGCAAAGTGATAAACTTGTGCCTAATATATTGCAAATGGATAAAAAGATATGATGATATTTATTCGTGAAGATAATGTGCCTTTAAACATTCAGATGAAAATAAATTATACAGAATCATTTATACATAAGAAGGACTTGAAATCTTGAGTTGGATGACAGCTGAAAAAGTGTAGGATCATCCTCTGAGGTCCAGAATCCACTTTTGGTACCAAGTGAGGATAAAGAGCTGCTCATTTTATCTTCAGTATCTTCCTCTTTGCTAGCTTTGAAGTCTTTGGACATTACAACATACAAAAATCAGTAACTATGCCGAATACCACAAACAACTCTAATTAATTAATAAAATTGAAAGTTTAGGTGACTTTCTCAGAAGTCCAGATTCTGATACTTATATTGAAAATTATGTAATTTAGAAGTCCAATCTCATCTACACAATCTTGAACACCACTGTCTCACATGGACATACAAAATGAACGTGTGAAGATTTGATTGTACATGTACTAATTGTTGTTAAGTTAACACTAAAACTAAAGAGTAAATAAATATATAAATCACCAAATACATTATTCTGCCAATTTAAAAATGTTTGCTTCTCCTTTGATCTAAAAGAAATCTTGGTAAAAATTTCCAAACAAATACATTATGAACCAGTTATTTTCAGTAGCATAAAGTAACATACAAGGGTTACTTTATTAACAGATCAAAGCTATATAACAGAATTAGGTCCACACGTGAATTGTGGAAGTATGAACCATAACTTTCATGTTCATAAGTGCTGTAGTACAAGGAAAAGTCACATTGCAAGCTAGATATTACAAAGCCCTACTGTTACCATGACAAAATGTAAGTCCAGCTGCTACCCAGTCTGCTGGACAAACTCTGGCACACGCAGCAGCTTGTGAGTCATTCTGTACAAGTCAAGACTTGCTGTGGCTGTCCTGTCTTTTTTTACTTGTTTTATGTCCTCTGAATTATGACAAAGGCTTAGCTAATTAGTAGTGAATTTAAATGAGTAATTTTGCCTTTTACTCATAAAATTATTTTCATTTACTGCTGATAAAAACAAACTACAGTTCCATATTAGCTACCATTATTATGTGTATGTGTGTGTTATTCCTTTGAATTTTCTTCTCATCTGTATTATATAATAAACTTAAATACACAAATTTTTACTACTTTTCCAGCACTTTGAATAAACTTGTATATTAGAGAAAAGTAATAACTAAATGGTTTTTTATGAAAAGTCCTCATAAGTTGGTATACAGACAAGACAATGTAACACCAAGTAAGTCATCTCTCAAGTACTAAACAGTGAGTATATGAGTGAAAAAGTTAATTATAACCACATAACTTACTGCTTAAAATATATATTGGGAGACCAACTACTGTTTTGATTGGTAGAACAACCAACTATAGACTTAATAATGAAATTACTCACCTGCTGGTATCTAAACTATGTGATGAAAGTTTCAATTTTAATTCCTCAGTTGATGTAGGGGTATTCTGAAGACTCGGTACCTTTCTGAAAGGTCGGCTTCTACTCCTTAATTTTTGGTTGTGACTTTGGAATAAAGCTGGCTGTTGAGTGACCATCTCTTCAACAACTGAAGATTTAGAATGAGAGTCTTCTAGCACACTGGAGGATCTAGTACCAGCATGTACAATGTGAGAGAGTATCCCCACAATCGTTTGCAGATCTCTGGTTACACGACGTTCAACATTATGGACTTGTCTGTAATAGTATTAAACACAATCCTGTGTCATACAAGTTTAGTATTTCTGCATACTTAACATTAAACTTTGTCTAATGCAAAAATTCACCAATGTTATTAAGATATCTTTGATTTGACTTGTTTGAAAATTTGTGCAAAGCTATATGAGGGCTATCTGCATTAGCTCTCCTTAATTTAGTAGTGTAAGACTAGAGGGAAGGCACCTAGTTGGCAAAAGAGTAACCCAAGAATAGTGGGATTGACTGTCACATTATAATGCCCCCATGGCTGAAAGGGAGAGCAGGTTTGGTATGACAGGAAAACAAATCTTTGGACTGAGGATTCTTTACTATATCCTTACACTATGCTATATTAACTGTATCTACCACATCCAAAGGTATCATGTTCTGTAACCCAACCACCCTGCTACAAAAATAAAACTGTCTTAACTGAAAAAGACCTCTTTCTCAACAAAATTATAGTTGTGCCTTCTAAACCCACTATTAATATGAATCAAAATTAACAATTCTCCTAACAGTTTTAAATACTTCAATCAGAACTGCTCTAACTCTTCCTTTTTCAAGAGACAAAATTTTCAAAAATCTTAGCTTCTCCTCATATAATAACATTTCTACCATCCTAAATATCTTCCTACTAGCCCTCCTCCAAACACTTTCTAATAATTCAATGTCTGTCTGAGATACGTAGCCCAGGACTCAGAGTATTTCATATGTGGCCTAAGTAATGACCTATACAATAGCATTATGAACTTTTTAGACTTGTATTCAACATTCCTATAGATACAACCAAAAATTCTAGCTCTAACTAAATCACACTGCTTGGATGACTTGAGACTAATCAACTTCAACATCAGAATATTTTTCTTCCATAACCCTATTATGGTTATTGTGATCATAATTATACTTATGATTCAAATTCTCATATATCTCACATGCATTACCTTGCATTTATTATAACTGAAAAGCCACTTCCCATTTATTTGCCCAACTCACTAAGTAATCAAAATCATTTTATAAAGGACTAACATTCACCTTACAATGTCATCACTCAGAACATTAATGTTATCAATAAATTTAACTTAGGTAATGACCATTTATTGACATAAATAAAAAAGAGCAAAGGTCTTTCCACTGAACCCTAAAATATCCCACTCATAACATTAGCCCAGTTTAACTGATCTCCATTTGTAACAACTCTCGACTTTCTTCTATCCAGCCAGTTTTCTATTCAATTTGATAACTTATCTCCTACAACTTGTACAAGTGTCCACTACCTTATTGTTGTCTCATATAAAGGATTATAACATCACAACAAGTATTCACAAGTTTATTGCTGTCTCATACAAAGGATTATAACATCATAACAAGTATTTACTAGTTTATTGCTGTCTCATACAAAGGATTATAACATCATAACAAGTATTTACTAGTTTATTGCTGTCTCATACAAAGGATTATAACATCATAACAAGTATTTACTAGTTTATTGCTGTCTCATACAAAGAATTTAAACATCACAATTGTTATCCACTAGTTTATTGTCATAAACTGTATAACATGCATCTCTGAGTAAAAACTAGCCTTCATTGTATGTTTCCAATGTGAAAATGTTTAAATCTGAGTGCAAAATAACCTCCATTGTTTGAAGTTTACACGTGTTTATATGAGTGAGTTATTCTTCTGTAAAGAAACCAATGCACAAAACTTATGAATATACGTTGAAGCATATTAAATGTATTCAGGTTAAACCCATAAATATTATATGCAGTAAACTGTTCATTTTTGATCTGATTCATCTCACCTGCTAAGTCCATCTATTCTAATCTCTAGCTTTTCCAGGTCTCCATGTCCTAAATGGGGTGGGAAGTACTGAAAAGAAGGATCTGTTGTCACTTCATCTGGGGACTGTTTGTTTGTGGGTATGGACAAGGACATGGGAACAGTCATACTAGAGCTAGATTTAAGCACACTACTAGTTGGAGTTTGTTGTTTAGTAGTTGAAGAACCACAGGTAAGCCTCCCTGATCCTGACCTGGATCGAGCATTAATAATCTGTGTTGAAACTTCACAACTAACACAATAAGCAGGATATGAGGTTTGGTCAAATGGAGCAGATGATCTCAGAGTTGTTGAGGTAAAGTCCGGCTTTTGTGGGACAGCATAGGAAACTGTAAATAAAGCCAGATTTAACAAGTAACCTGAATATTCATTACTTGGTAAAGTAATGTAATTTTAATTTCTCATACTGAATTGTACTAACATTTAAATTGGAGACTGAAATTGCCAATGATACAGAGAAACATCAGAGGAAATTTATCAGCAAATTTAACATGTTATTCATACATAAAGTGTTGTGATGATTCATAATATAATCATATTTTATCCTTCCATAAATGGTGAAGAATATATATTTATTCAGGTATTTCTTCAAATTTTTCATGCAGATGTTAGTATCTTGTTATAATGTTATGTGATTCAATGTGGGAAGGTCATGAGCTAATCTTCTATGCAGGTAAAAGTTACATACTGCAACACCTGTTTCACAAGGCTTTATGTGCACTTGATCCTCTTTCAGTATTATGTCCTTCTGGTGTGGGTTTATACTCGTTCAAAGGGCTGATACAGGAACTTACAAAGAATAGTATGAGCTGGAGTTTTATCTCCTTTGAATATGTTTAATGTGAATTATAATGATGGTAGTAATCTAAAGATTGTGGGATACCACACTAGGACCTTGGTCTGACTTGAAATCTAGGTATATACATTATCTTTACTCTTACTTTTTGTAAACATTTTTAACCTACTCTCTACCTCAGCAATATTTTTCATTATTGATTAAAAAGTCTGGTGAGTTAAGTAAATAGTTAAATTTTATGAATAAACATCATATTTAAATCCTATACGGAGGTTAACTTGTATTTCATTTGCTGTCAAAGTTGAAGATCATTCTTTGCATAATATTTGCTTAATCTGAGATTGATGGACATGTCTAACCACTTGGCAGCTATCAATGCATCTGAATACCACATAGCATATCACATAAATTATTATTTTATACCTAGTCTATCTCCTTGTGTCACTTACAGCTGGGTATGTTTGGTCTAGATAGAATTATTATTAAGACAACTCAGTTACTACTACACATTCGTTAACATGAAATAGAGTTATTAGTTCAAATACAAAGAAAAGAAACCCATATGGGGTTTAAGCATAATGTAACTTTCCATTAAAAACAGAACTGACTATAATGTATTTCAAATAAAAATAAGTACAAAATACAAAATTAACTGTATGTTAAATTATGTGCTAGTGCTAGAAAATAGAGATACCAATCTTTTGATAATTAAATCATGTGCCAGTCAGTATTGTTGTAATGATTAGAGATCCATACTTGGTTCTACAGCTTCAAGAAGTGGTTTTTTCTCTTGACCCATCTTACCAAATGATTCTTCACGAGAGAATGGATGTATGAAACCTAAATCAATTATTTCACTCTCCCTTTTTATCCTAGTGAAGGAGTTTGAGTGTGGAAGTGAAGGATGAGAAGTTTCTTTTTCTTTAAGCTTTGACAACGAACTTTTGTTCTTTACACCTGTCGTATATCAGAAGATCAGTTTAGTTTACTTGCACTGAAAGCTACTTTGCTGTCAATGTTCATTTATTCTGAAACCAAGGTTTCAACTATTGATAGAAAATAATCTCACTGACAATAAGAACAGACAGACAAATGAATAGACTACAACATACAAAATTCATTTGTGGTTTATTGGTTTGTTTCTTCTTGTTGTTATGTGATTATGCTAGGTACTTTTGGTTCTAGAACATCATCATCTAATATTTCAAGCATCTACCTGAATTACAAAATGATTGCTACATTCTAATGAAGTATGTAACCTTCAACTGTATTATTTTATATTTTAATACTAAAAATCTCTATGTAAAGTTGCCTTTTCTTTACTTTCAGATACATTTAGATAACTAAAACATAAGCATTATGTAACTTCTAGGATTTAAGGATTGAAATCAAAGCACAAGAACTAATCAACAGTGCTGAAATAAATACATTTATAGTTAATAAATAAAGTCTCACATATATAGAAGCTTGGAAGTTGTTGATTTCATGCAACATTCATCAATAAAAATTAAAGCAACAAAGTTACATCTGAAGACAGTTAAATATGCACAGAAAACTTTACCTTAAAACTCAGGATAAGATTAATAAAAAATTTCTAACTTTGTTTTGTTTTCTCGCCCTAATTCCTTGAAGCTTTCAATTATCACATAATTATTTTTTGTTTAATTTACATGAAGTACTTATCCTGTGGTATCAATATCTATAACCTATTGTTTCTCTTCTACATTTAATTATCTTTACCTCAATTACATGTATTTTAATTAATAATTATATTAGAAAATTACAAAACAACCATGGTTTAATCTGTTAAATTAATTCTAATTTATCTGTTTTGTTTTTTGATTTATCAAATATAGAATAAAAGTTCTTTATTTGCAGCAGAAATCTTAAATAGAGTGACATCTGTAAGGAGGTCAAAGATTACAAAATATATTCATTAGCTTTGTTTAGTGCAAGAATGTCAGAGGCCCTGTGTCTATTTGAGGGCTGTTTGGCACAAGACAGTAGACAGTGTGAAGAAACACATTTCATAGAATATGAAATCTAGTGTTCAAATCATGCATGAAGTGGATTGATAAAAATTCAGCTGATATCCAGGATGTGGAACAGTTCAAGAACCTGCAACCCTTATACCATCTGGCTGGTCTTCACCTGAACAATGACCAAGCTGAAAGCAACATGATTACAAATGTCAGTCCAAAAGTTCTTTCCCTTGTTTGTTCAAGAATGCTTTGAATACAAAGATAACCCACACACTGAAAGGATTACTCATCTTGGTAAAGGTTCAACAAGTTATTTGATAACAAGGATTGTGGATAATATTGGTAAAGGTCCAATAAGTTGTCTGATAACAAGGAATGTGGTTAATACAACTGATAATCCATATATTGAAAGATTATTTATCTTGATGAAGGGACAAGTTGTCTGATAACATGAAATGTGGTTAATATTGATGAACGTCTAACAAGATCTTTGATAACAAGAAATGTGGTTAAATAATCCTTTCAATACGTCGTTTATAAATTGTATTATGTTGGAGAAGGCTCAATGTACAATTTATCTGATAACAAGGAAAAAAAGAGTATATAACCATGTGATAAAATCATTTTGGAATAAGTCTGAGATAGTGGTAATAGGCAAGTAAGCCTGCTAATTTGCAGTTAGTATTAGTAAAAATATTGAAACTACTAAAATGGTATATTAGACCCTCTTCAATAAACTGTTACTCCACATATGACATTAACTTTCCAGCTAGCTGATAAATAACAAATAGAGATAGAATGAGAAATCCAATTGGCGACAACTGGTAGTAACATGCTATAAAGTTGGAGTTTATTTCAGACTGTGCAGAATTTTCTTTACAATGTAAAAAATGGACATTTTTATACAACTGACAATGCTCTCCCATTCATTAAGAAATTTTAATAAGATGACTTTATGTTCATGTTGGTGTCTGAAGTGAGTCTACACAACAGTACATTGTGCCATGATGAATGATACCCAGTCTGGACAAAATATTCACACTAAGGATCCCAAATAAAATCAATGCTCTCCCTCATCATTTAACATACAGGGGGTAGCAATTTTAATACGTTTCTTATGAAACTTATTGTAGTGTAATGTTAAGCAAAAAAGCTTTGGATGTACTTAACCTCGTATTATCCTAATGTTCTGAGGATCTGTGGAAATACTTGATTATTTGTTCATAGTTAAGCACAAAGCTCCATAAAGGGCTGTCTGTGTTCTGCTCACTGTATGAATTGAAAGTCAGTTTCTAGAGATGTAAGTGGAAACACTATCTTTAAAATTAGTAGAAGACACTAAATGTTCATCATAAACAGCCTTCATCAGTCATGTAGTTGGCAGTTTCTATTCAGTCAAGATCTTGAGTATACTTTATAGTGGTAGGATAAGATGATAACAGACGGTTTCATACACTGATTCCATTGTAAAGACTGAATCCTTTTTCCAAATCCTAAAAAGGAACCTGCAATGTGGTGCAAGCTTTGACAGAACTGTGCAAAGAAACTGATGATTCAGAAAAGAACAAGTAACTCATAACAACACCATTGTGAAACTTAACATAATACAGGTTTTTATTAGTTACCTCTTCATAAAGACCAGCTATACAATTGCTTTTCTATGGTTGAGCATAATGGGTGAAGTCTATATGAATAAATAAAAAAATTATAACAGCTTTCATGGAATTATGTGAACTACTTGTTGCCAGAGTTTGGCAAGAGTAAATGAATTGATTGGGGTGACCTCCTATTTGAACCTATCAAGTAAAATTTTACTTACATTTTTACAAATCTAATGATGGACCAGAGAAAAGCCCTAATACTAGTGAACATCATGGACTAATAATAGCCAGAAGAAAGGTCCTTATATCAGTATACATCATGGAATCATGATTGCCAGAAGAAAAGCTCTAATACCAGTGTACATTATGGATATTAATAACAACACATCACTAATGCAACTATCATGGTAGGCACCTATATACAGCAACATCCTAGTAAATGAGGATCTGCAGCAATAGAGATATTATGTCTTTATATGTATGCCAGCCAGCTACTAGATATGCCTACATTGGTTCTTTCTTTGTATTGAGATAAGGGTCAAAATAACAATGAAATTCAGACTTTTTTCATATAAAAAGAGTTAAGATACATAAAAAGGTTTAGTTTTTGAAATAAAGAAACAATTACATTGCTCATGGAACTTTGTTCAAGAATAAAATGTAGAAGCTTATTTCTTAAAATTTTTTCTAAAACTTATAAAACCCTCAAATATGTAGTTTCAATCTAAATTACTCTTACTTTTTACTAAACTAATAAAAGTCAACTGTATTACTAAGTGTTAACAGGTTTATCTCACACCAGTTTGAATTTCCCTTTCACCAAACATGCTCCCCTTTCAGCTATGGAAGAATTAAAATGCAATGGTCAGTTCTACTATGCATTGGTAAAAAAGAGTAGCCCAAAAACTGGTAGTGACGACAAGCTGCCTTCCCTTTAGTCTTTCACTATTAAATTAGGTATGACTAGTGCAGACAACTTTCATGTAGTTTTCCACAGAATTTAAAACAAACCAAAATAAACTCTTTCTCGTTAACTTCAAAATTATTTCTTTATATCTCAAGCATATTTTTCTAACCATAAGGTAGAATAAATCAAAATATCTGTAAGTGTTTTAATTTATGAATATGTGTTAGTTCCTAGTGTTATAGCTTTAAGCTGTGTATACAGCAGAGAATACATACCTATTACTTCTTCTGACTTTGTGTGCCTTAAGTCTGTTACACTACATTTAAGTTGGTTGAACAAGTCTGTGGGGAAAAGAAAGCATAATATACAATTATGATTCTATAAATCTAATCTGTAGAATATTCAGTTTCTGATCATAATATTACCCTTTTTATTATTATTATTATTATTATTATTTTTTGTATAAGTATTGTTTTAAAATTCTCAGTTGAAAATTTATATCTACACACCATAATATTATTTGAATGAAATGATGTCTTATTTTTTCCTGCAAAGGTTACAAACATATTTGTTAGTAAGATAAAGTGCATAGTTAGTTTAAGCAGTTTTCTTAAAAATCAAATTACTTAAGACAGAAGAGAAAATCTAACACTAAAAAGGAAATTATGATGGAGGTAGGCACAACACAATTAAATAAGATCAAAGTGTTTAAGCAGACCATGGTCATTTATTCGTTTGCTGAACTTTTGCACAAACTTATGCAAGAGTTATCTGTTCAAGCCAGCCCAGATGCAGAAGTGAAAGATTTAGGAAAGGCAGGTAGTCAACACCACCCATGCTAACTCTTGAACAATTCTAATGAGATTGTCCATCACAATGAAACATCTTTCTGGTTGAAAGAACAAGTCAGCTTAGTTATGAGATTCAAATCCACAACTCACATATTGTAAGTCAAGCATCCTAGCCAGGCAATGCCAGGTAGACAAGTAAACTAAGAACCATATGGAATATATACACTATATGGCCAAAAGTATGTGGACACCCAACCATCACACCATATGTGCTTGTTGAACATCTCATTCCAAAACCATGGGCATTAATATGGAGTTGATTCCTCCTTCGTTGCTACATCAGCCTCCACTCTTCTGGGAAGGCTTTTCATTAGATTTTGGAACATGGCTGCAGGGATTCGTTCCTATTCAGTCAATAAAGCATTACTGTGGATGAGCACTGATGTCTGGTGAGAAAGCTTGGCTTGCAGTCCGCGTACCATTTCATCCCAAAGGTGTTTGATGGAGCTGAGGTTAGGACTCTATGCAGGTCAGTCGAGTTTTTCCATGTCAACCTCAGCAAATAACCATGTCTTTATGGACCTCACTTTGTGAGGCACACAAGCACACAATTCTCTGGAGTGTCATTATATGCTGTAGCATTAAGATTTCCCTTCACTGGAACTAACCTAGCACAAATCATAAAAACAGCCCCAGACCATAAGTCCTCCTCCACAAAACTTCACAGTTGCACTATGCATTCAGGCAGGTAGCATTCTCCTGGTATTTGCCAAACCCAGATTTGTCCATCAGACTGCCAGATAGTGAAGCATGATTCATCACTCAGAGCACACTTTTCCACTGCTCCAGAGTCCAATGGCAGTGTGCTTTACACCACTCTGCCAATGCTTGGCATTGCACATGATGATTTTAGGTTTGTTTGCAGCTGTTCAGCCATAGAAACCCATTAATGGAGCTCCTGTTGACAGTTTTTCTGCTGAAGGTGCTTCCAGAGGCAGTTTGGAACTCAGTATTGAGTGCTACAACTGTGGACAGACGATATTTACCCACTAAGTGCTTCAGCATTTGTGTAGCCTACCACTTCATGGTTGAGCTGCTGTTGTTCCTAAACATTTTCACTTCACAATAGTAGCACTTATAATTGACCGGGGAAGCTATAGAAGGGCAGAAAGTTAATGAATTGACTTGTTAGAAAAGTGGCATCCTATGACACTGCCACACTGAGCTCTTCAATAAAACCCATTCTACTGCCAATGTTTATCTATGTAGACTGCATGGCTGTATGCTTAATTTTATGCACCTGTTAGCAATGGGTGTGGCTGAAATAGCTAAATCAAGTAATCAGAAGGGGTGTCCACATACTTTTGGCCATATAATTTATTTGGAAACTACATTAACTTTTGTACAAAAAGAGCAAACAAAAACTAATAAATAGATTCAACGAAATTAAAGTTTTAATATTTTCAACTGATTCATGGTGCTGGAAATTTTAAAAATATATTTAAATATATGATTAAAATATTCTATTAATTACGTTTCTGTTCATAGGTTCTAACAGCTTGGAGGAAAACTGCACAACTTCAGTTATAGATCAGCAGTTAATGTTATATATCAAACCATTACACATGTAGGTTGTGTCAGCCTGTTTGGTCAATTTTAGTTTATTGTTGAACACAAAGTTATGCGATGAGGTATGTATGCTCTGTCCACTGATGGTATCAAAACCCAACATTTAGCATTTTAGTCTACTGATTTATCATTGTGATGAGGTGGAGAGTGTAGTTTATAAGTTAAGTACCTTATACTAGTTTTTGTTCATTGTGGGTATGAATATTAGGTGCTACACAGGCACTGAATAAATTTTAGTATTTGATGAAATAGTTTTCATATCCACAGAGCAAACTAGAATATTACTGAATCTCATCCCAGGCTTAGTCATTGCAAATTGAACTATAAATGTATGTTGTTGTTTTTTTATATAGAAGACAAGAAGACAACTTTCAAAAGGAGTACAGTTAGTGAATTAAGACTCAAAATGAATGAATTTAACCAACGTTGTTCTTAATGTTCATATGATGGTTCAATGTGGAAAAGAAGTAAACTTATCTTTTCGTTTTTTCCAAAGTACATTTTCTGAGCATCTTACCTGTATGGGTTCAGTTATTGTGAAAGTCAAAGAAGAGTCATGAATATGTAAATATATGAAATGTTTCTGATTAGTCCTATAAATGACACCAACTAATGATGGAATATAACTTACTGTTTAACTTTGATTCTGAACTTACATCCTAATAACAACCTAAAACAAACTTTGAAAATTTAAAAAAGTCAAATATTTAAAAATTTAACAGGGAGAAAATTTCATCACAGGAAAATATTAGCAACTGTTACCTGAGCTTTTTTTGTTTCAACTCAAAATTTAACAGTTTAAAGGTTATGTGACATTTAAAAACAAGAAGTAAAATGATAAAACTAGAACATAAAAATACTGATAATAAACTTAACACATACACTTTAGTCAGACACTGCATTATGGTTAACTTAACACATGCGCTTTAGTTAGACACTGCATTATGGTTAACACCTACGCTTTTGTTAGACACTGCATTATAATAAACTTAACACATGTGCTTTATTTATAAAACTACATTATGGGAAACGTAATACACGTGTTTTAGTTAAAGACTACATTAAGATAAATTTAACACACATACTTTATTTAAACACTGCATAATGATAACCATAACACATACACTTTAGTTAAACACTGCATTATAATAAACATACATGCTTTAGTTAGACACTACAATATGATAAACTTAACATATACACTTTAAACATTATAAAATTTAACTCTTACTTGCTAATGACTGAAGAGTACCACTTTTTTCTACTTTTCTTTCAAAATCAAGATTAACCGGTGTTACATCCTGTCCAGCTTTGTCTGGGGAAAGTTCCAGGATGCCTGGTCGACTACTAACCCATTCAATTTCTTCATATTCATCCACAGACTGTGATTTCTGGTGATGTTGAGAATGAGGAAATGCCAGCATTCGAGGATCTTCAACTATTAATGAAGTTTGGCATCGTTAATAAATGTTAAATCTAGATAAGGCTTCAGTTTTATATCTAGTTTTGTTCCCTTGTGGTTACAATCACATCAAGAGAAATGTTGCTTACTAGGTTGTCTGAAAGTAAGTTTGAAAGAACACACAGAATTGTTTCTAGCAGATGTGTGCAATTAGAATAAACTGTTTTGAGCTTTTATTGTCTATCTATATTAATGTGATGGATGAAAATTAATCTGGTTTTAGTTCTTGCTGTGGTAGAGTTAGCCTTCTTACACATTCTTATATTTGTGTGAAAGTTCTGACAGAGTGTATCATACAAGTGAAATTGAACATTTTAAGGGGTAAGCTGATAGAAACTGATTCAGTACACTTTAGGTGAGGCACTAGAAGGTCTGTAGTTGATTTACTGTTGTGTCTTCAATATGTTTCCTTGTTTTGTTATTATTAATTATGATAATAAAATAAGAATTATCATAAACTAAGTTTGGTTTTCAGGGAGTAAATCTCAATACAAAGATAAATATCAGATTCTAAGGTATGGTATTAAGATCAAAAGGTTTGTTTTGTTGTTAAGTACAAAGCTGAATAATTAGTTATATGTGCTGTGCCATTCAAGGTTATAACCCCCATTTTATGATAATAAAATAAGAATTATCATAAACTAAGTTTGGTTTTCAGTGAGTAAATCTCAATACAAAGATAAATATCAGATTCTAAGGTATGGTATTAAGATCAAAAGGTTTGTTTTGTTGTTAAGTACAAAGCTGAATAATTAGTTATATGTGCTGTGCCATTCAAGGTTATCACCCCCACCCCAATGTTTCAGCATGAAAAACTTTCAGACCTAGCACTGAGATGCCAAAGGAGCCATATAACAAGTTTTCTTGTTCATATATATATATATATACACAACATTCCCCTCTAATATTAGTAATAACATTGGTAGTTTTCATGTTACTTCACATGAAATACCAAAATACTACATATAAGGCATCAGTAGAAAGGTTTAAATGTATATATTTTTTAATTTTGTAATTATGTCTGTGTTTATATTGTGCAGAACATACCCTCACCAGGTGAACTGATATTTCGACAAAGGGCAGACCTGGACTGCAGAATTTTTGGATCTAGACCTGGCTGGTCCATCTGTAAATACATTAAGTATGTTAAAGCATAAATCTTCGTTAATACTATTGGTTAAATCAACAATTAAAATTGGATCCTGTTGACATAATTCTTTTTATTAGCAATTAAAAATTCATGAATGTTTAAACAATAATTACTAATTACAGTGATATTAAAGTTGTGAATATCAGAGAGTGTGAGAAAGATTGGGTGTCAATTTAAGCTACACTTTTGCAAAACATTGAATTATTATTACTTTTTATAATAATATAAAGGTAATAGTTTGTATAATATTACATAATATCCACAGATATTAGTTTATTGTTTATTTAATCCAATGTAATTGTAACCTTTATGAAATATGTCGTACAATATATGATATTAAAGGATTTTTAGTAATTATTTTCCCTAGATTTATACCTACATAACAACCTAAAACAAACTTTGAAATTTTAAAAAGTCATATATTCGAAAATTTAACAGGGAGAAAAGTTCATCACAGGAAAATATTAGCAACTGTTACCTGAGCTTTTACAAACCACATACCATATTATCATGACTTTTGTCCAGATTAGCACATATGTATGATGGTACGTTTTTAGAAATGCTTGGAATTATTTATACTGTATAAGAATGACTGATATCTGCTAATACAGTCATGTATTACTGCAGGTGTGAGCTTCAGTGCTATAAATCCTAAACATCTCACTATTTGACAGCATATACCATTGAAGACAAACTTACAGCCAGAGGAAAATAAAACATTTTTCTGAATACAAATTCATAGGGTGAGATTATTAAATAATTTCCAGCAAAGAACTTAATATTTCAAAGATAGAAGAGAGCTAGTTATCTTACACAGCAAAGTGTCTAGGACAGCAAAGGACTATGAAAGGTGCATCACTACATAAGCTGAATAATGCTCTTCACAAAATGAAGGCTATGGTTATGAAACAGAACCCTCTGATTCAAAATACCATTGTGATGAAGCTTAGCATATCTCCAGTTTCTGTTAACAATACAAGAATTTGAAACTGATAAAGTTTAACAACTGAAATCCTACAAGCTCTGAATCACGTGTGTTCTATGAAAAAAGATGGTAAACAACCTATAATTAGACTAATCCAATTTGCTTACACATCTGTCAAATCCAAAAAGAACCTTAAACTTTTCATTTGTTTAAAGCCACAGTTTTCACACATTGAAATGTCTACAGAAGATATGTTGAGAAACTAATAAAATTTTAAACCTTCCATTTGTTTAATGCTGCAGTCTACCTGTTGCAGAACTAATAAAATCTTAAACCTTCCATTTGTTTAATGCTGCAGTCTACATACATTGAAATGTCTACAGAAGATCTGTTGCAGAACTAATAAAATCTTAAACCTTCCATTTGTTTAAAGCCACAGCCTACATACATTGAAATGGCTACAGAAAATCAGTTAAGATGTTTGGTCTAAGAGTAATTTTCCTATCTTTGGCAGAAGCTTGTTGCATAAAATGTGATTCTGTAATCATAGCCATCAGTTTAAGTATGATCAATAACAGATTAAGTTGGTAAAAGGATAACACAGAACCTTGTAAAAATTAGATCTACTCGAACTCGAAAATATAAAAATGTGCTCACGTCTCTGAGATTAAACGTTATCTCGAGATTACTGGAAAAAATCTCGAAGAATTCTGGATACATCTGTAAAACATCTAGAAGATCATCTCGAAAAATCTTATGAAGATCACAGTAAGTTAAGGCACGCACATTACAACTCGATTTACCAACAGTAGAGTAAATACATGGATTCTCTCCAAACACATCATCCTTCCCTGTTGAAAAAGAAATACAATACATAAAATGCATCTGAAAAAACTGAAACAATTTAATGGCACGTTCTGACACCATATTTGAATAATGATCTTACTGGTAAGGTCTGTTTACATAAGAATGTTTCTTAATTAGTACTTTTTCTAATAACTGATACAGTATATGATCCACATCTTTACTGTTGCCACGAATTAGCTAATCTGTATGAAATAACTGATACAATTCATCAATAAATGAACTACTGATCCATATGAGAGGAAACTATTGTTAGCACTGATAATTTTTGTTTCAGTATGATAGAAAAACTGTGACAGAACATGGACCACTGGATTCAAGTCAGTACAAACTAGCTGGCTTCTATCTCAGTATGATAGAAAAACTGTGACAGAACATGGGCCACTGAGTTCAAGTCAGTACAAACTAGCTGGCTTCTATCTCAGTATGATAGAAAAACTGTGACAGAACATGGGCCACTGAGTTCAAGTCAGTACAAACTAGCTGGCTTCTATCTCAGTATGATAGAAAAACTGTGACAGAACATGGGCCACTGAGTTCAAGTCAGTACAAACTAGCTGGCTTCTATCTCAGTATGATAGAAAAACTGTGACAGAACATGGACCACTGGGCAACTTGTCAGTGTGGGTTAGCTTGCTTCCGTCTCAGTATCAGATTTCATAACTGCAATAAGTTTTATTGGGGAGACATGTTTTACAACTGAAAATATGTTTCTTATGCACATCTTTTAACAGACACTTTCCTAGGTATCTGTTCAACTGAATAAAGCTTCAAGTCTATAATTAACACTATCAAAATTTGTCTTGCTTGGACTGTTAAACATTAAACTATTACAAACAATGATTATTCTTTTCTCATTCTGATTTCCTTATGGGTATGAAGATAAAGAGAAGAATGTATATCTGGTTTTTGAGAAATAAGTTAGTCTTTAACAATGTTCATATCATAATGACTGGTACATGTAAATTTCCCAATTGTGTCATAAGTACTCCATTGTTATTATGTGAATAGTTGCATTGAAGTATTATGGTTATAACCTTGCAGTGCCTTCCTAGATAATCATTTATATGCCTTTATAACCTTTCAGTGTTACTTACATATACATTTATGTGCAATTATAACCATAAAGTGTCTACATACCTAATCATTTAAGAGCTAAATTTAGAAAAAAACAAAAAGGAATTTTAAAACCTGCAATCAGGGATAGAAATAAGTAAGTAAACAAGGCTGGATATATTTTAAGCATTATTTACTCAAACTACAATTCCTCATTTTCACTCCATGCTGTTATCTAGGATTACATTTGGTGGAGTTAAACTAGGGATTTGTAGATTGAATAAACAATGTCTACAGTATTATCAGCCTTGCTCACTTATTTTCTACAATCTCTATTTGCAGGTTTATCAAATTCCTAATTTTGTATCTTGCTTGTTGGTACCTTTATGCTCAACTGTGAACAAATGATTACTTTGATATGGTAGCGAACTTTACATATTGCAATTATAAAAAAAGTAGTTAGTAACTAGCTGATATGGTTCATAATGATTTACTGTAGCTATTGATGTAAAATGTTAAACTGCGGCTGGAGATTATCACAGAGATTTGTTTGAGAATATAGCGAGCATTTATAGCTTCTGTTTAACTAAATTCTCTGTAAATAATGCATAGCAATATATATATATAAAGACTAAAATACAAACCCAAATAAGCACATACACAATTTTATCAAGAGAAAAGTAGCCTTTTCAAATAAAACATATATGTTTAAAACACTGCTTTGAATAAACCCTCATGTCTTTTGAAGTAATTATTATAGAAATGTATGCAATAAAATTTAATATTGTGTGTATTGATTATTCCCCCTCCTATACTTCACATATAATACAGGGATTGGCTCCCTAAAAACACCGACTGTACAACGTACAAAATGTTACAGTTGTCTGATGGTCACCCACAACTGGCTGGTAATTGTTTCACTTTGTGCATAAACTTTTTATTTAACACCAGATATTTTTAAAAAAATCTTTAAAGGTAATGATAACATCATTAAAATTCTGATGTCTTTAGCTCACATTAAATATATAAAAAATAAAAATCTACTTTCCAGTACCCTCCATGCCCTTCATAGTATCTTATGTAGTATTATACAAGAGTTTTGAGTGCAACGTATCAAGCTGTTTTTATTCTAAGCTGGCAAAAAAATAATAATTACAAAAAGGCCATCATTTTGAGTAATTTCCTTATAAGTTTAATGTGCCTGATTTTGTGTGTGTGTGTGTGTGTGTATTTTTTTACAATTTAGCATTCAATAGTAAAGGTTTTAAAGTGTTGTTTGAACTGAATCTACTGTTTAAGGTGATTTTTGCCAGAATGTTCTATTAGGGTTTTGCACAATTCCTACTATGAACCATGGTCATGATTCATTTACATAAGGTCATAACATTACAATATCCAAATACATAATCCTTTATTATAAACTTACTGTCTTGATTTGCATATAAGTTTATAGGCAGTTACAACCTTGCATTTTTCTACTCACTTATACGTTTTGTACGTAGACTAATTTTGTCTAAATAATTAAGCAAACAACCTAGAAGGACAACAATACAGCATTTGTTTGTTGACTCCCTCGGTCTAGGAGAACAACAATACAGCGATCTTTTTGTTGACTTGCTCAGTCTACGAGGACATCGATATAACGATATGTTTATTGACTCACGCAGTCTAGGAGGACAACAATACAGCGATCTGTTCGTTGATTCGCTCAGTCTAGGAGGACAACAATACAGCAATCTGTTCGTTGACTCGTTCAGTCTATGAGGACAACAATATCAAAATCTTTTGACTCACGCAGTGTAAGAGGACATCGATAGAGCGATCTGTTCGTTGACTCACGCAGTCTAAGAGGACAACGACAGAGCGATCTGTTCGTTAACTTACGGAGTCTAAGAGGACAAAAATATAGCAATTTGTTTGTTGACTGACTCAGTCTAAAAAGCTAAGAGCAGAATAGTGTCATTTGCTATATCGTTGTCCTCCTAGACTGAGGGAGTCAACAATCTGTTTGTTGACTCACTCAGTATAAGTGGACAACACTATAGCGATCTTTTTATTGACTCACTGAATCTAAGAGAACAACAATATAACAATATAAACAAACGCAAAATCAAAGGAGCCCTATTTATACAGCAACTAAAACAAAGGTTAAACCAATATAAAGGAACAACCTTATACCTGTACTAATTAATAACCTAAAATCCAACTACAACGCTCTCTACAATCCTATACCCGTTTATACTCTCGTCCAAACACTTGTCCGGCAACGGTCACTCGCAAACTCTCTTTCTCAACCTGAAGATGACCTAGGAAGGTCGAAACGTTGTTTTATCATTATCAATAAAAGTGTTAATATCCATACCAGCCGTTCTCCGATACATTTTTATTTTAAGTGGGTTTCTTATAATCAAGAACTACTTCACCGCAGCGATTATACGAGAAATATGATGATTGCTTTGTTTGCTCACTCAGTCTGAGAGGACAGAAGTACACCGATCTGTTTGTTGACTCACCCAGTCGAAGAGAACAGAAGTACTCCGATCTGTTTGTTGACTCACCCAGTCTAAGAGGACAGAAGTACTCCGATCTGTTTGTTGACTCACCCAGTCGAAGAGAACAGAAGTACACCGATCTGTTTGTTGACTCACCCAGTCGAAGAGAACAGAAGTACACCGATCTGTTTGTTGACTCACCCAGTCAAAGAGAACAGAAGTACACCGATCTGTTTGTTGACTCACCCAGTCAAAGAGAACAGAAGTACACCGATCTGTTTGTTGACTCACCCAGTCAAAGAGAACAGAAGTACACCGATCTGTTTGTTGACTCACCCAGTCAAAGAGAACAGAAGTACACCGATCTGTTTGTTGACTCGCCCATTCTAAGAGGACAGAAGTACACCGATCTGTTTGTTGACTCACCCGGTCAAAGAGAACAGAAGTACACCGATCTGTTTGTTGACTCACCCAGTCAAAGAGAACAGAAGTACACCGATCTGTTTGTTGACTCACCCAGTCAAAGAGAACAGAAGTACACCGATCTGTTTGTTGACTCACCCAGTCAAAGAGAACAGAAGTACACCGATCTGTTTGTTGACTCGCCCATTCTAAGAGGACAGAAGTACCCCGATCTGTTTGTTTGCTCACTCAGTCTAAGAGGACAGAAGTATACCGATCTGTTTGTTTGCTCACTCAGTCTAAGAGGACAGAAGTACACCGATCTCTTTGTTTGCTCACTCAGTCCAAGAGAACAGAAGTATACCGATCTCTTTGTTGACTCATTCAGTCCAAGAGAACAGAAGTATACCGATCTCTTTGTTGACTCATTCAGTCCAAGATAGCAGGAGTATCCCGATCTCTTTGTTGACTCACTCAGTCCAAAAGAGCAGAAGTATACCGATCTCTTTGTTTGCTCACTCAGTCTTAGAGAACAGAAGCACACCGATATCTTTGTTTGCTCATTCAGTCCAAGAGAACAGAAGTACACCGATCTGTTTGTTGGCTAACTCAGTCTTAGAGAACAGAAGTACACCGATATTTTTGTTTACTCACTCAGTCTAAGAGAACAGAATTATGCCAATCTCTTTGTTGACTCTTTCAGTTCAAGAGAACAGAAAAATACAGACCACTTTTTTTACTCATTCAGTCCAAGAGGGCAGAAGTATACCGATCTCTTTGTTGACTCACTCAGTCTAATAGGACAAAATTATACCGATCTATTTGTTGGCTTGTCAGTCTAACAGAACAGAAGTATACCGATCTGTTTGTTTGGTCACTCAGTCTAAGAGGACAGAAGTACATCGATGTCGGGTCGATTTATAAAGAAAACAGATAAAACTGATTTTCAACAGAGACTGTTCTAATGTTATATTATTTTTATCACCGTAATAGTTAGTAATTTTTCAGGAAATAAGTGTCCTAAAGAAACTGACCTTTGTCTGTCAGTGCGTCATTTTGTGTTGTTTCGTATCGAGGTTAAATGTAACGTATTAAGTACTTATCAACGTCTACCAATAACACGGTAGAATTAACAGCTGTTAAGATTTTCTTTCAACAAACTTTCACCAATGATAGGTAATCTGTTTTATAACAGACGAAAAGGAAAACAGTCTTTGCTGAATACAATATGAGAAAACAAACAGTCAAAACTACTGATGAAAATAAATATTTTATGAAATAAAAATTTAAACCAGGTACGATTCGCAAATATGAATGGCAGGCATTTGTGTATTGTCTAAAATTAAACAAATAATTAATATCAATGTTTTACACTTACAGTTTTAAAAACTATTGAACTGGAAGTCGTTAACAGCTTCAATAATGTTTATTTTCAAATCGTATAAATATGAAACATTAATAACTGTCAAAAAATCAAACTCCAGAAATTATTCAGTGTAAACATTTATCTGTCGTCTAACCTCTCACCCTTTTAGTAAACCATATCTAAACACGCTCTTTAAAGAATTTATTTGACACATACTAACTTAATTTTAAACAAAACTGGTCGATATTACACTTTATTACCTAGTATAGCCACCATTACATTATCCTTTAATATTTCTATTGTTCCTCTAGATATGAAGAATAAGGCTGTTAAGGCATCTCCGCGATGTACTAAATTGTCTCCAGAGGGTGCATGCGTCGTCTTAAACTTCATCGAAAGTGCTCGTAAACAGCCTGGAGGTGCACCTTTAAAGGCTGAAGTATTTTCTAAGAGGTTTCTGTTTAGATGGAGACAAATATCGGCCTGAAGACACTCGGGAAAACCCTTCAAAACCTATAGGAAGTATATCGGCCATCTTTTAATTAATTAGGTATTTATTTGTTACAGTTATTTAGGCTTGATATTACGTTGGATTTAACAAAAATTTCAACTGCAAATACGTAATGGGTATATTAAAAATAAGGTGCTAAAATTATTATCTGTGGTAGCGTGTGATGCTGGGTAAAGAACAGAATAAATATATATGTTGTTCATAAATGGTTTAGTTCAAACTTCAGTTACCAATAATTTAAACCATACACATTTTGCAGTGCTAACGTAACTGTTCTAAGACTTGGCTAAAGTCTGACTGAACGTTAACGTCCATGCTATAACATAAATAAATAAATTGTAATTTAAACAATAATTTGTTGTTGTTTTTTTTTAAATTTCGCGCAAAGCTACTCGAGAGTTATCTGCTCTAGCCGTCCCAAATTTAGCAGTATAAAACTAGAGGGAAGACAGCTAGTCATCACCACCCACCGTTAACTCTTGGGCTACTCTTTTACTAACAAATAGTGTGGTTGAACACGATATTATATACATCCCCACGGCTAAAAGGGTGAAACATTTTAGTGTAATGAGGATTCAAACCCGCGACCTTCAGACTGCGAGACAAGCGCTTTAACCAGCAGGCCATGCCAGGCCTCATAATTATATATTACAAGTACAATACTTTCTGTCGTTACATCGACTGAACCGTTGGAATCACTAAACTGTATTAATAGTTTCTTTCATTAGCAGTATTTATAGAAACAAAACTTACGGTGTTTACATCGATACCGTTGGTATATGTCCAGGCATGTTGGAAGTACTCCTCCAGTCTTTGTCTGAGTGGATTTGGAACCTGATAAAATTTAACGAACTCTTTGACACGGAGTAGCTGAGTGTGGTACCGAGCTGTTCCTGAGTACAGCCGCTGGATAACAGCAGAGACGTTTCCGAAAATACTGGCGTACATCAAAGCTAGTAACGAATAACATATTTAACAGATGTACTTTTACTGAGTAACTATGTCGTACAGTCGTTTTAAGTTAAATGACACAAATCTATCCAATACCTCCGACTAAGAAATGGATATCTCATCCATAGGAAATGTAGTTAATAACTAGAGACTTTAATGTTACGTCTATTAAAGTTGCAACAAAAGGTATTTCGTTGTAGATTTTTGTATAAGGGCGAACTTGTATATAGGATGTACAAAACCAAACTTATTTTAATAATATAGGTTTGTAAGCGTATTCTAGCGTTGAGAAGATGTGGTAAACAGGTAACAAACTTGGTCAATATTTATATATATAATTTGAGGCATATTCTAAATGGAGAGAGGAATCGTTAAAACAAACCATGTTCTAATTTTGAGTGGTTCATGTTCAGTGACTAAAATACATGTCAAAAATACCATTATTATGATACTGAACAGTTAGGGTTAATATTAAAAGTTATAAAATATTGATACTGAGTTAATGTGCTTGATACATAGCATTAAACGTCTCTTGATATTGTGTGATTATGTAAGAGGTAGTGCGTATTTACGAATACGGTAACTTGTAAAACATTGAGCAAATTTTGGTGAAGAATAGATTAAAAAGTAGTGCGTGATTAGAATATGTGTAAAATATAGTCAACTGTTGCTGTTAAAGGGATAGAGTAATGAAAAAAGTAGTGCATGATTAGGGTATATGTAAAAGACAAACGTTTTCTAGTGCGGAGTGATTTCAGTTCATGTAAAAAGTCTTGCTTTTAAATAGTGTCATATATGCAAAGGGGGAGGCTAGAAGTATAAATTGCGACACATGATGCTGGCAGGTTAGATTAGATGTAAAAAGGTAAGAATATATATTTAAACCCATCCCTTATTCTTTCCCTCCCTGTAGATATAACAGTTAGTCGATGAGAAACAACAATCTACTATCTTAAAGTTCTATTTAAATCAACTGAGATGGTAACTTGAAAACAACATATTTACCCAATGCACTACTACTTACATCCAATCAGCATCACTAAGATGCTGAAAATCTTCTCTGTATTGGTGTTGGGGGCGACATTTCCAAACCCTACGCTGGTAAGACTGGTTATGGTGAAGTACAGAGCTGTGACATATTTGGCTTTGATGCTAGGCCCTCCGTAAGAGTTGTTGTAGAACTGGAAGGTGGTATTGGCTAGATGGTCCAACCAACCTATTCTGTGTTTCATAATGTTACGCTCGGCGTTTCCAATTGCATACCAAATACAAGCTAGCCAATGGGCGATTAACACGAAAGCAGCCACGAGAAGCACCAACACTGCAGCTCCATACTCAGAGTAGCGGTCAATCTTTCTTGCCACTCGGACCAATCGAAGAAGTCGGGCAGTTTTCAAAAGACCAATCAGTGTGGTTGTCTAACGAAAACGGATCAATCTTATCCTATAACACACTACTTCGTAAATCCTTCTGTTTAACACAAAAGGCCAGTTAAATAATATATTGTTTCACATACAGGTAATAAAATTTTCAAGCGCCATCTGTTGTGAGAAATAACACTAATGTAGCATTGGACTGAATTTGAGTGTATTTATCTGAGAGAAAAGGATACAACCACAACTGAAAATGTATCGGTTGAGCTTTCCTACTGCAGTAAAAAAAAACAATTTATTTACGTTGATGACGTCAGTATGTAAATCATGAGACCTTAAAGAAAATAAAAACAAGAAAAAGTATCTATATTATAAACTGGTTGGTTTTCTTACATCTAAATTTATTTATTAAATAATAAAATTAAAACAGGAAAACAACTGTCGTAGGCTTAAGGATCTATATGAAACCTTCAGTTGTTCTAAGAAACATATAATTATACGTTAAGTACCATAAGTGCACCAGCTTTTTAACGCTGAATTTCCAGAGAGTAATCACATTTTCACTGAATTCTTGGAACAGCCGTTGTTGATAAATTTGAACTGGTTCACTGCTACCGTTGTTGATAAATTTGACGCCGTAACTGATTGAACTTAGACTTGTCACTGATGGTAAAGTTTAAGAATAAAACAAGATAATTTACATTCTGTACAACAGACATCCAAACGACCGTTTTTTTTTGTTTTCATATATGAACAAAGAGAACGAATCAATCGAACAGGATTTAACTAAACAATTAAATCATGGGAATTCCTTGGTTGGAAATATTTGTTTAATTACATTACTGATATTCAAATAAAAAATTTATAGATGGAAGTTATCCTAGGCTTCCTATTTAAACTTCTTAGTATACTTTTCAACATTTCAATAAAATGTTAAATGTTTGGTTGGATGGATGTTATCATTTATTCAATAAAATACTATGAAGTAATTAACTAGAATTCCAGACTTAAATCTTTAATTACTGATGTACACCTACGAGTCAACACATTGCGATATATCTTCTACCAGATATCTTCCATATCTCGATGTGCTGTTACATTTCTTAGGAGTTTTATTAAATAAGTTTCAAAATTTGACCAATCGACATGTCTTCTATCTTGCTTTTGCAGTCATATAGATAGGTTAGTTCAAGATAAGAGGAAGAAAAAGTTTGGTAAGGACTTTGGCAGTGACACAGGTAGGTCAGTTCAAGAAAAGAAGAAGGAAAAGTTTGGAAAGGACTTTGATAGTCAGACAGATAGATTCGTTCAAGACAAGAGGAAGGAAAAGTATGTTAAGGAAATCGTTATTCGAACTGAGGAAATTCTGTGGGTTTTTACTGTGGAACACATAGATGACCTTACCAATTATTAAATGTTCCAAATAACTACAGAAGAAAATGCGATAGGGATTTGAACTTGTGTTTCTACTTGTGGAGCAGCGACTACTGTTATGGTTATGATATTAAACACTAAAAACTAAAGTTTAATATCCTAACATTAAATGTGACAATTAAACTTCTATTTTGAGATATACTGTTGCCTACCATCCTGTCCATCCCATCTGAGAGGTTCTAATATTTAAAAACGTAGCTGCTAGCAGACAAATGTTAACTGTTTTTGTACATCTCCGACTTGAAGTCTCTAATGAGCTATTTAAGAAAAATATGAAAGTGCAGCCTGGCGTTAGTTTCAGAACTAAGTAATCGCGTTCACCATGACAGACTTTGACAGGAATCACCTAACAAAGTCTGATCCTGGATTTTTAAAGATGTATGACATGATTTATAGAGGTGTGTGTGTTTTCTTATAGCAGAATCACATTGGACTGTCTGCTGAATCCTCTGAGGGGAATCGAACCCCTGATTTTATCTTTGTAAATCCGAAGATTTACCACTGTACCGGCGGCGTACTTATACAGAGGTGTCTCGCTCATCTCCAGAGCACACGAATGACTGAAAGACGCCCCGTTTATTTTAAAAACTTGTACGAGACGGTGAACCATTCCAAACTACACATTCGTGTTAAATGTAACACGAACAGCGACATTTGAGGTAGAAAGGATCTTAGAACACTAGGAAGCTATTCAAAAAGCTACTTCAGAACTCTCCTGTTTAAACCACACTCTAACTAGAAGTTAGAGACAATGGTCATTGTACTCTTTCACACAAAAGGCTACTGCGCTTGTTGCTTGTGGCTGCGACCTTTGCCAATCATCCATTGACTAATCAATAGGTTAATAAGGCAAAGATAAACTTTAATTGTTTTTAGTGTTTTTATTCAAATCGAAAATAGGAAAATCAATATTCAAATATTTCAATAAAACATTTGAAATGTTTCATACATCAAGCCACCGAATATTCATAAATTAAAATATTAGCTTTTTTGATATACTTTTTTTTTTTTTTATCAATGAACAGATTTATAAGACAGTAAACAGAGAACTCTGTTAGATTATCATCCAACTGAAAAACTCTGCCAGCTGGAGCTTATAATTACAAATTTCAACTTTCCATTCGTGGTAACACAAGTTCTGTAAATCAACGACACTTTTTCTAGACTAGTAAGTGTTTACGGAATTAAATTTTAACGGTGAAACTTCAACACGTTTACTTCACCTTTAATTCATTGAAAGTAAAGCAATTTGTTATAATACGTTAACAACATCTAGTATATAGACTGCAGACGCGGCCTTTCGTCGAGTACCATGGTTCATGAAGCCGGTCGGGACAGACTTATCAGTAATTTAGACTCCATGTTATATCATGAATTTTCTTAAACAGCCACTGATAATTAGATTTAGTGAACTGTAATTGTTACCACTTTATTTACAAAATGTATTGAGTTTTTTTTAGGCGAGGATTAAGAACATTATATTCATTTATTTTATATCTAACATGGTTATTTTATTTGAAGTAACACTTCTCTAATTTAGTGGAACTGGCAAACCAGCAAGCTGGTACGATAAACAGAAGTGGATTTCAGATATCGGTTTAATTTATGAGGGACAGCAAACAGCCATATTAAACTTCTTAAATAATAAAAACACTGCTCCGTTTTCATATGTATATAAAACACACAAAAAGTAATTTTCAAGAACAGGTATTAAAGAAAGAATGTTTTGTTAACATTTATTCTTATCTTATGATAGTTACTCACCAGAATATGACGATTCACCTTAAATCAAATAACTGAAAGGTAATATTGGATGGTGGTTTTAGTCAGATTGCCCTGTGGTTACTATGTCAAGGGAGCAAGAAGATAGCTCCAAACCCATGATATGTCACAGATCACAATCTACAGTCTTCACTGCAGACAAGGTATAAAGGCAATAATTGTCACTCGTGTAAAAGTAGACATGTAGGCGACGGATGTTGCTAACTAGTTTTCCTCCCTCTGGCTCTTTAGCTTATTTGTCACAAATGAGTGATTCAGGTTCAAAACTTCGGATCATCCCACAAGAGAAAGTAACTGAATATCGGATTATCCCAGAAGAAAGGGGAACAGAATACCGGATTAGAAGGTAAAACTGAGGGCTTAAGTTTTATAGAACCTATAAAGTGAAACTGCTATTTTAGTTTCATTCGAAACATTTTTTCAGTTATCGGGAAATTCCAAAGGAATTATAAAGTCTGAGAGGGTGTATTCGGCTCTCTAAAAATGTGATAATAAAAATTATTAACCTTGGATTTTAGCCTCAAACTGAACTTACTAGAGAAAGTTTACTGCAGACCACAAAATTCTATGAAGATTGACGCGGTAAGATGAAATGGAATTTTAAAACACAGAATGAACTAGTCTATCACAAAATCTGTTTATATAGAGCTTTATATGAGAATGTCCCTAATGGATTGACTGAAATTGACTTGCTTTACGTAACATATAAAAAGAACTGCAGCGAAACAATTAGAGTTCGACTTGGTTTCAGTTTTTTTTTCCTCCTGTAAGGGAATCGTCATGGGAACAACTCACATTGGCTCAGATGTAAGAAAGTCCTCTAAACATTGGGAGGACCGAGTGAAATAGAATTTAGATACATGCCACATACGTGGGTAGCAAAGTAAAAGAAACAACAACAAAAAACTATTTCATTATTACTAAAAGTTAAAAATCATTGTGCACATAAGTTTGGATGTGAATTTTATATGAGATACAAGTTATCTATTAGTGAAGACGTGCGAGGTATTTTTTCTTGAATATTCCGTGCCAACGCTAGATGGCTCTTTTCCAGCTTGACAATTACTGATGTAAGCTATAAAGTTAGCCTATTATTGATCGTTCCGCTTTTCAAGATTAGATTTATTTTAAACTCTCTACAAATCAACCATTCGCCAGAATTATACCACTTTTATATATTAAACCTTCAAACATGGATAGTATACGTACCTTCTATTCCTCCAGAAAGAAACGTGCGAGAGAAAAAAGAAAAATATGTCATCTGATCATAAACAACTAAGATACTGTATTAGACACAATAAATCATATTATATCAATCAAGATAGTTCTATTTCATACGATAACTGGAAGGTACTTGATATGAAAAAACAAAAGAAAAAAGCGCGTCTGACAGGTATTGGAGCAGACTTTACCGAACACACTGCTGCTTACTTCATAAATCCGCAAGATTTTAGAAACATTTCTAGACACGTTAATTCTCCAAGCGTGTTAAGGCGTGCGACTCGTAATCTGAGGGTCGCGGATTCTCATCCCCGTCCCGCCTAACATGCTCACCCTCTCAGCCGTGGGGGCGTTATAATGTGACTGTCAATCCCACTATTCGTTGGGACGGCCAGCACAGATAGGCCTCGAGTAGCTTTGTGCGAAATTCAAAAAACAAACAAACAAACGTTGATTCTCATTTCATAAATACGTAGGGAAGTCCAGCCAGGCGCTCAACTCGTAATCTGAGGTCGCAAGTTCGAATCCCCGTCACACCAAACATGTTCGCCCTTTCAACCGTGGAGGCGTTATCATATAACGGTCAATCCTACTATTTGTTGGTAAAAGAGTAGCCCGAGAGTTGGCGGTGGGTGGTGATGACTAGCTGCCTTCCCTCTAATCTTACACAACTAAATTAGGAACGGCAGATAGCCCTCGTGTAGCTTTGCGCGAAATTCAAAACAAACAAATACGTAGGAATCGAGAAACACACTGCGTATTCTTCTTTACCATTATTCTAAACCTTTAAAGAGTTTAGTTGATATGAGGAACTGAAAAATTCACGGATACGATATCTTCTAAACTAGGTAGAAACCCTGCGAACTGAACTGACGGTAAGTCTAAGAGTACTGCTGGGTTAGGCAGAACCCCAGGGGGATGTATAAAGTTTCTGGTTTTTGACTGTTTCTAACTGGGACACAAACCCGAGTAGAATTCTGGAAGTATACAGAAATGATTTCTTTTACCACTGTCGTAGTATAAGGTTAAGTAAGAGAAACCACAAAAGAAGAAAAACAAAACATGAGGAGATGGGAGAGGAAGATGAAATGAAAAAATAAAACGCAAATAACTTGATGGTAAATTTCTTCACTAGACTGAGACTTTAATTAGCTACTGATATGTCCACAAACCCACTGGGTGGGGATCTACAAATTCAATACTCCAAAACATTGTGCAGGTGGAAAACGGATTACCTGACAAACTCCACTTTCACTACCTCGTGGGCCAGGCATGGCCAGGTGAGTTAAGGCATTCGACTCGTAATATGAAGGTCGCACCAAATATTCTCGCCCTTGTAGTCGTGGGGCGTTATAATGTGAGGGTCAATCTCACTATACGTTGGTAGTGGGTGGTGATGACTAGCTGCCTTCCTTTGAGTAGCTTTGCGCAAAATTAAAAAGAAACCAAACCACCATCTGGACGCCGGGAAATGCTTGAGCTGGAGGGGTTCAAACGAAAAGTTCACATGGCTATCACACGTTATAGCTGTCAAGGTGAAAAGTTGACAGGTGGCTACGATATATTTAATAGGTTGCTGCTAGGAGCGGGAACTGTTTTGTTAGGGTGTTGCCAGTGGATTATCTGGAGTCATACGTTTTTATAAGCCTCACGGTACTGTTGTTGATATCCGGCACTACGTTTTAGGTGTCGAAGTAGCCGGGAGGTGCATATTTGGGTAAAGGAAAGCTAATCTTCATACCGAAAACATGCAAATGATCGGACATGTAACATGTGCTTTATTTGCCGCATTCGAATAGTAGCCCGATGTTGTTTGCCTCTTTAAAGTTAGCCACAAAGCTACGCAATGAACTATTCATGCCTTACCCATGACGGGTATCGAAACCCGGTTTTTAGCATTAAGGGTCCGCAAACATACCGCTTTTCCATTGAACTCTAGGAGGCCGATAAAAGCTTTATAGATGGTCACAACAGTGTCAGATACGCAACCTTTTCGGATACTCCCGATTAAATGAGTGACACATTGATTTATAGGCTTGCTGATTTTTACAGTTTAAGTTACGGTTAAATACAATTCCCAGGAACTTAATGTTGATAATGAAGTTCAATTGGCGGGTTTAACCTGATTAGGATTTTTCCCCTCTTTAAACATCAGTCAAAATAATATTCCTGATTTTAATATCAACCGTTTTAGGGTAACACGCTACTTGTCACCCATCCGAAACGTTGTTGGGAGAAACTTGAACTCTGCAACGATCGGCGGACCACATGTCGTCCTTAAAACGTCTACGTTCTCAGCACGTGGGTATACAGAAGTTAGGGTAAAGTCCACCGAAGATGTAGAGAGAAGGAATCTTGTGGGTCTCCGACTTGGAGCTGAAGTGGATGAGATAGTGTAATAAATTCTAAATTTGACGTTTCTTTAATCTGGAGATTCAACATGTGAAAGTTTCAACTATGCTGTGTCACCATAGTTTGCAGAGAAAACCTGAATGACAGTGTTACTGGTAGTTAACGTATGTCGATAATAACGTAGTTGGTCTCAAAGTAACGTATTGATGTGTTAGAGACTATTTTACACAACAAATTAATAATTAATGGGTTGATTGTATAGGTAGTCGTTGTTTCTGGGTTAACAAAGATAACCGGTCACCAGCTGGTTCGGTAGCTGTGTTTTGAGAGATTGATTGTAAAGGCTGGTGAGATAGGTCATGTACTTCTAGGGGACTGTTTCCAAAGCATTTTCTGTGATTCCATCCCTTCCCGGGGCCGGGTTTTTAAGCATTCCAATTTATGTAAGTCTTAACTTCAACCACGCGATGTTGTTGTTAACGTAAAGGGTGTCGTTGTGGAAACATTAGGAACGGTTGGCGGAGATGGATTTTTTGACGGCACTAATAGCAAAGATGTGGTAGTTGACACATAAAGGGGTAAACCTCAAGGAAAAAGAATACCCTATCCGATATTTAAGGAATTATGATAAGCTCTTATCAAGCTTAAAAGTAGTTTTTAAAATTAGTTATCTAGGAAGCAACAGTTCACAAAATATATTTTGAATGGAATGAAAAACTGTGATTACCATGTTGTTCTCTTAAATACAAAGTGCGTTACCAATAACCATGTCCTACTGATTTCAATAAATAGTAACAGTGATTGACAAGCACTAATAGAACTGGTTTATAAAAGCTACTCTTACCTCGTCAGTCTCAGTGCCAAAGAGTAGCAAGTCAAAAGGAATGGCCGCCACCACATCGATGAGGAACCAGCCTCGAAGATAATGTGCTGCGATCTGACTTGGAACACTAACCACTTCTTCATTGGTGTTAACGTAGGTGGTTCGAAAGTTGATGAGTATATCGATGATAAACATGACATCAACTAAAAGGTCGATGATGACGATAGGGTCGTCACTGTACTTCTTGTTCCGTTTGGTTTTGGTTTCACTTAACAAGAAGGCTGCGACGTAAGGGGTGAATATCGCGGTGTAGATGACAAGAATGAGTATTATCCAGTCCCAGAAGGCTTTGAAAGGGGAGTAATGAAGGATGGTCCACTTGTGGACTCGGGGATTCTGAAGCTTGTATTCTGGTAGGACATCCTCTCCTAAGGATAAAACCTGAGGAATAAGAAAATTGAACCTGTATTCTAGACACCAGGGGAGAAATCTAATCTTATTATGCTAGAAACCTAAGATTGAAAATCACAGAGTTTACAACAAATTATAGCTCCCAAAACTAAAGGGGAATTCGGTGGGGCGCACACCTCCACTAGACAACGTTAATCATAGTCGTTTTTTACAAAATATCAAAATGTGTTCGTATGTTCATTATTATCCAAAACAGCGTTAACAGATAGGAAATTATCATTACCATGCTGTGACCTTTACTTTGAGGGCGTAGATCCTAAGGGGATGGGTGGGATACATCAACCTTCATTTTAGGTGGGAGGTATCGTGCATACAATCATCCCCCCTACAGTTTGGTCTGTTGAATTGTTTTATTGCACCACAGGCCTACAAATTGTGTGTTTGTTCTTGTGATTCTCGTGTTCATACCAATTGAATTACATAATTAGGCCTTGATGTAGGCTTTTTCAGTAGCCGAAATGTACATCTTTAATATAAGCGTGCTTCTAAGCTTTTCGATCTAAGCCATAGTTTGTAAGTATCAGTCAGTAGGCCTAAGTATACATGCAAGGTTTGCAAGCATTATCACAAAATCTACCTACGTCTTGTACGTAGTGCAAGATTAAGTAAAATTTTCATCACAACAAATTGAACAGAGCATGAAATTCGAAAATATTACTCCCAAGCGTAAACTCACATGATCTAGATCTGGCAGGCCATTTGTAGCTTGTAGCTGCATCAATCTCATGTGTATACTGTGAGGTTTTCCAACGTCATTTGTTCTCATGCATGTCTAGCCAGTTTTATTGTCAAACGCCTTATTCTCCTTAGCTGCCCGCTGACTATAGCGTACGTTTAGTTTACAATTAACAACAGGTTCGGGCCGCTCGGATCCAGACGTGCCCTACATCAACCCCTCCGCTCCCTTTAGTCAAAACCCCTATTTTACAACAGGGCTCATTTGTGGCCTGTGTTTGTGGCCCTCATTAATCCATGAAATTCTAGATTATCACCCCCTCTAATAAAGTACTGGTGCTTTATGGTAAAAGACCAATATATTCTCTTATCATAGATGGTAAAAATATTGTATTTTCTTGTATAATTAGAACACAAAAGGAGCAATTTCAATGGCCTGAAGCCTCTTCTCGGATTGTATTGCTAGTTTTTGTTTAGGTTTTTATTTAATAAACGAGCTTATAGACATTACATCACAACGTGTTTGCCTTTTGATGAGCTTTAACAGGAATATAATATATTTGTGATTGTTTAAGTATTTTCCGAGAAACTTGCAATTATTTGTGTTGTACCTAGCATACATTATTGTCCCAGCGATGCCCAGGTGGTCAGTTGACTCTGTAGTCACTGTGAGGTTTGTGCATTTAAACTAAATACATTGCACAGTTCAGTTCTATTTCCATTCTGTTCTATCTTCATTCTTTGTACGTTAGAGATATTCAATAAAGACTGTATTTTAGCCTGTTGAGTCATCTGGGAAACAGATTCCAATTATGACAAGCAAGCATCTGAAACTTTCCAATATTAGATAGTTCTGCAAGCCAGTTACTAGTACTACAAGTGACAATGCAGATACAGATAATCCAACAATCTCAAGCAAAGGAATACAAACTTGCCATACAGAGTAAATACCATGCTCATCAGAAAATGAGTCTGAAAATGCTTGTGCAACTATTGCACATCATGAACTACCAGATAGTTGTGAAACAAGTTTGTGCAGTAATGAAAAATCTGACACTCCACAGATAGTGTGGAAAGCCATATCACCCAGACGCACAACTAATACCACGACAGAAAGCAAAATATCAAAATATCGACTTCCAGGACAAGTGGTTTGATAAGTTCCCATGGCTGCACTTCGACAATTAAACTCAAAAAGTCATATGCTTTCATTGTGCCAAGGTAGAAAATAGAAGCATTTTTACAGGGAAATTGGAGAGGCCAGTGGAGTATTCCTTCATATTCACTGGATTTTGCAACTGGAAAGGCAAAACAGAAATTCAACAAACACCAATCCTCCTCTCAGCACAGATTCGCTATATTTCCAGAAGGTACACTTGATGTAACTCCAGTGCCTATCCAGCTACATGGTGGTAAAAAGAAGCATCAGGAAGAATGCAAAAGAAGTCCAACCAAAATATTCAAAAGTTTACGTTTCTTATTGCGTCAAGGTTTAGTATTACGTGGACATATTGATACGAAGGGGAACTTCCTGCAGTTAATGAAACTTCTGGAAGAGGAATAACAAGTAGGCTGTCAACTCATGATAAAGAAAACCATATTCACATCACCCCAGGCTCAGAATGAAATAATGGAGATGTTCAGCCATCAAAACTGAGGAACATAGCGGACGAAGCGCAGCAAAGTAAAATCTTTGTATTAATGGTTGATGGCATTCAAGACGTTACAGGTGGCGAACAGGATGCAATATGTGTACGATACATAGATGAGAACCTTGACGTCTTTGAGACATTTCCTTGGTTTGTACAGTGTTTCCAATAAAACTGGTGAAACAATATCTTCGACTATACTTGATGTACTGACTAGACTCAATTTACCACTGTCAAGATTAAAAACATAAACTTATAATAGAATCGCCAACATAAATGGTGCGTACGGTGGATGCCAGCCAAAAATAAAAGAGAAGTAACCATTAGCTATGTATTTACACTGCGGAGCACATAAGGCTAATTTAATAATGCAAATGCAGTTGAAGCTTGTGAATGTGTTCGAGATTCTATCCAGTGGGTACATGAAGTTGATGTCTTGCTTCAGAGGTCAGGCAAATAAAATACAATCTTTTAAAATATTGTATCGTCAGACAGCCACAAAAATACAGTTAAATACATCCGCCCACTGTGTGCAACATGCTGTTTGTACTGCCTATCTGCAAGTGCATGTGCAAATGGTCACTACAGTGTCATTGTTGATTCTTTGTCTGAATTAGCAAGTGAACAATCAGATGCAGCAGTGAAAGCACGAGGTGTGCTGGACAGATATGACAAAGGAAAGACAGTTTTAGGATTGTTGATGGCTCAGCATCCATTAGCCGCATTAGAGGAACTAAACCGTGCATTCCAAGCAAAATCAGCGACAGTATATGGCATGATTGAAACATCTGCAATGACAGTTGAACAATTGCGGGTATTGTGAACAGAGAAAAATTACAACAAGATATTTGATGAAGGTGAGAAAACGGTAACTTCCCTAGGTCTGGTGCCTATTGAACTACCACGCATTCGTAGACCCTTCCCCCCAGAAGGATCACAGGTGATGGCTCAGCACACCATTCTGCAACAGCTACAGAATACTACAGAAGCCAATATTTTGAACTTGTGAACACAGTCATGGAACATCGGACCACTAGATTCAATGCAGACAACAATGACTCTGGGCAATATCTGGTACTTACGAACATGATCACATCTGGCAAGATTAACAACTCGGTTATAAACTTCTATTCAAAAACCTCTGCATAACGGCTCGAGTTTCAGCTGCCCATGTTCAAAGGAACAACAAAAGCAGTATCTCTGAAAAATGCAAGAGATGCTTACTGTAAAATGCATGAAACAAGCCAGCAGATGTTTAGTGAAGTGTTTCTTCTCATAAAATTTTGCTTGTATGTCCAGTATTCAGCTGCAATGTGAATGAAGCTTTTTCACATTAAGACGGTTGAAGACGTGGTTAAGGTCAACTGTGTCTCAGTGCCGCTTCAACCATGACAGTTTGTCACACTCACAAAGATGAGGTCGACAAGATAAGTATAGAAGAGCTCATGAAAGAATTCATAAATAGATTATCACAAAGGTGGTCTTTGTTTGGAAACATGTAGACTAGAGGACTAAATGAATCTTACTTCAATGAAAAGTACGAATAATTATGTGCTACATTATATTAATGTGTAATTTCCAAGAGTTCGCAAAGACATTTTAATTATTTTTATCAAACAACATGAACAGTTTTTCAGTAGATATAAACTTATCAAGGGCAATTATTAATTTTATTAATGTTTGAAAACTTAATTCATGCATTGAAAGTTATTAGTAGCCATCTTTTATACTGTACAGTATGCAGGAATAAATTCATGCGGCAGTTAATTTGTGACACATTTGTCTTTATTCTATTAACATTTTTAAAACTGTTCACAACATCTCACTTATACAAACCTACATGGAAACCTTGAAGTATCGTGGCAACAAGATTACTCTGTGACTGCATATTTACAGCTTTCAGGTTCACGTAATCAAAAATTACCAATTTGCAAATTGAACAGTCCACATAAGTGGTTGCAAAAATCATCCTCCCCCCAATCGGTGAAAAAAATCTACGCCCCTGCTTTTGACCTTCCAAAAACTAATCACTTTCAAGTTAAGTTATAGTCCAAATGTATACCAACCTTCGTCCAAATCCATTTAATCGTCTTTGAGAAATCTTATCGACAAACATTAGCACATGGGTGGATGGATGTAGGTAAAAATTTTCACCCATCAAAATTTATTTTATAAGTTGAGAATTCTTACGTCCATCGTAAAACATCAGTGGCTAAAATAGTGAATATGATCCTATCTAACAATATTTTATAACCAAAAAGCAGAAACTATGTATGTACGTGTGTGTATGTGAAAACCGCCAATTGTGATATCGATGTCAAACTCTTATTATTTGAAAAAAAAAGTGTCAACGAGCAGATAACTGAAACATCTTAACTTTATAAAATAATTAGAAAAATACAGTAATAACAATTCTGACTCTCATCACCTCGATCAACAAATTACTGAAGTTGCTTGATGCAGATCGTTATAGTTTGTGACAAAAATGACACGTGCACTTGTCATACACCTCGTGGGGTCGCGACTTATCATTTGACAAACACTGATCTAGTGATTGATTGAATGATTGTTTTTGGATTTTCGCGCAAGGCTATACTAGGGTTATCTGCGCTAGCCGTTCCTAATTTAGCAGTGTAAGACTAGAAGGAAGGCAGCTAGTCATCACCATCCATCGCCAACTTCTGGGCTACTCTTTTACCAAAGAATAGTGAGATTGACCGTAACATTATAACGCCCCTATGTTTTCAATATGATGCACAAAATATACGGATGTTTCGAAGGAGTTTCTTCCTTAACGAAATGCAACCATTTTCTTAGGTGACAAGAAAAAGACACGTTTTGGTTTCGTTTGGACGTGAAACGTTTTACTGTTACCAGTAAGTTTTTAAATATTACGGTAACAATACTGGTGTCTGCAGGTAGAAGTTAACGACAGGAAGCGACATTATAGTTATATTTTACAGATTCTATTGCGGTTCTCGAGAAAAACAAAAGAACTCCCATGTGGTTCGTAAAGAGAAAGGCTTTGAGAGCCACAAATATCAGCATTTGAAGTGCCAACATTCATTGTTTCTGCTGCTGAGACGCAAGATTATGTTTTCTCAAAAGGTAAAACACGGTGCAAAAAGTTTTTTTATTTTACGTCAAACAAAAATATATTCGAAAGTGTAAGATCTGTTAAAGTTTATGTAGCTTTAGTCTGAAAGTTTACACCAGAATATTTTGTGTCTGCAATGTTATTTGAATAATAAATATCGTTAAATTATCACATTTGGATGTCCTGCGTCTGTAATGTTATTAGAATAATAACATTATGTTTCAAATTGTTGTTCTTAAAAATCAAACCTCATTCTGGGGTAACATTAAAAATATAATATATACCTACACATTGCATTTAAAATAAGTAAAATGGGTTGGCATCTGTCTGCTTCAGATAGTATTTTAACCCATTAAACGCCAAAGTTTAAACATTTATTATAAAGAGCGGCCCAAAAATAATATGATTCTACAACACGTGCAGGACAAATGAATTTTCTGACATGAGTGGCCATTTAAGTAATACTATAAACACAAACCTGATGGAGAGGGAAATAATCAATAATCCATTGTAATCGATTCACAAATCAATACCCGACTTAAGCGTAATTCACATTTTTTATACTGCTTAAATCGTTTTCTAAACTTCCAAGAAAGTTTTAATAATTAAGCCGCGCCCATCACATGACGAGAAAAAAACCCTCTAGACAAACAACAATACAAACGACTAAATTATAAAAATGTCTTACAACACCAGATCACGTTGCACCTGCATACTAATAATCATTATTTTTTAAATAAACATTTAATAAGGTGATAAAAATTACATTGTGTATGGAAAAAAATAAAAAAAATATCTTAACAGCCCCAATCCTCCAACCACACCCTCATCAGATTAATAACAGCATTTCGAATACCAATTAGTTGTGATTAAATGAGATTCAAACTTTGTGCAGTAAAAGTTTACAAGACCTGTTTGGGAAACACTAACCAGAAGTTTTTAAAATAAAATAAAATGGCTTTTAGTGTTATTAATTAAATCAAAATAAAAGAATGAATACAATAGATGGAGCTGCACATCTTACAAACAACGACAGAGTATAACCATAGTTTGTTTATTTTCGTTATTCAAAGTTTCCCCTTTAAGTGGATAAAATATGTATCAGCAATCACGATCGTAATAAAAGTCAGCAAAGAAGGCTGTAACTGATGTGCACAGCATTTCCAACCTTGTTTCCTTACTTGTTTTTACGATCCTCATTTGTAAGTTTTTAAAATTCCCAAAGTTTTATTTATTTTGTTAATATATGATATGCAGTTCCGACATTAAGATATGCTTTGATTTACCTGACCAGGTTATATGAAAAAATACCTTAATAAAATTAGGCCTAAGTTTGGATTTATTATACGCGATAAGTATACCAAGCATTTGAAGTTCCATCTAAATAAATTATAAATAACCCAGACATAAGTGATAAAATTCGTGACCAATTGTGGACCAATGTATATTAATATTCTTATCTAACCTGATCGTGGATCAACGTTATATTAATACCCTCGCCTGACCGGATGGTGGACCAGTGTTGTACTAATACCCTCACCTGATCTGATAGTGGACCAGTGTTATACTAATATCCTCACCTGATCTGATAGTGGACCAATATTATACTAATATCCTCACTTGAGCTGGTTGTGGATTAGTATTATATTAATATCCTGACCTGACCGTGTCATAAGACACTATTCTGAGCACAATGACAATGATATAGAAATATGGGACATTCTGTTCTAAAACCACTTGACAGTTCAAATTAACCGCGAGAGAACATATCCACTCTGATCTCAGTGGACATAATACAGTTTCTTAAATATTATTATAATACAGTGCATCATTCACGGTTTTTAAAACAGTATAAAATTATATCTTGTCATTCAAACTGACAGAAACACGTGAACGTCTGGAAGACAGATTAGGACTGACCATGTAACAACAGTCGATGAAGCCTACGGTAACGTTGCTATAGAAACGCCACGAAACACTTGTGTTGTTATATCTATCCATATATAAAACCACAAACTGTTCGTAGTTGTAATGGAAACTGAATCAGTTAAGGTAAGTATTCACAGATAATGATGGTAAAACTACAACAATCGTTTTTTACATAGTACAGAACTCATCCAGTAACGATACCTATGATTACTAATCATAATACATTTAGAATAGTGTTTTCGGCTAGCTCCACTATCATATTTAAAATTGTACCCATGGTTACTCCTCACAATAATTTTAAAATACAGGGTGTTCGGAAAGTCACTGTACACTTATATATTTCTGTGCACTTCAAACCAAACTTCCATAATTTCAACAAGAGGGTGTTCCTTATTGTGACGAGTCTTCAATGAAACACACTAGCTCTCATAATAGATGATACTGCAATTTTGTTTCGAGCTTGTGGGTGAGAAAGGGCAACTTGTAAAAATGTTTTTCCATTTCTATTCGAGTCCTGGGGCAAGTACATCAAGTATATCCCCCCCCATCCCAACTGAGTAACAGGCCTGGGTCTGCTTGTTTAAATAGCTTTTTTAAAAAAAATGATTGTTATGAACTTACTTATCAGGTTGTAACTTAATCTTTAATTATTCAAACCAATAATGGGACAGCCGTAAGCTTTCGGACTCCCAGCGGTGAAGTCCGGGGATTGATTCCTCACGGATAGCATAGTGCACACAGCCCATTATGCAGCTATGCCTCAGATGTGTTTAACATTATATCATCTTTATGTTCATTTAAGAAAATCTTACCACAAAAGAAAATAAACTCATGATATTGCAAGCTCCGGATACTAAGATATGGTTGATAGCTGTAGCTGCTTATTGGACAATTGCTTGAGCACGATACAAAAATCGATGCACACCGCGTGCAAGGTGTTCGAGTGGAAACAACGTGCTCGACGCTAGCTTGCTGCTGGAGAAAAACTAATATAATAATTGTAATGTGAACATTCCAACGTACATACAGTACGTTGTTATAGACAATGTAAATATACGAAAGATACTTCACAACAAAAAAAGGTAATGAAACACAAGTTTATGAATGTATTTGTAACATAAAATATAGGACATTTTTTAATTTTCTCACGTTTGCTGATTGCACGGACTTTCCCGTGACGTTACCGACCGTGTTTCTTCGATAATAAGACCTACCCATAAAATTCGATTTGAGATACAGTAAGAGGAGTTCCTGTACAGTTACCAGGTTGATCTAGTTAGTTTTAATTTCAATCACAGAGTTTCTCTTATGCGTTCGACTGAAACGTTTATACTAGATAGCTCGTGTAACGAAACGTTTACTGGATGCCCTCACTCTAGTGATCACTCCAAACTAATTTCTTCAATGTATACATATAAGGCTAATGTCCGTCTGTCTGTAAAACTTCTCACATTATTCAAGTCTAACTTGCTCTATTTTTCAACTTTGTAAGTGGCCCGGCATGGCCAGGTGGTTAAAGCACTCGACTTAGAAACCGAGGCTGGCGGGTTCGAATCCCCGTCACACCAAACATGCTTGCACTTTCAGCCGTGGGGGCGTTATAATGTAACAGTCATTTCCACCAGTTGTTGGTAAACAAGTAACCCAAGAACTGGCTGTGGGTGGTTGAGGATTAGCTAAATCATGGACAGCTAGCAGAGATAGCCTTCGTGTAGCTTTGCGCGAAATTCAAAAATAAACAAACAATTTTGTGAGGGGACGTTCCTAACAAGGTTTCCTAACATTTGGGTCTGTTATAAAAACGTTTATTCAGTGCATGCATCTAGGTTTTTAAAGAAACAAGTTAGTAACAGCTTTATATTGCAACGAAATGTAACACGGTGTAAAACAGATCGTTGGGAACTTTTTTTGAAAATAATAGGATCTTATGTTTTATAACTTTTAATTTCTAGATTGTTTCCTTAATAGAGGAATGGTACTTCTTTTTAATAATGTACTTTATTATTTTCAACGAAAGTAATTTGCTTCATTGTGGTAAAGTGAATTTAATGCAGAATTTCAAAGCAAGTCTTGCTTGTAGAAATCACTGTGATAGTTTAAAACAAAAGTGACTGTGCTGGAGAATCGAAACTTATGGAACGAAAGTGAATTACATTATTAAAGAAATATGCAAAACTAATACTACGACCAACAAGACAGAAAAAACAATTTAAAATCAGTCGAAATCTGGGAGGTAAGGATGAGAGAGATTTGAAGTATCGAAAAACAAGATGTATAACAGATCCATACAGAAACACCTCCATCAGTGGTGGTGTACTGATTGACTCACCTACATCTCGACCAGTCGTGTGGTACTGACTAACTTACACCTTTCTAGTAGCAGAAATTCATTCCTTTTCATCAGGAAAATCATCATCCTTTATGAAGGATGTTTTATTCCCTAAAAGGTCTGATTAATAGAATAAAATAACAGGTTTATAATTCAATTCTCCAAGTACAAAATACACTGGATTACTGGCTCAAGTGATGCATTTCTTCATAACACACTTAATGGTGTTGGAGTCAGCGTCAAACTTCTGAACATGTTTACTAGTAGGAAGACAAGTTAATCTTGGGTCTTGGATAGGGAAGTATTTTAATACGTTGATTGTTGGTGGCACGAATTTAAACCTAAATTTTTAACATGCATGTGCAACTTTTGTGGAACAAAAACTCGGTTACCGAACATGCGTTATTTAATTTGTGTTTATTTGTTTATTTTTGAAATTCACGCAAAGCTACACGAGGGCTATCTGCGCTAGCCGTCCTTAATATAGCAGTGTAAGACTAGAGGGAAAGCAGCTAGTTATCACCACCCACTGCCGACTCTTGGGTTACTCTTTTACAAACGAATAGTGCGACTAACCGTCACATTATAATGCCCCAACGAATGAAAGGGCAAGCATGTTTGGTGCGACGGGGATTTGAACGTGGGCCCCTCAGAATACAAGTCGAGCGTCTTAAACACCTGGCCATGCCGGACCTTTTAATTTGTGTATTTTGCATGATCAAATGAAGAGGAATATTAAAAGGTCACAAAATACTACATATCGATGGAGAACTTTAATTGCAATACCAACAAAACTAACCTGATATTCCATAGATAACCATTACCAATGTGTAAAACTAAAATATTATTTGATGGCATCGAGTAAACAAAGACTGCTATCCGTTTAATCGTACTCTGGAACGTGGAGTACAAACGTTTTATGATTCCCCTCATCTAAAAACATATGGTTTGTTGCTCCTGAAAACCGTATAGCCTGTGTTTGTGTATATTTTACGTGTTACCTGTTCTCACTATGTTACTTAATTGTATTAACACTGGTACGGTTCTTTTTAATATTTACTTTTATATTTAAGTTTTTACTCTCTCACATAATTTATGTGCTTCTATTGTCATGGTTCTAAACGATCTATTATTTCGCTTTTCCTGGAATTCAAAGAAATGAATTTCCAAAGCGAAAATCTAATGACACTAAGGGTCTTTAAAGAAAAAAGAAACAAGCTGACATAACTTCATGAAGTCAATATGTGATGTGTTCGTGCTATGATTACGAATCGTTTATGCATGTGGACGTGAAATATACCTCGCCAGAATTCAACATATTAACGAGATGTATTTGCACAGGATCCCCGAAAATGTTCTGTTTCAAAAGCAAATAGAACCAAAATTAAGAGTAACAATTATCTATTTCTTGCTTTTGAATTTAATATGTAATGTTGTAGCCTTCAGAGTGCACAATTTATCCCATACCCTATTAATGACGTCATGATAGTACAAGTTACACGTAACGTCTTATGTGACGTCATTTCAGTGCATATAAACTGAATGACAAATAATACCCAACTGTCAAACATCTGATGGTTATTATTTATTAACATACTACTGTATAGTGATGCTAATGGTTGAAACAGATAACCCTTCCAGATAGCCTACGACACCCTTTCGAAGATATGGAGGAGAAATTAAACAAGTGTGTAATGACAAGTCTGTTTGAAACCCACCGCCAATCTTGAGCTACTCTTTTACTAACGAATACTGGAATTGACTGTAACATTATAATTCTTCCACGGCTGAAAGGGCCAGCATGTTTGGTATGATGGGTATTCGAACCTGCAACCCTCAGATTACTTAAAAACCTGGCCATGCCGAACCCTGCCCTCATCGAATTGACTGCAGTCGAAAATCTCACCAAATCGTATAATTACTGAAATTTGAAACATTTATTGGCTGTAAGTAAAATGAACTGATTTTAAAAACCAAACTTATTTCCACTTATTTAAAGCAAAGACATAAAGATAGCTGTTCATATCAAACATTACTGAATATGTTTTGAAATGTCCCTTTACAATTTTTTTCAAATGTCATAAAAATATTCATCTGTAAACATATTTCATTTAATTAATTATTAAAATTATATTTCAGTTGAAGCAAGTTCATTAAAAGTCAAAGCATGTTATTAAATCATTCAAGAACTAGGTGACCTTTTTGTGTCGACGTTCCTGATAGGCACACGATGCAGATATTTTTCCTCCAATAAGAATGTAGCACAGGAAAGTGACCAACCAATCAATATCTGTTAAGCACGAGAAACAGTTCAGTATAGAAACGCTTAAAGTTTCAATAATCTGATTGAAAAAAAAAGTCTCCCATTTTCAACATTCTACTGATTAGTAGAGTAGAAAGCTCTAAGAAAAATAAAATAATGTTATAGAATAACAGAACCATAAGTTCTTAAACATTACAAAGTGGAACACTTAAATATAAATTTTGGCTTGTTTTACGAGGGGTATTTGTTGTGTTGTAGTTACAATTAAATACTCCATCTGATAAATCGCAGTTTAATATTGAAATTAATCAACAAGAAAATTCGTGATCGACATATCAAACATTAGTGAGAGATCAATAAGATTTGTTCTTTATCCGAGTCTATACGAATAATGAGAATCAAATGAAGCATAAATGGATATCCGATCATATCAACTACCAGGAAGATTTCACAAATGCTCACTAGAGGGCACTATACAATTTCACGCACCTGAGGTACAACACTGCCAAGACGACTTTCCTTTCGCCGGAACTTCGCTGCAACTTCCCCCCTTACACTTGAATCCTCGGAAAACTTTTCCATCCTATTTAGAGTAACCACACTTTTCCTCGGGCGATTAAAAAACACGTGGTTAACCCAGCCAGAATCGACAACTGATAATGGAGTTTTATCTTCCTCGTCTCCTGGATGTTTATCCAGCTCAATTTCCTGATCCACGTGATCCAGTTTCTTGTCTACACTTGGTTGAGTCCAACCTAAAGCAGAACGCTTGTGATCTGTGCCGACGTCTCCTTTACCAAGTACATCATTTCCAGTCACTTGGTTCACAAGTTTATCTTTGTTGTTCTGATTTTTTTTATTTTTCTGGTCATAATGTTCATAATTATACTGATGATCACAGATTGTTGGTTTCGAATAAACCGTTTGCACTTTCTTCTCTGGATCTAAAATTTCGTGTTTTCCTTTATCACTGTGATTGTTCTGGTCACCCTCCCGATTTTCTGTGTTCTCAAGACTTTCAAAACATATGAATTTATCGTCATCTTCAGGACCCAGAGAAACCTTTTCACAGTCCTGGAGAGATGATTTATATGTCTCCTTATTAATCACATTTAAAATTTTCTCTTCTGGTTCCAACATACTTCTCTCGTGTTCTGAACTAATTGATCTATTTAAACTAACCGAAGACATTATATTCGACTATTTCATGACTTACTTCAGACTGGAAGTTTTTCTCTGGAATACTATTGGTGTTTAACGTAGAATTTCTGTCGCATTCCTTTTTAAACACCTCACATTCGAAGCTGCTTTCGTTTCCACGCTCATCCAGAGAATGTGCCTCTTCGCGCGTTCTTAAACACTCGTCAGTTTTGCTAGACATTATTAAACATACATTTCTTCTGCGTCTCTGACAACCACTACACACGCGTGACTCTCACAATCATAAAGACGTTACAGAACACGTTTCACATCTGAAATATCCTGCACTCTTGGGAGGTAAATCTGAAACACACTTAAAGTAGAAACCTTCTCTACGCACGCAATTCTTCATTATGTAAATATATCAACCCAGGTGGCAGCACAGGTGTACTTGACGTGAGCTGCACGCCCCCAGGAACATGAATAGACGCTTTGTGGACAACGTTATTCTATTTACTGTAACAAATGGATTCGTTTAGTGACAGAAATTGGTTTTTCATTGTGAACGAGGGGGACGGAGAACGGATGCACAGAAACATTATTACAAAAACACTTGCCTATACTTAGGTCCACTCGATTCTAAAAATATCAAGATACTGAGTAATAAACAAAATGTTAAAGCAATGTTTTCTATTATAGACCAACTAAAAAACAAAGAAAAATGAAGTCTGGATTTATTTACGTTATTTAACAAACATTTGCTAAAATATAAAGAAAATTCTCAAATACGCACTATATATCAGTGTTTTAGGGCAGTAGGTATCGATTTACCTGTAAGGTATTTAGATAGAATTAATGTCTTGAAAATAAGAAATACAACCGTCAACATATACAGTCATGTGAAAAAGTTAGGACACCCTATGAAAGCATGAGTATTTTTGTAAACATTTTTGGATATATAAATATTTAATCTCACTTTTAACAATACTGAGAGATTATAGGAATATAACTAAGCAATTAAAACTGAAGAAAATACTTTTAAGATCTTCTGTAAATATAATTCTACAAAAATTCATATTCTAACTGAGGAAAAAAGTTATGACAGCCTATCCCCTAATAGCTAGTGTTACTCCTTTTGGCTGAAATAACTGCAGTGAGACGCTTCTTGTAGCCATCTACCAGTCTCTGACATCGGTTTGAGGAAAGTTTGCCCACTCATCAATGCAGAATTCTTTCAGCTGTGAGATGTTTGAGGGGTTTATTGCATGTACAGCCCGTTTCAAGTCACCCCACAGCATCTCAATGGAATTAAGATCTGGCTTTGACTCGGCCATTCCAGGACTCTCCATTTCTTAGTTTTCAGTCAGTCCTTGGTGAATTTACTGGTATGTTTTGGGTCATTGTCATGTTACAGGGCCCAGGTCCGCTTCAGCTTTACTTTTCTTACAGATGGTCTCACATGATCCTCAAGCACCCTCTGATACACAGTAGAATTCATGGTGGATTCTATGATTGCGAGTTGTCGAGGTCCTGCTGCAGCAAAGCAGCCCGAAACCATGACACTTCTACCTCCATGCTTCACAGTTGGTATGAGGTTCTTTTCCTGGAATGCTGTATTTGGTTTACGCCAAACATGTCCTCTGTTCTGGTGCCAAAATAATTCAATTTTAGACTCATCTGTCCAAAGAACATTATTCCAGAAGTCCTGGTCTTTATCTACATTCTCTCTGACAAACTTCACTCTGGCCTTGATGTTTCTCTTAGAGTGCAAAGGGTTCCACCTTGCATACCTCCATGAAAGTTAAACTTGTACAGTCTCTTTCTGATTGTAGAGACATGCACTTTCACATCAACAGTAGCTAAAGCTTGCTGTAGGTCCCGTGGTGACATGTTAGGGTGTTTGGAGACATCTTTTAGCATCTTACGATCTGCTCTCGGAGTGGACTTGCTTGGACGACCTGTCCTGGGCATGTCAGCAGTTGTTTTGAAAGTGGCCCGGCATGGCGAAGTGTATTAAGGCGTGAGACTCGTAATTTGAGGGTCGCAGGTTCGAATCCTCGTCGTACCAAACATGCTTGCCTTTTCAGCCGTAGGGGTGTTATAATGTGACGGTAAATCCCACTACTCGTTGGTAAAAGAGTGGCCCAAAAGTTGGCGGTAAGTAGTGATGACTAGCTGCCTTCCCTCTAATCTTACACTACTAAATTAGGGACGGCTAGCACAGATAGCCCTCGGGTAGCTTTGTGCGAAATTCAAAACAAACAATGTTTTAAAAGTCCTCCACTTGTTGACTATCTTCCGGATAGTGGAATGGCTGATTTCAAAATCTTTTGGGATCTTTTTAAATTCCTTAACAGACTCAAAAGCTGCTACAATTTTCTTTCTGAAGGCATCAGACAGCTCTTTTCCTTTCACCATGGTGCTCACTATCACTTCAACAGTCAGGCGCACACCAAACTAAGTGTCTGAGGTTTAAATAGGGCAAGCCTCATTAAAAATGCTGAGTAACGACCTTTTAATCATGTGCACCTGGTGTGATACACCTGTGTGGGAGTTGAGCCATTTTAAGTGGAAATAAATGTGGGGGTGTCCTAGCACTTTCTTCAGTTAGAATATGCATTTTTGTAGAATTACATTTACAAAAGATCTTGAAAAGTCTTTTTTTTAGTTTTAATTGTTTAGTTATATTCCTATAATCTCTCAGTATTGTTCAAATTGAGATTAAATATCTATATATCCAAATATGTTACAAAAATACACAGGCTTTCATAGGGTGTCCTAACTTTTTCACATGACTGTATATGAAATATCATTGTATTAATACTGCGATCTAGAATTTGGCAAAGTTAAGGCACTTTAAAACAAGTTTACACACGAGTACATTAAAACCATTCCTTATTAAATGATAATGAATTAACCAGCAGTTACAAAGAAGACGTAGTAAAGATCGTAATTTAATCTGTATCAAACGTAAAGTAGCGTTTCAAAGATACAGGAAAATAAATCGATGCAAATGAGCGTCACATTTAAGACAGTACAGTGTTCTCTCACCACTTCGGGGGATTTGGCCGACCCCCCCCACACATATATATATATATACATACATGTATATATAAAATAATAAACATTAAATCTAAAATATATTATTAAATACCATTAAAATATTAAAAATAAATGTAATTAATAGTGTAAAGAAAAAAAACAAGTATATTTTGAGATATAAACATATATTTGAGTTTATAACAGCGTAAAAATGGAAACAGAACCAACTGGAAAGGCTATAGATGTAAGCATTGTGCGTCTGCGAAGGCTACGCGAGATCAGCTTCATGGCGTAGCGATGTGCAAGACGGGCTATGATTGGTGCAGAAATGAAAGACAGCCAATGACAGCTACCCATTTTGATTGCCTGTGATTGGTGCTGTCAATATTAATGTCTGGCCTGTGATTGGTGATTTCATCCACGCTGAAGATATGTAATTTTTAATTTTAAGGCTTAATATCTTAATAATTGTTCTTATTATTTCAGCAATAATGAACAGTATTGTAATGGGAGGGTTAAATAGTTGTACAGGGAGGGTTTTAAAAGTCTAAATGTACATAAATATATACGTAAAAATCGGCGATCCCATTTCGCGGAAAATCTCCTTTCGCGGGGGATTTTGGAACGCATCTACCGCAATACACGAGGGAACACTGTATCAGTAAAAACTGCAGTTTTCAGAGCCTTGGAACAAAGCTAAGCAAAGAAGAACCTTTAATTTACATTACAAGCGATATATAAATATTTTAAAACGGCAAGATAAGGACTGTAGTTATCTACAAAAATATCACATAGAAGCAATAATTGAAGGAATACTGAAACTCGGGTTTCAGTATCAGTGGTATTTATGACGCCGCTGATCCATACAATTATGTAGAGTTCTTCAAGGGAGGTTTAATAATTAGCATGTTGGACTGCGTATCGAAAGGTCCGTTTTACATACCTTGTACTTCTAGCAGTGGGCTCGTTATAAAAACGTTATTTGGTTCAAAAAGCCAGACAAAGCCGCGTGCCGTTGACTGGCGTCTCTTTTGGTTCAAAGATTCAAAACTAAGAATAGTTACAGCGAATTTCTAGGAGTCTCTGTTATAATTAACAAGATGTTGTTAGGAGTATCTAGTATAGCTAATTAGTCCACGTAAGGTACCGTTCAGGTTTTACATTCCATTACACACAGCGCGTTAGATTAGTAATCACGTGCCATAAAAAATATCGAGCAAAGTGATTTTTCAAGAGGGCCGTTTATTACACGCCCCAATTTTGTAAGACCTATAGAGGATAAATCCTAAAACAAAATTGCTTAACGAGTAAAATATTAATTACACCGAATGGTTACTTGACTAAAGGTTCAAACTTAGAATTATGAGCACTTATTCAAACATCAAACATTTTATGGGAATTCATTTCGTCTCAGAGTACGTAAACTAAATAAACCCAATGCTGAGTTTATAAAAAACCCACATGCGCTTAAATGAGAACAAAGTCCAGTTATTATAGGCCCGGCATGGCCAGGTAGTTAGGGCACTAAACTCGTAAACTGAGGGTCGAGGGTTCGAATTCCCGTCACAACAAATATGCTCGCCCTTTCAGCGCTGGGAGTGTTATATTGTGATGGTCAATCCTACTATTCGTTTGTAAAGGAGTAGCCCAAGAGTTGGTGGTGGGTGGTGATGACTATCTACCTACCCTCTAGTCTTACACTGCTAAATTAGGGACGACTAGCGCAGATAGCCATCGAGTAGTTCACTCATTTGTGGATAGGCCAACCTTATACCTTATAACCTTCAACCTTGGTGAAAGCCCTACAGATCTAGTGATAGTCTACAAGTAAAGGTGAACTCTCAGCCCACAATGGGCTTTCTTTTTCAAGCTCTTCTGGTTCACTTTAAACATCCAACGAAACCTTTAAAATAAAACATTTAAAGTAGACTGTACTCTTCTGTCCCTTTTTCTTTTGCCAACGTGGAAAACATACAAAAATTGGTTTAAAAGAAACAAAACCTTTGCAAGAAAGTTTTTGGAAGGGAATTGGAAATGAGGATGTGTTGAAGTAGAAAAACTTGGCAAAAATGAAAAAGAGTTATGTCATTTTTTTTATTCAGAGCAGCCTGTTTCACAGTAGAGATGTGGTCAAGATTTCTTCTGTTTAAATTTGGTACTTTAATGCATGAAATTTAATAATAATAATTTCTAAATTTTTCAACTATAAAAAAATTAAAATATTATAATTATGAAATACTTCTCTAATTCAGGCTTAAGCGCTTATTCTAGTCCTAGTATAAACCGCAAGTTAAATAGTGTAAATCAGGAAAGACTATGAAACTTAAACAGCAGCTGGATATATACTACTGCATATACTACAGGAAATATACCAAAATGTAATAACATTTATTTACAGTTTTTGACTTGTAGAATTTTGTTGCAGTTGAAGATTTCAGCGAACTTGTGTATTTACAATAGCTGCTACATTAACAATACATGACTATTCTATAAAATATTTCTATGTTTTAATACATGGGTTGTTTGATAGCTTTCGAACTCCTGAGTTTGTATGATTTGGATTGGTCAAACCGTTTAGAAGGAGATGTGTCCACACAAAGTTTTCCTTGATATTCAATAGTTATCACAGCGCTATGGCTTAATACGTATAGCGGTTATGCGATGAATGTTTCTGTTCCGATTATTATTCCCAGCTCCGTCTTTCTTCGATCGGCAAAGCTGGATAATATGTCTCAGTTTCAAGAAACACATTCACATTTATTACCAACATGCTATAATGTATAACGTAGACTTACTGTTTATTACCAACTTGCTGGTACCGGTGGTTAATAACAGATAAGCAGTAATGTAGGTGTACTAATGCACACCTAGAGCTACAGTTTAGTATCAGCTTGCTAGTACCGGTGGTTAATCATAGGTAAGCTGTAATGTAGGAGTACTGATGTACAACTAAACCTACTGTTTATTACTAACTTGCTGGTACCGGTGGTTAATCATAGGTAAGCTGTAATGTAGGAGTACTGATGTACAACTAAACCTACTGTTTATTACTAACTTGCTAGTACCGGTGGTTAATCATAGGTAAGCTGTAATGTAGGAGTACTGATGTACAACTAAACCTACTGTTTATTACTAACTTTCTGGTACCGGTGGTTAATCGATAATGTGAAAGTATTCAAGCATCGCTAGACCTACAAATTACGAAACACGCAAGTTTTGGTTACCCTAATCCAGACATAGAAATCAATGGTTGATAACAATCAAAATACTTGTATATATGTATATATATTTACAAGAGCAACAAACAAGTGCTCTTCGTACAGAAATTCACAAGCTGAAGAATTACAAACAACCATTGGACACTGTCTACAAAAGTACATGAATATAGAAAATAGTTGAATGCTGAAACAGTGACAACTAGTAACCGAACGTAAAGTTCAAACTATTTCCCGCAGTGTTTTCTCAGTAGTTAATCAGAAGTGCACAAAAAATAAACAATCTTCGTCTTCCAACATTTAGGTTTGTGAACAAAGATCCTCTTTTATCTATTTGTTCTCGAGTTTTTCGAAATCCGAATTTGTTACCATTATGATTAAAGTGGTTGACATTCGGCGCGAATGTGACCACTGAGCCATATTTACCAAAATTTAATCAACTGAGCCAAGAAGGACATTCAACGTCTGTACAGGTTTTGATTAAACACAGACCAATAAAAGCAATATCTTCACAGTTAGACGAGGTTTATAAAAAACAGTTAAATAGTATTAATAAACTACTGAATACTGTTTTTGAAGCAATAAACAATTACAGCCAACTGTTAAATACAACAGTGGTTGAGCATCGCTATTAAAACAATGGAAGAAAATTGTCACGCGAATTTTTATAATCTTTAAACCTCGACAGTGTCCACGAAACCACGTTATTTGTTATTGTGGAATATTAGTAATAAAACAAGAAGTTAAATAACAGGGTATTTGAAAATACTTCCATACTGGAATTCTCTGTCCCGAGAGCTGATTCTAATAAAAGTAAAACAAAACAATTCTATTCTTGTTTGAATTAGTGCTTATTAGATACGTTGAAGTACCATTAAAACCATGTTACAAGAAACGTATACATCTAAATACAGATTTGGGAAAGAAACACTGATTAACAGCTAGCGTTCTTTGTACTAATACAGACTTGTTTGTTCGGTTTTAAATTTCACGCAAAGCTACATGAGCAAAGTTATCAATAATTTAGCAGTGTAAGGCTAGAAGGAAGGCAGCTATTCATCACCACCCACCACCAAATCTTAAGACTACTCTCTTATCAACGAATAGTGGGATCGACCGTACTTTATAACACCTTCAAGGTTAAAAGGGTAAGAATATTTGGTATAACGGGCCCTCTAATGTATATATCATAGTTAAAACGTTTCACGGGGTTATTTTATCAAATATATTATTATGCTTACTACGAAATTATTTTTAAAAGTACACATTACTGTTAAAGACTGGCTAGCTGTGGTATTAACTGCTATTAAATATATTTAATCAAAACTAACTGCTAACAACTAATGTTGGCGTGTTCTATAAATGTTTTATTAATATTAATGCTACTTTAAGTTCAAAGTTGGTTAAATATTTAATGTAGTAATACATGGAGGTTAGTTTTTACTATAATTTTGTTGCAGATATGAGTTCACATTCTTAGATTAGTACATGAATTTAGGATGGATCTAAATTTTTACATCTCGCTGAATCTTGTGAAATATTATTTGACTTACGGCCGAAAATACTGTATACAGCAAGGGAGATCCAGTGATTTAAATACGACGTTCTAATATCTATAATTAAGTACGTAAGAGAAATATACGTAATTAGTTATAGTAATTAGTCAACTACACTGAATTATAATTGATGTTGTTGTGGTTGTTTTGAATTAAGCACAAAGCTACACAATGGGCTATCTGTGCTCTGCCCACCACGGATATCGAAACCCGGATTTTAGCGTGTAAGTCCGCAGACATACTGCTGAGCCACTGGAAAGGGGGTGATTCTAATTGAACAGATAGCTTTATCTGATCTAAAGTTAATACCGACAACAATACAATAGGAGAAGTAAAATACATATTTTAAATTCTAGACTTCTATTATATCTTTACATAAATTGAAATCTAAAAAATTCGAACACAATTTCCCCGTCACACCAAACATGCTGAACCTTTCACCCGTGAGGACGTTATAATAAGACGATCAAACCCACTAATCGTTGTTAAAAGATTAGTCTTAGAGTTGGCGGTGAGTAGTGATGATTAGTTGCCTTCCCTCTAGTCTTACTTGTTTTTGGTTTGTTTGTTTTGGAATTTCGCACAAAGCTACTCGAGGGCTATATGTGCTAGCCGTCCCTAATTTAGCAGTGTAAGACTAGAGGGAAGGCAGCTACTCATCACCACCCACCGCCAACTCTTGGGCTACTCTTTTACCAACGAATAGTGAGATTGACCGTCATATTATACACCCCCACGACTGGGAGGGCGAGCATGTTTAGCGCGAACCCGCGACCCTCGGATTACGAGTCACACGCCTTACGCGCTCGGCCATGCCAGGACTTTCTAGTCTTACACTGTTAAATTAGGGATGGCTAAAGCAGACAGTCCTCGTGTAGCTTTGCACAAAATTCAAAACAAACAAACAATTAAAAATTAATTCAACTGGAAGGCTTTCGCTAGCGGGGTTATTTTCAAATAACCTGCCGTGTTTTTACTTTATTTGTGAGCGTTTATGTGGGTAATAAAATTTATTATGAAATAAAATAATAAATAAAATTTATTAAGCTGACATAAAAAATTGTTTGGTAATGTTTTTAGAATATCAAATAGCACAAAGAAGTTTCAAGGTGTAGTTAAGAGCGCCATCTATTGCAAATTATTAACATGAACACCATAACTTGGAAAAATCTCAAAAGTGAAATAATGATCAAAAGGCACTATATGTAAACGACAAATATAACCTGCTAATACTTCACTACGCTCTGAATTACATGTTCAGTACTTTTACATCTAGCAAACTTCATATCATATACACTGACAGATGTTTCTCTACTAGGATGACCTGTGTTCTGATTGTCTCTGTCGGAACGCCTATCCTCCAGGAAAAGCTCTTACCACCAGCTAATCATCACTTGAGCTTGTATGTCTGTCACTTTTCAGTTGGCGATCCCAGTCATGTTGACTTTCCAGTTGGTGATCCCAATCACGTGAATCTTCCACTTGACGACCCTAGTCAAATGGATCTTCCAATACCAAATTTACCTAGTTTGATATAACTGTATGACTGAAGGATTCTTAAATTTTTAAATTTCTACACTTGTAAGTGGTAAGAGCTTTCCTTCATCGGCGGAAGTGAAGTCATCCATGAAATATGAAGAAGGAAGTTGACTGGGATGATGGAGGGGTGATGTCAAAGGTGACAAAGCTATAGTTCCAAAATTTTTTACCATAGAACGCTTTGTTAGGGACGCGTTGCTAGTCGCCATGAAGTTAAAACTAGTCACCAGAGAATGTGTTGTTGGAGATGTGTTGCTAGACCGCAATGACAGTCGGCCATGACGGATTATTACGTCACAAGGTATAGAACCTTTTTACAACTCGCCAAGACTCGCACAATACATGCCTCATGATGTCGATATTTAATTCATTTTTTTATAAGATGGTTAACTCTAATTAATTAAATCACTTAAAACTAATTAGTTAAATCATTTATAACTAAATAATCCTGAAAGGGATGCCTAACACTAATTGATCAATTAATTATGATGAAAAAGAATGATATTTTAATCAAACTTATTCTTTTAATTATCAATCGTTTTTCAATGACACGATATATCACTTAAAGCGACATGATGAGTCACAATTATATGCATTTTTGCCACACTTACAATACGTAACTAAGTTTAAATCATTAAAAAATTGTGATTTCTTTGTCATTAATTATTCCTTTAAGGGCAGTATGATAATTAAAACCTACTCAGTCAAGTGATTAAAGAGTTTTAGCGTTAAACTATTGTATTTCTTATCCTATATGACGCATAAAATAAATGATTATATGTTTAAATCATCCTAAAAAGGGCAATATGGTTGTAATTAAAAGTTTTACTTTAACAACAATTTAAATTATCGATAAAACGTTTATTATGAAATGACACTTTTACTAATTTCTGACAAAATATTTACACGTTACTTCATTTCATGCTTTACAAAAACAGAGTCCTCATATGGATATTAACTTTTCTTGCTATTATTAAGTTACTAAATCAAGAGATTAAACATTTTTATACGAAATAACATTTCCCCTTCTGAAAGGCCTATATCTTACTCAATCCAATACATGCAATACATGGTTATATGTTTAAATCGTCCTGAAAAAGACCATATCTTACTCAGTCCAATACATGGCTATGTGTTTAAATCATCCTGAAAAGACCATATCTTACTCAGTCCAATACATGGTTATATGTTTAAATCATCCTTAAAGGGCCATATCCAACTCAGTCCACTACATGGCCATGTATTTAAATCGTCCTAAAAACTGTTTAATAGTTTATACAACATTTTATATCGTAAATAATTTGTGACAAAATATTTACACGTTTTACATAGATGAAATTTCACATGTGTAATTACTAGATTTAACTCTGTTGAAATTCAGTATCTGTACTAAGAATAATAAATTACTGATTTACTGTATTCGTTCATTCTCTGTACTGCCGTTTATAATCTACAAACACACGAAATTTGTACAAATATGGAATACGTTTCTAAACTGTTCAGAGCATCTTTCAGACATTGTTATGTAGAACACCTAACGTTTCACAAACCATACAGCTAAATAAATAATATTCTGATTATTTATAAGTATTTAGAATACCATTACTTCCAGAATATGTAATATAAAAAAATTCTACATGTTGTTTTTATTATAAATTCATAAAACTAATGAACCCATATCTCATGTCAATTAAAATACATGTATATAAACAACATATGCTCAAACTTAAATCTTTCACCTTCGAGATACTGACTTCACCAACATACACATGTTTATCAAAGCTGAAGTCTAAATTTAAAATACTAATAATAAATTGCACACACAACTACTAAAGACAGACACAAACAGTGTCAAGATCAGAATGTTTGGAAGAGGTAAGGTGGTGGTCACACGTACAGTGTAGGGCTGTGTTAACCTACCGTTTGATCACATTAAAAAGATTGCATGTTACTTTCTACATCTTTCAAAACTTTACGTACATTAAACTCAGTTGTTTTTCAAATACACGAAACATATTAAAATTATTTGATTATTTTGCTTTATAGATAAATTACAAAATAGTATTCTGTGATTATATCTAAAATTCACGTTGTTTCCAAAAAACTCGATAGTTTTTCAGTACATTTATATTAAAATAAAAGTTTTATTTTACTTAAATATGTGACATAGTATAACAATCACCAGTTCATAACTATTGAACTACACAATGTATAATTCATAAATAGTTATATAAATAAACATTGTATAAAATATTGCTTCTAATAATAACTATATTTGTGCTATATAAACTATTTAAATCATAGCACCGAAACAGTTGTGTGTATCTAACAGTCAGTGACAGAACACGCGTAGAAAGTTTCAAATCAAACACTCCTTCGGCAATATGGTTTTATCCAACTAGGTAAATTTGGTATTGAGAAATCCATTTAATTAGGATCACCAAAAGAAAGATCCACATTATCAGGATCATCAACTAGAAAAAACTAGGATCATGAACTGCAAGGTACAGTTCACAAGAATCATCAACTAGAAAATGATTAGATTACCAACAAGGAGATCTACATGATTAGAAACAAAACGTATGATTCACCATCAACAAGACATTTCCTTATGCCTATATATCGTTTTTCTCTACATATTATTACGTTATTATAATGTGATTCCATACTCAAGTTTACAGACCTTGGCATTTTGTATAACTTGACTTTCTTGTAAATTTTAAGTCACCTTATGGCCGGTCCCTTTATCATTTCTGTGAAAGAGGGCCTAATACCACCCTGAGGAGTCATTTGTTTTAACTGCTTCCACCCCTACAGAGTTGTGCATGTCTGTCAGTCATTAATGTACACTAAAATGACGTCACATAAGGGACACTTAAAATCTTAGTTTCTATTATCATGACGTCATTAAAACTTGCATATACTGTGACGAGAAGAATTATGTATTCTGTAAGCTACAACACAACAGGACATACACACTTCAAAAGCAAGAAATAAAAATATTTGTTACTCTTAACTTTGGTCTTATTTGCTCTTGGAAACTACACTACGTGAATCACCACTTGGTGTAGCTGATCAAGTAATGAAAATTAACACTACGTGAATCGTAAGTTAATGTAGTTGATTCAGTAACTGGTACTAACACTATGTGGGTCACCTCTTGGTGTAGCTGATGCAGTGGTTGGAACTGATACTGCATGATACACAGTTTGGTAAAGTTGATTCAGTAACTGGTACTAACACTATGTGGGTCACCTCTTGGTGTAGCTGATGCAGTGGTTGGAACTGATACTGCATGATACACAGTTTGGTAAAGTTGATTCAGTAACCAGTACGAACACTATGTGGGTCACCTCTTGGTGTAGCGGATGCAGTGGTTGGAACTGATACACATGATACACAGTTTGGTAAAGTTGATTCAGTAACCAGTACGAACACTATGTGGGTCACCTCTTGGTGTGGCTGATGCAGTGGTTGGAACTGATACACATGATACACAGTTTGGTAAAGTTGATTCAGTAACCAGTACTAACACTATGTGGGTCACCTCTTGGTGTAGCTGATGCAGTGGTTGAAACTGATACTGCATGATACACAGTTTGGTAAAGTTGATTCAGTAACCAGTACGAACACTATGTGGGTCACCTCTTGGTGTAGCTGATGCAGTGGTTGAAACTGATACTGCATGATACACAGTTTGGTAAAGTTGATTCAGTAACTGGTACTAACACTATGTGGGTCACCTCTTAGTGTAGCTGATGCAGTGGTTGAAACTGATACTGCATGATACACAGTTTGGTAAAGTTGATTCAGTAACCAGTACGAACACTATGTGGGTCACCTCTTGGTGTAGCTGATGCAGTGGTTGAAACTGATACTACATGATACACAGTTTGGTAAAGTTGATTCAGTAACTGGTACTAACACTATGTGGGTCACCTCTTGGTGTGGCTGATGCAGTGGTTGGAACTGATACTGCATGATACACAGTTTGGTAAAGTTGATTCAGTAACTGGTACTAACACTATGTGGGTCACCTCTTGGTGTAGCTGATGCAGTGGTTGGAACTGATACTGCATGATACACAGTTTGGTAAAGTTGATTCAGTAACCAGTACGAACACTATGTGGGTCACCTCTTGGTGTAGCTGATGCAGTGGTTGGAACTGATACTGCATGATACACAGTTTGGTAAAGTTGATTCAGTAACCAGTACGAACACTATGTGGGTCACCTCTTGGTGTAGCTGATGCAGTGGTTGAAACTGATACTGCATGATACACAGTTTGGTAAAGTTGATTCAGTAACTGGTACTAACACTATGTGGGTCACCTCTTGGTGTGGCTGATGCAGTGGTTGGAACTGATACTGCATGATACACAGTTGGTAAAGTTGATTCAGTAACTGGTACTAACACTATGTGGGTCACCTCTTGGTGTAGCTGATGCAGTGGTTGGAACTGATACTGCATGATACACAGTTTGGTAAAGTTGATTCAGTAACCAGTACGAACACTATGTGGGTCACCTCTTGGTGTAGCTGATGCAGTGGTTGAAACTGATACTACATGATACACAGTTTGGTAAAGTTGATTCAGTAACTGGTACTAACACTATGTGGGTCACCTCTTGGTGTGGCTGATGCAGTGGTTGGAACTGATACTGCATGATACACAGTTTGGTAAAGTTGATTCAGTAACTGGTACTAACACTATGTGGGTCACCTCTTGGTGTAGCTGATGCAGTGGTTGGAAACTGATACTGCATGATACACAGTTTGGTAAGTTGATTCAGTAACCAGTACGAACACTATGTGGGTCACCTCTTGGTGTAGCTGATGCAGTGGTTGGAACTGATACTGCATGATACACAGTTTGGTAAAGTTGATTCAGTAACTGGTACTAACACTATGTGGGTCACCTCTTGGTGTAGCTGATGCAGTGGTTGGAACTGATACTGCATGATACACAGTTTGGTAAAGTTGATTCAGTAACCAGTACGAACACTATGTGGGTCACCTCTTGGTGTAGCTGATGCAGTGGTTGAAACTGATACTGCATGATACACAGTTTGGTAAAGTTGATTCAGTAACTGGTACTAACACTATGTGGGTCACATCTTTGTGTAGCTGATGCAATGGTTGGAACTGATACACATGATACACAGTTTGGTAAAGTTGATTCAGTAACTGGTACTAACACTACGCGAGTCACCACTTGGTGTAGTTGATTCAGTAACTGAAACTAACAACACGTGAATCACGGCTTGGTGTAGTTAAAGGCTGTGGTCTAGGATTTGCGGTATATATAACAAAAACACAATTTAAAATAATGAAATTATAATGAAAAATCTTTGGTTCTCTGATAGTAGACTGCAAGAAACAAATTATAGAGACAACAGCGAGTTAATATACAATACGTGACGTACAAAAGGTAAACATTGTCTCGTCCTGAGAGCTTTTTGATACTTGAGGGATGGTAATTTTTGTATTAAAAACAAAATCGACGTTTTCTGAAAATGTCCATAGAATAATAATTGAAATATCCACGGACAAGTATTATTACCTCCTGGTAATGTGCAATGAACAAAATACAGATGCGGTTTTAACACGTGTCGTTTTACGAAAACCAAATAACAAAAGTCAACTTAATTGCTACATCCTTTATTTTTAATGTGGTATTATTGTTACAGGGGTGAAACAACCAAATATACACAGAGTTGGGCCTCAATAAACAGCTAGGCTTAAAGACGTAACATACCCATAACAACCTAATACATAACAAACAGCTAGACCTGAAAACCTAACAACCTATAGTGATATGGAACTTAATTCCATACTGCTATAGAAACTGGATAGCCAGTCGAAATTTAAAAGTTATGAAACACGTAATATCATCATTTCTACTTTACTGCGTATTCTTATAGTATTTCAAGTAACACAATACCATGCATTTATCTCTGTAAAAAATATTCTCCAAGAAATTTTACCTGTGCTACTTTTTCTCCAACATGGTGTTTGCTGTGGGTCTGCATTTCTCTCAGAAACTTAGACGTCGTTGAAGAGTGACCGTTTTCTTTTGTGGCGTTCTTTTCTAAAATCATGTCACTTAGAGAAGGTGACCACATGCACTGTTGGCGATCACGATGTCTGGATAGGTCCGAGTCTGAAGAGGCATTGGGCTTACTTAGACTGCTCACAGTAACTGTAAGGAAATCGTCCAAGATTATAGAGACAAACCACAAGGAAGTTGAACAAGCTAATTTAAGGACTCGTGTCATCATTACTGAAATTAGTAAATCAAGTTACAGATATTTAATCCATAAGTTGTTGTTTTGAATTAAGCACAAAGCTACACAATGGGCTATCTGTGCTCTCCCCACCGCGGGTATCGAAACCCGGAATTTAGCGTTGTAAGTCTGCAGACATACCGCTGAGCCACTGGGGAGCTATCTCAGAAGTAAAATGCTGATTTATAAGTATTGTCCGGGAAGCAAACGACCTGATTGTAAATATACTTTCCGTTGATGAAGACAAAGCGACAAGCCTTACCTTCGATGTTTCTGAATAAGGACATCTCACGCTCAGACGATATTTCTCGTCTGCATGGAGAATAGTCAATCCCACTATTCGTTGGTAAAAGAGTAGCCCAAGCAAGAGTTGGCGGTGGGTGGTGATAACTAGCTGCCTTCCCTCGAGTCTTGCACTGCTCCATTAGGGACGGCTAATACAGATAGCCCTCGTGTAGCTTTGCACGAAATTAAAAAAACAACAAAAACGAACCTCAGCTATACTTGTATACATAATTACTGCCGATTATTAAACTAATATACGCTAATATATCTGTTGATATTGTAAAAAAAAATCATACTGATAACAGATTATACTGGAAGGGTTTTCAAGAATAAAAATAATGGCGAACGTCATACTCAGGAGCGTTAACTGTATTTCTTTAGTGGTATCACGTGATATTTTGTTTTTTCCATAATTAATAGCATGAAACACAATTACGAAACGATAACCACATAAAAATATTTTTGTCAAACACCGTATTTTGTACTCATGGAAAAGCTACTGAGACTTTCTACTGCCATCCCTAATTCTGAATTACTGTTACTCTAATAATGCATCCACAACTTAAAATACTGGAGTTGTTTTCTGGTATCTCACGGATCTGAACCTAGTTCGCCAGCTCAGAATTAGAGAGCTCCACCAGAGGGCCACACCATATCCATTATTGGTGTAATCGAAATATTTTCGATGAAGCGTAAAAGACTGTATAACACTGAGAAAGTTTACACTCTAACAAACCAAGCATTCTGGAATATATTGACCACACCGCTCTCTAGTCGCACAATTACTACATCTGAACAAAGATGGATGGACAGTTTTTACTCGACCGCACGTATATAATCATGACCAACAATCCTGTTTGTTATTTTTTGTCAGAATCAAAACTTACAAAAAAACAAACATTTTAAAGCATCTGTACACGGTTAGATTCGTAATATCACATCTCCATTTTACCAGACTGATTAACCAGATCCTCAACACTAGTGATCGTATTTAATGCAGACTCTGTATAAAAGATACTTTCAAATTACCCAGATCTTCAACACTACTGGACCTGTTTAATGTAGGCGATGTATAGAAGACACTTCAGGTTAACCAGCTCCTCAACACTATTGAAGTAAATAAACTGGTTCTTAGATGGTATTGTTGGGATACAGGAAAGAAATACCCGCCTCTTTCTGAACACCTTTGTCCAAATTCATTGCAACAAGTGTTTGCTACTTTTGATTTGGTGTTCTCTTAATACAAGTCAGTAACCTTCACTCGATAAGAGTTAAAATAGATGTGAACCGTCTAATCTGGCAAACCTGGAAAGGTCTTGAAATTTATCATGATGTATAATGCTTAATATATAGAAGAGAAAGTAATTTTTTCACATTTGGTATGATTTTAACATACGTATAACATTGATCCTCTAAATGCTTTTTTTGTTTGTTTTGAATTTCGCGCAAAGCTACTCGAGAGCTATCTGCGCTAATTTAGCAGTATAAGACAAGAAGGAAAGCAACTAGTCATCACCACACACCGCCAACTCTTGGGCTACTAATTTTACTAACGCATAGTGGGATTGACCGTGACATTATAACGCTCCCGCGGCTGAAATGGCGAGCATTTTTGATGCGAGCAGGATTCGAATCCTCGGTTCACGAGTCGAACGCCTTAACACGCTTGACTATGCCGGGCCTACTAACAGGTACTAGAAGGGAGATAGTTTTGTTGACGTTTGTTGTCTAAGCTACAGCATTGCCTTAAAGTGTTCACTGGTCTGTAAGCAACTAATGTAAAATCTAATTAAATACAAACAAAACCTTTGTTTTTAAGTACCAGAAAACGTTACTTTCGCTGTCAACAGTTACTTTAAAAGTCTCGGGAAAATTAGGTACATATAAGGTTAAAACATTACAACGCTATTCGATAGACTGAATTATAAGTAACTATAACAACACCGAGGGGAGCCATATATAAGGTTTTACTTGTTGCTGCTAGTAAAATATTTAATTAACGTTAACTAACAATATGACAGTCATTGTGACTCTCTGTACCCACATGCTGCAGACGATGATGTTTTCATTGTTTCTTGTGCGACATCTATCGATGAAGTTACCAGTCCATTACACCGCCTTAGAGTTTTCATGTTACGTGATACTGGATGAGATAAAACATGATCATATATTTCCAAACTTCTAGTTCTCTCCACAGACTGAGGGAAGAACGTGACTGATTGGTCTAATATATGTACTGTTGCCATGACCACAGCTCCTTTCTCGGGCTTTGAAGTCTCTCTCAATTCTTGGTTTTCTACGCGACGAACTCTAGGAAATCTGAGGCTAGGAGTTTTATCCAGAACGGCTGGAAATCAATAATGAAAAATTAAAAAGTATGTATGTGCCCTGTAACCCTATAACTTGGTCACATAATAAATAAATGTGCTATGATATATTCTCAATATTTGTACTAGTTATTGTTCATACGTTGTTGACACATCCAGTCCTACACTAGAGAATAGTTTCTAATAATATTTCTAGTATTTATTGTTTATGCATTGTTGACACATCTAGTCTTACACTAGAGAATAGTTTCTAACAATATTTCTACTATTTATTGTTTATACGTTCAATGAATGGCAAAATGCCTTGAGTTCTAAACGCAAACTGTTACTAGCGGATTTGTACAGGTTGATAACAGCTTCTAACAATATTTATGCTATATATTTACTTGATGAAACTTTTGATTTAAGATTCTATTCAAGTATTACTTTAATTACAGCTAATAAGATTAAAAAACTTTATCAAAGGCAGACAGGTAGGAACTACGGTAGACTTACGTTTTGGAGAGTCAATAACTGTTGACACTAAGTTGTCTTGTTCATCTCGATAGGGGGCGTCAGTGAGATCCTCAAAGTTGAAAATGAACATGGATACGACGCCTTCTTCGTTTTGTATCGGAGCCATTAATTGGCTGCAGAGGAATTTCGAGCCTATAGTATATAAATGGACTTACAAACGGCAAGAATTCATCGTTTCGATGTTTAGATCTTATTAGAGTAAATTTGCAAATGAAAATTAAACTTAATATTTTGGAGTCGTTTTGGTTTTATTAACGATGGGTAATTATTAGTATTAGTTTAATGGGCTTGTAGTGTTTGATGGTTGTTTGTTGTTGAACTGGGATTCGAACTTTGAATTTTAGCGTTATAAGCTCATAAATTTAGATTAATTAAAGTAAGTAAAAATCAGATGAACAATGGATAAATTTGTTGTTTAGAGACGAAATAATTCGATGTTAATCTATTTAAATAAACGTCAATATGTAGGCATGTATGTTTCTTAGGCGATTCCACATTTCTGATCAATCAGCAACAAACTTACAGTGATACAGAATGATATGAGGAATGTTTATGGGAGGTTGAACCCCTCATCTAATTTCGGAAACGTTAACATTGTTGTGCATCCCCTAGAATGGGAATGAAGTATTGTTAGAATTATTGTCTTGTTTGTTTGTTTGTTTTGGAATTTCGCACAAAGCTACTCGAGGGCTATCTGTGCTAGCCGTCCCTAATTTTGCAGTGTAAGACTAGAGGGAAGGCAGCTAGTCATCACCACCCACCGCCAACTCTTGGGCTACTCTTTCACCAACGAATAGTGGGATTGACCGTAACATTATACACCCCCACGGCTGGGAGGGCGAGCATATTTAGCGCGACGCGGGCGCGAACCCGCGACCCTCGGATTACGAGTGCACGCCTTAACGCGCTCGGCCATGCCAGGCCAGAATTATTGTCAAATTATCAGAACTATTGATAAAACTATTGTTAGAAGTATTATTGAATTGTTGGTAGAACTATTGTTAGAATTATTGAAAACATTGTGTTTAAGTACTGGTATCTTTATATACATTTTTAATATTTATTATATTAATGTAAAAAATTGAAACAATTTCCAATCCTTTGTTACAAACGAGTTTATATTTCACCCATCAAAAGGACAGGTACTTCAGCTAGTAAAAGTCTAATTCTGCTGTGTAATGACTTAAAATGACTCTTTGTTCGTTGTTAACCTCAAAACCACTGTATGAGCCACATGATGTCATATCTGAGTATTCTAAAAATGGTTCCAGTTTGAGAATGTATGCCAATAAAGGACGTTGGAATTAGTCAAATGATGTAATTACTGGGTATTCTCATAACGGCTTCTAATTTGATTATGGGCGCCTCAAAATCAGCCATATGACATAATCTCTGGGTATTCTCAAAACGGATTCCAGTTTGAGGATGAATATCAATAAGGGAATTTGGAATAACTAATTTCAGAATTTCATCAGAATCTGCACAAATGTAAGAGATCGCTTATGTGACACAATATCGTTACGTAATAATTCCCAAGATACCTGTCCCTAAATTGTGCAAGTCTGTACGTTAATCAGTGTGAACTGGTATGTTTACTTATAAAATGGCTATAAATAATGTTATATATTTATTCACAAACACGATAATACATATTAGCTCACAAAGTTCTAAGAAAAAGCATTTAGAACAATCTGGCTCATTATGGAAACCAGTATGAAACAGAATAGATAGTAAAATGGCAGATTGGGCGTCTTGTGATATTCATTTGACATATGCCAACGTTACTGTCATCTGCACTGCTCTCGTTAGCAGAATTTCAGTCCTGGATCACCTTTGTGATAAAAGCACATCTGAAAACAAATTTGCAAATATTCTAGTAGTAGGACAGGAGTACTTAATATACAATTGTAAATCTTAATGAACTCCAACTTGGGCTTCAAACAAAAAACTTTAATTGATTTGTTAAAAAATCTTAAATTTCCAATTTGGTCAACTTCCATTACATATTATTCTTTAAAAATAATAATTTCATCTGCAATTCTAATTGTGCTAGTATTCATTTTATAACATAGATTACAGTTTCATGAGATCTTACACTTAGTAATATTGTTAAAAACTTAAAACACACGTCTATCACTTAAAAAAAATTACACTACCTCTTGCAACACTTTGTCCACCTTTTGAGATCTTTAGCTACATTGTGTAATACACTTTCGTCTGAAGACAACAGAAAACTGCAAGTTGATAAGTTGTTACAACAACTTTTCTCCTTGCTTACGTAATCGGACATTTATTTTGACGTATCTAAGGTGGTTATTTCTAAAATCTAGATAAACGTGGAAATTGGTCGATTTGTAAAAAAAAGCAGCTTCTAAAAAGCTCTCGTCAAATATTTTAACAAATTTTTCAAATATATTTATAGCGTTATAGTGTCATACTGTTATATGGTTATACTATTATAACGTCACACTGTTAGTGTTATACTGTTTATCAACAGTAAATTTCATGTTTTGATCTAGATCATTTAACAGTTAATTAAATATGAATCATTAATATATTATAATAAAATAACCACATTGTTCTTAGAAACATGTGTGGAACTAAAGTTTAAAACCACAAAGATATTTCTCTTGTTTTGAATTAAGCACAAAGTTCACAATGGGCTATCTATGCTCTGGCCACTACGAGTATCGAAAACTGGTTTCCAGCGTTGTAGGCACGCAGAAGTACCACCGTGCCAATGGACGGCTATTTCTCATGTAGATTTAAAAAAAACTGTGTTTATATGTCAAAATATATAATATGTGGAGAAAATTACGTTGACCAAACTGAAAATTTACGATTTTAAACAAATCAACATAATCTTTCTGGTTGAAATCCAAGTCAGGTTTCATTAAGATGTACCCAATAACTTTTATAAAAACATTTCATGTTTTTCATGTTGGTTTTTCGCATTATCTTATGTCAAATTATTAGGTGTAACTGACTTCCCACAACTGGCTGCAGGCAGACAGTACGAGCCGAAACGTTGTAGGTTCAGGGAATTCACGCTTAGTTCGTAACTGATTCTCATTACTTGTTGGCATGTTTTAACATTAACGTACGGATTTGGTCTGATAGATGGAATATTTCCAATATATTTGGGTGCTATGATCACAGATATTATCCGTTACGAATTTTAACGATGACAACAAGAACTGTTAGTACGAAACACTTTACAATACTGACGTTTTTGTATCATGTTGCCGATTTAACGGCCAATTGACAATCAAGGTATTTTAACGTCATTAGAATTATTTATTTCTATATATAAGTCAGGATATATATATACTAAACATTTAGTCCATACGGTTCATTAAAAAATAACGTTATTACTAATAACATTATATTTATATCTGGTAACGGTCATGGTTACCAGACTGATAATGGTACGTTCTTCATACGTTATAACGAAGCAAAAAGGTCGTAGTTAGATAGTGGGTAAAATTTTAAGACACTTTCCACTCTAAATCTTTGGCTTAAAATTAAAAAAAAAAGTTTACTGTATACTATAAAGAAGAAATGAAATGTCTTTCAGCTTTCCTCTATATTTTTAGACAATCTTCTTACTTCTCTGTTCTATTAATAATTGTATTAATACCAGATCTTGTCATCTTAGATATTACAAAACTTTCAATGCAGATGACGATAATAAGTAATAATTATATTAACACAAGATCTTGTCATCTTAACTGGTTCTACAAAACTTTTAATACAAGTAACGAAAACAAGTAATAACATTATGTAACAGAAATTTTGTTCCTGGATAGTTTGTGTTATTTCTTAATTGCTTATGTTGTAAAAGTACAGAAAATGGTCATTATTCCCTTTAAACTTTCTTTTTTGTGACCTGGATAATGAAATCCAGAAATTAACCTGTATTTATGTAAAAACGGCTAAATTTGCACATATTTATTTACATAAGGTATGAATAAAACAACATATGAATCAAGATTTACATGTATTTACAGTAAAGCTATACAAAAATGTTTAGAAGTGAGTAGTTTTACGAGATTTGCGACTGTAACGTAAATCACTTTCACGTATCAGCCCCCAAATATGGTCTCCCATTATGTTTTTGTTAAACGTTCTCAGGTCACAAAAGTAAAGTTTGAAAAGAAAAATGGTCTTTTCCATTTACTTTAGGCATAAGCAATTGGAAAATAACACTTTCTGCCCAGGAACAAGGAAAAGCAAAAATCTTGTTACATAGTGTGATTATATTAACACTAGATCTTGTCATCTTAACTGATTCTACACAATTTTTAATACAAGTGAAAATAATAAGTAATAATTATAATAACACTAGATCTTGTCATCTTCAGTGATATTACACAACTTTGATCCACGTAATAATAATAACTACGTCAACACAATATTATAATCAGTCAGTACTTTTGCTACTAACTTTGTTGTTACATTTGTTTAAATAGCCATGGGTTACTTGCGTTGTGTCTAATACAGAGTTCCAACTCGAAATTTATACCTGAGCTACAAGTACTGTAATCTTAAGAAAGATGTTTATGTAGTCGTTACGAGCGTATGGTTTTGTCATGTGATTATAATGAGGAACTAAAGGGACAGTTGGAATGTTATTTTCCTCGATCAAACAAAATTAAAGAACTTGTCGTACTAAAGAGCAAATAAACATAATCAATACGTAAAACATTAAACTTTAATTCATTTCAGAGCCAGTTTCATTTTGCTGTTGGAGGTGTGGTAGGGGAGAAGGTTGTGTGTTAATATGAATGAAAAACGATCTCATAACATAAATATGAAAAGAAATAATTCTTCCTATGAGAAAGACATGCTTTCCAAGTCGGGCGTAGACACTGTGCTAAGAAAAGAGCAGGTGGTTTATTCTCGTACATAAATAAATTAATGTTTCATAAAACATTGTGCAGTACAAATTTAAGTAGCTGCGCATGCGTAATTTTAACTTTCATTTTGCTTTTAGTACGAAATAAAAGCAGCCGGAAATTGAACTTTTAAAAATGTGTTTCTAAAACTAGAAAGAGATTTATGTGTTATTTAAGTGAGATTTAACATGGAGGACATGCCAGATATATATGTCTTGATAAGCATAGTATCTGTCTCAAGTGGACTGACATGGTTGGTATCCTAACAGGCTACGAATGATGAAGTAGTTATTTATAACATACCTGTAGATAATTAGTATGGATTATTTAATGTTGTGTCCAATTTAACAAGTACAAACCCTTTTCTTACGCTAAATACTCTGTTTAATAAATATATTTCCATGACATAATGATCAATGTACAGGTGTGTTTATAACTACTTAGTGCTACTCTGTTTAAATTGGTGTCAGTTAACTGTATGTAACATTATATATATACATTAATAGAAAACGGTTGCCAAAGTGTCATAAAGTGTAAAGCAATGTAAAAAGGCAACTCCTGTTAGTGCAAGATTAGAAGAGGGAAGTAAACTATTTGTTTCCAGGAAGCAACAGTGACGAAAGGAAGTTAAATTAATAAAGAATATAAATTATTTAATGATTGTAACTACTGCCTCAGTTTTCTCACAACGAATATCTTTAATTAACAATAAACAAAAACACTTTACTGTTACATGTGCTATGGAACAAGTAAACATGTTGACTGTTGTTGGAAAGCGTGCTATGTGAGAAATCTAGCTTCAGCTGCAATTGTTTATCGAAAAAATCACGAAACATATAGATATATTTAACTATTACTTATTCAAACAAAAATCTAGGCTTACACTAAACTATTACTTTATTATTGAATATTTCTACATTCACAACTGAGCTTACAACTTGCTAGGTTGCATGTTCACCGTCGATTTGATTATTCATGTACTCTACCTCCCAATTGCACCAATCTTACATACCTTCACACATCATATAACTTCAAAAAATGTTTAAACCATTATTAAAATAACATACATACACATATAGCGTTTATATAACACCCATCTTTACCTCTTCCGTTATTCATCAATAATAAACATTCTGAAATGTCGTGCCACATCCACTCCAGAATGCAGTTCAGAACACTAGTTTTTATGGGGAAGACCCTCCTCGGTATATCCTTTTGGACAAAAGGCCCAGGTTACAGTTATCATCTTGGGCTTCAATCATATATAGTAACCTTTTGGTCTTGGCGGACCCGGCTTTAGAAATTCCAGTTCTGACCATGAAATATAGTCAACTATACATAGCCAGACTACATACACGATTGTTTCTGTTAGATTTTGAGCAAAGTTATTCGAAGACATCCTGAGCTAGCTACAGGGAAGGCAGCTGGTCAACACCTCCCACTAACAACCCAAAGGCTACTTTCTACGAAACAGTAATGAAACTATCCATTACATTATAATGCCCTCACAGCTGAGAGGGCGAATATATTCTGCCCTAACTCTTAACAGCAGGTCACGATAGGCCGTTATTCTTGACACATCAGAAATATTATTTGATACACATAGGTAGCTAGAATGTCACAGTTGGGCACGAAAATGTAACATCATAACTAATTAATATACAAACAAGTAATTAAATGTAAATTAGTTGCTAATGAATAAATAACTGGTTGGCCAATTAAACATGTGCGAATTTATAATTATTAATTACAGATGGCGCGGTTCATGTTCCGTTATGCTTGTAAATACAGGAAGAAGGCTATTTTTCCAACACACATTCCTTATCAATATTAACTCTATTTATACCATCTGTGTTAACATACTGGTAACACCCTTTTGACGCCTAGGCAGAAGTTAAGATGTTCTATGCTGTCTGTCAGTATTTTTGTTGCCTAATAATTTCGAGAGAAATGTGCGTGGTGTTTTTCTTCATGCTAGGCATGACCTAGGAGAAAAGGTTATGACTTTGTATTAAGATTTTCTTTCTTACAGTAGCTTCGAAACACTTTCCAATAAAAAAAGAACACTTGCGAGTTAAATAACTAAAGTCATACAGTTTGAATTTTAGAAGGGATCGTCCTAGTAACCTAAAGACAAGATTAATATCTCAGTTGAAAACCACAAATAATTCAGAAATATTCAACAACATTTGTCTATTACACTTCATATTACTGTGAAACAACATATTTTGTTTTAAAATTTCAGTTGTTGTGTTACACATCATATTACTATTGAACAGCATGTTTTGTTTCAAAAATTCATTCCTTACTTTACACTTCAAATTGTTGTTAAACAACACGTTTTGTTTAAAAAAATTCAGTCTGAAGCTGCCATTCAATCAATATCACGTACGACGACTGACACGAGATGTAGATGTCGTCGACATACAGCCTGTTTACAACAGTGAGAGGAAGTTGTGCAGTGATGGTATTAACCTTCACACTGAGAACTGTAACACTCAAAAGAGCGTTGGGGGCTCAAAGTTCCTCTGAAAAATAACGGGAAGGCGTCGAACCCAAACGGACTTGAAATCTTTTTGTTTGTTTGTTTTAAAATTTCGCACAAAGCTACTCGAGGGCTATCTGTGCTAGTCGTACCTAATTTAGCAGTGTAAGACTAGAGGGAAAGCAGCTACTCATCACCACCCACCGCCAACTCTTGGGCTACTCTTTTACCAACGAATAGTGGGATTGACCGTCACATTATACACCCCCACGGCTGGGCACGAACCCGCGACCCTCGGATTACGAGCGCACGCCTTGACTTGAAATCACTGGGCCATCAGAAAGCATTGGATAAAAGAGGATAAATAGCCACACAATTCATGTAAGAGGAGCTCTTACAAAATGTCTTATCTTAACGTAGCATCGTGAGCTTTCTCAAGGTCAAAGTGTATGGAAACATGATGTTGTCACTTGAAAAAGGCTTTTCTGATGGACATTTGAAATAGAATCAGGTGGTCCATAGTGTAACATTGGCTGGGCGAGAAGAGATTGTCTGATTCTAGAATCAAACAAGATGAGCATTGACCATCCTCTCTAAGACCTTACAGAGACGGCTCTATAAAACAACTTGATGGTAGTTTGAAGGAATCTTGGGATCCTTCCCAGGCTTAAAGAAAGAAAGGACAATAGCCCAGCACCAATAATCACACAAGAGAGGCAGGAGAGAAATGGAGAAGCATCTAGTAGTGAATATCACTAGGTCAGACTGATGTACTGAGATAAAAGTGAAGGGAGAGAAGGTAAAGAGATCAATAGCAGTACAAGAATGACTAGATGCATGAAAATAAGTATAAGCACCAGTACTGAAGGGAAACACGTTGTGATCCGAGAGCATACACTCTACAGAACGACTACTCCCATCAATACCTGCACCACACCAGAAGGAATTATATCCATTAAAGTCCTCCAGTATTAAAAAGGAAGAGGGCAACTGTTTAATGAGAGCATCAAGGTCTGACTGATCATGGGTCTTTCCAGGAGACAAGCAAGGAGAACAAACAATGATGATATGATCCAAGGAAGTACGGATGGCTATGGCTTCCAAGAGTTATAAAGTGCCAGAGACATGTCAGGCACGTGTCAGTCGATGCACTCGTCCATCACACAAACTGTCATTTTAGTACAAAGAAAACTTTTGAAAGGTGACTATGTCAGCAAGCTTTACAAATGTTTCCTGTAAACAATGACACACTGGATGCTTAGGATTAATTAAATCCTAAATGTCAACCACATTAGAATGAAAACCTCGACAGATCCACCACATCAAAATGGCCATTTTTACTTAGATTGAGGAGAATTGGGGAGGATAGCCCTTAGGTGTTTGACCATGCCCTTTTTCTTTAGCAGAAAGAGGTCAGTGATCTGAGTCACCCATGAATACTTCAATAACTTGTTATTACTCATTTTTAGACCTTGTATAGCCAGGTGGCTAAGACACTCGACTCGTAATTTGAGGGTCGCAGGTTCGAATCCTCGTCGCACCAAACATGCTCGCCTTTTCAGCTGTTGGGGCGGTATAATGTGACGGTAAATCCAACTATTCATTGGTAAAAGAGTAGCCCAAGAGTTGGTGGTGGGTGGTGATGACTAGCTGCCTTCTCTCTAGTCTTACACTGCTAAATTAGGGACGGCTAGCGCAGATAGCCCTTGTGAAGTTTTGAGCGAAATTCTTAAGCAAACAAAATGAAAAGACGTAATCTCCTTCTCCAGGAGTTCCCCTTACTACGTATAGGAAGGAACCCACCTTTAGGGGAATTAAATTTTACCCGGTATATGGGCATGGTTATCTTTCGGATGACTCCTGTTCTACAGAACCACCGATAAATATTATACATAAATTCAGTATAACTCTTCTAATACTTCAACAATACATACAGAAACATGCAACGTTTTATAACAATTCCATTTTATTGGTCCAGTTAATTAATGCGATGTCAGCCATATCGTAAATAAATGTGTATGAATTTACTATGTAAAGCAGAGCAATTAATTTTTCGATCTGAAAATATTTTGGCGGTATTTCTGTATCAAAGTGCGCGTAAACGTTTACAGTTAGTTTGAATGAGTAGGAAGAAAACCGTATTATAATTGCACAATGTTTCGACGATATTATGTCAGAGAAACAAGAAGCTGACCTTGACACAGGAATAAATATACTGTATGGAATAATGAGTTCACATGAACAGAGAATGTTTAATAAATTAGTAACAAGTTTCATACTCGTTTTGAATTGATTTCAAAGATAAATGGTAAACTACAGTGTAATGTTGTGTTTCTATTTGGTGTATTAATATCAGTTTCGTTTGTGTGCTGAGATTTGAGGTTTTTCTTCTGGAGCGTGTGAACAAAACATAAGACGAAAACCATACGTTAAAAGGTAAACCAAACAGACATGAAACTATATCGTAAATACTAATTTATTTCTTAGATTTTAGTCAAAAATGTGCTTAATACCTGATTTTCTTCGATTAACACCAAGTATCAAAAACTATAGTGTCATTTTGGTACAACAAGTATCGTATTGATTGTCATGTAAAAGTAACAATCAGAAACACCCTAGAAATAAACTTAAACTGTTTATCATTTAAAGCAAAATTTAACCCATAATTAATTTTAAATGTAGAGACATATTAAGTATACATATAATAAAATTTCTTCTGTGAAATATGTAAAAAAAAAATCAAGTGTGAACTTCTGTTGCAAATACTAAAATGTCATGAGAAATTTGTGAAGTTTGAGGGGGTGATAAATATTTATACCGAAAAACGATACTTTATTTTATTATAAGTTTACTTGGTTCATACCGTCCTTCCTGTAGTAAATTATCTCCACCTGTCGCTCCTTGGTGTCCTCCAGAGCCTCGGCAATTTTCTCCACGGCAATCGAGCTAGTTTGAGGACCATGCAAGAACTCACACATGCACGAACGTTGCAAGATTTCTCCTCGTGTGAAGCCCAACAGTTGGGTAAAGCCATCATTGCTGAATATTATTGGCTTATTCTCTACCTGAACGTTGGCAACAATGAATCTTCTGTCTATAGGAAGAAGAAACATCTAGCGTGAGCTGTCGTACGTCATTGCCTGTGTGGCTACATACAATGAAGAGACAAATGTCTTCGGGGTTAATACTTAATGAGGATCGAGGATTTCTTAGTAAAACCGTTACTTAACAAACATTAAGTGTATAACGCCTATCTACTGTTATGTATGTGAGCTGTGTTAGAAACACGGATAGTGTCAAACAAGGAAACAAATATCATGCCAAGAAACTTTACAAACGGGGATAACCACATAAAGAAGAACCTAAAATCTTGTATAATGTTAAGGTATAAAACACAAGAAACAGTTACTACATTAAAAACACATCGGTCAGGATATGAAACACAAAAGTCAGGGTACTAAACACAAGAAATATACTGCTCAAAAATTAAGGGAACAAGTACATATTTCAACATATCTTTGTCATAAGTAAATTCATGTATGAAAAACATCCGTTCGTCTACAAGCGTATTTTTAAGCTTGCGAGTGAAGTTTGAAGCAACTCAAAGGATACTCACCTCACTCAAGAAGAATACAACTCAAGGTACCCTATATAAGGTTGTTACGTGAAACTATGCATTCCTCGTTAATTTTCGAAACAATCACTACCATGGATCTTTTGTGGCTCGTTTTGTAAGTGTGTACCTTCATATTGTGTACCCAAGCAGTCAAGCGTCATTTGACAGAGAACGAGGTGGCCAAGGCGGTCCAGATGCTAGAGAATGGCCAGACCCAAAGGAGGGTGGCACAGCGAGTCGGTGTGTCACTAAGCGTCATCAATCGACTTTGGCGACGCTACCAGGAGACGAACTCTTATGGCAGGAGGCCAGGTCAAGGCCGTCATCGGTGTACAACAGCCAGAGAGGACCCTGACATTGGCGGGACAGGTTAGCTACGGCTCGGTCACTTAGAAATGACCTTCAACGTTCCACTATAACCCGTTTGTTGACACATAAATTTCAATCGTCTGCACTAAAGACGCCTTAGAGCCAGACGGCCTGCAAGAGACGTCATTCTGACAGCGTGGAATTGTGCAGCAAGGTTGGAGTTTTGTCGTTAGCATCTAGACTGGGAACTTCGTCAATGGACCACCGTGCTGTGGACAGACGAGAGTAGGTTCACTGTGTCTCGTAATGACAGACGCGTGAGAGTGTGGATACGCCGAGGAGAGCGATATTCCGCCTGTAACATTGTTCTAGTCGACGCTTATGGAGGAGGTTCGGTAATGATCTGGGCAGGCATATGTTTGGGTGGCCGCACGGACTTACCCATATTAGACAGGGGTGTTCTAAACACACGACGATGTAGAGACTAAATTCTGGAACCCATTCTAAGGCCTTTTGCCTGTCGATGCTGTCGGCGATGAGTTCATCTTGATGCAGATTAACGCACAAGCCCACGTTGCCAGATCGTGTATGGACTTCCTTGACGAGGAAGGAATAGAAACTTTTGAATGGTCTGCCAGATCTCCAGATTTAAATCCGATTGAACATTGTTGGGATATTTTGTAAAGACGTGTTAGTGAATGCCAGCACCCTTTTCAAAATGTAAAGAAACTCTGACAAGATCTGGTAGACGAGAGGGCTGCCATATCCCAAGATAACATCAATTCGAAGTGTGCTAAATCGGTGTTAGGAGTGTGTCACAGTCCGTGGAGGTCATACTAGATATTGAATGTTTCAAACATTTTTTGAATAAATGCATGTAAATTGTTTAAAGTATTGTTTCATATGGGATATCAGTTTTGGTGATATTGATCATTTTTTAAAATCTTATTTCTTCATGTTTTATCGTTCATAACACATCATAAAATGGATACAGATGGAATTGAAATGAAGCAAATTACCTAAAAATAAAAATGTTATCACATTTGGAACACTGAGATAAATTATATAAGAAAACGTACTTGTTCCTTTAATTTTTTTTTACCAGTTTAGTTATTACATTAAACAACAGTCATGGCATTAAACACAGGAAACAGTTACTCTATAAAGTAGCTCATAGATCAAATAAATGTTCAGAAAGATTATTCAGTGTATCAGAAGATTAAATTATTCATTAAAGATGCATAATTATTTATTGTAAAGATTTAGATCATCAAAACTTACAGTGTACACTTCTATAAACATAAACTACAACTAAGATTCTGTAAAATTAGGAAACTAAAAAAACTGTTTTATTACTTCAGTGGTGTTTATGAAAATTCCTTAAGACTGAGGTTCTATGAATGTTTGATTTTCCATGAACGAACATGAACAGCACACTATGTGATAAATTAACAAAATCAGTGGCTGATTCCCAGCCTTTTTCCAAATGACAACCAGCTAGTTCCGATCCCAGAATTAGACGAATCATTTGGTAAAATGAATTAAAATACGTTTTCCTCAACCGTTTCGTGCCCCAGCTGAAACTTTCTTGTGAAGCGGCACTGATGAGAAATGCAGTGATCCACCACAGCACCCTGTTCGAGATATAAATTATAAGGTTTTCATTAAATAAATCTAATCGATGCATTCCTGTCGTCGTCCCTGCTAGTCAACGGTCATACTACCTTGACACTGGTCACTGAACCGCAAGTTGGGAACACTGGAGTAAGTGGTCCTGTTATTTGTCCAAGAGTTATTTGTCCTGTTTTTATCCATTACAGGATGAACTTAACAAATATTCAACTAATTTTAGGCTTAGGACAAATAGGCTTATAAATTTCGATTTTTGATATTAGAATTATTTTGTTTCATTCTAGAAATCTTGTATTTAAATAAGTACTGTTACAATAAAAAATATTAATTACGTTTATGATTTACATCTATAATTTACGTGTCTCATCAAGTAGAGAATTAAACTGCTTTTGATAGAATTGAACATAAAGTGGTAAACCTCTCTCTTCAACATCAAGTTAATTAATAATAAATAGAATTAGCAACTTTATAATCTAGTTTACTAAGAAATCTTCCCCGTCGCGCCAAACATGCTCGCCATTTCAGCCCAGGAGGCGTTATAATGTGACGGTCAATCACATTATCCGTTGGTAAAAGAGTAGCCCAAGAATTGGCGTTGGCTGGTGATGACTAGCTGCCTTCCCTCAAGTCTTACACTGCTAAATTAGGAACAGCTAGCGCAGATAGCCCTCGATTAGCTTTGATCGAAATTAAAAACAAAACAAAAGCAAACTAAGAAATATTTAGTAACTTTCACTGAGAAGAACAAAATCGTTTGATTTGTAGATGTACTAAACTTTGTCACGCTTCGTATCAACTAAGGTTTTTAGTACATAAAAACTTACGTAATTCAATACTGGTTCTTTATGGAACTATACACTCGTCGGGCTTAGTTAATGATTCAGTATTATAAAACTCCTAACATTAAATATTGTAGAATAACACACCTAAACTTACACAGACAGATTATTAAGTACGGTAGCACTTAACAGTAGGGCTCGACAAGGTTTCCAACTAATTTACATGCCAAAAGAAAAAACAACACCCTACTGAATTTTTAAGCGATAAAGAGGCCGATGAAAGTAATGGTTACAATATATATAAAATAAATAATACCCTTGAAATGTCGCTAACAATATCGGTATAACAATTCAAAGATTTATAAAACAACGTCTACTACCTACCTGATCATATTATCGGTGCTAGCTCCTAGATGACTCACACTATCGCAACTAAATTTCTCCAGCTTACTTGGCTGGTTTTTGGGTATCCGCTTTTGATATTCTGGTAAACATAGATTTTTTTTTTTTTAATGAGTGGTAAGCATATCTTGCACGTACTTAAATATATTTTGAAACCAATTCAACCCAACAGATGGCGGTAAATATCGATGGATAATGTATGTGGGTGTGTTTTCTAATAGCAAAGCCACATGGGGCTATCTGCTGAACCCACCGAGGGGAATCAATCCCTTGATTTTAGCGTTGTAAATCTGTAGACTTACCGCTGTACTAGCGATCCCTCGATAGATTGGCACGCGACAATATCTTTGTTTTGGAATTTCGCACAAAGCTACTCGAGGGCTATCTGTGCTAGCCGTCCCTAATTTAGCAGTGTAAGACTAGAGGGAAGGCAGCTAGTCATCACCACCCACCGCCAACTCTTGGGCTACTCTTTTACCAAGGAATAGTGGGATTGACCGTCACATTATACACTCCCACGGCTGGGAGGGCGAGCATGTTTAGTGCGAACCCGCGACCCTCGGATTACGAGTCGCACGCCTTACGCGCTTGGCCATGCCAGGCCGCGACAATATCTAAAGGTAAAGTTTTATACCTTATACAAGTATGATACAAAAAGTAAACAAACACGAACATTTAAAAGTTACAACTATTAAAATAAAGTTGAGACCCTACAACAAAAAGTAGCATAATAATAATAACATCACAATTACAAATTTATAACATACAATCCGTACTTTGATAGTATTGTAAACATTTCAAATGCTTCATTTATCTATACAGATCACAATACTAACCAAAGTCGGTATTAAAAATCTATCCGAGTGGTTTCACTTGTATAGTTTTTATTGTAGCATTTATTTTGTTGTTGTTTTCATACTTTTAACAGAAATTCTACCAATAACCCCTACCTTCAATTAAATTTTTGATTTCTTCCCTATTTATAACTTAAGAACAAAGCTGGTTAATAATTTCATGTTAGAAAACATCCAATATTAAAAGCTATACATTAGTATAGTATATAAAGGCCCGGCATGACCAGGTGGTTAGGATAGTCAAGTGTGTATGTGTGTTCTTGTAGCAAAGCTACATCAGGCTTTCTGCTGAGCCCACCGAAGGAAATCGAACTCCTGATTTTAGCGTTGTAAATCCATAGGCTTACCGCTGTACTAGCTGGGGACTAGGGCGCTCGGCTTGTAATTTGAGGGTCGTATATTTGAATCCCTGTCCCACAAAACATGCTCTCCCTTTCAGCCAATGGGCGTTATAATGTTACAACTAATCGTGCTATTCGTTAGTAAAAGAGTAGCCCCAGAGTTGGCAGTGGGTGATGATGACTACCAGCCATCTCTCTAGCATTTCACTGCTAAATTAGTGACGCGAAATTCAAAAACAAACAAACACAGTACACCATGAATAAATTGAAGCAGTATGATATATGAAATCAAACATAAATAATTCAGGTACAGAGATTTAAATATTTTTTACGAAATTCTGAACACTAGTTTTCTCGAAGTGAAATGGTGGTAATAAAAACAACGCCTGAACACTACACTCTCACTGATAGAATATCGTGTGTAGCAGTACAGAAGAAAAATAAAATAAACTACAGGAAACAGAAAGAAATGTCAGAAGTTTCGATTGGATAAACTAGTTCTGACATATCCGTGTGTCCTCTTCAACGTGAGACTGAATAAGACACACGAATGTGTCAAAAGTAGTTTATCCAATCAAGACTTCTAACAGTTTTTCGTTTACTTTTTTGTTGTTCTCGGAAAAAAGTAATCTAAGCCTTAAATCAAGCAAGATAACATGGAAATATAATATTTTCACTAGCTGAAGTAAATTCATGATTTATGAAACGCTATCTTTGTACAGGGAAGTGGCTTCCCTTATATGTAATTGTACAAAACGCAAAAACGCTTTTAAAAACTGCGAAACATAAAATGTGAAACCACAAGTTTGTATTTCCGCATGTACCAAATAAACCTTCATGCCAACCATTTGTGAAGTAGTGGTACAAAACAACCATACAAGCCACAAAACTAAAATTTTTATGTTCCCCTGCATGGACCTAACGAACTCCCGTACCAATTTTGGTTAAGATCCATCCACACGCTGCAAAGCAATTGGCATGGATAACGGACAGTACTGTTATACATCAATAGATATATTTCACGTCATGTCTGTGTTATAACTGGATATTTCTAATATCCTAACAATATACTAACTAATATACTAACAACTGTATAGTTTTGAGATCTGTCTTTTGTAGAAATAATGTTAGAACACATCAAAGAACATAATTTTAATAGTTGCAAGTGTAACAATCACGATCTTAAAACCTGTTACTAAATTAGTAATCATCATTGTAGTAAATGGATTCCCAGTGTGAACTCGCGCTATGGATTTCACTACCCAAAGGTTTTCTCTTGTCTGCTTCTCTTCTCAACTGTAAATGATGAATAGTTTGTTGCTATAACAACCAAAATCACGTCACAATTTGCTAACAGTAAGTGTGTTGATGCATGTGTTTCCGAGAAAATCGACGTCTTCGTAGTGGAACGTTAACTTGATTTAAATTTCGTGTACATTATTAGCTGCCCTGCCCAGAAATTCGAGAACCAATAAAGCCCACGTGCACAGTTGACAGAAGGAAATAATTTTTCACAACGAAGTAAGAACAATAAATGTTATTACCAATAGTTCAAAGTGCTGAATAATCTCTCGATAACGTTGGCATGAGGTACGTGTATGTGCAAATATGAACGTAGCTATATTTGTTTGTTTGTTTTTGAATTAAGCACAAAGCTACAAAATGGGCTATCTGTGCGCTGCTCACCACAGGTATCGAAACCCGGATTTTAGCGTGTAAGTCCGCAGACATACCGCTGAGCCACTGGGGGGCAGTTATATTTGTATTCCAACTACTTAACAACAACATTATGTTTTAACAAATGAAATCTTCAAAAATGATTGTTTTAAAAGGTGTTAGTTGTGATAAAGTTCGTCACGTAACTCTGTATAAATCGTAAGTTGTATTTACAATTTGGCCCCCAGTGGCTCAGCGGTATGTCTGCGGACTTACACGCTAAAATCCGGGTTTCGATACCCGTGGTGGGCAGAGCACAGATAGCCCATTTTGTAGCTTTGTGCTTAATTCAAAAACAAACAAACAAATATAGCTACGTTCATATTTGCACATACACGTACCTCATGCCAACGTTATCGAGAGATTATTCAGATTATTTATATATATATATATATAAATGCATGCAACTTATACTGTTCAGTGTGTATTGCGAAAGTCCCACCTAATCTCTAAATTTGTAGGAGATTCTCGAGTGTAAGAATCAACAATGAACTGTGTGCATGTAAACATCAGTGATTGACAGTATTGTCGCCAAATGATCTTTCGAGAACCTCGCCTAATGATTAAGAAATATAACTGGCCCGGCGTAGTCAAGCGTGTTAAGGCGTTCGACTCATAATCCGAGGGTCGCGGGTTCGAATCCCGGTCGCACCAAACTTACTCGCCCTTACAGCCGTGGGGGCGTTATAATGTCACAATCAATCCTACTATTCGTTGGTAAAAGAGTAGCCCAATACTTAGCGGTGGGTGGTGATGACTAGCTGCATTCCCTCTAGTCTTACACTGCTAAATTAAGGACGGGTAGTGCAGATAGCCTTCGAGTAGCTTTGCGTGAAATTCAAAACAAACAAACAAAATATAGCAATCGCCGCACATGGAGAGACACTTTCATAACGTTAGTTTGCTACAGTAATTGTACTATAATTGTGATAAATGCTTATTAATCGGTTTGGTTTCGTTTGGTTTAAATTTTGCTCAAAGCTACTCGAAGGCTATCCGCGCTAGCCGTCTCTGTGTTAGCTTAACAACTTTATCACCCATATAAACGTTCACAAATAAAGTAAAAAACATGACAGGTTATTTGAAAATATCACCCTACTACAGACAGCCTTCCAGTTGAATTGATTTATAATTATGTTTGATTTGTTTGTTTGCTTTGAATTTCGCACCAAACTACACAAAATTCTGCTATGTGTGTGGCCAATTTATCAAGACAAGAACGAAAACGTACTGTGTGACAGCATCTACTAAAATGTGTGAAGCCTACAAGGTATATTTTGGCATGCTTGTCGGGGATCAAGATTTTGTTGTTGTTTTGAATTAAGCACAAAGCTACACAATGGGCTATCTGTGCTCTGCCCACCACGGGTATCGAAACCCGGATTTTAGCGTATAAGTCCGCAGACATACCGCTGAGCCACTGGGGGGCCGGGGATCAAGAGAAACTTTGGTCACCTGCGAGCACTGTAGAAAAACTCTAGAAGGTATGATCGACAATCTTTGCTTGCTTGAATAGCAAGATTTTATATTATGCAAATTTTAGTTCTTTTAAAATTTTAATATATTTTTTTAAATTTCCAATAGTATAGAAAAATATCACATATAAAATATTTTGCATGATCCTTTTACAGATTAGTAAGAGAGCAGCAAATCAGAAGAGGAGGTAGACGTTGAAGATCCAGATTACAATGTCAGAAGTGCAGCTGGTGAGAGAAACCCAGACTACCTCATACAAAGAGACCTCAATGACTTGATCAGAGAGAGATCTTGGTCTAACAAAGTCGAATGCAGAGCTTTGTCATATTGTTTGTTTGTTTTTGTTTTTGAGATTTCGCACAAAGCTACTCGAGAGCTATCTGTGCTAGCCGTCCCTAATTTAGCAGTGTAAGACTAGAAGGAAGGCAGCTAGTCATCACCACCCACCGCCAACTCTTGGGCTACTCTTTTTACCAACGAAAAGTGGGATTGACCGTACATTATAACGCCTCCACGGCTGGGAGGACGAGCATGTTCAGCGCTACTCGGATGCGAACCCGCGACCCTCAGATTACGAGCGCATGCCTTAACGCGCTCGGCCATGCCAGGTCCACTTTGACATATAGACTCAAGGAGTGGGATTTGTTAGATGAAAATGTGCAAGTCAGAAGAAGCGTCACGGATATTGTTCAAGCTTCTTCACTCATCAAGATGGGCTCTGCTTCTGGCACAACGTATCCGGTCTGTGCGAAGCAATTGGAATTGCCTGTAATTTCTAATTTCATTATCTAAGTCACAAAAGCAATATTTGAAGGGAATAATGGTCATTTATTGTACTTTTACAACATTAGCAATTAAGAAATAACACTTACTATCCAGGAACAAAATTTGTGTTACATGGTGTTATAAGTGCATGCGTGTGTTTTCTTAGAGCAAAGCTACATCTCACTAGCTGCTGAATCCACCGAGGGAGATCGAACCCATGATTTTAGCGTTGTAAATCTGCAGACTTACCGCTGTACTATCGGGGGAATGATTATAAATAATATAATATTAAACGCGAGATAACTTTTAACAAAACCCAAAAGAGAGAACAGGACAGGTGGGTGTGGCAAGAGGGGTCTGATTTTTCCTTTGATAGGTCTGTAATCTAACAAAATTGAAATCTAGGAAAATTATGCTTTGTTTCAGCAATAGCGATAATATAAGAACGAACGTACATTAAATTTCGAATTTATTGGAGGGATGGTGAATAAAGCAGAGAGAATAGGGGATGCCAAAAAAAAATGTCACAATTTCCACTCTGGGATAAAATCTGTTTTTTTTTTAATGTTGCATTATAAATTATAAACTTAAAACTTATATAATATTAAAATATGTATTATTAGATACGAATGCATCTGATCCACTTGCTGTTATGGTAAATGATTCAAAACATTTTCTTAACTCTTATTACTTTCATAATATTCTCATTCATTGTATATTCTACTGCTCTTCTATTTGAATCTTTTTTATAATAATAACAATATATTTTGCTGAAGATGTCGTACTCTTCTAAAGTTTTCATTTTGCAAGTACATCTAAAAATTGCTATCCAGCCTGTGCCCTAGAGGAGGCTGTTTGTGCCTGATCTACAGAATGTATCCCAAGTTGATGGTAGTCGAACTTTGTATAAATATTTATTCTTAAAGGTTATCCTTAGATAGTTGACACACAAGCAAATATACTGATGATTTGGTCATAAGAAAACTTGTAATATGTGTAGTCCTTGTCAACTAATTGACAATGATCTGAACTTTAGTTGGAGGGTTCTATTAATTATCTGGCAAAAATAATTCAACCCCCACTTTATGTAAATTATAACGATTTAGATTAGTTCTTCTTTTAACGTCTCTGCAATCTTGTAGACTGTCATAAATTATTGTTGGCCTACGTTACAAATGACGTTAAATCCTCTCTCACAATACTATGACTAACGTACAATTAAGTCAACTTATTTTCACAATGCAACTCAGTAACAATGACAGCTAGCACATCTATTGATTCAATCTACTACATTATTGAAATAACCATCTCGAACTAGCTTTGAACATACGAAAAAACGTAATGTCAAATTAGAAATTTCTGGGCTTTCTGAAACTATTTTAACATCTTCCGCCTTCTAGCTAACTTACAATTACAACATTAAAAGTATGGTTTAAAACAATATTTATGCTACTTGAAGATGAAAAATCAAGTTTAGAGAAATATACCTTTTTCATAGCTACACTTAATCCTACAAATCATTTTGCAGAAGTCACCGCAAAATTTAACATATTATTATTTACAGGGTTCTCTACTTTGAAATTCAAAGTGAAGCATCAAAATGAACTAGTATTTATTGCGACTAAAGAGCTAAAGAACAAATATACATAACATTATTTACACGGAAACTGTAAATATAATTTATACAATTATAATATTATGACAAAATGCGCAACCTGTGAAAGTACACTCCCTTACTTCGGAAGTATATACAATACGTTAAATTATTTAAAGTAATAATTACAAATGAAACTTGAATTATGGATAAGAACAGGGTGGTTAGGAAACTCAATATTTGAAGCACGTGAAATATCACACGTTCCAACACATAGGGGAAGATAAACGAAGTTGCTATGATAAATTAATTTCACTTTCGTGAAGTAAATATCAATTTCATAGTGAAAGAGCGAAATTTTCGGTAAAGAAGAATCCAAAGAATTTTAGTGGAAAGTACTGAGCGGAAAATGCAATACATGAATTAAAGAAACTTTACAACCCTCAACTCTCTCCATTTCATTATCATTTACTATCTTGCTATAATAACCGCACAATTTTGTTCAGCAGTTTAAGAAAAAAAAACAAACGCTGATAACGTAATTTTAGGCCCAATAGAAATGATTAAACTCACGCTTGGTTGCGTCAAGTTCAACCCAACTAATGGGATATGATAATGTGAAAAATATCTCATTTCCAGTGACTTGTAGCATGCATAAAACATAACTGAAATGCGATTTTTACAAACCTCCACTTCCAGACCTATAATGGAATAATCAAAACACATCAAGTAGAATTTTAATAACTTTCGTTAGGCTTAGTCAAAAAACCTTAGCTAATTTGCGAGATTAGGCATTTTATGTAACTGTAATAAGAAAACGTAACTTTTAAAAGCCAAGGAGATACTGCATAATAAAGAGAGAGAAATAAATAACTACTATTACAAATATAAACATCTTGCTAAGTAAATTAAGGCTAATGTTTTCCCTATCATTGTCTGGCTGCATTTTCGAATCACAATTAAGTTTAGAACAATAAATTACTGCATTCATTAGATAGTGAGGTAAGTCTGATGTTTCAACGAAAACTTGGTAACACTTATGACAAAAGGACTAACAGATAAATAGTATTATTTTAAAAATTATGTTTCAAAACGTTTTTCTCGCTATAACAGGACCACACGAGTTTGTAACAATTTTTTTTGTCGTTGAAAATATAGTATTAAAATACTAGTTAAACACAAAATAGTTTTTATATTAACCTAACGAAAAATGTTTGCTTAAAAATTGTAATCAGGTATTTTCTTTTCCAGTTTGATGGCATATGCTGCTAGCTATCTGCTTTCCATCTAGTTGATCAATTCAAAGTTAGGTACAGTTATGTCACTTGTCATATGAGAGGCGAGAGTATGCACAAAAAGGATGAGAATCGTATAACCTCAGGTTCACGGTTCAGGTACAGACACACTATGTCGTACCTTGTTTGCACTTCTTAGATATTTAAATATGATGTTTTGGTTTCTCCAATTCCTGTTATTTGCTTAGTGCTATAAGGAATTTTTCTATCAACACGAAGTGCTAAAAACAACAAAGCAGGGACACTACTCAGGCTAACGTGAGACTTGTTAAAATATGCGATTCTGGATTTTGTATAAAAAATTCTAGCGTTATTAGACTATTACATAACATTTTAAAGAAATTAAAGTGAGGCTAACATGTTTACTACATTAACAGTGTTTGTACAACTCATCACTGACTGTCATAGATTACTGTTACAAATACTTTAACCCTCTGTCGACATTTAACAACATAAAGAAAAGATTACGTTATCAAATGAGTTTGTAACACATATGACATGTCAATTAGAATAAGATAAGAGCTGTTTACATTATCAAATGAGTTTGTAACACACATGACAGGTTAATTACAACAAGGTAAGAGCTGTTTACATTATCAAATGAGTTTGTAACATTATTAGGATCTAAAATCACTGTTACAAAAGTAGAAGAATGGCAATGACATCATATTATAACACAGTGAATAGAAAAAGAGGTCTCTGGTACAAAAGTGAACTGAAGTGGTTATTCTAGAGCTTAGAAGAGAGGCTTCCTAGCGTGTTTGTGACACAAAATGGAACAACCTTTGTTTATCGTGAAAACATCAAACGAAGTTCCTTAATAATTCAGGTATAACACATCTTTCATTTTTATCACAGAACCCTCTTCGTGGAAAACAAAGTTTTTTATAAATTAGAAAGGAAAGAAATAATATATTTATAACAAAACAATCTCGTTCCAGCTAGAATCCAGCAAAGACGTCATGGCAAAAACAGGGAAGATACATTGTATAAACACTGTCCACAGCATAGAAAAAGATAATAATAAAAATAATAATTCAGAACACACATAGTATTCAAATAATTGTGTAGTTGTAAAATTGAGCAATATTTTTTACGTGCGAGTGAAATGAGTATATTTGGAGCAATTATTATATTGTATATTTACCTAATGGACGGAATAATATTTTTACACACAAGTGAATATGTGTATTTGGAGCAATTATCACGGGTTACACATTCAGGCATTTTATTTTGCATTGTTATAAAAATCGCGCACAAGGTTCTCATTATCTGATTAGATGGAAAAGTCCTTATGTTAAAATTTTGAATTTCTCAACAAGACACACGTGACAAATGAAATAAAAATAACATTAATTGACCAAAACGTTAGCTAACGGAGTAAAACACATACACTAAGAAAAAGGGAAAGATATACGTGATGGAATATTAAACATGTCAACAACACTTGTAGAAGAAAAGAAATGAGAAATCTTATTAAAGACAAATATCTACTGAATAAATTTTAGCTGTAGTGTACTCTCGTACAGTATTTTCGATATATTTTTAGAAAAAAACATTAGAACATAATAGAATATTTAACCTGTTACTACTCCAGGCGTAACAAAGGAAATTGCTTTTTATCAAGATAATTACTTCTTTTTCAGTTAAATATCTAACAAATCAAAATTACTGAAACGTCAGGGTTTTTATGTTTTAAAACGTATTTGTATATCAACAAAAGAGAATGTTTAACGTGTCAATAACACAGTAATAAAAACGTAACAAAGGAAAGAAATATATTTTAAACATCAAAAGAAATAGAACATAATACAAAATCTTGAGGTGTAGATAGTAAGAAAAACTGGCCCAATTTTCTACTATAAGCTTTCACCGTAATGCATTGGTTATTGCAATTCGTTTGTTATTAAGCATAAAAATAAACAATGGGCTGACTATGTCCAATGCGAGTATCGAACCCTAACTGTTGGCGTTCTAAACCTTCACAATTACGGCTTAGGCACCGCGTAGAGCTTCTTGTAATTATGCACAAAGCTACACAATAGGCTACTCATGTTCTGCCCACCAGAGCTATCGAAACTCAATTTCTAGCACAGTAAGATTGGAGACATAGTGCTGGTCAATAGGGAGCCCGCGGTTAGGTAGAATTTTGGTAAAAAAGTACAGAAATCCATCTTCATTGATTTTTTTATCAATAAAATAAATCAATTTACGTTTCCCAATATTCCAAGACCTAAGAAACGCAAGAATGTCAACGTTGCTGCAATTTTTATAATATTTAAATTGTAGCTTTGTACTTACTTAAAATGCATTTTTAAACAGTACTTTAAAATTATTTAACCTACATTTTAGGCATTTCTTTGTATTTTGAGGTGTTTAAGTTGCATTTCTTAAGTACCGAAACTTTTATATTTAAAGGGTTAAACTTATTTAGAAACAAACTTCTCTTAAAACAATATTTTCTTTCAGTTTAAGCTGCATGACGGATTATGACATTACAAGAGAAATCTACACAGATATGGAATAAGGTTTCACCAAACCTGAAGTATTTATAAACATCCAATGTAGACAGACAACATAAACAAATTTATTCTTAAAGAACGAGTTTCATACAGGTTAATTTAATCATGCTTTCGTGATGACAAGAAACCTACTTGAAATAAAAATCATGCTTTAATACCGAAATTGTAAAGTCACAAAACAAATATTGCAAAAATGGTAGTGTTGTTGACGGTTAAAAAAAACTTGCTGTTAGTCAAAACATCAAATCTAATCTGTGAACAAAATCAATAGAGACAAACGACAACTTTATAATAAAAGATATGACAAACAGAATTTGACTATTTTTAGTCGCCCCAGGCGAACAGCAGATGTAGGTTTATTTGTAAATTTTTAAATTGTCTTGTTTTAATATAATAGTTACTCGACAATGACCGGAGTATGTAGTCCATTAGACAACCTCCTGGATATGTAAATAAAATATATATCTCTGACTCTATGAAAGACATGATCATGAGCAATTTATGGGGAATATTATCCCGATAGTTGTAACACTGGTACTGTTATACCTTACTTATTCCACTATGTAACAGGTTTACCGTTGAACATTTATTTTAGTGCTTACGCTTGACTTTGTATATTTTTCATTTTTTCTCTGCATATGACATATATTCTTGACTGTGTATCACGCAAGTCCTGCCTGTTTTCGAGACTTGTAAGTGAAAAATCAACAATACTCGTTTGACGATAGCGTGCGAGAATTTTGTCGAAATGTCGAAAAAAGATGCTATTCGAAAGACAGGTAAAAGAATATTATTGGATAACTATAGTCAGTGGGCTGTAGGCCTAGGAAGCTGTAACTGTGATTAACGCCTAGTCATCGAAAAACAACTACATAATATGACCAGGAAGGTTGTAGACTTCAAATATTACAAACCGTTGGACTTTTTACGAGGACATTAATTATCTACATCGGTAAGAAGAGAACTTGTTTAAGGTGTGAATCCAATCATGCCTAGCTTGCTTCAGCGAAGTGTGTGACAATACCAACTCACAATTAATTTGCTCGTCGTGAACTTGGGTCGTACATAAAATATTTTGTTCTAGACCGAATATCGTGCTCAGTACAGTTTGGAGGTTTGTAAAACTGTAGTATGTAAACCATCATTTGCAATAACTATCAGTATAACCATTATTATAAATTGTATTGTTTTTATGTTTTTATATTAAAACATTTCAGTTAAAAAGAAAATTGGGTGTATCAACATTGTTGGCAAATAAAATAAATTTAATACTATTAACATTCAATTAACTACTAAGCTCAAATTTAAATTTCTGGTTATTTGAAATAGTAATACGTAATGTACGTAACATGATATATTCGAGACTCATCCGAAATAAGTTATAATACGTAACAACTATTATTGTCTCTGATAAGCATGACCTATTAGGCTTAATTCTTTAACGGCAATATGTATTTACTTTGTCAGATGGTGACAGCGTCCAATAACGTTATGCCTCTTTTGTTGAAAACTAACTAAACTATGTTTATTATCTACCTTTTATAAATAAGTCGGATATTTTATAGGGTATGGTGATAATTATTAGAACATTACGATAATAATTCTAGCAGGAAACTTAAAGAATTATAAATTTAAGAGGAGTACGCTACAAAGTATGCACAACAGTTTATCAAAAGCTAAGATAACCCAGCTATAACTGACCAGATATGTTATGACGTCTGACCAACGATCGGTTTAAGACTTTCAAGGCTGTTTGTTTTCTTCGTAGGCCTGGCATGGCCAAGAGAATTAAGGCGTTCGACTCGTAAGCTGAGGATCGCGGGTTCGAATCCCCTTTGCACCAAATATGGCCGCTCTTTCAGCCGTGGGGTCGTTATAATTTACAGTCAATCCCACTATTCGTTGGTAAAAGAGTAGTCCAAGTGGGTGGTGATGACTAGCTGTCTTCCCTCTAGTCTTACACTACTAAATTAGGGACGGCTAGCGCAGATAGCCCTCGTGTAGCTTTGCACAAAATTGTAAGAAACATTTTTTCTGCGCCCTCTACCACTTGAACAAAAAGTATTTAAAATTCATCTAGATTCGCTTTGTATGTTTGTTTGTTTTGAATTTATCGAAAAGTTACACAATGGTTATCTGTATTAACTCTCCCTAATTTAGAAGATATAAGACTATAAGAAAAGCAGCTAGTCATTACCACCCACCGCCAACTCTTGGGCTATTCTTTTACCAATGAATAGTGGGATTGACCGTCGCATCATCACACCCCCACGGCTGAAATGGCGCGCATATTTTGGTGTGATGGGGATTCGAATCCGCGACCCTCAGATCACGAGTCGAATGCCTTAACCACCTCGCTTTGTATTCAAACATCAAACATAAAATGAAATTTTCTTTCTTTTGTTATTATTATGCATTATTATTAATAGTTCCAAGTCTCTAAACAAAGAGCGTGTTTACAAACACGGAATTTTCCAAAACCTGATGCTAATAAATGGATAACCAAAAATATATAGAACTTTAAGATAATTACTCGGAAGAATAAACTTAGTTATATGTCTGAGATATCACGAATAAAACAAATTTTTATTTTTTAACTTTTTAAATTCTTATTTTATCTCTTTCCTCTTCCGTTTCTGGAGCTCCTAGTGGCACAGCGGTACGTCTGAAGACTTATTGCTAAAATCTTGATTTCAATACCTGTGGTGCGCACAGTACAAATAGCCAATTGTGTAACTTTGTGCTTAATAAGAAACGACACGCTCCCCGCTAGTACAGCGGTACGTCTCCGGATTTACAACGCTAAAATCAGGGATTCGATTACCCTCGGTGGGCTGAGAAGATAGCCCGATGTGGCTTTGCTATAAGGAAAACACTCAAGAAAAGAAACAACATCAAAATAGTTTATAGACGGTATGCACCCAGTGGCACAACGGTTCGTCTAAAGGCTTATAAGGCTAAAAACGTGGTTACAATACTCGTGAAGGACATTTAGTAACTTTGCGCTTAAGAACGATTAAGTGCTGTGTCAAGTGGTATATGTATATTTTAATAATTTAAAGATGACTGTAAAAGATTAAATTCTATCAACTGTAATAAATGTAAACCAAGTGTTACAACTGTAAACCACGTGTCACAAATATAAATTAACTGTTGCGCATTTTTTGTAAATTTCTGTGTTTGTCATAAATAATTTATTTCTAAAAGATACAGACTGAGGATCAACTTAGTCTTACTTTTTTCCAATGTTTCTCTAATCTCCTTTTGTCGACAGCTTTCACAAGAGACCTCAAAATCCCTGTTGTTGAATCGTTGTAATATCACAATGGTCGTATAAATTTGATACTACAGTATCAATAAATCCAGGGGTTTTATCTGTTACAATTTCAAAGTTTCAAAAATCATAACAGTCTTATTTCAACATTTTAGCTGGGATATTTAATCATCCTTCTCTCCCTCTTCCTCCCCAGAAAACAAAACAACAACAACCGAGAATTCGATATTAAGCCTTGCGAGTGATTGCTAAGGTTTATTTCAAAATAAGGATTGTAGAAGAATTTGCGATAACACGACCTCGTGTACGTCCGCGCTATGCAAATAATTTAGTGTTATCTCTCCTTCTCTGTCTAAATAATCATTATTTATTTCTTATATCTAAATTTTTATTCTAGTTTCAATTCCCATGTAGGGCATCTTCTAGAAATCAGAAACATGCAGAGTGAAAATAAAATTAATTACGTAAAAATAATGACGTTTATTAACTCTTACTAGTTAACAAGTTAATTTTTCATATCTAAATATGTAGCTTGTTATAATTGGAAATTAATATTTAATAAACCATTGTTCTAGTCTTCACTTCGTCATTTGTTTCTCAATGAACTTGATAAAAGTTAAAAACAAAAATATTTTAAAAAAACACAAAGTGTACGATGTCTTCCCGAAAATACTTAACACAGACTGGATTTCAACAGTAAGCTTTCATAATTTCAGAACTTCAAACTGAAACTTGTAAAATCAAATATACTAACTAAACCTTCAAAGTGACTTATTTTTTATTTCTTATTCCGTGCCCTTCAATCTAACCAAATTTTATAATCATCTCACTGGTATATTTAAAAAAAAATTCATAATTTGGTTTGGTAATGTTTACTAAGCCACTTCTATAGAAACACAGAACTTCGAAGTGCCAGTTTTTACTTTATCTTTTTCATTTGTCTTTCTAGTTATACATCGTACCAGATAGTTTGTTTTAGGTTTTCTGCTCAGAGCTACACAAGAAGTATCTACGTATCAGCCACGCTAAGTTTGGACTTACAGAAGTAAAATAGCGAGTTAAAATCGCCCACCGTCAACTCTCGGGCTACTCTCAGACACTGAGGTTTTACTGTACGTCTTATAACATACCCACAAACTGAAGGTCCGGAACCCGCTTTTAACAGACTCCGAGTTCTCGTATTTACAACACCACTCGGCCACGCCATGCCTCTTAGTATGCATTCTATTTTAATAATTCAGAACAAAACCCTGAGAACTCTATAGTTGCAGAGCTTCTTGAAAGGGCCTAATTATACAAAGAACTAGTTTAAATATTAGTGAATTATGATTGTAACCCAAAGGCAGTCTTAAATAGATAAAAGCAGTGAAACTCGGCCATTAAACAAGGATTTTTCTGTTAAACTTAATGATTTCTTATTTAACCCTATATTTAATCCTAAATTGTTGGCTAAATCTACCAGTGCTATTGCCTAAATTCTTAAGTTTATTACTAAACTGACCAAACTCAAGACCTTTCACTACTGACAGAGATCTGACAACTGATAAGTCCATAAACTTGTCGCTGGGGGATATTTACGTAGATTTGTTATGTGCATGTTTAAAATATTTAAAGTTTATTTTCTTCTCCTTAACAGGCATGAGAAAAAATGCGAAAAATATTTAAATAATCTATAATTTTTTCACAAATTACATTGAAACAGTGTTCTCTAGTAAAACTGCGACAGGTAAAATACTTTTTACGTCTTTAGTTTTTACTGTTGTTTGCTTTTCATAAATGGCCTGGCATGGCCAAGCGCGTAAGGCGTGCGACTCGTAATCCGAGGGTCGCGGGTTCGCGCCCGCGTCGTGCTAAACATGCTCGCCCTCCCAGCCGTGGGGGCGTTGTAAAGTGACGGTCAATCCCACTTTTCGTTGGTAAAAGAGTAGCCCAAGAGTTGGCGGTGGGTAGTGATGACTAGCTACCTTCCCTCTAGTCTTACACTGCTAAATTAGGGACGGCTAGCACAGATAGCCCTCGAGTAGCTTTGTGCGAAATTCTAAAAAACAAACTAACAAAACAAATGCTTTTCATAACTTTCATCGGCTTTTTGTATTTTACTCTGTAATTACACACCGAACGTTCAATAGATATTATGAGGCATTCTTTTTTCTTAAAACAACTTTATCAGTCATCCAAAAAACGGTTCAGTTAAAACCACAAAATCGCGCATTCATTTCTCTATTTTCAGCCACACATTTGGGAAGATCCCCGCACCTACTTATAAGACCGCCCCCACTTTAACAATATTGTATTTTGTTTTAATCTATATGCTCAAGAAAAAAGCAGACAAAATTAATCGCATGAATCTATTTTCTAAAGCCTCCCACTGACAAAGTAGTAAGCCTGTATATTCATAACGCTGAAAACTGAGTTTCGATATTGGTAGTGGGCACAGCACAGATAGCCCATTGTGTAAATTTATATTTAACTAAAACACGCTCTTCATTATAACGTATCAACCCTCTCGTCGTATGGTTATTACATCATAAAATAATGTTATATGTTAATCTTTTAAGCAAGAACAAACTTAAATCAAAAATAAATCGGTGACGTTTTGTTACCATGACACTCTTGCTAAATAATTAATAACTTCTATAAACCATTCATGTTACTACGGTTCATGGAATCACTCGCATTTCATTTTTAAAGCGAAATGTTATTTTAGTTTGAAGTGTTCAAAACAGCGATAACAGTTTGCTTGTTTTGTTCCATTCTGTTGTAAACCGTTACCCAAATGATAAACAAATTTGGTTTTCCTTCATAATATTCATAGACTCCCACTAATGTGATTCACTGATCCTCACTAGAGATAAAAACTCGATTCTTGTCAGTTTAAAACCTAAACCTGGAGTTAATAAAATTCTTTAATAGTATAAAAATAACTAATATTTGCTTACCTATTTTCTCACCACTCACGAGATTAACCGATAAAAAAAAACAAATCTGTGTACAAACAACATTTACTGTTAAATTAAATGGAAAATAATCACAAAAAGAAAGCACACACCATGTTATTTATTTGTTTTAGATGATGTTTCCGAGACCCGTCAAATTATAAAACGACTTTGTGGCGAAAATATACTTACTTAAACTGTCAAACTTGCGGATAATCGACTCTATAAATGTATTTTGTTGAGCAATGTGTCCTCTTCGAACAGGCATTGCGGGACGAGGCCTTCGTTACTTACGTCGAACAACATAAACCAAGAGTTATAACTGGTATGCCTCTAATACGAGAAATGTTCGTAGAAGTTGTAGAATAAAATCAAATTGTATCGCACCGTACGGTTCTCCTTAGCGACTTCACTCCCCAGTTTTAACGCTCTTTTCAACGTTGGCTGAGAACGTGCACTTCATGGCTTACGTCATCGATCACAAGATCAGTATGCGTATTGGTATGAGATAAAGCAAAATTACGACGTAACGAAATCAAACACTGCTTATTCATCAACAAAATATAATTATAATATTTTCTAAAACTGTAATGGTATTTATAAAACCTATCTGTTTTAACAACGTTAGTCTTGTCTAAATTATAGTTTCCAATGCTATCTCATAGTCAACTCTCTCTCTCTCTAGGTGTTTGGGAATATAAATTTGTATACCTGGGAGGGTCAGGTACACTAAATCTCTACTTCCTTTTTTTTCCATTGTTAGAGTGAACTAATTAACACGCCCCACCACTAGTACAGCGGTATGTCTTCGGGTTTACAACACTATAATTAAGGGTTCGATTCCCCTCCGTGGGTTCAGAGGATAGCCTTTTCCATAAGAAAGACATACACTTATTAATTTATTTAAAGTAAATAAATAAGAGTGATGAGCATAACCTAGGCCCTTTCAGGGCAATGTCCATGTATATTGTACTTTCAGAAATTTCTAAGTCTAGAACATAGGTGGCCTGCTTTACTTTAGCACTAGTATTTTTTTATTTATTTTTATATGGGTTTTTTATTATTATTTATTATTGCTTTTTATATACTTAATTTTAACTTAATCATGTAATGTATAAATTAATCGGGTACAGGTGTTTAGGACTCTCTTCATCATATATACAATATCTGTCTAGTTCGCGTAACAGCTCATTTTTTCTCCAAATTTTATCGAAATATTTTATTCTACTATGCAGAAGTCTATCTGGTATTGTTTGTGTATTAGAGTATATGGGCATTAACTTTGATGAAGTGGTTTTGGGTACTGCTGTTATAATTAATGTATTCTGTAATTGTAGTTTGATTTGCTTTTACTTACGTTAATCCATACAGGAGCTGCATATTCTACTACTGGTCTTATATTTTCACATTGTCAACTACTGTTTGAGATGTTTAACGTTCAATCCTATGACAGGTACACTTATAACAAGAAAAAGTATCAAAACGCCACCAGGTTGGTATCTTGTTTATCAAAGAAGATTCATTTTAACAAATAGTAGACTTACTCGTGTTCACATATAATTATGTACATTACACCCACATGTTCACAATATATTATCATGTTTGTTTCTGTACCAGTGTAAAGTTTAATAAATCCGTTAACATTACAAACTTGCATTATTTGTTATTTTTTTGTGATTACAATAAAATCCAAAATTTTACATGAAGAATATTAGGTAGAAACATCAATCAACCACTTTCAACTTCGAAAATACATTTTACTAACTTAGCCAAAACTGCCCGATATATCTGTACAAACGAAGTTACGTGGTATCAGGCAGAACAATATGCAAGCGTAAACCTTTCTTCTGTAGGACGGAGCTCGCCTCTTCCAAGTAAGAGGGTTTAAGTAGGCTAGACCAACAACTGAGAAGGTTAAACATACAATGAACACATACACTGTAGAATTTAGGAAGTGAAACTGCTTTAACAGTATATTATCTTACCCCTGTTTTGTGTCGAAATGTTCCTCAGCCAACTCTAGTCTAACTTCTATATTTGTTTTGTGCACGAGACAGGAAGCTCAAGCCCTTCCATTTCTGCCATATGCTCTAAACTTGCCCTTTTCTGTCTCTTTCCTATTGTTAATATATAGTAATTTATCTTCGACGAGTCTCCGATGTATTATGTTACGTACTATTTTTTCAAAAAAGCAGCAATTTAAATTTAAATTTAGAAGTTAATCAAATGTCGATAGGTTTCAAGTCTGTGATGTTTGCAAACAATAGCGATATATACATTTTTCTTTCTTACCACAATTATATTTTAATACACAAACAACAATACAAATTATAATAATTGCTAATACAAATAATAGTTTATGTACAAGAGTTTTACAAACGTACAAACAATACTGAGTCTTCTATCTGGTCTGGAACTAAATATTTTATCTACGGTCCAAGTCCACAACGAACGAATTAATTTTAAGTTGATACTGTTACACTTCGCTTAAGCTAGCTAGCTTTCTATTCTTGGTTGGCCTCACGCCGTTTACAAACTGACTTTTTACAAAGGATGATATTTAATGTCCGAAGTTAATTCACTAAGTTAAACGGTTTGTAATTTTCGAAATCTATACACGTTCCTGTTCATATATCTGTAGTTTTTGATTAATAAACGTTTATCACAATTATAGCTTCCGAGGCTTATAGTATTAAACTGTCTCTCGACACGTCAATTTATAAACTTCAATACGGCAGTTTCGAAAGTTCACTAGGCAACAACACTGACAACCACTAATATTACATATATACCAAGTACATCATTGGTTCTTACTCTCGAAAATCAATAAATTCAGAGAACAGGCAGGACTTTTGCAATACACATTTAAAAAATGTGTTACATGCATTTCTAAATATATATTAAACTGAAACAAACATAGATATCAAAATAAATGTAGAACAGTAAATCTGTTACACTATAAATTGTCAACGAGTACTAAAACTCATATATGATTCCACACCTTGCTTACTGTGAGTTATTAGGGAAAAATAAAGATTTCATCTTCTACATGAATGGCAGTCAGAGATTTGTAGATGTTTATAATGAAATAATAGTAATAACTATTATTAATACGTAATAATTCACCGTTTAGTGTTAGGTCACAGAAGTTGGCTATAAAAATAGTTAAATAGGAATACAAGAGGACATGTTTGTTTTTTATGTACTTTATATGTACCAGAGACAACCCCAGTTCACATAGAAGTCTCCCCTTCCCCCACACACAAAAGATTGTGTTTATGCTTGAAAAATCACCTAGTTTGTCAAAGTTTGTTTAGAATTAAGCACAAAGCTACGCAATGAACTATCTGTGCTCTCCCGACCGGTTTTTAGCTGTGTGAGTCCGCAGACACAGAACTGTTTCTGACGCTTTTTATCACTCTGTAACTCTGTAAACATCAAATATGTGTGTAACCTCTTCAATTTAGTTTTGTTCACTACGCGCAGCAACTTCAGTTGCCCATTTTTTCTGTACATTCGAATAGAGAAAAATAAAGTTCTTCGCAACAGGAAACGAAGTCAAAAAGGGAAAAATGTGCCCCTATTGCAAATCTATATGCACAAAACTTAAAAAATTCGCAAATATGGAGTTGCACATCACGTATTAAAACTTTTTTCCAGTATCATGCATGTAAGCAAGAATTTCATTATTGTATAATTATTATTCTGTGTGTGATTTTCAAAAACGCTAATTGAAGGTTTGTTTGTTTCTAAATTGTACGCAAAGCTACACGAGGGCTATCTACGCTAGCTGTCCCTAATTTAGCAGTGTAAGACTGGAGGAAAAGAAGCTAGTCATCATTACCCACTGCCAACTCTTGGGCTACTCTTTTGCCAACGAACACTGAGATTGACTGTCACGTTATAACGTCCCCAGTACTGAAAGAGCAAACATGTTTCGTGTAACGTGAATTCAAGCCCGTGACCCTCATATTACGAGTCGAGCACCATAACCACCTGTCCATGCTGGGCCCAGTTATAGGTTACAAGTTTTACAAACGTTGAGATAGAACAATTAGAAGAGTTGTTCCAAACAAAATGTCCGCGTTATGATTAATGTCCAGTACAAAATCAGTTAGGACTAAGAGTGATCAGGTATATTTTAACAGGTATTCAAAATCGTAATACACACGTATATATAATATCCGTTTACATAGTTCTAAGATTTACATGCGTTTTTATTCCGACAGAGATGGGTGTGAAGGTTTGGGTGCAGGACTCCATATACGAGACTCTAACATTCACCTCCTGTTGCTGTAAAAAAATTAATTCTAAGCATTTTAATTCAACACAAGATTGACGGTAAAATCCCATTATCTGAATATAGTAGCTCAGATTTGGCAATATGTAATGTTGACCAGCTGCCTTCCTACCCTCTGGTCTATCAGTCTGAAATTAGTGACGCCTAGCACAATGTCTTATGTAACTTTACGATAATATATATAGCAAACAGATTTTAAAAACGCATTATTACATTTCTACTACATTTGATAAAAACAACGTTCCTACTGCCTCTCTATTGGTATGCACAAACATTTTAAATTTATTGATAATTCGTTAAAAAACTGAATGGATTAGCAATAATGGACTTTTATTATAAAAAATATATAAATTTAACAAATCTCACTATCATTGTTCTCTTGAAATAAAAGAAAAAGACCGTTTCTTACTTTCATAATTCCAGCTTTAGGCCTAAACAGTGGCAGTATCCATATCTTCTCGTTTCTAGCTTTATACACTCACTTTTTTATTCTGCATAAAACAGTTTCTGAGCACTTAATTCTAAAACCAGTATGTTGAATATTTCACAAGGTTAGCATCAGGTATTCAGCCAATTTAATAACTAATGATGATCGCCAATTGGAGAGCGTGCGTAGGCGCCCGCAGGAAGGGACATTTCAACCTTTTACATTACACAAAAAAATTGCATGTAAGATGATGTAAACTTAACATCATATTTAAACTAAACATTTTTTTATAATTTATATTAAAACTCTAAATTTGTATTTGTTTAAGCACACATTAAACATTGTTTTAGTTCGTTGAGTTACATTGTTATATATATGTAAATATATACCTATTTGGTTTGTGAGTGAAGATGTTATTGTTTTTTCTTGTTTTAGCATTAAAGTCGTTAACAAATACGTAAATATCTGCCTCCGAATTCATTGTGATTTTAAATAGTGTAATACAAAGCTGACCGTTTTTCATCTGTTTATACATATTAGAGATCAATGGTTTTACAGGTAAATATTTCATTCGCTGTAACGATATTATTATACGCCAATCATATTTACGCTGTTCAATGTTAAATTGCTGTCAAAGAGTGGCATATATACACAACTCGATCCTACACTACATGATGTAACAATGATTAACGTTAAATTACACGTTTATATACTTGTACCTAAAGGCCCGTTTATATACTTGCTGTTCAACTCCTTGATAATTAGTTGCAACTTACCTTTCTCCTAATTTAACCTTATCAACTGGCACACCGAAAACAGTTGTGAAAAATGTTGAAAACCAGTCTTAATAGTCATTGTCACAACTTCATTCATGTTTAATGTTCTGCAGCTAACACACTAAAACATTGCGCGAAAGAAAATAACTACTAGTTTCAAATCCCATTTCAAATCAAATTTTAAGAAAAACGTCAACAGTTGTTTTTACACTTCTTAACATCACAATTTAAAAAAATCACTATTTTATAACTATATGTTTTTTTAACTATCTGACAATATAAGTGCTTAAAATCGACGATTAGGTCTAAAGTTTAAATACGCTCCATATGTGAAGAGTTTACCAGCTAGAGATATAAAATATTACTGAAATTCAGTGATGTCGAGAATTTTATATGCAAAAACGGCTCGTTTGGGTTCAGAAAATATTTTAAATAGAAGAGCGAACAACGTTTCGACCTTCTTCGGTCATCGTCAGGTTCACAAAGAAAGAGGTAACTGACCGGAAACTGACCACAAGTAGAAAAATGGAAACCAGATTCAAAGAACATAAAAAGTCACCTTCACACGTTTTCGAACACTGCAATTCAAATGGACACAACATAACCATAGAAAACACTAAAATACTAAATAAAGAAACAAACATAAACAAACGCAAAATTAAAGAAACCTTACTTATACAACAATTTAAACCCAAAATAAACCAATATAAAGGAACGCCATTATACCTATATTAATATTATAGATAAAATTATATATTCAAACATCTAACCCCGCCCTCTGCATTGCGACACTCAGTTACACAACCCCTTCCAAACATGTGGTCAGCTTCCGGTCAGTTACCTCTTTCTTTGTGAACCTGACGATGACCGAAGAAGGTCGAAACGTTGTTCGCTCTTCTATTTAAAATATTTTCTGAACCCAAACGAGCCGTTTTTGCATATAAAATTATTGAAATTCGTTTCGTAAAGTTTGAAAAACTGGTACGTTTTATACCATTTCCGCCATTGGTGACAGTGGCCCCAACCCTTTGTAATACTTTAGGACAGTGAAAAAACAACAATTAACACCGTTATGAAAAAGAAAAAAAAAAGCAACAAACCAAAATTTTTCACAAGTCTGGGTACGATACATTTTTAATTATCTTCATACATGGGTTTATGAACCCACAAATAAGCCTAAAGTTGAGGATAGAGGACAGTTACTTCACTAATGCTTTAGAGGAGGAAAATAAAAAGTGAATACCATTACTTACAGAAAGGGAAAATAATTATAAATAAGTGAACAGCAACAAACAAATACAATTATTTTTCACACTTATTGATAAAATAAGTTTATAATAATAATTTTTATTTTATAACGTCTCTTTATCAATATTTCGATTAAGAAAAACCTCAATATCTTAATAAATTATGGTATTATTCAGAAAGACATGATGTCCATAGTCAAGTTTTAACACTTCTTTAATTTATTTTCATACTATCATCTTTGAATGCTTTTAAATTATAGCTGTATACTATATATGTCTAATTGTATGGGGCACATACAAAATGCTCGATTGTGAAAATTTGCACAATCTTACCAGTATACATGAAAGAAATTTGTTCTTCTATTCCGTGAGAATTGGTAATCTAATTGGATCAACATATTACACCACGTGACCACACCTGTTGCCCATACTTGTAAGAAATATTTAAACCAATATTCAGAGAATATTTATTATACATCAATATGATGTAGTAATACACAATAGCTGAGGCGTAATTAGGTACAGGCTATAAAGGGCTCAGCCCCAGGACCCATGGTTTTAATAAGGCCCAATTGATAATTTTACTTTATGTAAAATTACATGGTATGTAGGGCCCACAAAAAATATTAGCCCCTGGGCCCATACCACCTTAAATCCGCCACAGCACAATAGCAGACACCTCTTTCTAATGCAAAGTACGTTAAGTTTCACAACTAATATTTACAAATTCCTAATTACCAAGGAACTAAATATGCGATGGTTTGTTTGTAGTTAAGTTTAAAGCTACGCAATGAACTATGTCCACCACCGATATCGAAACCGGTTTATTTAGAGTTACGAGTCTTCAGACTTAACGCATTTGTCAGGAGAGTGTCTTCTTTTTGTTTTAGTGCAGATAGCTCTAGTGTAGCTTTGTGCGAATTCAAAACAAACCAAACCAAACTCTTTCTTCTTCATGTGACATGTTGTACCATCCTCAACGGAGTTGTCATCAGTTCTAAACAGCCAATCTTTAGGATCATAAACCATAAAACAACTTCTGTTTTTAAAACTTTATGGTGCTTTTTCTGCCTGTAAAGAAGTCTTGAAGGATCTACATTAAGCAAAGTGTCGGTTAAGACACTTCTGAGTATTTGTTAGAAATTTCCTCACAGAATTGATCCATTTCACCGATAGACAATATGATGTCTTAAAGTTCCATACTAACTGGATTAAATTAAATAGTAATATCAAAAAACGCCATTCCTCACTTTGGACATACTGCTAACAACAAATCTGATTCAATAACTTTGCAGAAATACCAAAAGTCATAACTCAAGCTTTCATGGAAACAGTTCCCAGCAAATTACCAATACATGACCCAGGAATATAGAAATTAACGCCAGAAATTTACAAACTGATTGCAAACAGAAGAAAACTCAGGTCGAACTTCAAACGTACACGTAAGGCCTAACTTCAACCACTAATAAATGTCACGAATAACCTCATAAAAATTAATATCACAACAACAAGAACTGGAAAAGTTTATGTAAATCAGTAGATGAATCCAAATTCGATTCTTCAAATCCTGGAATAAAGTCAAATCCACCACTGACAACTCAGCTACAAAACTTTGTTAAAAGTTCTTGACAGTTAACCAACACTGTATAAGTGTAGAGAAATGAAGAGTAAATTACAAATCTTTACATTTGTACATTTCAGTATATACTAATAAATGTCAGTTATATTTATACTCACATTAGTAGTGGTATAAATAACTGTAACAATTTTAAAATATAAAAGTATTTACATTAAAAACAAACTACAAAGTCACTGAGACCAAACAAACACACTCTTCCTATCGAAGTTTCTCCTTTAAGCATTTCGATATATTTAAGCCTCACATCAAGACGCCTTAAAATATTTTAAACATTGTTAGAGCCACACTAATTAACGGTTTGAAATCAACGTTAAACAAATCAATAAAAACATATTTTTTAGAGTGTAAACACTTTATCTAAATTTCTAGTGTGATTTTAAAGCTGTCTAGTCAAAATTAATATGACTGAGCAGGACCATCGGATTACGATTCGAGCGCTTTAACCACCTGGCCATGGCGGGCCACTAAAAATTGAAATAGTGGTAAACAAAATATAATGTTATAAAGTTTTCTTAGTTTTAATCATACTATGTGAAAGGTGATGTTGATTTATTAATAAAAAGTATAGGACAATTTGTAAGAACTACCAATAGTCATTGAGTAATGAAGGTTTAACTAGGTTTACCAATATATCAGATAATCTGAAAATACCCAAGCGCGTTAGGCGTGCGACTCGTAATTCGAGGGTCGCGGGTTCGCGCCCGCGTCGCGCTAAACATGCTCGCCCTCCCAGCCGTGGGGGTGTATTATGTGACGGTCAATCCCACTATTCGTTGGTAAAAGAGTTGCCCAAGAGTTGGCGGTGGGTGGTGATGACTAGCTGCCTTCCCTCTAGTCTTACACTGCTAAATTAGGGACGGCTAGCACAGATAGCCCTCGAGTAGCTTTGTGCGAAATTCCAAAAAAAAAAAAATCGTTTTTGAATTTCGCGCAAAACTACACGAGGGCGATCTCAACCAGCCGTTCCTAATTTAGCAGTGTAAGACTAGAGGGAAGGCCGCTACTCATCACCACGCACCGCTAACTCTTGGGCTACTCCTTTACCAACGAATAGTGGGATTGAGCGTAACATTATAACGCTCTCACGGCTTTAAGGGCGAGAGTGTTTAGTTTGACGAGGATTCGAATACAAGTCCAATTCCTTAACAGCCTGGTCATGCCGGGCCTATGTAAAAGGAGATAAGTATTTTGTGTTTTCTTATAGTAAAGGCACATCAAGCTATTTACTGAACCCACGGAGGTGAATCGAACCCCTGATTTTAGCGTTGTAAATCCGTAGACTTACCGCTGTACTAGTAGGAGGCGAGATAAGTACTTATCGGAAATACATTTTCAGTAGAGAAAATTATAAATATCATAACAATATTGTAGAATACGTGATGCAAATGGAAAATAAATATGCAGGTTAACCAGTCTACAAAATGGTATTCCTTATGTATTGAAAATATGACTCACATCATAGAATTTAGAAATGTTGAATATTGAAAACATCTAGTCCTTTTCTGACCTACCAAGGAAAGAAAAAAATGTGTTGTTACAAGTTAGTAATTTGATTCACATGAGAACATCTTACATCAACAAAAGTTTATATTCAATAATAATTATTTTAGGCCCAGCAAAAAGAATTGCATAGCTCAGAATATGTTAGAAATTTATGACTAAATAATTGTACATTTTTATTTAAAGATGAGATTTAACAAATTATGAATGATAAAATACCAGTATAGAAATTACAGTTTTATTAACCAATATATGAAAGAGTGTAACATCTTTTGAGGTAGAAAAATAAAAGAAACTGAAAAAGTAACAAAAATGTAGGAAAGTGGTATTTGTTAATTCACGCTTCCTTAAAACTTGAAACTCAGTTTGTAATTTTTTTAATGAACCACATATCTTTCGAGATAATAAAAATCTCACACTTAAAAAATGTTAAAGCAGTGTTGTTACTTCAGTTCCTACTTCATGAACAATTGTTTGAAGAGCTTTTCTGTTTTTATTACATATATGATTACTGACAGAATCTTAAAAGAGGAAAAATAATTATTTTCTTTCATTATTATGCATAATTTTATTGAAGAATAAAGTGTGAGACAAATGTTAAGCTTTGTTTCTTTAGATAATCATGGAATGTTTAACAGTTGGCTGTATGACTGATGTTCTTGTCGAAACCTGTCATTATGAAAATGAAATAGCAGCAGTTTGTAAAGAAGTATGTTATATTGATTGTTATTAGTAACTAACAAGAGGTTTTTAATAGAAGAGATCTGATGATTGTAATTTATTTAAGTTTGTTCAATAATTATTATGGATTCTTGTCAAAACTCTGGATGCTTACTTTCATTTCTCTAATGATGACAAAAAATTTAAATAACGTTTCAAAGAATAATAATGAATTTACTTCCACAATTGGTAAGATTATCATGTTGTAAACTCTCTGTAGTTCTTTTTATAATTACAGAAAGTTTCACCTCCAATGCATTTCATGGAGGCACATTTTAAACAAGTGTACAAAAATTCTCATTTATTTACCTTTGGCAAGTTTTAACTGCATTAAATATGAGATAAGACTTATATCTTTTGATGTTAAATACATAGCAAACTTTTAATCTTCTATCATACAAGTTATTAATTTGAAAAAAAAGAGTAACATTAAGAAAGAACTGATAGTTCAAATGAAATACATACCGTATAAACTTAGAGTGGTTCGTCATGAAAATGGGTTAAATGTACAATTATAAAATTGGTTGTATCTAAAATCACAAAACTAGTTAAAGTTATGAAGAAAACACATTTAAAAATTACTCCAAGTGACAGTCTAGTCTTTCAAGATTACGTGAAAACATGAAAAATCTACTGTGGATTTTGTGCAAGCAATATTTTGTTAAACATTGTTTATAATAAAATGGTGTGTATCTTAGTGTAAGTGTGACCACCATAGCTTCAAAAAGAAAGAACCTAGAAATGTGAAGCTTTTTTTTACAAAGCAGACCCTGAGGGTAGTGTACCTGGGTATGGGTATTAGTACTTATTCACGTGTAGGTGCATCTTTTTAATGAGCAAGGTAGAAAAAAACCATGTAGTAAAGAAGTGGTTTGTTGTGTAACAACCTCCAATACGTAGAAAAATCAAAAGGTTTTGGTCTTCTGTGTAATGTTGCTCACCAAGAAAAGTATAAAGGTTATACATTTATACTAAAATAGGTTTAGAATATCCATGATAACACAGTCATGTAGCAGAGGAAAACTGGGCCCCTTTTGAGGGGTCATGCCACTTCAATATGAATTGGGGCCCATACCATCCAAAATTGTCTTTAACCATTCATTTTCTCCCAAGAGAAAAAGAATTCTACATATCATAGCCTGTAATTGTTGGACAATTTTTACATATCAAGTACAATTCTCGTAGTCTTTCTATGAACTATTTCCACCAATTCAATGTCCTTCCTAAGATAAGTAGCCAAAGGCTGAACACAATACTCCAAATGTGAACCTACCAGTGACCTATACAATGAAATTATAACCTCTTTAGACTTATTTTCAATATTTCTCTAAATACAACCTGACATACTATTTGCCCAACCACTAGCAACAACAAACTGCTTGAATGGCTTTAGAGACTGATTGACTATTACACTAAGATCCTTTTCTTTCGTGACTCTGTTACGGTTATTTAAATTATCTTGCATTTATTAAAATTAAAACTCATTTGTAACTTGCCCAACTCAATAAATGATCTATACCCTTTTGTAAAGCATCAGCAACACCAAATATCTTGATATTGTGACCACATTTAAGTAACTTTTTGATCATTCTTTTATCTGTGTCATTAATGTAAACCAAAAAGTACAATGGGTTTAAGACTGAGCCCTGACGTACACCACTTGCAGCATTAATTGAGTTTGACTGATCTCCATTTATAACAACCCTCTGATTAATTCCACCGTATCTACTGTAAAGAGCACATGTTTACAGCTTCTCTTTAGTTAGTATTTGTGATCCAATGATTGTTTCATTCTTTTGATGTGGTGATCTCTTCCAAGTTCGCTGCAAATGGTTATTTTATAGTATTGTGTATTTAACTATTTTATGGGAAGAATTAAACCTTTCCTTTCATCAAAATCCATGACAAGATATTTACTCTACAGTTGGCTCTATGTTAATAATATAGTCTAAGAAACTAAAGACGTCTTTTGTATATCAACAACTTCTATTGTTAATAGTGTCAGTTTTACTTACATCATAAATGTCGACTATACGATCCAATTTGAACGTAGAAGGTTGGATCAGTCTGTCACATTGAATAACCTTCAATGAACACAACTTAGATTTTTACACATTTGGTATTTGTAATTTCTCTTCTGAAAGCCACACTACTGCTGCAAATAGTAAGGTGATCCGTAGACATGGCTTGATAGGGTGATTGAAACCATTCACATTATTAAACAATCAACATGGGACTGGCATGAATACACCTCCTTCTAGGTGATTTAGACATGTTAATCAAAGACAGATAGGATAACAAAATAACATTAAGTCTCTTCCCTAATAGAACTCTTTTTACTTATAAAAACACTTGACTCCATTACATACAGTTCACTTTGAGTTAATCATCGTTGTTGGCATGATAAAGTAATTAGACAATTTTCTACTACAACCGGTAGTAGGAAGATAACACTAAAATGTATTACATACCAGTAAAGATGTTTTTTTTTACCATATTTCTTTACAGAAGTTCTAGATCTGGCTAGTAAATAGCAAGTTTCTAAACATTTGAACACAGTGATAAGTCAGTGGAAATACATTACACTGGACTTGTTTCATTAAATAAAGGATAAGCCTTATTCATTTCTTTCTTGAGTTTGTTAGACTGAAATAACAGACAGAGTATTTAATTTACAGTCTGTGTTTCTAATTAGAGAAAAAAGTTAATTTAAACCTAACACGTTTTATTTACATAGTTACAGAGTCTCATTAATTGTCCTTAACGTTTAATACAATACATACCAACAACTATATCAACCACACAATAACTGTATGACATATACCATTACTGTATTTCAAGTTTTATAAAGAAGGTTTATATCCATCCATGCTTTCAGTATCTGTCACTTTCATTTCTTAAAGTTTTAAAAGTAACATAGCTTTTATTTGTAGTAAAGCAGACACGATGTGCTGCTATCTGTGCTCTGCCTACAGCGGGTATTGAAATTCACTTTTTGACGCTACAACGTCACTTACCCTTGAGAGTGATTTAACTTGTTTTGTAGAGATATATTTTCTTGTAGTTCAGTTGTAGTTATTTCTAAAACACAAAAATATCACAAAATTTAATGATATTTTTTTATTTTCTTTGTTACAACTAATCAATGTATTTGTGCAGTTTTATTATAATACACAGTAATATTTATTGTATTTATCCAAGTCTCTGTTTGTTAACCTTTATTTATCAAACAAATTTTAAGACCCAAAATGTTTTTCTTGTGATAAAAACTCTTTGTAGTTTACTGAAAATGTTTATTTGTTACTTACGACGCATGACATGACCTAGTGATTAAGGTGCTTGTTTCGTAACCTGCATATCACTGAATTATTGACTGTATTTAAGTTAACAAATGTAAAGACATTCCTCAAATTGGTTAAGAACTATTGTCATGAAAAACATGTCAGACAAATTTAAAGAATTCAGTCTTTAGTTGTCCTTTTTTTATAATTTTTAAATACAGAATACTTACAGCCTTGAAAAAAAGTTTATCAAAACATATGCAAGATTTCAGTTATGAGTATTAATAAATAATCTAAACTTGTGAATAAAATGTCTTTGAATCTTTTCTGAATAAAATGTTTAAACAATATCCTTACCATAATTAATGTTTTGGACTACCTGGAATCAGATATTACTGTTACATCATTTAAATGTAGAATTATATCTGTTATCTACCTTTACAGATAAAACATACAGATAAGTTATCAGGGTATATAATTCTACTTTGGAGCTTACAAATAAAAGGACCAAAATATAAATTTGTCTATAGTTATTTATATATACACAAGATTACACACATAAGATATGAATACATTTTTGGTAATGTCGATTTTCAGCTTTGACTTGCATCTGTAGTGTCTATATATTTTTTGAAACAAAAGGCTGTCGTAGGTCGATTGTGAATTTATGAAAACTTATTATTTTCATACACGGTAAATATATTTCCAATAGATACCTCTTCTCATATAATGATTTTTTTCGTTCAGTTTGTTCCCGCCACTAGTTTTGAAAGTCCCAGCCACCCTTACATCTTCTGTCACAGCTGCTTCTAAGAAAAGAAGTTTCAGAAGTGGGAAGGAAGGGTGGCAAGTGTGAGTCGAGGTATCAGTGTAAGGAATTATTACGGACGAGGATATCGTGGAAAACGTGTCGAGGTTTTAGGAATACACTGATAAGCTGCTTGTATAATACAGTCATTTACCGCTGCCACACAGTCGTCTATTGATGGCTGACAGACGATGGCAGGATCAAGTTCTGCGAGAGCAGTGAAAGTGGACCAGTCTGCCTGATCCAGCTGTTGAGTGACAAAGACAGGGTGGGCACATGCTGATCAGCCTATAGTGCCACCCCTCCATGTACTCTTCCATCACTTTCTGTACAGAGAAAACTGCCGAATGGTGACTGCATCAGCAGGTTTTAAAAATGTTTCTTGTAAGGAAAGACATACAGGATGGTAGGAAGCATTCAGTGTTTTGATATCATCCAGATTAGAACGTAAACCTCGACAGTTTCACTGTATCAAGGTGGCCATTTTTAATGACGGTGGTAGGCGAACTGGCTGAAGAACCCTTCTGTTTACGACCACGGCTTTTTTCCATACTGTCCTTATTCGGAGGAGGTCTATAAACCTCCACGGATCCTGCCATGGGTCGATTGGGCAGTTATATGTTGTTGGAAGGAGATTCCAATGACTGAAGACGCGAACGAATGATTGTTTTGTATCGTGGGGTGGGAGAAAAAGTTGTATAAAAAATGCCTGTATTTGAAACCGAAAGATGTGGATCTTGAGATTTGTTGGAATGTATAGGAGAAACATAAATGGATGTAGAAGTCAATTCATCAATCTTTTTAACCATGGAGGGAAAAGGCTTTTCATTTGTTTTGAAAACGATTCTCTTGGAGGCACAGAGAGATCTATCTGCACTCTCACTGTAGTTATGGAACGAAGTGCAGCAGCCCATGTCCGAGATGGAGTGGCGGAGAGCAATTTTCGAGCCACAGGATAACTAATATTATGAGTCGTTTTCAAACGCTGCACCTCTTTTTTCTCCAACAATTTTGAGCAAAAACGAAAGTAGGAAGGGTGGAAATCGTTGCAGTTGACACAATGTGTGTCCGTATGACACTTATTGGCATCGTGGTCCTTGCCACCGCAACGAGCACATGTCAGGGAACCACGACAGGACGTTTTTGAGTGGCCGAACCTTTGACATTGGAAACATCGTAGAGGGTTTGGAATGTACGGCCGTACCCTGCAAATTAGATAACCTGCCTTGATGGTGGCAGATGTACGTGGTGATGTAAATGTCAAAACGAGGATATTTGTCTGCCGTGTAACTCCGTCTTTGCGAGTGGAGATGCACCTCATTACAGAAACTCCTTGAGTGGAGAGACCAGCGAGAATCTCTGACTCGAGGACGTTCTTCAAATCCCTCTCAACAATAACTCTTCGTGATGAATTCAAGGTAGCATGAGGGGTAACCTAATTAGGTACATCCCCAATTGCCTTTGAATTCAAGAGGAGTTCACTGTGTTGGGATGTGGATGTTTCAACCAGTATGTTTCCAGATCGAAATTTCTTTACTGACTTTGGAGAGCCAACAAGTCTCTCTAGTCCCTTTTGAATAAAAAAGGGGACATTTGCCCTAAAGGTTTTTCTGACAGAAAATGTAATATAAGAAAATGGGGTACATTGTAGCAACGCCAGGGTTTCGTGAGCACTATACCCAAACACCAGCATCAGACACAATGTCCAAAACACCCGTTTAGAACTTCCAACACTGGTACTTGGTTGACTCTAGCCGAAGTGGACCAGCCGATTGACCAAAGGGGGCCACCCAAAGACCGTCCGTCTACAGGAATTCAAGGCCAAAGTTAGGGTTGTACCCCTCAACCATCAGGATTCTCTCCTCCCCTTCACGGGTCGCTACGCACGGCAAATACATGAGTAAATGTTTAAATCCCAGAGGAGGTAAACTTAAAGAACAGAACCTTCCCTGGAAGGTCCCTTCACTACGTACAGGAATCCACACCGAGGGGCGTTAAACCGAAATCAATTTTCCAGAACTTAAAATTCATTATTTAACTTGCTATTTTAATTTGCTATATAAAATTTTGTTATACTATTCCTATGTTCATTGCTATAGAAATATTGATGTCTATTGATAAAGGATGTCAAATAGCATATTAACAAGTGTTTGTGTGTATGTTTATGTCTCAGTTCCAAGAAAACTATTTTAATTTTACAAAAATTAACATTTTATAAAACGTCCACATTTTGTTCTTAAGAAAGCAGTAATAATCTGTCGTTTTGAAACAAAATTTATAAGCTATTAAACTTTTTATATAAAATGTTATATTTTATATTGTAAAGATAATTCAATATATGAACAAGTTACACTTTTCTACAGTAACATAAAATGAATTACTCTTTTATCTAAATAATTAAATGTTCTAGTTAATTATTTACCTTTTCCCCCACATTTATAAAGATAAGTTTCTTAGAGAAATCTTTTATGTGGCACTTTGTCAAATGTTTTATCTACACTCTTATCTATGTAAGCAGTAACATTTTCAAAGCATGCCAAAATATTTGTAAGTCAAGATTTTGCCTGTCAGATAACATTTTAAACTTTTTACCCGACTTTCTAAACCTTTTCGTACAAATGATGACATTTGGTGACATCTACAAGGACAGTTCGATTACAAAAAATTCCTTTCGGTGTACTCTTACAGTATTAAGTTTTCATGAAATCATTCAACGAATACTATACTACTGTATTTGAATAGAAATACTAATACTTTAATTTTCCATTAAAAATTATACGAGTATGAATACTTAATACCCTATGGCTGCTGTAAAGAGAATACATTTTCAACTTTTCTCTAGCCAATACTTATGATCCAATAATTGTTTTGCCCGCTTCTTGTTGTGATCTCTTCCAAGTTCCCTTTGATTGGTTACTTTCTAGTAATGTGTATCTTACTGTTTTAAATCAACAATTAAACCTTTATTTACATCAAAGTTGCTATCATAATGTCTACTCTACTATTGACTCTATGTAAAGAATATAACCTAAGAAACTTAAGATTCCTTTTGTGCATCAACCAACTGTATTGTTAACAGTGTCACTTTCATTGACATCAAAAGTGTGTACCTTAAGACCCTATTAAAACATAGAATAGTGGACCAACCTGTTACATTCAATAATCTTCAATGATCACAACATTGATTTTTACACATTTGGTATTTGTCATTCTCTTCTGGGACCCACACTACTGCTGCAAATAGTAAGGTTGACCGGAGACACAGCTTGATATGGGGAGTGAAATCATTCACATTATTAAACCACCAACATGGGACTGACATGAATATGCCTCATTCTTGGTGCTTCAGAGATGTTAATCAAAGATAGATAGAACAACAAAATAACATTAAGTCTTCTTCCCTAATAGGATTCTTTAGACTTATAAAAAACACGTGACTCCAAGACTTATAGTTAACTCTGAGTTAGTCATCGCTGTTTACAAGATAAAGTGATTACACAATTTTAAAACAAAATATACCAAAAAGGAAGAAGTGTAAACATGTTTATTTGGTTATAAACAGAAAGATTTAACTGTTTTATTTCATGATGCAGAGAAAGCGAATATCACCCTGTACTGTTAGTAACTACAGTATTAATTTTACACCATTACAGTACACAAGGAATATACAACCGGTAGAAGGAATGTATTATATACTAGTTGAGATGTTTCTTTTACCATATAAGTTCACAGAAGTTCTAGATTTGACTAATAAATAATAAGTTTGTGAACATTTTAACCCAGTGATAAGTTAATGGAAATACATAATACTGATTGAAATATATTGCAATATTTATTGTATTTATTCAAGTCTGTTTGTCTACCTTTATTTATCAATCAAATCTTAAGACATAAAACACTCAACTAAATGTTTTTCTTGTAATCGAAACTCCACGGTTTTTACTGGAAATATCTATATATTAGAGATTACTATCTCCATCTTGAAAAATCCTTCATCTGAACACATCTTCATAATCCACGTACATGATTAGTTTTCATGGCCCTCACACACTTTACCAAATGTAACAAAGTCCTGGTGACATCAAACTATATACCAAATACTAAATAATGTTGAAATGTAGCTTTGTTGTTACTCTACTAATATAACCTTATTTTCCAGATATTGATTTTCTTGTTCAAATTTATTTTAATATAACATTCTGAATCCTGTGTATGCTACCAAAATCATATAATGCGATCGTGTTAAATCTCAACATTTCAATAAAAATAGAAATATTTTTCTTCCTCAGTTTCTGTTAAATAATAATTTAGTATTAAATGAATGAAGTAGGATCGACATGTTATGAAGATTTAAAAAATTGTTTGTTAGAATATTTTAAAAAGCCCATCTAATAAAAGTAGAACTACACAAAGATACGATCAAATATAAATTATTTAGTACTTTATACATTTAGTACATTGTTTTATTTAACTTAGCAAATATAAAGATATTCCTCATATTAGTTAAGAACCATTGTAATGAAAATATGTCAGACAAACTGTCTGTTAACTGATTAAAGAATTCAGTCTTTATAGAGACATTAATTCCATTAAAAACCTAAAACAAGACAAAAACATAAAAATTCTAAATGCGGATAAAGGTAACGCTATAGTCATAATGAACACGAAGGAATACATCCAAAAAATGAATAACATCCTATCAGACACGAACAAATTTAAACCAATACACACAAATTCAACAAAGACACACGAGACGCAACTGAACAAATTTTTACTAAAAATGAAAAAAAAAACACAATTTCACAAACACTTTATTCCTACCCACGTAAAACCGACTCACGCTCACTTGGTTGTTGGTTGTTTAGAATTAAGCACAAAGCTACTCAATGGGCTATCTGTGCTCTGCCCACCACGGGTATCGAAACCCGGATTTTAGCGCGTAAGTCCGCAGACATACCGCTGAGCCACTGGGGGGCCTCACGCTCACCACAAATATACGGCATCCTCAAACCTCGTAAACCAGATTGTCCATTACGACCAATAATGTCCACATATGAATCATTTAATTACAATCTTGATAAATACATAGCATGGACATTCTCCACAAATGTAACATCAGCCAGCTCATTCATCAAAACCTCTTTTAATTTCAAGTCTAATCTAAATGAACTTAATCATAAAACCTTAATGACCAGTTTCGATGTTATATCCCTTTTTACAGAAGTTCCAAGCACTGAAGCCTGCAAGGTAGCCTTAGAACTTTATATCCGAGACCCTAACCCAACTACAGACATTCCCAGCAACCAATTAGCAACCCTCATAGAATTCACCATGATAAAGACAAACGTCATGTTCAACAACCACAACAAAATACAAACAAATGGCCTAAGCATGGGCAATCCAGTATCACCAGTTCTAGCTAATATTTTTATGACACAAGTTGAAACACAAGCAATTAATACAGCATTACATCCACCACTATACTGGTACAGATATGTAGATGATACGGTTGCGGGATTCAGATCTACGGAACACACACTTAATTTTTTCAATCACATTAACTCTATACATCCCAACATTAGCTTCACATGTGAACAGGAAGAAAGCAATCAAATGTCATTTCTTAACCTAAAAATTACAAGAACCGACATACCACTCAAAACAAAAATCCACCGAAAAATCACGCATACTGAACTATATATTCCTTGGTACTCAGCACATGAAACAAAACAAAAACTCAACATACTAAAAAACCAGATAAACACAGCCATAAAACTATGCTCACTACATAAAATTAACGATGAATTAGACAAAATAAAACAATACTTCATCAACGTCAATAAGTTTCCTCCACAAACCGTAGAAAACATTATACGCACTTACCTAGACAGAAAGCAAAATCAACCAACAAAAGTAAATATATCTCACGAATCAAAAAATCACGAAACCATATTTGGCAAAAACTAGTAACAAAATATGACATTCCACTTAATACCAAATTTATTCAAAAACCAGGCACAAAACTGAGGTTTATACTATGTAAGAACTACACTAACAAACATCACACCAACATTATTTATAAAATACAATGTGATAACTGCCACGACTTCTATATTGGAGAAACAAGTAGAAAAATGGAAACCAGATTCAAATAACATAAAAAGTCACCTTCACACGTTTTCGAACACTGCAAGTCAAATAAACACAACATAACCACAGAAAACACTCAAATACTAAACAAAGAAACAAACATAAACAAACGCAAAATTAAAGAAGCCTTACTTATACAACAACTTAAACCCAAAATAAACCAAAATAAAGAAACGCCTTTATACCTACATCAATATAACAAAATAAATTATATATTCAAACATTTAACACCGCCCTCTACATTCCGACACTCAGTCACACAACCCCTTCCAAACATGTGGTCAGCTTTCGGTCAGTTACCTCTTTTTTTGTGAAACTGACGATAATCAAAGAAAGTCGAAACGTTCTTCGCTCCTCTACGTAAAATATTTTCTGAACCCAAACGAGCCGTTTTTCCATATATATTTCTCTACATGTGGGTTTTCTCGACATCACTGATGTGCTGAACTGTGACACTTTCTTTGTAATCACCTTGGACTCGAATAAATGACTTTTACATGCACACTTAGTTTAGATAACTCATAAAAACTTATAATATATTATGTATCTAGCTGCTGCTATCTGTTTAATTAAAACAACAATAAAAGGCAAACATAGTTCAAACAAACATGTCACTCTAGTGTATTAAGGTTAAAATGTATTTTAACTGATTTCCAGTAAAAGCTAGATGAAAGTATGAATTTGTATTGTACAAAGATCTATATACTGATACAAATTAAAGTATGTGTACTACAAGTCTAAAGTTGCACCAGTGAAAAATGAGAATTATGGAATCACACAATGTTAGCACTTTGGACCACCTTGGGCTTCATTTCTGCAAATTCCACTTTCAACTGGTGTATTTGTTGACACAATTGATCAATTTCCTCATCTTTTTTTCTCAAATACAACTTGGCACAACGAGAGAGAGATGTATTCTCTCCTCTAGGGACTGTAGCCTGAAAATTAAACAATAGAAACACGTATAGTACACATAAATTATTATTAAATCTGAACCAAATGTCAGAGCTTGCTATAAGGCAATGGCAAAATTCATATATTTCAAAAAAACTTGTTGGATTACAAGAGTAGATAACACTGTCATTAGATTTTCAGCCACAGGCAGAATTCTATGCTCCCTTTAAAGTTCAAAAAATATCAATTAGATTTCTATATATATATATACAAATTGAATATCAGTTAAAATTTAAATTATTAACAAAAGCATCTAAAAAACTGAATATTACAACAAAGACAGAATACGGTCGAGAAGAGGTTAGAGAAACATTTCTTTTCCATAAATAAAAATTATATATAAAAAAACATTCACTAATTCATGCTGTTATAGTTCGTTGAGGCCCGGCATGGCCAAGCGTGTTAAGGCGTGCGACTCGTAATCTGCGGTTCGCGGGTTCGCATACCAGTCGCGCCAAACATGCTCGCCTTTTCAGCTGTTGGGACATTATAATTTGACGGTCAATCCTAGTATTCGTTGGTAAAAGAGTAGCCCAAGAGTTGGCGGTGGGTGGTGATGACTAGCTGCCTTCCCTCTAGTCTTACACTGCTAAATTAGGGACGGCTAGCACAGATAGCCCTCGAGTAGCTTTGTGCGAAATTCCAAAAAAAAAAAAAAAATCGTTTTTGAATTTCGCGCAAAACTACACGAGGGCGATCTCCAACCAGCCGTTCCTAATTTAACAGTGTAAGACTAGAGGGAAGGCCGCTACTCATCACCACGCACCGCTAACTCTTGGGCTACTCCTTTACCAACGAATAGTGGGATTGAGCGTAACATTATAACGCTCTCACGGCTTTAAGGGCGAGAGTGTTTAGTTTGACGAGGATTCGAATACAAGTCCAATTCCTTAACAGCCTGGTCATGCCGGGCCTATGTAAAAGGAGATAAGTATTTTGTGTTTTCTTATAGTAAAGGCACATCAAGCTATTTACTGAACCCACGGAGGTGAATCGAACCCCTGATTTTAGCGTTGTAAATCCGTAGACTTACCGCTGTACTAGTAGGAGGCGAGATAAGTACTTATCGGAAATACATTTTCAGTAGAGAAAATTATAAATATCATAACAATATTGTAGAATACGTGATGCAAATGGAAAATAAATATGCAGGTTAACCAGTCTACAAAATGGTATTCCTTATGTATTGAAAATATGACTCACATCATAGAATTTAGAAATGTTGAATATTGAAAACATCTAGTCCTTTTCTGACCTACCAAGGAAAGAAAAAATGTATTGTTACAAGTTAGTAATTTGATTCACATGAGAACATCTTACATCAACAAAAGTTTATATTCAATAATAATTATTTTAGGCCCAGCAAAAAGAATTGCATAGCTCAGAATATGTTAAAAATTTATGACTAAATAATTGTACATTTTTATTTAAAGATGAGATTTGACAAATTATGAATGATAAAATACCAGTATAGAAATTACAGTTTTATTAACCAACATATGAAAGAGTGTAACATCTTTTGAGGTAGAAAAATAAAAGAAACTGAAAAAGTAACAAAAATGTAGGAAAGTGGTATTTGTTAATTCACGCTTCCTTAAAACTTGAAACTCAGTTTGTAATTTTTTTAATGAACCACATATCTTTCGAGATAATAAAAATCTCACACTTAAAAAATGTTAAAGCAGTGTTGTTACTTCAGTTCCTACTTCATGAACAATTGTTTGAAGAGCTTTTCTGTTTTTATTACATATATGATTACTGACAGAATCTTAAAAGAGGAAAAATAATTATTTTCTTCCATTATTATGCATAATTTTATTGAAGAATAAAGTGTGAGACAAATGTTAAACTTTGTTTCTTTAGACAATCATGGAATGTTTAACAGTTGGCTGTATGACTGATGTTCTTGTCGAAACCTGTCATTATGAAAATGAAATAGCAGCAGTTTGTAAAGAAGTATGTTATATTGATTGTTATTAGTAACTAACAAGAGGTTTTTAATAGAAGAGATCTGATGATTGTAATATATTTAAGTTTGTTCAATAATTATTATGGATTCTTGTCAAAACTCTGGATGCTTACTTTCATTTCTCTAATGATGACAAAAAAATTTAAATAACGTTTCAAAGAATAATAATGAATTTACTTCCACAATTGGTAAGGTTATCATGTTGTAAACTCTCTGTAGTTCTTTTTATAATTACAGAAAGTTTCACCTCCAATGCATTTCATGGAGGCACATTTTAAACAAGTGTACAAAAATTCTTATTTATTTACCTTTTGCAAGTTTTAACTGCATTAAATATGAGATAAGACTTATATCTTTTGATGTTAAATACATAGCAAACTTTTAATCTTCTATCATACAAGTTATTAATTTGAAAAAAAAGAGTAACATTAAGAAAGAACTGATAGTTCAAATGAAATACATACCGTATAAAGAGAGTGGTTCGTCATGAAAATGGGTTAAATGTACAATTATAAAATTGGTTGTATCTAAAATCACAAAACTAGTTAAAGTTATGAAGAAAACACATTTAAAAATTACTCCAAGTGACAGTTTAGTCTTTCAAGATTACGTGAAAACATGAAAAATCTACTGTGGATTTTGTGCAAGCAATATTTTGTTAAACATTGTTTATCTATAATAATAAAATGGTGTGTATCTTAGTGTAAGTGTGACCACCATAGCTTCAAAAAGAAAGAACCTAGAAATGTGAAGCTTTTCTTTACAAAGCAGACCCTGAGGGTAGCGTACCTGGGTATGGGTATTAGTACTTATTCACGTGTATGTGCATCTTTTTAATGAGCAAGGTAGAAAAAACCATGTAGTAAAGAAGTGGTTTGTTGTGTAACAACCTCCAATACGTAGAAAAATCAAAAGGTTTTGGTCTTCTGTGTAATGTTGCTCACCAAGAAAAGTATAAAGGCTATACATTTATACTAAAATAGGTTTAGAATATCCATGATAACACAGTCATGTAGCAGAGGAAAACTGGGCCCCTTTTGAGGGGTCATGCCACTTCAATATGAATTGGGGCCCATACCATCCAAAATTGTCTTTAACCATTCATTTTCTCCCAAGAGAAAAAGAATTCTACATATCATAGCCTGTAATTTTTGGACAATTTTTACATATCAAGTACAATTCTAGTAGTCTTTCTATGAACTATTTCCACCAATTCAATGTCCTTCCTAAGATAAGTAGCCAAAGGCTGAACACAATACTCCAAATGTGAACCTACCAGTGACCTATACAATGAAATTATAACCTCTTTAGACTTATTTTCAATATTTCTCTAAATACAACCTGACATACTATTTGCCCAACCACTAGCAACAACAAACTGCTTGAATGGCTTTAGAGACTGATTGACTATTACACTAAGATCCTTTTATTTCGTGACTCTGTTACGGTTATTTAAATTATCTTGCATTTATTAAAATTAAAACTCATTTGTAACTTGCCCAACTCAATAAATGATCTATACCCTTTTGTAAAGCATCAGCAACACCAAATATCTTGATATTGTGACCACATTTAAGTAACTTTTTGATCATTCTTTTATTTGTGTCATTAGTGTAAACCATAAAGTACAAAGGTTTTAAGACTGAGCCCTGACGTACACCACTTGCAGCATTAATTGAGTTTGACTGATCTCCATTTATAACAACCCTCTGATTAATTCCACCGTATCTACTGTAAAGAGCACATGTTTACAGCTTCTCTTTAGTTAGTATTTGTGATCCAATGATTGTTTCATTCTTTTGATGTGGTGATCTCTTCCAAGTTCGCTGCAAATGGTTATTTTATAGTATTGTGTATTTAACTATTTTATGGGAAGAATTAAACCTTTCCTTTCATCAAAATCCATGACAAGATATTTACTCTACAGTTGGCTCTATGTTAATAATATAGTCTAAGAAACTAAAGACGTCTTTTGTATATCAACAACTTCTATTGTTAATAGTGTCAGTTTTACTTACATCATAAATGTCGACTATACGATCCAATTTGAACGTAGAAGGTTGGATCAGTCTGTCACATTGAATAACCTTCAATGAACACAACTTAGATTTTTACACATTTGGTATTTGTAATTTCTCTTCTGAAAGCCACACTACTGCTGCAAATAGTAAGGTGATCCGTAGACATGGCTTGATAGGGTGATTGAAACCATTCACATTATTAAACAATCAACATGGGACTGGCATGAATACACCTCCTTCTAGGTGATTTAGACATGTTAATCAAAGACAGATAGGATAACAAAATAACATTAAGTCTCTTCCCTAATAGAATTCTTTTTACTTATAAAAACATTTGACTCCATTACATACAGTTCACTTTGAGTTAATCATCGTTGTTGGCAAGATAAAGTAATTAGACAATTTTCTACTACAACCGGTAGTAGGAAGATAACACTAAAATGTATTACATACCAGTTAAGATGTTTTTTTTTTACCATATTTCTTTACAGAAGTTCTAGATCTGGCTAGTAAATAGCAAGTTTCTAAACATATGAACACAGTGATAAGTCAGTGGAAATACATTATACTGGACTTGTTTCATTAAATAAAGGATAAGCCTTATTCATTTCTTTCTTGAGTTTGTTAGACTGAAATAACAGACAGAGTATTTAATTTACAGTCTGTGTTTCTAATTAGAGAAAAAAGTTAATTTAAACCTAACACGTGTTATTTACATAGTTACAGAGTCTCATTAATTGTCCTTAACGTTTAATACAATACATACCAACAACTATATCAACCACACAATAACTGTATGACATATACCATTACTGTATTTCAAGTTTTATAAAGAAGGTTTATATCCATCCATGCTTTCAGTATCTGTCACTTTCATTTCTTAAAGTTTTAAAAGTAACATAGCTTTTATTTGTAGTAAAGCAGACACGATGTGCTGCTATCTGTGCTTTGCCTACAGCGGGTATTGAAATTCACTTTTTGACGCTACAAGGTCACTTCCCCTTGAGAGTGATTTAACTTGTTTTGTAGAGATATATTTTCTTGTAGTTCAGTTGTAGTTATTTCTAAAACACAAAAATATCACAAAATTTAATGATATTTTTTTATTTTCTTTGTTACAACTAATCAATGTATTTGTGCAGTTTTATTATAATACACAGTAATATTTATTGTATTTATCCAAGTCTCTGTTTGTTAACCTTTATTTATCAAACAAATTTTAAGACCCAAAATGTTTTTCTTGTGATAAAAACTCTTTGTAGTTTACTGAAAATGTTTATTTGTTACTTACCGCGCATGACATGACCTAGTGATTAAGGTGCTTGTTTCGTAACCTGCATATCACTGAATTATTGGCTGTATTTAAGTTAACAAATGTAAAGACATTCCTCAAATTGGTTAAGAACTATTGTCATGAAAAACATGTCAGACAAATTTAAAGAATTCAGTCTTTAGTTGTCCTTTTTTTATAATTTTTAAATATAGAATACTTACAGCCTTGAAAAAAAGTTTATCAGAACATATGCAAGATTTCAGTTATGAGTATTAATAAATAATCTAAACTTGTGAATAAAATGTCTTTGAATCTTTTCTGAATAAAATGTTTAAACAATATCCTTACCATAATTAATGTTTTGGACTACCTGGAATCAGATATTACTGTTACATCATTTACATGTAGAATTATATCTGTTATCTACCTTTACAGATAAGTTATCAGGGTATATAATTCTACTTTGGAGCTTACAAATAAAAGGACCAAAATATAAATTTGTCTATAGTTATTTATATATACACAAGATTACACACATAAGATATGAATACATTTTTGGTAATGTCGATTTTCAGCTTTGACTTGCATCTGTAGTGTCTATATATTTTTTGAAACAAAAGGCTGTCGTAGGTCGATTGTGAATTTATGAAAACTTATTATTTTCATACACGGTAAATATATTTCCAATAGATACCTCTTCTCATATAATGATTTTTTTCGTTCAGTTTGTTCCCGCCACTAGTTTTGAAAGTCCCAGCCACCCTTACATCTTCTGTCACAGCTGCTTCTAAGAAAAGAAGTTTCAGAAGTGGGAAGGAAGGGTGGCAAGTGTGAGTCGAGGTATCAGTGTAAGGAATTATTACGGACGAGGATATCGTGGAAAACGTGTCGAGGTTTTAGGAATACACTGATAAGCTGCTTGTATAATACAGTCATTTACCGATGCCACACAGTCGTCTATTGATGGCTGACAGACGATGGCAGGATCAAGTTCTGCGAGAGCAGTGAAAGTGGACCAGTCTGCCTGATCCAGCTGTTGAGTGACAAAGACAGGGTGGGCACGTGCTGATCAGCCTATAGTGCCACCCCTCCATGTACTCTTCCATCACTTTCTGTACAGAGAAAACTGCCGAATGGTGACTGCATCAGCAGGTTTTAAAAATGTTTCTTGTAAGGAAAAACATACAGGATGGTAGGAAGCATTCAGTGTTTTGATATCATCCAGATTAGAACGTAAACCTCGACAGTTTCACTGTATCAAGGTGGCCATTTTTAATGACGGTGGTAGGCGAACTGGCTGAAGAACCCTTCTGTTTACGATCACGGCTTTTTTCCATACTGTCCTTATTCGGAGGAGGTCTATAAACCTCCATGGATCCTGCCATGGGTCGATTGGGCAGTTATATGTTGTTGGAAGGAGATTCCAATGACTGAAGACGCGAACGAATGATTGTTTTGTATCGTGGGGTGGGAGAAAAAGTTGTATAAAAAATGCCTGTATTTGAAACCGAAAGATGTGGATCTTGAGATTTGTTGGAATGTATAGGAGAAACATAAATGGATGTAGAAGTCAATTCATCAATCTTTTTAACCATGGAGGGAAAAGGATTTTCATTTGTTTTGAAAACGATTCTCTTGGAGGCACAGAGAGATCTGTCTGCACTCTCACTGTAGTTATGGAACGAAGTGCAGCAGCCCATGTCCGAGATGGAGTGGCGGAGAGCAATTTTCGAGCCTCAGGATAACTAATATTATGAGTCGTTTTCAAACGCTGTACCTCTTTTTTCTCCAACAATTTTGAGCAAAAACGAAAGTAGGAAGGGTGGAAATCGTTGCAGTTGACACAATGTGTGTCCGTATGACACTTATTGGCATCGTGGTCCTTGCCACCGCAACGAGCACATGTCAGGGAACCACGACAGGACGTTTTTGAGTGGCCGAACCTTTGACATTGGAAACATCGAAGAGGGTTTGGAATGTACGGCCGTACCCTGCAAATTAGATAACCTGCCTTGATGGTGGCAGATGTACGTGGTGATGTAAATGTCAAAACGAGGATATTTGTCTGCCGTGTAACTCCGTCTTTGCGAGTGGAGATGCACCTCATTACAGAAACTCCTTGAGTGGAGAGACCAGCGAGAATCTCTGACTCGAGGACGTTCTTCAAATCCCTCTCAACAATAACTCTTCGTGATGAATTCAAGGTAGCATGAGGGGTAACCTAATTAGGTACATCCCCAATTGCCTTTGAATTCAAGAGGAGTTCACTGTGTTGGGATGTGGATGTTTCAACCAGTATGTTTCCAGATCGAAATTTCTTTACTGACTTTGGAGAGCCAACAAGTCTCTCTAGTCCCTTTTGAATAAAAAAGGGGACATTTGCCCTAAAGGTTTTTCTGACAGAAAATGTAATATAAGAAAATGGGGTACATTGTAGCAACGCCAGGGTTTCGTGAGCACTATACCCAAACACCAGCATCAGACACAATGTCCAAAACACCCGTTTAGAACTTCCAACACTGGTACTTGGTTGACTCTAGCCGAAGTGGACCAGCCGATTGACCAAAGGGGGCCACCCAAAGACCGTCCGTCTACAGGAATTCAAGGCCAAAGTTAGGGTTGTACCCCTCAACCATCAGGATTCTCTCCTCCCCTTCACGGGTCGCTACGCACGGCAAATACATGAGTAAATGTTTAAATCCCAGAGGAGGTAAACTTAAAGAACAGAACCTTCCCTGGAAGGTCCCTTCACTACGTACAGGAATCCACACCGAGGGGCGTTAAACCGAAATCAGTTTTCCAGAACTTAAAATTCATTATTTAACTTGCTATTTTAATTTGCTATATAAAATTTTGTTATACTGTTCCTATGTTCATTGCTATAGAAATATTGATGTCTATTGATAAAGGATGTCAAATAGCATATTAACAAGTGTTTGTGTGTATGTTTATGTCTCAGTTCCAAGAAAACTATTTTAATTTTACAAAAATTAACATTTTATAAAACGTCCACATTTTGTTCTTAAGAAAGCAGTAATAATCTGTCGTTTTGAAACAAAATTTATAAGCTATTAAACTTTTTATATAAAATGTTATATTTTATATTGTAAAGATAATTCAATATATGAACAAGTTACACTTTTCTACAGTAACATAAAATGAATTACTCTTTTATCTAAATAATTAAATGTTCTAGTTAATTATTTACCTTTTCCCCCACATTTATAAAGATAAGTTTCTTAGAGAAATCTTTTATGTGGCACTTTGTCAAATGTTTTATCTACACTCTTATCTATGTAAGCAGTAACATTTTCAAAGCATGCCAAAATATTTGTAAGTCAAGATTTTCACAAAGTGAAATCATGTTGCCTGTCAGATAACATTTTAAACTTTTTACCCGACTTTCTAAACCTTTTCGTACAAATGATGACATTTGGTGACATCTACAAGGACAGTTCGATTACAAAAAATTCCTTTCGGTGTACTCTTACAGTATTAAGTTTTCATGAAATCATTCAACGAATACTATACTACTGTATTTGAATAGAAATACTAATACTTTAATTTTCCATTAAAAATTATACGAGTATGAATACTTAATACCCTATGGCTGCTGTAAAGAGAATACATTTTCAACTTTTCTCTAGCCAATACTTATGATCCAATAATTGTTTTGCCCGCTTCTTGTTGTGATCTCTTCCAAGTTCCCTTTGATTGGTTACTTTCTAGTAATGTGTATCTTACTGTTTTAAATCAACAATTAAACCTTTATTTAAATCAAAGTTGCTATCATAATGTCTACTCTACTATTGACTCTATGTAAAGAATATAACCTAAGAAACTTAAGATTCCTTTTGTGCATCAACCAACTGTATTGTTAACAGTGTCACTTTCATTGACATCAAAAGTGTGTACCTTACGACCCTATTAAAACATAGAATAGTGGACCAACCTGTTACATTCAATAATCTTCAATGATCACAACATTGATTTTTACACATTTGGTATTTGTCATTCTCTTCTGGGACCCACACTACTGCTGCAAATAGTAAGGTTGACCGGAGACACAGCTTGATATGGGGAGTGAAACCATTCACATTATTAAACCACCAACATGGGACTGACATGAATATGCCTCATTCTTGGTGCTTCAGAGATGTTAATCAAAGATAGATAGAACAACAAAATAACATTAAGTCTTCTTCCCTAATAGGATTCTTTAGACTTATAAAAAACACGTGACTCCAAGACTTATAGTTAACTCTGAGTTAGTCATCGCTGTTTACAAGATAAAGTGATTACACAATTTTAAAACAAAATATAACAAAAAGGAAGAAGTGTAAACATGTTTATTTGGTTATAAACAGAAAGATTTAACTGTTTTATCTCATGATGCAGAGAAAGCGAATATCACCCTGTACTGTTAGTAACTACAGTATTAATTTTACACCATTACAGTACACAAGGAATATACAACCGGTAGAAGGAATGTATTATATACTAGTTGAGATGTTTCTTTTACCATATAAGTTCACAGAAGTTCTAGATTTGACTAATAAATAATAAGTTTGTGAACATTTGAACCCAGTGATAAGTTAATGGAAATACATAATACTGATTGAAATATATTGCAATATTTATTGTATTTATTCAAGTCTGTTTGTCTACCTTTATTTATCAATCAAATCTTAAGACATAAAACACTCAACTAAATGTTTTTCTTGTAATCGAAACTCCACGGTTTTTACTGGAAATATCTATATATTAGAGATTACTATCTCCATCTTGAAAAATCCTTCATCTGAACACATCTTCATAATCCACGTACATGATTAGTTTTCATGGCCCTCACACACTTTACCAAATGTAACAAAGTCCTGGTGACATCAAACTATATACCAAATACTAAATAATGTTGAAATGTAGCTTTGTTGTTACTCTACTAATATAACCTTATTTTCCAGATATTGATTTTCTTGTTCAAATTTATTTTAATATAACATTCTGAATCCTGTGTATGCTACCAAAATCATATAATGCGATCGTGTTAAATCTCAACATTTCAATAAAAATAGAAATATTTTTCTTCCTCAGTTTCTGTTAAATAATAATTTAGTATTAAATGAATGAGGTAGGATCGACATGTTATGAAGATTTAAAAAAATGTTTGTTAGAATATTTTAAAAAGCCCATCTAATAAAAGTAGAACTACACAAAGATACGATCAAATACAAATTATTTAGTACTTTATACATTTAGTACATTGTTTTATTTAACTTAGCAAATATAAAGATATTCCTCATATTAGTTAAGAACCATTGTAATGAAAATATGTCAGACAAACTGTCTGTTAACTGATTAAAGAATTCAGTCTTTATAGAGACATAAATTCCATTAAAAACCTAAAACAAGACAAAAACATAAAAATTCTAAATGCGGATAAAGGTAACGCTATAGTCATAATGAACACGAAGGAATACATCCAAAAAATGAATAACATCCTATCAGACACGAACAAATTTAAACCAATACACACAAATCCAACAAAGACACACGAGACGCAACTGAACAAATCTTTACTAAAAATGAAAAAAAAAACAACACAATTTCACAAACACTTTATTCCTACCCACGTAAAACCGACTCACGCTCACTTGGTTGTTGGTTGTTTAGAATTAAGCACAAAGCTACTCAATGGGCTATCTGTGCTCTGCCCACCACGGGTATCGAAACCCGGATTTTAGCGTGTAAGTCCGCAGACATACCGCTGAGCTACTGGGGGACCTCACGCTCACCACAAATATACGGCATCCTCAAACCTCGTAAACCAGATTGTCCATTACGACCAATAATGTCCACATATGAATCATTTAATTACAATCTTGGTAAATACATAGCATGGACATTCTCCACAAATGTAACATCAGCCAGCTCATTCATCAAAACCTCTTTTAATTTCAAGTCTAATCTAAATGAACTTAATCATAAAACCTTAATGACCAGTTTCGATGTTATATCCCTTTTTACAGAAGTTCCAACCACTGAAGCCTGCAAGGTAGCCTTAGAACTTTATATCCGAGACCCTAACCCAACTACAGACATTCCCAGCAACCAATTAGCAACCCTCATAGAATTCACCATGATAAAGACAAACGTCATGTTCAACAACCACAACAAAATACAAACAAATGGCCTAAGCATGGGCAATCCAGTATCACCAGTTCTAGCTAACATTTTTATGACACAAGTTGAAACACAAGCAATTAATACAGCATTACATCCACCACTATACTGGTACAGATATGTAGATGATACGGTTGCGGGATTCAGATCTACGGAACACACACTTAATTTTTTCAATCACATTAACTCTATACATCCCAACATTAACTTCACATGTGAACAGGAAGAAAGCAATCAAATATCATTTCTTAACCTAAAAATTACAAGAACCGACATACCACTCAAAACAAAAATCCACCGAAAAATCACGCATACTGAACTATACATTCCTTGGTACTCAGCACATGAAACAAAACAAAAACTCAACATACTAATAAACCAGATAAACACAGCCATAAAACTATGCTCACTACATAAAATTAACGATGAATTAGACAAAATAAAACAATACTTCATCAACGTCAATAAGTTTCCTCCACAAACCGTAGAAAACATTATACGCACACACCTAGACAGAAAGTAAAATCAACCAACAAAAGTAAATGTATTTCACGAATCAAAAAATCACGAAACCATATTTGGCAAAAACTAGTAACAAAATATGACATTCCACTTAATACCAAATTTATTCAAAAACCAGGCACAAAACTGAGGTTTATACTATGTAAGAACTACACTAACAAACATCACACCAACATTATTTATAAAATACAATGTGATAACTGCCACGACTTCTATATTGGAGAAACAAGTAGAAAAATGGAAACCAGATTCAAATAACATAAAAAGTCACCTTCACACGTTTTCGAACACTGCAAGTCAAATAAACACAACATAACCACAGAAAACACTCAAATACTAAACAAAGAAACAAACATAAACAAACGCAAAATTAAAGAAGCCTTACTTATACAACAACTTAAACCCAAAATAAACCAAAATAAAGAAACGCCTTTATACCTACATCAATATAACAAAATAAATTATATATTCAAACATTTAACACCGCCCTCTACATTCCGACACTCAGTCACACAACCCCTTCCAAACATGTGGTCAACTTTCGGTCAGTTACCTCTTTTTTTGTGAAACTGACGATAATCAAAGAAAGTCGAAACGTTCTTCGCTCCTCTACGTAAAATATTTTCTGAACCCAAACGAGCCGTTTTTCCATATATATTTCTCTACATGTGGGTTTTCTCGACATCACTGATGTGCTGAACTGTGACACTTTCTTTGTAATCACCTTGGACTCGAATAAATGACTTTTACATGCACACTTAGTTTAGATAACTCATAAAAACTTATAATATATTATGTATCTAGCTGCTGCTATCTGTTTAATTAAAACAACAATAAAAGGCAAACATAGTTCAAACAAACATGTCACTCTAGTGTATTAAGGTTAAAATGTATTTTAACTGATTTCCAGTAAAAGCTAGATGAAAGTATGAATTTGTATTGTACAAAGATCTATATACTGATACAAATTAAAGTATGTGTACTACAAGTCTAAAGTTGCACCAGTGAAAAATGAGAATTATGGAATCACACAATGTTAGCACTTTGGACCACCTTGGGCTTCATTTCTGCAAATTCCACTTTCAACTGGTGTATTTGTTGACACAATTGATCAATTTCCTCATCTTTTTTTCTCAAATACAACTTGGCACAACGAGAGAGAGATGTATTCTCTCCTCTAGGGACTGTAGCCTGAAAATTAAACAATAGAAACACGTATAGTACACATAAATTATTATTAAATCTAAACCAAATGTCAGAGCTTGCTATAAGTCAATGGCAAAATTCATATATTTCAAAAAAACTTGTTGGATTACAAGAGTAGATAACACTGTCATTAGATTTTCAGCCACAGGCAGAATTCTCTGCTCCCTTTAAAGTTCAAAAAATATCAATTAGATTTCTATATATATATACAAATTGAATATCAGTTAAAATTTAAATTATTAGCAAAAGCATCTAAAAAATTGAATATTACAACAAAGACAGAATACGGTCGAGAAGAGGTTAGGGAAACATTTCTTTTCCATAAATAAAAATTATATATAAAAAACATTCACTAATTCATGCTGTTATAGTTCGTTGAGGCCCGGCATGGCCAAGCGTGTTAAGGCGTGCGACTCGTAATCTGCGGTTCGCGGGTTCGCATCCCAGTCGCGCCAAACATGCTCGCCTTTTCAGCTGTTGGGACATTATAATTTGACGGTCAATCCCAGTATTCGTTGGTAAAAGAGTAGCCCAAGAGTTGGTGGTGGGTAGTGATGACTAGCTGCCTTCCCTCTAGTCTTACATTGCTAAATTAGGGACGGCTAGCACAGATAGCCCTCGAGTAGCTTTGTGCGAAATTCCAAAACAAACAAACGTATACAAATTAAATACGTTTTGTGGTGTTTGTGTTGAATTAAGAACTAATTCAATAAACAAGTCATTTTATTGTTAAAATAAATACATATTTCGCATATGTATAACCATATAATGGTTATAATTATTAAATTATTACACTGTTTAAAGATCGACTGTGGGATTGTCTGAATAGATGAGAATTTCAACAAATTGGTTCACTGTTTTATTGAAATATTCGTATGCATGATTTTTTTCACTTATTTTAATGGTACTACGTAATTAAATTTGATATATTTAAAGATCTGGTGCTTAGGAAGAACACGTACACAGTGTACGATAACAATACAGGGAGCAAATGACTTCAGCTTTGAAGACACTTTATTCTACTATATATATTTTTATGTCATAGGATGGGGTATGATGATTAGGCCAGTGGAGTCACAATCTTCGGATCGATGATTCGAGCTTCCGTCACGGAACATGCTCTTACAACCATGGGGTTTTAAAATGTTTTGTTCAATCCAATTAGTCTTTAGATTAAAAAAAGAAAGTAGTCCAAGAAGTAGTGCTGAGTATTTTTGACTAACTGCTTTCCTTCTAGTCTGGACCCCACATGGTCAGGTCGTTAGGGTGTTTAAACTCGTAATAGAAGTGTCGCGGATTCGAATCCCCGTCACACCAGATATAATCGTCCTTACAGCCCTGGGAGCGTTATTAACCTACAGCCAATCCTACTATTCGTTGGTAAAAAAGTAGCTCAAGAGTTGGCGGTGGGTAGTGACAGCTAGTTACCTTCCTTCTAGTCTTACACTGCTAGATTAGGGACAGAAGGCGCAAATAGTCCTCGGATAGCTTTGCACGAAATTAAAAAAAAATCAGACCAGTCTATCCATGTTATGTTTCAAATTAAAGAATTTCCACCAAAGGAGGCTTTTCTTAATCCACTGGATTATGTTATTGTTTCATCCTCTTTACGTGCTTTTCACAAACCGTTAATATGAACAAACAACTTTCAAGAGCCCCAAAACGCAGAACTTTATAAAAGCTGTTAATATTAGAGCAACAACGTAAGTTCCTGTTCATACTCGGATGTGAATTCAGATCGGTTTTACACCGGTACACGTGAACCAGTCCGAAAAAATATAACTATGGACATTTCAAAGGTTTTGTATCCATTTATTTTTAATAAAGTGCTAATTCGGCCATAATGAGTTCCTAAAATCAATACAGAACCAGTGCTTAGTTTCATGTTGTAGCCTCTTCTTTCCTGTAATCCAAGAATATTGAATAGCCATCTGTAAAAGATGTCGATCCTCTTTTTCTTAGCAAGAAGCTCAAGCGATGAGAATATATTAACTTTACCTATAATAGGTAACTAAAGAATCAGCAAGGCAGGCAGTTCCTCGGACAAAACTGGCAAGACGCAGAAAACATATTTCATTACATTACACCTGCAGGGTAATTTAGTCTTCCAGTCATATTAAACTGAAATTAAACCGTAAAACCTTTTTTGAAAAACATACTGGTTAATGTATTAGCTGATTAGACTCGGAAAAAAATCGTGTTGTATTATTAGTGAATTTTGTGACTAGAGCCCAGATCAAAACTTTGACCCCCTCTTCCCCGCTACTCACAAACTTCAATTTAAAGTAGACAGGTATGTTTCTGAACATTTTAAAAGGCTTCTAACAACAAAAAAGAAATAGATAAACCATTGTTCAGTACAGATTTCTGATTCTTGATTATTTAGTGGGCCAAAATTTTAATTTGGTCTGGGTTTTAAGCTACGCTGTACTTTTTGTTGGAAGTTCTTAATTTAAATGGAAGCACAAAAATTTTAGCACATTTATTCTAAATATGTTACTTAAATATGCGTGAAAATAATTTGTGGGTTGAGGATATTAGGGACATTTTATACAGCTGTAGACATTTAGTGAATCAGTCAAGCTACAAGACTAGATCCCCCCCTCAAACTTATAAGTTGTGGAGCAAATAACATATTAATTTGTTGGAGTCTTTTCTTTTTGCCATTGAGGCCCTACAAAGATGCCGTTTTCGTGAAATACAGTGGTTTCATCATGTTAAATTGACCGTACGAACATTACACAGGAATTAGCTTATTGACTTGATATTAGTAGTGATGCTAGGATAGTTGTAATGAATGTAATGATGTCTTAGGTCGTTCTTTGCTTTTACGCAGTATATTTATGTTAATATCTAACATACTGAACTGTTTCAACAGATATATATATTCGGCATTTATGGGTGTTGACAATGATATCTAGACCTCAGTAGCCTTTAATGGGCGTCAAATGTGAAAATATGCACATCGTTTAAGTTTTCTCAATTTTTTTTTAATGTGTTAAGCTTTCATTTTTTCCAAGCCAATAGATGAAGGAAAGCTTTTTATCATCAGATACTGTGTGTCTGTGTTGTGCACACGTGGAGCTTTCTGGAAACGACTGAAAAATTAGAAAGCTGCAGATTTTCCTCACTCTAGCTTTACAAGCAAATGAATAGATATATGAAACCTTTGTTTCATTAGTTGAATATCGATTGCTGTGTTGTAACATCGTTAATTATTTTCTGCTCTTTTGGAAGTTTGTAAATACAGATGGTTCTTTCTGCAGCCGAACGTAAACTTGTTCTGTAACAAAGAAGAAACAAAACCTTATATGTTGTACAAGAAAAAAATTTATACTAACCTTAATATCTTGTCCGTTCACTCTCACATGTAGCCAAAAGTGACTGGTCTGGGTCATTGTGAAGGTCATGACATAAGAACCATCTTTTTGAGCTACCACTTCAACATGTTCCTGGCAACAAGTTGTGCTAATGAAGAAGTAGTTTACGAATTAATATTATCTCTATCCTTGTATTATAACAGTATATATTTTTGATTAATTTAAATTTAAAACTATATAATCGCTAAAGTCACATGGAAATTTGAAAACCAAAGCGTGTTTTTTTTTCTCAAAAAACGTATTACAAAAGCTGATAAAAGGTTTATTGTGAACTTATTATAAGCTTACATTTACTGGGTGGATGTATTTTCTCTGAGTTTCCTCTTAATTTTTTAAAAATGAAATATGGCGATTTGTTACTTACTGGAGTTAGCAGATTTGACAGTTCTGCTGTTCCTTCTGATGTCTAATTAACTAACATAAAGACTTTCAAAAGGAACGGCACCACCGAATAACGGTACTACTGAATTCAGTTTGAGACTCTCCCAAGCTTCACAGTTTTTCATCAACATCAGTTAGATTTACAACATGGTTACATTCATATTATTCATAAGTCTATTGGCGTGTTTTGAAGGTTTTCAGGAATAGGCTTTTTTTAATACAGGCTGAGAACCATTTAATAGAGGTACTTGCATATTCCTCACCTCAATTTGTTATTTTATTAACAAACTACTTCTTATTTTCGGAGATTATATACTCAACATTAAAAGTTCTTTCGTCATAACGATAGACTTCAAAATATGCTAAATTTCAATCTGTAAATGAACTAATGTTAAAACTAGCTCTTTTAATACCTTCTGAATGCTATCATAAGTATAGTAACAGCATTATTACAGGTTTCTCTGGTTACATAAAGTTCGTGACTTTAGGGGTGGTCAGTTTATTTACTTTTTATATTCTTTTTACTACTGACGAAACTTGTTGCGTTTGAGAAGTTTTTTGATACTATTTACTTCATCGGGAAAGTTATCTTACCTGCTTATAATTCTGTAAGCACGACTGACAAATATTTTAACTAATCTTTGAACTTGTAAGATGAAACAAGAATAGATTTTCAAAATATTTGTTTTTAAGAAAAAATAAACAATATTTTAATGGAAATAAAGTTTGCTAGTCCAATAACCAGTTATAATCCAAGTTTTATGTGGTATTATTTCTGTTATATATTCAATGGTAGATAATTTGTTGAAACTAACGGATTGTTAGTGTGCGTACGAGATTAAACTTTATAATGGATAAAGACCCAAGTGATAGCGAAAGTTCGACCAGTTTACATAATTAATTTTTAAAGGAAACGTTAGTTTAAACTCATTATTTTACCCTTTGCAAAAATATTCGTAATATCAAATGTCTGTATATTGCTAATATAATATTAAACAATATCCTTCTCTATGAAATGAAAATATCTTTAACACTGATGAAATAACGCATTCTAATATATATATAAGAACGTAATACAAGTATGGGATATTTGTATTTTCATACCTCATACCATGAAAGGTCTGTTTTCTGAGCATTCACATGTTGTAAAATCAGCTGTTTGTAAAGTTCCAGGGAGAACTGAGATTTCCTTAGTGTTGACTGTTTGTAGTCTGTGTTGTTAGTAAAACAACGGAGTTCAGCTTCAATGTTGGTCCTGTTGTGAGTCACGGGTTTATCTTCCGAGTCTCTCACGAATAAGATTACTTCCGTCTTATAGTGGGCTTTTACAGTTTGTAAACCTTTTGATAAACAAATGAAAAGTTAATGAGACAATCAGCGATTGTATATTAATACAGGTATAAAGGTGTTCCTTTGTATCGATATATTTTGGGCTTGAATTGTTGTACAAGTGAGGCTTCTTTAATTTTGCGATTGTTTGTTTGTTTCTTTATTTAGTATTTGGGTCTTTTCTATGGTTATGTTGTGTTTATTTGATTTGTAGTGTTCGAAAACGTGCGTAGGTGACTTTTTGTGTTCTTTGAAGCTGGTTTCCATTTTTCTACTTGTTTCTCCAATATAAAAGTCGTGGCAGTTATCACATCGTATTTTATAAATAATGTTGTTGTGGTGTTTGTCAGTGTAGTTTTCAAGAAAACATAAACAGTATTTTAATGGAAATAAAGTTTGCTGGTCCAATAACAAGTAAAGTAACCAGAAGGAAAGCGTTTACAAATAAACTGTCGAGTAAACTTCACATAACCTATCTATGCGATAAGTGTAACAGAATGCCATAACAAGTCAAAAAGTAGTTATAATTTTGTGCCTGGTTTTTGAATAAATTTGGTATTAACTGGAATGTCATATTTTGTTACTAGTTTTTGCCAAATGTAGGTTATTTTTCTGCTGATGTCAAGAATATATGGTACGCAGCATTGTATTGTTTCGTGAGTTTTGATTCGTGAGATATATTTACTTTTGTTGGTTGATTTTTCTTTCTGTTTAGATGTGTACCTATAATGTTTACTACGGTTTGTGGAGGAAACTTATTGATGTTCATGAAGTATTGTTTTACTTTGTCTAATTCGTCGTTAATTTTATCTGGTAAGCATAGTTTTATGGCTATGTATAGTCCAGTATGGGTGATTTTTCGTTGGATTCCTGTTTCAAATTGTGTATCGGTTCTTGCAGTTTTGAGGTTAAGATATGATATGTGATTTCTTTCCGTTCACATGTGAAGTTAATGTTGGGATGCATAGAGTTAATGTAACTGAAAAAGTGTCTGTTCTGTGGATGTGAATCCCGCAATCGTCTCGTCTACATATTTATACTTATACAGTGGTGGATGTAATGCTGTGTTAATTGCTTGTGTTTCAACTTGTGTCATGAAAAATATTGTCTGGAACTGGCGATACTGGATTGCCCATACTTTGGCCATTTGTTTGTATATAGTTGTGGTTGTTGAACATGACGTTTGTCTTCATCGTGGTAAATTCTATGAGGGCTGCTAATTGGTTTCTGGGAAAGTCTATTGATGGGTCTGAGCACAACATCTATGTTCCTACACTGAATTACACAACCGCCTTCATACAAGTGGCTAGCTATCGGTCAGTAACCCTATCTTTCTAACCTGACGATGACTGAAGAAGGTTGAAACGTTGTTCGCTCCTCTTTTAGTGCTTTCTCTGTTCATATCAGCCGTTTTTAAATCTATAATTACAAAATAAAGCCCTGATAGGTTATTACTGGAGAAACGGAGCTCGTGCACTCAACGGTGTACTTCTGATGATCAGCAGGAAAAGAACATCTTTTAATTTTTCGTTACTTTATCAATATTAGTACTTCAGATTGATCGTCAGTAAATTATTTTTACGGGTACTTCATGTAGATCGTCATAAAAATGTCATATTGGTACAGTAGTGAGTGATTAATATAATACCATGATTTATACCTGGAAAGAAGCACTGAATGTTGAAAGTAAACCAAGGAACTCTTTATAAAAAAAAGTGGCACCGTTTACTCGATTAAGGGCTTCTCAAAGCGTTAAAAACTAGAATAAGTACAGATGGAGTACAGTCAAGTTATGATAGGTTACCAACTCTCTAACAAGTAAAAGTAGAATAAGTATAGATGGAGTACAGGCAAGTTATGATAGTTTAACAACTTTCTAACAAGTAAAAGTAAAATAAGTAGAGATGGAGTACAGGCAAGTTATGATAGATTAACAACTCTCTGACAAGTAAAAGTAGAATGAGTACAGATGGAGTACATACAAGTTATGATAGGTTAACAACTCTCTAACAAGTAAAAGCGGAACTAAACAAGAAGAATTAAAATGGCGGAAACGAAAAATAAAATGGTAAAAAATAAATTGTATATTGAGCTCTGTCGGTGAAGCTTGGTACTATGATATTGTTGTCAAAATGGCCAAAAAAAGAAAAATTAGAATAATTTTCGGAGGATTGGTTGAGGGTACAGAAAAATATTTTATTTTTTTATATGAATGTTTACTCCTTGTTCACTCTCTTGTAAATAGAATATAAGAATATTCTTTAGGTTCAACAGTTCCATTTATATCTTCACAGTGTACGCCAACTTCTAGAGGAATATGTAACACTCTATGCTACTTTAATTTTAAACTTACATATATTTTGCAATAATTTATTCTTGAACATTTGCTCAAGTTTCCGATAAATAGTACAATTGTTAATAATTAGTCATACTTATGAATGGCAGATAAACCAAAAAAGAACTTTATGATCTCTCTATATTATGTTGTCAGTTCATTAGAGCTGCTATCAGCGGAGTTTTCGGTCTATATCCCAAGAATATGTGACGAGTTTGGGTCTGCTTAGCAAATTATTAAGCACCGAAGGAAAACTCTTACAACCAAAAATTCGAATGTCTGGCTTATTTTATTTAACGAATTTGGTTATTACTGTTTAAGGAATTTAATGTCATATATTACACCTCTTAATAATCTTGTAAAGGAAAATAAATATCAAAATAATCAAATTTAAAGCTGTAAATTATATAAAGATTGTCACGGAAACGCACAAAATTGTTATATTAAACATTAAAACTAATTAGGAACGACAGCATATGACTATTTGAAGAGTTATTTTGCGAGTACAGGATTCCAATAATGAGTCTCAACTTATATCACTATTTTGAGAAGCTCTGGTGGAAATTCTTGTATGCGACAACAAATTATGAGAAATCTAATAACATTTTGTATTTACAAAATCAGCGACGTGACTCACGATAAAGTTAATAAGATTAGATTTTTCCAAAAAGTTAAAGAGTCTTGTTTAATTCTAGTGGTAGTGAGTGAATGAAGTTTTACTGTTGATATTCTAGCCTCGTTTTCCATATCTAATTCGTATCATATATTTTATGGATGTTTAGGTGACGTTAAACAAGATGTAGAAAAGTCCAGCTGTAGCTATCAATCACTGCCAACCGGTGTCTATTTTACAACTCTGAAAATTGTGACAAATCTCTTGAATAAAACACACTATGCCAGCGAATATAAATTTTATTCCACTTGGACAGTGTTTCACTTCTAAGCATTGTTCTTGAGTCCAAATTTACGTTTCTTTAGAAGTTGTTTTCTAATGATTTTTAACCAATATGGCCAGTTGGTTAGGGCGCTCGAATCACAATCAGAATGTTGCGACCTTCTATTTTCCGTCTCACCAAAGATGTTGGCCATTTTAGTCGTAAGGGTATTATACGTTAACTATCAATCCTACAACTCGTTGGTAAAAAAAATAGGTGGTGATGACTAAATGCCTTCCTTTCAGTCACACAAAACTAAAATACGACGGCTAGCGCAGATAGCTGTGTGAAGCTTTGCGCGAATATAAAAATACATTCACTTACAAATTTATAATGAGAGATAAAACGGTGTTCGTGTTAAACGTAACTTGTGCTTGTGGTTCTAGGTTTAATAGCTAGAATTTTGCATTTGGTAAATACTGTAACAACAAAATCAGTGATGAACAGTGCCGGTAGCAAGCACTACGTGACATCAAATCGAACTTGGGTGTGACCGAATTTACTGAACGTATTAAAATAAACCTAACTGTTACGTTAGTTTTATAAATTTAACAAGTTATTTATAGATATAATGCAACAAATACGTTAATATTTCACAGTTAAATGTTTGTTTGTGTGAATATATCTAACTTTTTTTTTAATAATCACTGTTTGGGAGACGCTTTTTTCCTGTGCTCGTCTTTTTTCCGATTTAAACTCACGTTTGTGGGTACAGATACATATAAATCTACATAATTATGTGTAGATACTGATATTTGATTGATGGCCTTTGTTTTGAATTTTGTAAAGTCTGATTTGTTGTTGTTGGCGTTTGCTTTCTTCAGATTCGGTCATTGGTAGAATCTCACCTACAACTCTTTGAACACCGTCTGCAAAAATATCATGTGTCATTTAAAATTATTTTGTTTTTAAAATGCTATTCTGACAATAATAATATCAATCAGTTTAACTACATAATACACAGACCACTGCAGTTAGAGCCGGTTAAAGTAGACTGTATACTTAGTATAATTTTACTTTTTAAAAGAAACGTCTAGCTTACTTTGCATCACTGAATCATTATAATGGCCCCCCAGTAGCTCAGCGGTATGTATGCGGACTTACACGCTAATATCCGGGTTTCGATACCCGTGGTGGGCAGAGCACAGATAGCCCATTGTGTAGCTTTGTGCTTAATTTAAAAACAACAACAACAATCATTATAATGACAGCCGAAACAAGTGTAGTGTCGTCTCGTTACCAGCTCAAACTGGATGATTTGTTTCTGTTACACTGTACAGTAGGTACGTTTCTAAACTTCCTCTGGTAACTTTCCTATTTTTCATCCTTGTTTTAAAAGAGTTATTATAATACTCGTGGTTCAAACTGTGATCATGAACAAGTTATGTCTCTATCCACAAAATTAATAAAACAAAATTCAGTTTTCTGTGTGTACTATATCACTAATTGTATTGGTTTAAATGATGTGGTATTAAGTGTTTCTCAATTATTATTCCTTGAATAAAACTGAACTATTTAATTAAAACCTTCCCAGCCACAGAAGATAAATTGAATCACTACTACTGCACCTTATGGTAACAGACGATTGACAGCTGGTGTTGTGTATATGTTGCATCAGATTGAGTAATTGTTCAAGTTTCTCTGTTAAAACATACAGTGTAAAAAAACTGAAACAAATTACGTAAAATGACTCAAGTTATGCACATTATATCGCAATATTACCCACAATAATAAGTAGAAAGATTAAGTGCACTGTTAATGTATTTTTTCATTGTGTGCGACTTGTCCGTAACACTGTAACGAATAAGGCCATCTATCCATAAGGAATTTAACATATAAACGCATATTCATAAAGCCGATAGGCTCCATCTGGGCCGAGTGTGATGATTTTCATGGATAATTACAGTAGCAAGACATTTATAGATTTTTTATGTTGTTCCATTTTCACTGTATTGTCTTTTTTAGAATTTCAAAAAATATTTAAAAGAAAGTACGTTGTATTTAGCAGGAAACGAAAGCAATTAGTCATTTTGATAAGATCCTGATTGGTTTTTAAAATATATATATTTACATTTTCGAACTTTATACTTTAATTTCATTATGATATAATGTTTAAAATACCCGAAACACACAGCAATTATTCAGATCATGAATAGGGACCCATAGAGAGTTGTATATAATAGCATTCAGTAAGATGAAAATTTTGGTTTAAAAAAAGCTCCATAAGCTTTATCATATTTGTTTTGACTAGACATATAACTTTTAACTTTGATCTGAGAAACAATTTTGTGAACCCATCTTTGATTTAATTTTAAAAAAATATGTCTGCCTCTTATTACTCGACGGTAAGTCTATGGGCGTATAACGCTAAAAAACTTAGATTTCGACATCACCAGTATGCAGAGCACAAAGAGACCATTGTGTATTTTTGCTGTTTATAACAAATGAGCCAAAAATATTATTTATTTTATTTATACATATATTTATGTATCTGTTACGTATTGTTTAATGTTTTTGTTATACGTTTCAATATTGGTTGTTGTTGTATTTGAAATTCGCACAAAGCTACTCGAGGGCTATCTGTGCTAGCCGTCCCTAATTTAGCAGTGTAAGACTAGAGGGAAGGCAGCTAGTCATCACCACCCACCGCTAACTCTTAGACTACTCTTTCACCAACGAATAGTGGGATTGACGGTCACATTATACGCCCCCACGGCTGGGAGGGCGAGCATGTTTAGCGCGACGCGGGCTCGATACCCGCGACCCTTGGATTACGAGTCACACGCCTTAACACGCTTGGCCATGCCGGGCCATTTTAATATTGGTACTGATATATTTTTAATAAGAAGAATATCATATTGGTACACTTGAATCTTCATCAGAATATACCAGAATATACACTTGTACTGTATGTGCACATCATTAGGATATTAGCGTTTATAGATATGTATTGTCATAAGAATATACAGTGGTACTTCATATGGCCATCATTAGGATATGACATAGATAGATTTGGATGGTCATTAGAACACATTCTTACTTCGAATGAGTATTAGTACTAGTATTTGGGTAGGAAATTCGACAAATTAATCCTTGTACATCAAACTGAAATTTCCTTGTATTTCTAGAACAAATCTTTAATGAAACATCATCTTCTCTAAGAGTGGTCAAGTGGTTATAATCGCAATTTTATGATTTACTTTTTAATGTTTTCATGTATACGATTAGTTGTACTGCAGTTACAAGCTTTTACATTTTAAATATGTCACTTCTGTAAATTCTTCAAATTCCGGAAAACAGATCCAAGCATGAGTGGTGATTTACTGACGTATCAAAATAAACGTACAATAATTTCTTAAACAGATGTATAAAGTTTCAGCAATTGGAAATGTCTCCTTGAAAACGTTTCTTTCAGGTTACCTTACTAAGTTTGACTTGGGTTTTATCTTTCAGCAGTGTTTTCATGATGATTCTGTTAGGCTACCGTGAGAAATTGAATTTAGGTTTACGTTTTTGGAAAATATGAACACTACCAGCAGTTTCATTGATATATACATAATTTTTATTTTCTTGAGAAAAAACCCGAAGAACCAACTAATGGGGTTGGATATTCTTGAACTGTATAATGTTTAATATCTGTTTATTTGTAAGCTTAGCAACACATTTGTTGGATTGTTTGCGATTGTAGATTACAGCCAAGTTATTCATATTTGCTATAGCACAGACGAAACAATTTGAATCAAACGTCTCAGTATTTGTCGAAACCATCTGGAAAATCTCCTACTCGTATGTTACAATGCGATTGAGTTGATTAAGCACTTTTTACTTTAAATATCATAAAATGTCTTTTTTTTGTTATTGCTAATTAGTACAATTAGAAAATATGTCAAGTCTTCATGTGGTATCGAAATGCCTGATATATAGTACCGAGTGCCATAAATAAAACTTTTCGAATGTTAAAACCACAAAACTCAGGTCAGAAATCCCTTATTTGAAGCATAACGATCCTTAATTTCTAACTGCTCAATATCTTGTGTGGTACATGGGTTTTTAAAAAAGCAGGTAACAAATGCTCGGGCATATTTATCCATGATTTCAAAGTACTAAAGGGATGGATACTTTTTAAGTAAATGACAGAAGAATTTCCTGTTATGAACTGGGCAACTAAATTAAGTGGAGATCAGTAGTTTAGAAAATTTCCTTGAGATGTGGGGAGAAGCAAGCTCAAAGGGTCACAAATGATTTTAACTTATTTAGGTACATCCAGCATATGTCAAAGGCCCGCAGAATTTTGAAAATACAATAACAATAGCTTGTTAACCAGGGATACTGTGTAATAACACTTTGAAGCTTACACAAGCCTGTATTACATGGCCTCCCTACTGTTGCTTTTGCTGCAGAATAAGGAAACAAATCATTTCTGTAGAACCATTGTCAAGGCAATGAATGGTTTGTTTAAAGTTAAGCATGAAGCTACACTGTGGGTTATCTGTGCTGTTCTCACAATGAGTATTGAAACCCAGTTTTTAATGTTTTGAGTCTGCAGACATAATATTGTGCCACTGAGGGGTGGGAGAGCCTAGTTTAAAATGACAGGAGATATCTTAGGGTAGAATGATGGGTTGCCCAGGCTAGTCCTAAGTTCAGGTTTTGTTTTCAAAAGATGATTTTCATCATTTTGTGATATAGTACTGTTGGTGATATCAATTCAATGTAGAAAACTTTAAAAATTAAATTTTATTGAAGATGGGCATATGGTGGTTGTAAGCCAAAATCAGGTTGGCTAACGAAAAATATAATGTATAAAATTGTCAAGATTTACTGGTACAATGGAAGATTAGAGATGATCAAGAGAACTGGTTGCATTGGAAATAAAAAAAATATATATGAAAAAAGGTTGGATGAAAATTTAAAATTTAATAGTGCAATTTCTTTAAATATATCACAGGCATGCAAGATGTTTTTATTGTACACAATAGGTCAATTAAAATCACACAGAGAAAGTTCTGTGTACTGTAGAATATTCTGTAAACAATTTTTAAATAAAATAAATCAACATACTACAATCATTCTCTGAATTTCTGATGAATTTAAAGTTCAACAACTTTAAACGCAGTTTATGTCCCTGCATAAAGAATACACGTATTCTGTAACATACAAGTAAATAATAATATAACACACTCTTTATGATTCCTCCCATTTTAGTACTTTTAAAAATTAATGGTAGAATAATCAATTATTTGAAATTTTCTGGAAAATGTATTTAATGATTGTGATGCATTATTTTTATATTTCAAGGTGTAAATGTTTCTACCAATAAACAACTGTAAAAAAAAATTCTTGACCACTGAATGTAGTACATGAAGGCATTCCTTTTTTTTCAATTTTCATACTTTTGATTCCCATTAATGTTATTAATACTAAAATATTACTTCAGAATACCATCAGGCGGCCACGTAATTTAATTATTACAAATTTAATGCTGGTATTGGTTAAAAAAAACCCGATTAGAACAGTGAATGCAATTGTACCCTGAAAGTGATTTATATGGATTTCTGTTACTTATTAAAAATGAAAAGCTCTTGGTACTTTATGTAACCCATTATGAACATGTTTTGCAACTGTTTTTGCTGCTGAACTCTACAGTTTGGGAAACAGAGCATAGTTCAGTAACATTGCAAATTGTTTACTTTCTTAAAGAAAACTTTTCTTTAGTTTACTCTTGTTAAATCTCCTAAATTCTATGACTGCTTAGATTACACAGGCCTCAATGTTATTTTTTTGATAAATGATAATAATTGGATTACATTTTTTACTTCAACTGCATCTTATAATTCAAATTATTTAGATATCTACTTTTCCTATAGCATCCTGTTTATTCTCCATCTGTAACTTTGTATATTCCGATGTCACAACTGTTAATGTTGTGTACTATTTTACTTATACTGTGCATCCACATTCTCTCTTATTTGACACATTGTACAGTACTACATTTTGACATAGCATACAACATACCATATTCATACTTTCAATTAATGTTTGTGTCAAGTTCTAGATTTTTTCAACTTGTGAGATTGTGAAAAATAACTTTCTGGCTTGCTTTTGTCTATCTGGGCAGGTTCTCCTGTTTATATTTTTTTGTTAAGATCATAGTTTTGGAAATGACAATCTCTGTACACAGAATATGCATTTTTATAAGGAACCATTCAAAATACACAAAATAACTGTTTGAAAACATATGTATTAAGTGGTGACTATTCACAAAATTAAAATACCTCTAGTAATTTTATTGTAGTAAATATTATATAGTTGCTATAAATGTGGTATTTTCTTGAGAATGATTTTCTCACAAAGCAGTCATTTAGATTCACCAATTAGAGGCTGTAATAAAATAGTCTATGGTGTGTGACTGTGCAACTTTCAGATCACCAACTGGGTATGACTGAAAGAAAGTCTCAAAGTTGAAAGGTGTAAAAGTACAATATTTATTCACAATGTTGTACTTGCAAGAAAGAGAGAGAGAGGAAATAAAACAAAGTGATCTCTCCCTCACCAGTCTGGTGATTGGTTCTCATTTGTGTGGTAAACTACAAAGCTGAGTACTTTTAAACTAAGTTAAAATGTATAAAATTAAAAAGAAGATACAAATTTTACCATAGATCTAAAAACCTCTGCACCATCTCTTCGACACCTTGTGTAAGATCTCTGCAATATAGATAAATTCTTTAGTAATCTCTAATTTCAACATGAATCTTACTAACTGAGGAGAATACTAAAAATAGAATAACAACTTAAGCCAAATTTGTACTGGAAATGCTATTCTACATGTGGCCTTTATCCATTTGTGTTGGCATGGTGGAAACTCTTGGCCATTATCTAATTAAATCACAGATGAGACTACTTTCTAGTGGCAGGTATTGTTACACATCTTTCTTGCAAGAAACTTGGCTAATTACCATTTAGTACACAATTTCATGTGTTGTTATTGAAACAAGCAAAATTAAAATGTGTTTAACCAGGTAACTTTCCTTATCCCAAATAAACTGAAATGAAAAAAAATTAAATATTTGCATACCAAAAAAGTGTGTATAAAACACATTGTCCTGTCTTGTACCATTTAAGTATGCAGTCATTAGTTATTATATTTTGTTTATGTGAAGCTCTCATTTTGTAAACACAGTAATAATTTCATTTTCATTAAATGTTCTTTGGGCCAAGCAGGGCCTAGTGGTTATGTATCTAGAATGAATTTAAAAATTAATTGTTAAATACTGTTGCTGTGAAAATGCACTTCACACTTTGTAACTGTGAGTGTGTTATAATAGTGATAGTTGAATCTCGCTGTTCCATCAGAATAACCCAAAGTTTATGATAGGTGCACTTGAACATAAGGTTGTGCACAGGTACGTTTAGGCATTAATTTCGAAAAAAACAAACTAAATGCTTGAGTCCATGGACATAAAGTGGCCAAGTTTATCATTTATTGAACTCAGGATGATAACATTTTATCAGCATACAGAAGGTAAAGGAGCTTTTTTCGCCAATATCTATGATAGGTGGGGGGCAAAAACCACATTTTCCTTTCCTGCAAGACGAAGGTAGAGGATAAAACTTCGGAGATCAAAAGAACAACCAGAGGCGTCGTAACGGCAATGATGAATGACAAATCTTTAGATAACATTAGTGAAATATCAGTTTGATATAGTAATTTCATATTCTTATTTAAAAAAAAGAAATAGCGCTGAAGAATTATCGTGTAGATGCAAATATGATAACTAAATTTATTGTTATGATAGACGTAAAGTTTTGAGTAAACATCCGGATAGTAATAAGCGATGCTAGTTTAATCATCTGTTGCTGTATTTTATACAAAAGTTTTTTGTAGGAGGAAGATTTAAGAAAAACACTCGTGTGATAACTATGTATTTGTAGTTGCAATGAGCTTTCAATGATAAAATCCATGGTGCTTGTATGATAATAGGTGAATAACATAAAATCTTTGATTTAAAAGAAGTTTTCTATGAAGAAAAGTGGCATGGGAACATTGACGCTAAACACATTGCAACGATTTGTAACAAATAATAATCAAAACAGTATTTTAATATGGGATCATTGGATAAAATTTAATCATAATTACATTAAGAAGGAAAATTGGTTTGCTGTATATGCTATAAGTATCCTTGAATGATAAGAATAAAAGAACATGGCAGTGGAATGTACTTGTAAATAATGTAATGGTGAAAGTAAGGTTAAACATAATAGCGAGTTTAAAGATAATTGTTTACTAAGTATTTCCATCAAAGTAAAATTGTAATAGTTGTCATGTTAAACATTTGGTGCGGAAAGATTTCTCGAAGTAATTTCAAAATGATAAGAACAATGAAAAGCATTTAAGAGTATTTTATGATTTAAATGTATCTTACTCTGCGATTTTGTCATCAGAACTGAATATTAGATAATGAAAATAAATGAATCACTCTGCCAGATATTTTAACTACGAGCTAATCAAGAGTGTGAAATCCATTAATTAAGTAATGATAATGAGAAAGCAAGTTTAAACATTTACGAACTTGCGATATATAAATTACACGAATAACGCTGAGGTAAAGAATTAGCAATGTGTTAAGCATTATAATTAAGTGGATAACAGTAACCCCGAAGCTCACTTTCAAATGAAAAGATACGTTTACAGTTTAGCGATTTGAAATAATTACAATGTGATTTAATTAAGGTGAAATATTTGTTGGATTATTCGGCTGTCGAACAAGGGTGGGTTAAAGAAACTGGTTTTGTTTTTTAGTAGGTTCAACTGATGTATAGATTCTACTGTACTTGCAGTAAAGGGTTTGTTACAATTAGTCGTAAAATATTCATTTTTCGCACTGAAAATAATTCACTTCAATTTTTTCAAAAAGCAAATGCTTCACTTCAAATTAATATTGATAAGTATGTGTATAATGACAATAATGAATAACATTCACTGTAACACGAGATTATCAGTGATCTTGTAATGATAAACATAGAATCAATTACTTCTTAGTAAGTTCACTAAAAGTGGTGTTATAATTGAATCAGTGAGAGAAAACGTTTATCATACGATGTGTTCGTGAGTTAAAATCCGGAAATAATAACAAATTATGAATTTACTCTAGGTGAAGCTGTAATTTATAAAAATAGGATAAAATATTTTGTGTGTGAACAATTCACAATATTGAATCATGACGATAACAGGGATTACTGTGCAATGACTTAATTATAAACGAACTTGTAATGATGAAATTAGAGTAAAATGTCAAGTGCGCTACAATTTACGATGAATAGCCATGGGATAAAAAGCTGACGTATTCTCCGTACAATAAAAATATTTTAAGTAAGTGTATTACTATATAAATAAGATCCACTTTTCGACCACTTTCCTAAAAGGAAGATTGTAGTAGTAATGATATAAAACATTTACAATTGAATAAATAATTTAAGATATATGTGATGATCTTGTGAAGTATAGTTTCTCCAGTGTTTAGATTGAATTTCTTGTGAGTTTATTGTGTTTTATTAACATCGCGTGTAACTTCTCATATTCCATGGTATTTTCTGACGTCATACCTAGATAGGTATATTTAAAGGCCTTTTTACGTGAGAAATGGGCTGACACAGATTGTACAGCCACCTTTATCCGAATTTCTAATTTGGACGAATATTATATGTCCTGTCATTTGTGTTGTCAATTTTTTTACACACGTAAAATAAACCCTAAATATAGATAAATGTGGTAAAACAAATGAAAATATAAATTAAATTTCGTCAACATATTCACTTCAAAAGTAGGAGAGGAAAGGATCAGCCATGAGGGGAGGAGGAGGCTGATAAACCTAATTCTGCTTATAGATGAAATAGTTATTTAAATTAGTATGACTTTTCACGATCATGTAGTTGTGTAATTACAAAGTGTGTAACAAAATGTTTGATGAAGAATGATTTTGTTTTCTATTTATTCTATTGTGTGTGTATGGAATATATTTTAATATTTCCAGATATTTAACTTTTCGTTTTAGATTCAAAAGGTAATTACTTGAAAAATAAGTTTACACATTGTGATATTTAATTTAACCTGAAAAAAATGTTCAATCAATAAGTCTGCTGTTCTAAACGTTTTTGTTATTTTTTATCCCCAGAATATCATAGTATTCACAGAATACTCGAAGTCTACTAAGTTGACTGTTTTGTAATAACCGATGGTTGCTTTAACGTTTATAATTTTTGTCATTATTTTATTCAACTATGCACAATAGAAATGTCCTCTTGTAGGAAAGTGATACGTCTATGGACTTACAACAACAAAATCCGGAGTTCAGTTCTCTGCGGTAGACACAACAGATAAGCCCATTGTAGTTTTACCCTCAAACAAACACGTAAAACATAAATAACTTTTGTAATTCGATTTTAAACGTTCATTTGTATCAGTTCAATACTTGATTAGCATTTCTTTTAGAGAACATCGTAACATTGCGTTTGGATGTTGAAAAATGGTATAATTAAAATCAAACACGGCTCAAAAATTTTTTGAATGATAATAAAACTGGGTACTAAAAATATCAACTTAATGGAACGGAAGTATTTATTTATAGCATAAGACAATTAAGGACAATAATTTGCGTTTAGAAAATATTCATTTGTAATTTCCCGATTTATTGTAAATAAGGCGCAATGATCTTACTTGTACGGTTTGAACACAGAATTTAATCAAATGCTCTTTAAATGGAGATCTTTTATTTGTTATATTATTTTGGGAAGCAATCGTTTTACGCAACAACCAAGACGTTGTTATCAATAACTGAAATGGAAGGAGTAAACTGCATTTGTCAATGAAAATAACTGCATATGAAATTGTGTGAACGTCTTTATGTGTTTCCCCTTTACTTCCGTTTTGCGGAATTTATAGAGTGATACTGCTTTCCCGGCACGTGCAGATGATTAGGGTAGGATGTATGAAATGTATTAGTTACAAATCAACTCATATTTCTGCAAGAAAAGTCCTTGAAATTTTCATCACACAACAGGTGTACATCTCTAACTGTTTATAACATTCAAATAGTGTGAGTGGTGGTAGTGTTAAGTTTAATAGTGTTAAGTAAATTTGTGCGCGATTATTTGGGGTATATTTATAAAAACAGATAAATGTGGACACGGTGAGATCCATATAAAGGAGTTCACACAATGGTTAAAGATCACCCACTCCCTACATTTGCTTTGCACTTCTTTCTATAATTTCACATTATAATAAATGTTTACATTCATAGGAAGTAATTTCGTTGATTGGTTTCATATTTGTATTTTGAGAATGGATGGTAAATAGTTAGCAACTAAAATATTACTACAGAAGAAAGGCAGCAGAAGGATAACCCTACATTTTGTTTGACTGCTAGACGTTTGTCACAAGTTTTTCAATAGATATATATGTTTAGGAACTATAAATCATAATTTATAGTAATTTCGTTGATTGGTTTCATATTTGTATTTTGAGAATGGATGGTAAATAGTTAGAAACTAAAATATTACTACAGAAGAATGGCAGCAGAAGGATAACCCTACAGTTTGTTTGACTGCTAGACGTTTGTCACAAGTTTTTCAATAGATATATATGTTTAGGAACTATAAATCATACTTGGAGGAGAAAGTTTTTCAAAATTTTCCAGTTAAAAAGTGGACAATTAAAACAGACATTTAACTTTGAATAACTTAGCAAAGGAAATCCAATAAACAATCCAATGGCAAAAGGAGATGTGCAGTTAAATACAGAGAAACCTTAGAAGTTAAATCCTTATGCTGGGTAAAAAACTGTATAACTTCCAAGCATGAAGACTGAGTTTCTGACCATCTAGATGGAAAATGACTGGTCATGGTTGTCTCAACAGAGACGGCCAGTGGAGAAATGATGGAGGTACACATTCATGCAGATACTGAAAATGTAGAAACAATGTTTGATTGAGCTAGCGAATATGGTGCAACCAAGAGAACGTGACGGAGAGTAGAATGAATGAATAGCCAAATTGAGGGAAAGATGTACAGTTGAAATCCTTTTCAATCTTGAATGAATGTAACTACTGCCAATGCTTGAGGATGAAGTACTGGAAACCACAATAACTCCAGTTGAGAATTTCAATAAGTCACAATCTTCTGTCAAAGTACCATCGAAGTTCTGGCCTTGAAGATAAGCTACCCTATCACTGAAGAGATGCATCTGAGAACAGATAGATCTTGGAAAGAGGTTGTGGAATGAATGCTTCAATATTAATGTTGTTGTAATCCAACCACCATTTGTAATCAATGATGTTGCTCTTGGATAATGAGACAGGATAATCCAAAGAATGAGAATTCATGACCCACTGCTCATGCAGTAACTACTGAAAGGATCTCCTATATGTCCATCCCAAAAATGAGAGGCTTGAGTGGAATGCCCACATCTCCAAAATACACATACATTCTATATTATGATTTCAAATAGGTGGAAATTTTGATTATGAAGTTAATTAAATGTTCCATATATCAAATTTATGATACTTACCAACAAGATTGATACAGACAATTTTCTTTCTTATGACAGATATTGTTTAATATAAAAAACCTAAATAATACTGACTGACATTGAACTGAATATCTCACTGATAACTCATTCAGTCTGACACTTATACAGTACTCTTATTTCTATAAAATACAAGAAACTTCTACATTTCAAGGTTACCTTAACTTTCATAAACTTCTGAATATTACATCGTCATGATATCATAACAGATTCCTTCTAAAATACTAAAGATGTATGTATATAGTGATTTATGTAAACCATCTCTCATAATCATGTACTGATTTTTACATAAAAGTTGAAATTCCTAAACACCTGTATTGTCAGATTATTAATTTCATGATAGGTCATACAGAAATACAGTGAAAACTGCTGAAAATAATACAAAATTTACCTGGTAGTTTTTCCTGCATTCTACTTCTTCAAGGAGAGTGTTGATTTGGATTTGAAGCTGGTCATTCTCCTTTTTCATCCATGCAAGGTCACCATCCTTTTGAATTATTTGGGCATTAAGCTAGAAAATTTGGTGTTGATATGATTCATAACTTCTCTGAAGCTCTTTCAATTCCAATTCTTTTTTTAGCCATTACTCTGTCCTTCTTTCGTAGATGACTGTGTTTATCTTCTAAAGTTCTTTGTAACTCTTTGATCTTATAATGCAAAAAATATAAGAAACATGTATATCAGCACTTTGTGAGTATTATAAAAATAGTGTACAGTATGCTGTGAAAAATATGTATTTTGTTAACAGGAAACATTTTCAAAGTTAACTGGAGAGCCCGACGAACAGCTGAAAATGACCAATCCAGACATGTTGTATCGTGTTTAAAGATTTTGGAAAAATGAATTTAACCATTTTTAATTACAGAAAACACTGGAAGTTGTTAAGCATTTTTTTGCCAATGTTGTATTGGCTGATGGTAGCACATTTCACTCATTCTGAAATTGTCAACACATCAAACTGTGTTATCTGGTTAGAAACTAATCTATATGTAATATGGGCGAAACAATGAATGTTATTTTACTTTTTCTGACCTCTGATAACTTCACTTAACTAGGTGTTCATAACTTCTCCCAATATGGCTTATAACAAGTCCAACCTGTCTCCTTATCTTTCTTTTGTAATGATACACAGCAAGACTGCAGTAAAGCCCTCTATAAATGTTACTATCCCTTGAGTACTGCTTTAATGCTGTAGCCTTTGGTATTATGATTTACAAGCTCGCCTGTCTGTAAACCTGTCAGTTTTATGTTGGTTAACTGAACTGCACTGCAATCAAAAGAGCCATTTATACCAATCAGAAATAAATCAAAGTGGCATCTCTGGTAACAACATGACACTTACTTCCACGTAATACTCATTATAACCCTGTATAATTTTAACCCCCAATACCATGTTCTTTGTGAGATATGATGTGCGGAACTGTGACACTTTCTTTGTAATCACCTTGAACTCCAATAAATGACTTTTACATGCACACTTAGTTTAGATAACTCATAAAAACTTATAGGATATTATGTATCCAGCTGCTGCTATCTGTTTCATTAAAACAACAATAAAAGGCAAACATCGATCAAACAAACATGTCACTATAGTGTATTAAGGTTAAAATGCATTTCAACTGATTTCCAATAAAAGCTAGATGAAACTATAAATTTGTGTTGTACAAAGATCTATATACTGATACAAATTAAAGTATGTGTACTACAAGTCTAAAGTTGCACCAGTGAAAAAAAAGAATTCTGGAATCACACCATGTTAGCACTTTGAACCACCTTGGACTTCATTTCTGCAAATTCTTCTCTCAACTGGTGTATTTGTTGACATAATTGATCAATTCCCTCATCTTTTTCTCTCAAATACATCTTGGCATAACAAGAAAGATATGTATTCTCTCCTCTAGGGACTGTAGCCTGAAAATTTATATAAGTGAGACATACTTTTGTGAATCACACACACTTACGTTAGAATTTTCACAAAAACCATTAGGAATAAGCCATCTCGTCATCTGCTTGGTTTGGCGTTTTATAACAACATGAGCCATTTTAAGCCTAATGGTGTAAATGTAAACCTCAAGATATTCCTTAATTAACACACATAAAAATAGGCTCAATAAAACTTTTAATTTATTAAAGACGCAAGAAAAATGATAATGTTTTTAATATGACTAACAGTTTTCTTTTTTCTTTCACACATAGTATACATATATTATTATTAATCCTAAACCAAATGTCAGAGCTTGCTATGAGCCAATGGCAAAATTCATATATTTTAAAAACTTGTTGGATTACAAGAGGAGACAACACTGTCATTAGATTTTCAGCAACAGACAGAATTCTATGCTCCCTTTAAAGTAACAAAAATATTAAATAAATTTCTTTATATACATATATATAAAGTTGAATATCATTTAAAATTTAAATCATCAACACAATCATCTGAAAATAATTGATTATTAGAACAACGACAGAATATGGTTAAGAAGAGGTTTGGGAAACTTTTCTTTTCCATAAAAAAATTATATATAAAACATTCACTAATTCATACTGTTATAATTTATGGAAAAATATGTAATGGTCAAGGATATTAGCTACTTCTTTGGAAATTAATATAAATGAGACATACTTTTGTGAATCACACACACTTACGTTAGAATTTTTACTAAGTTTGTTTTTTGAATCAAACACAAAGCTACACAATGGGTTATCTATGCTCTGCCCACCATGTGTATAGAAACCCGGATTTTAGCGTGTAAGTCCGCAGAGATATCGCTGAGCCACTGGGGGCGAATTTTTACTAAAACCTTTTGGAACGTTTCACGTTTAATAATACCATTGGCCATTTTAAGCCTTATGTCTGGAATGGTGTAAATGTAAATCTCAATATATTACTAAATTAAAACAGATAAAAATAGGATCAATAAAAATTTTGATTTATTAAAAACGTGAGAAAGATGGTAATGTTTTTAAAAATACCAACAGTTTTCTTTTTCTTTTAAACTGAAACTAACATTTTCTTGATTTTCTGGAAATTATCACGAGCTAGCAGTCACATTTAAATCACATTCATGAAAACCGTAACAAACGTTCTATTTTGCGAACCAACCGCATTTTACATAATATAACAATGCTTTTAGTGTAGTAGCCAATGAAATGTAGCTAGAACTTCGCAATATTTTACTAAATCTAGAAGAAAAAATATTTACTTTCTAAAATTAACAAATGATTAAGCAATCTACTTTTAAACACCTTTTTTTACAATTCTTGAAACTACGATATTTTAAAATTAATTTTACTAAAATTAATTCAAATAAAATATAGTTACGTTACATACAATAAAACCTAAATAACAAGTAAGTAGAAAAAATGAATCAACACTAGCTTGTTGAATTATTTTTTATTAGTTTTTGGTGTTGTTTTGGGCCTCCCGCTAGTACAGCAATATGTCTCCGGATTTACAACGCTAAAATCAAGGGTTTGATTCCCCTCGGTGGGCTGAGCAGATAGCCTTTTGTGGCTTTGCTATACGAAAAACACACAAACACACACACACACTGTTGTTTTGAAATAAACACAAAGTTACACAATGGGCAGTCTGTGCTCTGCCCATCGCGGGTATCGAAACGCGGTTTTTAGCGTTGTTAGTCCACAAACATACCGCTGAGACACTGGGGGCTTTTATCAGTTTAAATCACTCACGCTTAAATTGTTAGTGATGAAGTAGAACCCAATGTATTTTTCAATTCCCTACTTTCTTGTTTTTTTAAAAATACACGTCATTTGTGATGCTGGAAAGATAAAAGAAAATAAATAACTTGAACCTTGTGTACTGTGACTATAAGGGTGGAATGCTTGCAGTTTGTTTGATTTAGATCGTATATTGTAGACCTTGCCACTACTCTAAATTAATTGAGGTGTTTGAATAACATTATTTTGTAGTCAAACAGGTTGTTTTAAATGTTTAAATTCTCTTCCGAAACGTGAAGTTGAGTTGAGCTAAAAAGAAAAGTGATGGACATGTTAATTTATTCTTTGATTCACTACTCTTTCAGCAACATTCTAGTTTCTAACATCAACGTTTCAGCACTCAACGATTAGAGGCCCGGCATGGCCAAGCGTGTTAGGGCGTGCGACTCGTAATCTGAGGGTTGCGGGTTTGCATCCACGTTGCGCCAAAAATGTTCGCTCTTTCAGCCGTTGGGACATTAAATCCCACTATTCGTTGGTAAAAGAGTAGCCCAAGAGTTGGTGATGGGTGGTGATGACTAGCTGCCTTCCCTCTAAATTAAAGATGCCTAGCACAGATAGCCCTCGAGTAGCTTTGTACGATTTTCAAAAAGACAAACAAACTAAACAATTAGTCATATTTCACAATAGATTAATCCTATTTTGTTTTATTTGCTTGCGTCCTCAAGAATAATAACAAGTTAAGCACAATTTACACAATAGGCTATCTGAGCACTGCCCACAACGAGTTTCTAGCGTTCTAGGCTCGCAGACATTCAAATGTGCCACTGGGGGCTTAAAGTCGCGTGCTAGCTATTTACATAATTTTAGAAACAAACATTGGTTTCAATAGATCCCTTCATTTGCACATTTAAAAAAAATGGTTTTTTCTTGTTAAAAAAAATGTTAAATGTTATCTTGTTTCTGATATGGCTGGTGAAATTCAAAACCTGGAAGCGATTATTTCATGTTGAATAAAACATTGCAGGGATACAACTTTTCTATTCATCATAGATAAGACCAGCAAGAACGAAACAGAGAAACTGCCTTGGCTAATGATGTGAACTTGTCTTTGAACTGAAGACCCACATTCTGAACACAGTCTAACGGGAAACAGCAGCAGAAGTGACTGTTAATCATATATCTGTTTTGCAGTCGGTGCACAGATATTTTCACAGGACTTTACGGGGTTGAGATTTGCATTAGCTGACATACACGAACATCCATATTGGCAACTGTGTGTGACCACGACAAAGATCTTACAATGTAGAATTAATTAAGAAACAAAAGTTCCAGCATTAAGACTTAGTGTGCTGTGACATATGCTTAAACTGTTGTAATAACTCAGCACTGGCTGAACTGTTACTTAGCATATTTTTTATCGAATTGCTAAATTTCGAATTCACTTGAACAAAGTGACAAACAAAAGCCATGTCACTGACGAGCCATGTTTAGCATGAGTCGAGTCATAAAACAGCAAGAGTACTTCATTGAAAGACGTCTTTTTATTTAAGAAAACAGGAGGAGTAACGTGACTGCTTTGGTAGTTGAACAAAGTGTCAGAGTTGTATATTCAAGACTGCTTCACTTAATAGTTGTTATTTAGTTTATTTAATGATTTCATACTCAATAATTATTTAGTTTTCATGACGAGTTAATACTATAAAAGCAATAATTGTGAGAAGTTTGTTATGTAACTTTGTACGAATCATACGTTACCTACGCTGTTTGATTGTTGTGCTAGGCTTAAGTAATATTATTCACGTTATCTTATTGGAGTCTTCCAAGTGTTTCTGTTTATTTGTGACACTGTTGCTGCTAGAGGGCTTCATAGATTTAGATTTTTCTTTTGCTTGTTATAAATGCATGCAGGTATTAACGTACCTCAAAACAGCTTAATAATAAGGAGCGAAAACGTTTCAACCTTCCTAGATCATCTTAACAAAATTCAAAAGAAAACAACTTTAACATCCATACTGGACGAAAAAAACAGAAAGTAGTGTATTGTGAAAAAATATTATATTCAGTAGTACAAATATTTTACAAAAATGAAAGTGAATGTAATATTAGTACACGTAAGAATTACCATAACTAATTTAACTAGGAATACTTTCACAAGTAACAACGTCCTTATCAATAAATGGGAAATACCAATTCTAACATTAACATACTGATAAATAAACAAACAATTAATATAGTATTGGTAAAGTAATATATTATCAACAAATGAAGAAAAGTGGTACAGGTAATAATGTTCTTCTAAACAAAAAGAGAGAGGGACACTTCACTGAAAAAAAAATCTTCAATAGAAATAACAGATGTTAATATATAATCTCCCAGTGGATCAGGGATATGTTACTGAGTTACAGATCGAAAATTTGGGGTTCAGTTCTCTGTAGTGAACAGACTGCAGATAAGCCATTGTGCAGTTTCATACAAAAAACATAAATAGAGTTAATTTGAAGAAATCAGAATAACTTTAATAACTAGCTCCAAATCTCCCCAAGACTTTAACACTTTTGGTGTATAATTTAAAAATCCCATTAAGAATACATGAACCACAGATTTAATAAACTTACTGAATGTTTCATTATTAACTTCGCTGACGAAAACGAGAAATAGTATACAATCTATTACAGAAATCTGATCTGTATCTGTATAAATATATATTATTCAGTTTAGTAGACATTTTGTATAACATTAAAAGCTTTAAGTTTTTAAAGAGGCCTAACAGATTATAGCATAACATTACAACTTTCATATGCATTTATTTATTGATGTAATAAATTACGGTAATGTTTAGTCCAAACTAAACTAAAGCAAAAACAAAAAACGCATGCAAGATACACTGTTCAATTATTTCTACTGAGTATAGGTCATTCTTAATAACGGCTAGAGTACTGTTCTAACTCTGAGACAAGTGGGCTTCTAAATTTCAGAGTTAGCTATCATAATTCTTTTCGATTGTTCCAGAAATTTTGTCTTTAAAGAAGTACCATTGTAAATGTGGATACTAATCTACCTTGAATCGGTCTTTGCTAGTTAATCCGCTAACTTAACACCGTTTATATCAACCTTCTCTATCCAAACAACTCTCGAACTAGTTATTTCTTTCACAATCATACTTAAGAAATCTCCGCTCACGACACTTTATCAAAAGTAATTATACCACATCTATTTCATACCCATGCCCGGGTTAAACGTAAGCTTTCAAAGAAATCCAGCAAGTTTTCAAGACCTGATCTTCCATGTCTAAATCTATGCTGCTCTATGATTGAGACTTGTTTTGTTTTTGAACATCCGGGCGCAATAGGATGAATTGGGTCTGTCCTTGGATAACATTGCAGATTCCACAAGTTGACGCATCCCACCATGGCTTATTACAGCCCCCAAGTGTGACCTTTCTTTCAATTACCTAAAAAAGGCGGATACTCCAGACTGGAAGTACCGTCTTTTATTCAGTGAATATCTTTCAAACAATCATTCAGTTCCCATTTATACAGATGGTTCCAAATCAGGTAATTCAGTGGGCTCTGCTGGGTTTGCTATGGGTCAGTAGTTGAGCGCAGAAATCCCCTCTACAGCTTCTGTGTTCACTGCTGAACTGTATGCCATATCTCTTGCCCTTGATCATATTGCAGCTGAGCAGTACTCCAACTGCACTATTTATACTGACTCGCTTAGTTCTATACTTGCTTTGGAATCGCTTCACATTGGCTCACATCCTATTCTCGCAGATATTCGAAACCGACTGGCCCATTTTCTCATTAGCAGCTACTTCAATCCAGTTTTTTCTGGATACCAGGCCAAGTTGGTATTCGTGGGAACGAGCTTGCAGACATGGCAGCTAAATATGTCTGCTTCAGCACCATCCACCCCTATGACTATTCCGTACATGGGACTATGGTGTTGTCTTCAAGGCTCAGCTCCGTGCCAGTTGGCAGTCCACTTGGAGTGAACAACGCGACAATAAACTTTTTCAAAATCAAACCCAAAATTGGAGTTTGGCATCTAGCTTCCGTAAGTTCGGAGGGAAGAAGTTGTTCTCACTAGGCTACGCATTGGTCACAGTTTTTAAACTCCATCATTTTCTTTTATCTGGAACTGATGCACCACTGTGTAGTTTGTGTAACACTCAAATCACTATCAGCCATGTTTTACTTTCTTGCCATCGTTACAATCCTCAACGACGGCAGTACTTTAAACATATTTTTTCCCAGGGTCAGTCTGTAACGTTGGACAGAGTTATTGGTTGATGGTGACTCTGTCCACCTTAATAACGTTTTTAATTTTTTAATGGCCATTAATCTTTTTAATCTCATTTAAGTGTGGTATATTTTATCATTACACCTTTTAATTGTGGCTCCTCTTTGCAGTTTTATTCTCTCTCATTCAATGTGACATTAAACAATGGCCAGAACATTAAATAACTCGACACCAGAACTGGAAAGGCCAACTTCAGGTAACTGACGCTTCTGTTTGAACTACTCGTTAGTCTTCCTGGCGAGTTACTATTATACTTTCGCTGCATATCATTTCACACTTTTACAACCTTTTTGTACTGGCCATATTGACTCATAACCCGGAACCAGGACGGAAAGACCAACTTCAGGTGGCTGACGGTGGTTTATATACTACCTGCTAGTCTTCCTGGCGGGTTATGATCATTCCCATTCTGCTACAGGTTGTCCTTTACAACTTTGTTGACTGGATGTCGACATTGGTTTTTGCACCATTTCCTGTTTTAATTGCCATTTTGCTTTTATCTTCAATTACCTTTACACATTTTACTCCATTTACTTGACTTTATATTTTTACTGGACATTTGGCTACTCTTTATTACGATTTTGCTGAGTGTCTTTTAAAACTTTTATTCCATTACATAGCTACTATGACACATAACCCGGAACCAGGACTGGAAAGGCCAACTTCAGGTGACTGACGGTGGTTCTTGAACTTACTCGTTAGTCTTCCTGGCGGGTTGTGATCATTATTATTATGCTAGAGTAAATAGTTTATAACTTTGAAGACTGAATGTCACCATTGGTTTTTACACCATTTTTGTTCTAATTGCTGTTTTGTCATTACATTCATTTACTTTTACACATTTTACTCCATTTACGTGACTTTTCTCTTTTTACTGAACATTTGGATACTCATTGTTGTGATTTTATTGTGTGTCTTATAATACTTCTATTCTTTTACATTTTGATACTGGTCGCTATGACACATAACCCAGAACAGGACTGGAAAGACCAACTTCAGGTGACTGACGGTGGGTCTTGAACCTGCCTGTTAGTCTTCCTGGCGGGTTATGATTATAACTTTTTACACTCTGCCTTCTATCTTAACCTTGTAGACTAGGTGTCAACATTGGTTTTATACTTTTTTGTTTCATCTTCATTTCAATTTATGTCTTTTACTACATTTTTACCGGTTGTTTGGCGCAGATAGCCTCGTTGCTTTGTGCCATAAAACACTAAATCAATCAATCAATCAATCAATAACAAACTACTTCTTATTTTCGAGGATAATATACTCAAAATTAAATGTTCTTTCGTTACAACGACAGACTTCAAAATATGCTTAATTTCAATATGTAAATGAATTAATGTTAAAACTAGCTATTTTAATACCTTCTGAATGCTACCATAAGTATAGTAAATAAAGCCCTGACAGGTTATTACAGGAGAAACGGAGCTCGTGCACTCAACTATGTACTTCCAATGACCAGGAGTAAAAAAACATCATCCAATTTTTCGTTAATATATCAATATTAGTACTTCATAAGAATATCATATTGGTACAGTAGTGAGTGTTTAATATAATACCATGATTTATACCTAGAAAGAAGCACTGAATGTTGAAAGTTAACAAGGAAATCTTTGGGAAAAAGTGGCACCGTTTACTCGATTAAGGGCTACTCAAAGCGTTAAAAAGTAGAATAAATATCGATGGAGTATAGGCAAGTTATGATAGGTTACCAACTTTCTAACAAGTAAAAGTAGAATTAGTATAGATGGAGTACATGCATGTTATGATAGGTTAACAACTCTAACAAGTAAAAACGGAACTAAGCAAGAAGAATTAAAATGGCAGAAATGGAAAAAAGAATGGTAAAAAATAAATTGTATATTGAGCTCTGTCGGTGAAGCTTGGTACATTGGTATTGTTGTCAAAATGGCCAAAAAAAGAAAAATTAGAATAATTTTCGGAGGATTGGTTGAGGGTATAGAAAAATTGTTTATTTTTTATAAGAATGTTTACTCCTTGTTCACTGTCTGATAAATAGAATATAAGGATATTCTTTAAGTTCAACAGTTCCATTTATATCTTCACAGTGTACGCCAACTTCTAGAGGAATATGTAACACGCTATGCTACTTTCATACTTACATATATTTTACAATAATTTCTTCTTGAACATTTGCTCAAGTTTCCGATAAATAGTACAATTGTTCATAATTAGTAATACTTATGAATGGCCGATAAACCAAAAAAGAACTATATGGTCTTTCTATATTATGTTGTCAGTTCATAAGAGCTGCTGTCAGCGGAGTTTTCGGTCTATATCCCAAGAATATGTGACGAGTTTGGATCTGCTTAGTGTTACGTTTTTTATGTGGACTGAACGCAACAGAAAGACACAGATAACAGCTTATATAATTTATTACAATAAACTGTTATATATGTGACAGATATAAAATAAATTATATAATAACAATGACAGATGTTCAGTTTCAACCTTCAAAATTAATTAAAATACAAAATGGTACTGGCCTGTGGCCAATATAATGATCCAGAATGAAATTCCAAAAGTCCAGATCAGAAATCCAAAATTTCAGTCTAGGGAGTGAATTTGGTCCCACGAAGAAATTCCAAAGTTTGAATAAAGAAGTCCAGAAACAATTCACAGTCCAATAAATTTGACGAAGTTCTTTTTACGATGTTTTTGTCGTTTTCCAACTTGCCCCAGTCTCCCCTAAACAGTCCTATACGTGTTGACCTTCAGTATAATCAGTAATTCGAATGAATCGTAAAGATTGAGGAAATAAAATCACAGCTTTGGTAGATCTAGCTCCAGTCACAAATCCAAGTTAAATAAACACACAGCAAACGTTGAAAATTTCTCAAACGAAGACAACATCTCTTGAATCGAATGAAAACGAATGACTGACTCTCCTCGCATCGACGTTTGTTTATATACTAGTAGGCCTACTGTGTTCTCGAACAATCGCGTAACTTCCCCTGAATTCCAGAGTAATCTGCGCATGCCTGTTTTTGCACGAAGCACACCAGGCCGAATACATTCTATTTATAGACAAATGATCGATCTACCTAATTCTAGAAATTTCTGCATGAATAACAACACATTTTATTGGTTTGAACTTTGAAACAATAATATAAACAACAACATGGCATTCCAAACGCTTTATACATAACACTTAGCAAATTACTAAGCACCGACGGAGAACTGTTTCAACCAAAAGCTCGAATATCTGGCTTATCTCATATAACGAATCTGGTTATTACTGTTTATGGAATTTAATGTCATATATTACATCTATTAATAATCTTGAAAAGGAAAATAAATATCAAAATAATCAAATTTAAAGCTGTAAATTATATAAAGATTGTCACGGAGACGCTCAAAATCGTTATATTAAACATTAAAACTAATTACGTACGACGGCACATGACTATTTGAAGAGTTATTTAGCGAGTACAGAATACCAATAATGAGTCTCAACTTATATCACTATCTTGAGAAGCTCTGGTGGAAATTCTTGTATGCGACAACAAATTATGAGAAATCTAATAACATTTTGTATTTACAAAATCAGCGACGTGACTCACGATAAAGTTAATAAAATTAGATTTTTCAAGAAAGTCAAAGTGTCTTGTTTAACTCTAGTGGTAGTGAGTGAATGAAGTTTTACTGTTGATGTTTTAGCCTCATTTTCCATATCTAATTCGTATCATACATCTTATGGATGTTTAGGTGACGTTAAACAAGATGCAGGAAAGTCCAGCCGTAGCTATCAATCACTGCCAGCCGGTGTCTATTTTACAACTCTGAAAATTGTGACAAATCTCTTGAATAAAACACACTATGCCAGCGAATATAAATTTTATTCCACTTGGACAGTGATTCACTTCTAAACATACGTTTCTTTAGAAGTTGTTTTCTGATTATTTTTAACCAATATGGCCAGTTGGTTAAGGCGCTCGAATCACAGTCAGAATGTTCCCCGTCTCACCAAACATGTTCGCCATTTTAGTCGTAAGGGTATACGTTGACAATCAATCCTACTACTCGTTCGTAAAGAAAATAGGTGGTGATAACTGGATGCCTTCCTTTTAGTCATACAGTGTTAAAATACGGACGGCTAACGCAGATAGCTGTCGTGAAGATTGCGCGAAATTAAAAATACATTCACTAACAAATTTATAATGAGGGATACAATGGTGTTTGTATTAATCGTAACTTGTGCTTGTGGTTCCAGGTTTAATAGCTAGAATTTTACATTTGGTAAACCCCGTAACAACAAAATCAGTGATGAACAGTGCCGGTAGTAAGCATCACGTTCCGACAATTTGATCTTGGGTGTGACCGACTTCACTGCACGTATTAAAATAAACCTAACTGTTACGTTAGTTTTATAAATTCAACTAGTTATTTATAAATATAATGCAACAAATACGTTAATATTTCGTCAGATTCTGTCATTGGAAGAACGTCACATACAACTCTTTGAACACCGTCTGCATAAATATCATGTGTCATTTAAAACTATTTTATTTTAAAAATCCCTTTCTGACAATATTAATATTAATAAGTTCAACTACATAATACCCATACCGCTGCAGTTAGAATCGGTTAAAGTAGACTGTATACTTAGTATAATTTTACTTTTTAAAAGAAACGTCTAGCTTACTTTGCATCACTGAATCAGGATAATGACAGCCTAAACAACTGTAGTGTAGTCTCGTTACCAGCTCAAACTGAATGTTCTGTTTCTGTTACACTGTACAGTAGGTACGTTCCTAAACATCCTTTCGTTACTTTCCAGTTTTCATCATTGTTTTAAAAGAGTTAATTAAGTTATTAAAAATGAGGTACTAAAAGAGTTATTATAATACTCTTGTTCAAATTATCTGTCATCATGAACAAATTAGGTTTTTATCAACAAAATTAATAAAACAAAATTCAGTTTTCTGTGAGTACTGTATCACTAATTGTATCGGTTTAAATGAAGTGGCATTAAGTGTTTCTCAATTATTATTCCTTGAATAAAGCTGAACAATTTATTTAAAACTTTCCCAGCCACAGAAGATAAATTGAATCACGATTACTTCACCTTATGGTAATAGACAATTGACAGGTGGTGTTGTGTGCATATTGCATTGGGTTGAGTAATTGTACAAGTTTCTCTGTTAAAACATACAGTGTAAAGAACTGAAACAAATTAACGAAAATGACTCAAGTTATAACTACAGAAAGTAGGTTGTATGAAGCAAGAAACGAAAGCAATTAGTCATTTTGATAAGATCCTGATTTTCTATTGGTTTTTGAAATATATATTTTTAAATTTTCGAACTTTATACTTTAATTTCATTATGATATAATGTTTAAAATACCTGAAACACATAGCAATTAGTGAGATCAAGAATAGGAACCCACAGAGAGTTGCATAAATAGCATTCAGTAAGACGAGAATTCTGGTTAAAAAAAGCTCCATAACCTTTATCATAAGAGTGTAAGAATCTGATGGCAAGCAGACTCATATAATGACATTCTGTGAGACAACAACCTAGAGGGACAACGATAAGTTTGAGATGGATAAAATTACGTTATATATGAAAATATTCCTGGCAGACAAATCTACTTTTGTGATAGTAAACAAATGGGTATAACGAATTTCAGTTTGGTAAACGTTCTAGTGAATAATGCAAAGCTTCTTATGGTGGTCAGTTGGATGTGATGATATTTTATGTAGTTCGACTTCTGTAGAAAAAAACTGTGATTGTGTGGCAGTTTATTGACAAATATCCAAGTGGACATAATAACATTTCATATATTACCAATCAGCGTTAAAGCTGTCTGTAAAAGTATACACAAAAATAAGAAACACGAGAATTCCAAATGAGATTGTGTCATCCAGATAAGAAGGGTGCTGATAACGTAAGGCGAATTGTATCTTTCAGAACGGGGCTTTTTTTTAAAAATGTATGATGAAATTTTATCTTTCTGATGTCTTCCTTCAATGATGTATTATTTCTAATACTTCCACCATTGCTTTGTAAAAAAAAATTGTCATTTCGCGTTTGAAATGAATAACAAAATAATCTACGTTTTGACAATTAATGTACTTAACAAATGTTACAAAGTATCATACCGAAAGACAGATAAAGTTTATTCTAAGTTTATGTTTTTCAATCTGCAACAAAAACAAAATAATAGTGAGATTCATAACCAGAAGAAACAAATGTGCGCCTACATACTTGTCCGTGGAATAAATACCTGGCACACAACAACAAAACATTCTTGTTATATAACTGTTTTGTCCACACTCCTGAGACACTAAGTTTGCAACTTGTAAAGTTACCAGTCTGGTTGGTGCAAGCAAAATCTGTAACGACCTTGTCGCTGTCTATTTTTGTAGAGTATAATCTGATATTCAAAGCAAATTACGTCTGACACTGAATCTGGTTGGTGTTCTTTAAAAGAA